>CM044441.1:80210058-80256883 GCA_024363595.1 Xenopus borealis
TGTAAAAGAGGTGCCCCGACCAACCTCTTCTTGACTGCCTTCCAGATGCAGCAGGTCATCTCGCTCGGCCACTGCTCTGTACCCTCTCAGCTGCAGACAATAGCTGAAGTGGTTGGGCGGCGAGTGCACTGCTCCCCAGTCCTCCTGTCCCTCATCCTCCTCAGTGGGCACCATCTCCTCTTCATCCTGCCTCCCAGCCCCTTCTGCCTGCCTACGGGGCTTCTCTCCTCCTCCCGCTCCTCAGGCACATCACCCTCCTCTAGCAGGCCATCCAACATGCGCTTGACGAGGAACACAGGGGTATGACATTGCTGACACACGCATTGTCCCTGCTAACAAAGACTCAAAGGGGGCAAGTACTCAGCAGAAAATGAGATGCAGCAGCATTTTGTGAATTTTTCTCCTTTTCTCAAATTTTTTACCATTTCTGCGAAGCGAAATGCCCCAGATTCGCTCATCATTAGTAATTGAAGTAGAAAAGTGGGCAGTGGGGTTTGCCCTGTACCCCATGGGAAGGAGCACCCCTGCTTGCACCCTCCCCAGCACTCATCAGGGTGACCCAGTGAACAGTGTAGGATATGTACCTCCCCTGCCCATGCCTGCTAGTCCAGGTGTTAGTGGTGTAGTGCACACTTCCGCTGACAGCATGATCCAGCGACAGGGACGCATTCTCCACCACCTTCTGGTGGAGGGCAGGGACGGCCTTCCTGGCAAAATAATGGCAGCTGGGATCTACCAGTTAGGGGCAGCGCAAGCCATCAGCAGTCAGAAGGGTGAGGAACTGGGGGAGGGAAACCTGGCAGGACAGGGGCCCAAATGAGGAGGAAGTGGATGCAAAAGAGGCTGAGATCCACAGTGGCCGCCTCTGACTGTGAGCTTCAGAATCCTCTTCCCTTGCTGCAGGGTCTAGGGGTCTCTTCCCTGAGCAATGGGAGGAGGTGGACAGGAAGCACCACTGCCCCCCGGTGCCCTGCCACTTTGGTACTGCTCCCACGTCATCCTGTGATGACGTTTCATATGGGAACTTAAAGCCGGCAGAGCTGGCACACTGCTACAATCTGGTCCTCTGCCTGGCACATGAAAAATGCCCACACTGCCTTGCCTGCTGTGGAGGGCTAGGGATGGTCCCCACCCATAGACCCAGAGGCTTTGGACCTAGGTGCAGTGCTGCCTTGTCGCCTGCCCCCCCCTCAGTGGTTGGTGGAGCCGGATCTTCATCCTCCTCATCATCAACAACACACAGTTCCCCCCCTGAACTGCTGATGTTATCCTCCTGAGCTGGCTCCTAGGATCTGTCCCTGTCATCGTCCTCCCCCACACCAGACCCTGCCTTATACATGGCATCTATTCCCACATCCAGCATGCTGGTGTCTGACCCCACACCAGCGGCCTGCTGCCCTGCCATTAGGGGACCCTGCCCAATATCCCCTACTGGTGATGTGGGCTGTGCCATGACCTGCTCCTCATCAGACATGAATGCTCTCCCCATTTTTGCCTGATCAGCAAAAAGATCCTGGGTGTCTGGGCCCAAGTCCACCTCAGGATCAAATAATAGGAGTGATGGAGTGCCCCATCTCCGAGCTAGCAGGTGATGCCACCTCCTGCTGCTCACTGGTGCCCACTGCAGATGAGGTAGCCTGGGTCAACCAGTCTACCACTGCCTCTGCTTGCTGTGAGCGTATGGGTCGTGAATCAGTGGCAAAAAAATCTGGCACAGTCCTACGTGTGTCAGTTGCCCACTGCGACCCAGAACCACCTGCTGCTGTGGCACTAGCTGCTGCTGCTGCTGTTTCTGCTACTGTGATGGCAGCTGTTGCTGCACTACAGTGCCCGGACTGGGCATAGTACGTGGGCTGGGCTGTTGTGGGGTTGGAAGCCCACGGCCAGTACCACAGCCTCTTCTCTGACTCCCCTCCCTATCCCACCCTTCTTCCCACCACCACCCAGACCCCTCTCCCCCTCCCATGGCCAGTCATATCGGGCACAACTAAACTTAAAAAAAATAAAACAAGGGGGTGTCTGGATGTTTGGGGGAAGGAAAGGAGAAAAAAAATAAAACCCTTAACTAAATGCCCTCAGCACAAGTGTGTACCCACAAGGGATACACACACAAGCACAGACAGACAAAGACAGGTAGCCCTAACAAGGGCTATTGGGGGTGAGCAGACAAGCAGAAGAGGGAAAACAATAAACTGAAATCCACAACCTCCACATGCATTGACTCAGAAAAAAAAATGCTCACTAAACAAACTCAACTAGCTGGATAAAACACAAATCTCTCTCTCAAACCTGCTCTCTCTAACCTACCAAAAATGGCTGCTTCTGTACCTCCTTATATAGACAGTGGGAGGGCTAAAATCTGATAGGCTGCTGTTGGTGACGTTCCGTTTGTTGTGCATTTTTTTCCGGATGCATGTGCAGCGAACTCAAGGCGCTTTGGAAAATTTGACATGCAGCGAAACGAGCCTAACTAATTTTCACCACGGTTTTGTGAAAAAATATGCCTGCGTCGAAACAAGCAAATTCGCCACGAATTTGACTATGGCAAATTTTTCAGCTCATTACTACTAGCAACGTCCCATCAGTTTATGGCTTTATAACAAATATAACTATATGCATTGCAGAAGAAGTATTTACCTGAAAGGAATAGAGTGACATTCTTGTACTAGTATCAATGCCACACCCCGATTTCTGTGTCAATCAACCATTGAGCGAATGGCATACTGAGGGGCAAGCTGCATTAGTCTAACCTGGCGGCGGTCTAGAGGTCGCCGTGTGCATCAGCGCACAGATCTCCGTAATCACTACCTTCCACAGTAAGGCTTGCAAGTGAATAGCACTCGTATTTGTCAGGAACTGCCAACATAACCATGGAGACGTTATATAGCCTCCTTATAGCTTCGATCAGTGCAGTTCCAGTACACATATCAATCAGCTACCAGTGTAATATGGAATAAGCCAGTGATCAGCCCACTTGTTCTCAAATGCTCGGGGCCCCCTGAGTTACCAGATTTCAGTTAAGAGTTCATAAGTTATAGTGGTTACTTTGATCAGTTGCCCACTTAGCCTTGCCATCTTGCTGCCCATTGCAAATGTAAGTGGGGGTAGTCAGATGGCATCTGGTATAGAGGGAATGTCAATTAGGCAAACATTTCTTCATTCATTGGATGCATGCGTTGATCTTATCATCGAGGGGTTTCTTCTCTAGCAAGTCCATCTGGTTATGTGTTAGAGCCTACTGATTTTCTAGTAATTCTCTATCATACCCCCTTTCCGGAAATCTTACAAATGTCTCCTGCAATTGCGTATGGGCTTTGATATGGCCACTGTTATTGCGTATAGTATGCAAAAATTAGGAATAGGGTATAGCTCTGGAAGTGGTGGGTGGATGATCACTGGCAGCATGGAGGATCGTATTACGATTTGTAGGTTTGTGGAAGAGGCTTGTGCCAAGGAACTCTATCTGTTGTCTGTTATAGTTCAAAGTCAGCCTAAAAGGAGCCTGTCATAATGGTGTAACTATAGAGGAAGCAGACCGTTTTTCTTTGTTAAATCAGAGTTATTGATTTAGCAAAGAAAATACAGTAAAATACAAACTTCTTTTACAACCCTTTACAAGGAGAGAGACAGTTAAGCAGATAGATGGCCAGATTATATTCTCATATCCTTAGGTTTCTTTTTAGCAAATGAATAAATGCCAGGAAGAGTTTGTTCTTTGAGTTAAGGCATAGAACATCTTCTAGCTAATAGCTTTTAAGAGTTGGACATATCTCTTTCTGGATCCATGACCATATTAATATTACAGTTTCGTGAAATATGCTTATTCTTGTTGGCATCCTTTCATATTATTAGGATACAGCAGAAGATTCCCTGCCAGAATGAAAAGCCATTATTCATGCTATGGTTTGATACGGCCAAAACTTTTTTCATTTCATATATTACCGGGCTGAAAGGATAATTAAGATTGTGCACAAAGAAGGAACAATAGCAACATTCCCATAAGTGATTTTGATACGATTTATTGCCTCACATGCTGAATATAAATTCAGTAAGTGCTAAATGGCAAACTGATCCATTTTGAGCAAAGTACTAGAAATTACAAAATGAGAGCAAATAAATCTCAGATACTGTAATTTAAGAATGAAGGGCTAATTTACCAAGTTATGCTCAAAGTGCACTGAGGGAAATAAGGGTGCAAAGTATCCCATTCACTTTGTGCCTTACCCCACAGGTTTCGCCTGAAAGCACAGATCTTTATTTTCCTAGAACTGAGTTCAAAGAGTTGCTTTCAAATATGATATAGCACAGAATAGGGACATACACGTAAGTTACAAAGACAGTATTGTACATCCCACCTTGCAATACTTTTTTTTTAAGTAACAGAAGGAATTATTATTGTTTTGTTTGATATTACTACAGTCTAGGATTAAATTTTTCCCCCTATAGTATACTTTTATTAGCATCTTATGTATTCGTAAATGATTATTGATGAGCAGATTTGTCCCATTTTGCTTCACTGGAAAATTTAGAAAAATTTGCAGAGTGAACATTTTGGCACACTTAATTTTTTTAGTAAACTAAATTAGAGGCTATGGTTATTTTTTTTTCAAAGCACCTTGTTTCTGTCTTGGGGCTACCAATACAAATCTGGAGGGCAAAATAAAATGCATTTTTCTCACAGTATACTGCTACACACGTCCTACATTGTTAGAGGACCTACTGTGCACTAGACTACAACCAGGGGCGATTCTGGCCCCTCAGCAGCCTGAGACAGCTTGCCATAGCTGTCCCCAGGGTGCTCACCTTTTTGCACTGGTGGGGGGGTCCACCAGGGTGGCAGAGAGGACCAGGACTCCAGCACAGAGTGCATGATTGTGCTCTGCGCTAGAAGAGCCAAATTTCTGGTTTGATAACCGCAAATTAGTCTCTTAAAGTACCAACCGCTTTTTCAATAGAAAAAGCTCCCATGTTGCTAATCTCATAAAACATGTCTGTGGGGGGTCCACCAGGGCGGCAGAGAGGGCCAGGACTCCAGCACAGAGCGCATAATTGTGCTCTGCACTAAGAGAGACGAATTTCTGGTTTGAAAACCGAAAATTTGGCTCTTAAAGTGCCAACTGCTTTTTTTCACTAGAAAAAGCTCCCATGTTGCTAATCTCATAAAAAATGTCTGTGATTTTTTACATTACCAATGGTATGTACTACTACACTATAACTAACAACTAATACTAAATCTGACCACCAACACATAATATCTGGGTGCTTTGTATTCCACATTAAAATGAATAAAATACTGTATATATTTATGTCCATGTCCCTATATAGACAGTGGGAAGGTTCAGATCTCTTGGCTGGCTGATGTGAAAGGAGAGGGGAAGGATAAAATTAAGTACAGTATGCATTTATATTATATGTCTTTTAATCACACAATTTTTGTTGTCTTGGATAATTTTTGTGAATTTGTTATGCAGTTTCGTGAAAATTGTTGATGCCAGTGAAATGGGGAAGTTCATAAAATCTATACATGGTTACATTGTTCGCTCTTCACTAAACCTCAGTTTATCTGAGAGTAATCTCAGTTACTTGTTTTCAATTTTTGTTTTATATTGCTATATTTTTTTCTTGGCACAATACATTTGTAACACATTGACACCAGTGATGATTCTTTGTTTTAATTTTTGAGGTAAACTAACAGAGATTCACACCTGAACATGGACATTTGTTTACTGTGATTATTATATTATTATATATATAATTATATTATTATTATTATTATATATATATATAGTGCTGTTACAGTAGTAATACATTTGGTATGTTAAAATTTGCATGTGTATGCTTACATATATTACATTATTACACTGCTACCTAGTGACCAACACTATTTGGCAGGCTATATACTTCCTTGTTTGTAAAACTCTCCTCCGATTTCTTCCTCATGTGTGATGTCAGTTCCTCCCATCATCCTCTTGTGTTTCTGTCTTCCATGAGTAAGGAGCTACCCAGAACTACTCAGAGGTTAGGAAATAAATGTTCATTTTGACCTGCAGCACTTACATACATCACAGTACATCCACTGCTACATGTGTCCATTCACTACACATAAAGCACCTTTGTGAATTCCAAGTGTCTGGTGAGTCTGGCCATCTGGCAAAGATTGTCCTCAGTGGTTGTCCCAGCTCTATACAAGCCTAGCAGGGAGGTCTCATGTGAAAATCAGCAATTATCATAGTAACAGGAGTCAGAATAGTCAAAAAGAATATAATTCTATAGCCTGCTGTGACAGTTTATGTTCCATCAAGTCTCCACTCACTGGCCAGTTATTTATATTCAATCTGCACCCAAGCTTCATGATTCTAAAACCTTTTATACTAGGAAATTTAAACTAAGCAACAAGCTTATAGAGGCCCGTGCAAATGCTGAAACAGCTACAGTACAAATTTCCATTGCTAAAAAAAGAGGCAAGCCTTAAAGCAAAGCTACAAGCTGAGGCTGCATGCGAGCAATCTGAGGCAGCAGCTGAGTATGCATGCAAGCAAACAGATGCTGCAGTTGAGGCTGCACACCAGCAAGCAGAATCTGCCTATATAAGGGCAGAAATGGAAGCTGAATTAAAAAAAAAATTCAAATGGAAAGGACATCAACTATAGCAAGGTTAAAGGTACTTCAGCAAGCATGAGAGCATCGTACGAACCAGACTTCCCTATCCCAGCAGAGTCTGAAAATCCTATTGAACGCACAAGTAAATATGTACTAAACCAGGATACATCTAATGACTACCAACCAATCTTGTAAAATCCAATCTCTTATACCTGTAACTAATAACACTGTTGTACCTTACAGTGCCCAAACCACAGAGCTGCACACAACAACAGGCCAACCAAACAGATGTAGACACACAGCACAGGATGCAACCTCCTACCATCTCTTAGGTGAATTCCAGGAATGAACCTCAGAGACAGCAAAGGCCTCAAAGACCAAACCACTGCTTAATGCTTAAGCCTCTTCATTGCACACTGGTTCATCTCACTTTTATTCGCTATAAAACTTATACAACCCCATGGTTCCACAAGTTACACCAGTACCTAAGAGTGAGAAATCAGAGCTGTCTGACTTTACCAGGTACAAAATATGTTGTGAGCTCATAAATGTTTTTCAAGGTTTTATGACTGTCCAGAGAACTACAGAGCCTCGAGATATACCTTTTAAACTGCAATTGCAACTTTAGTGAGCCCAACTTCCTGCTTCATCGTCTTTAGGTACTAAACACAGAGACTTGCATGGCACTGTGTTGGTAAAAAAAACAGACATCCCTCCTGCTACAGACTCTTCTATTGACAAAACTGGTGGAAAAACCAAGGATCCCAACTGGCAGTGTCCAATGCACAAGAAACTGCACCCACTTAAGAAATGGTGTGGGTTCAGAGCGAAGTCTTACAGTATTGCAAGGAGCTTCTCCAGCAGTTTGGGGTTCGGTACAAGTGCTGTGCCTCCATTTTGCTAAGAACTGTAAGACTGTTATTAAGTGTACTGAGAGCAGCTATGACAAGCATATCATAGCAATGCATCCAATGCCTCTGCCTGACAGCCCACAGCCTACAATCTCCATCTAAAATCATGATGGGGAGGAACTAGTCCAGGTATATCCTGAAGGACAACCAGAGAAAGCAAGAAAGAGTTATGCTATGCTTGATGACCAAAGCAACGGATCTCTGGCAAGGCCACATCAACATCAAAAGTAATGCAGAACTATATACCCTCAATACCTGAAAAATGGTCTGAAAGGCTACAAATTCATTGTTATTGCTATTACTCATCATTCTATTCAGGCCCTGTCCTATTCATATTCCAATCTCTTCTTCAAATCAATGCAGAGTTGCTAGGGTAGTTTGGACCCTAGCAACCAGTCTGCTAAACTTGCAAACTGGAGAACTGTAGACTAAAAAGCTAATTAACTCAAAAACCCAAATATTAGATAATGAAGTCTAATTGAGAATTGTCTCAGAATATCATTCTATACACCATACTAAAAGTTAATTTAAAGGTGAACAACCCCTTTAATTATAGGAAACATTCATAAGCTGTTACCTGTACAAATCAGGGTGTAGGCTCCATGTGGGGTGTTAAGGATTTTTAATATGATTTAATAAAATGACATTTTTTTTTCTAAAAAGCATGCATGTGGGATTCTTTTCAAGTGTTTTGCTATGACTCTGGTGACTAGAGGACCCAAAGCATGAAAGTAATATTATTTTATAATATGTCTATTTCCAAGTAAAAATTATTTTAATGATGTTCTTCTCACTGGTTCCAACCTAAATAAGGCCCTGGAAGAGCTTCGTAAAACTAGGTGCAGGAGAGAGATCCATGTCTTCTCAGATGCATCTACTGAGGCCGTAGCCTACCTCAAGATTAGAGGCATTTTGGATCAATGAGCTGGATTGTGTGGCACAAACAAGCAATTAGCCGGCCTCACCAAGTCGATATTCAAAAAAGATTCCTGGTGCACGTCTAATGGTGTCCACTTTTCCACTGGATTGTGTGGCCCCCAAGGGATTGAATGGTCAATTGGTTCTTAACTGTTTTTAAACATAGAGGTAATTATCCCCTGTTCTAACTGGCAGATGTTTTACAATGAACCACATAACGATAAATAAAAATTTGCTTCATTGTACAAAAACATATTGTTTGTGTTATTGTTAAGGTTAAAAAAAATCTTTCTTTATTTTAGGTGATGCCACTATGTATTTGCCATTTCAGGAACTAAAGTAAGCAGTAACAATTTTTCACATTGATACATAGTACTTGTATCAATTTTTTGTATCTATTTTTTGCATCAGATTTCTTTAGAATTATAATTATATGGGACTTTATGCACAATTATATCACAAAGTCATGGAGTGTGGAATTGCAAAATGTATCACGCATGAACATTTAATGGACATATTGTACCTATTGTATCAATGAACTGTTAATTACGTCCTTTTGTCATCTTTTTTGAAATGGGGTTGGGGATGTGTGTATGTACAGTATATATATCACTGTTTGATATTTTAACATTTTGTTAAACCATACATTTAAATGAAAGGCAACATCATATCCAAATTTCATAATGCACTTAATTCAATGGTTTGTATTTCATTTATCAAATGTAATGTTATGCACTTCTGTTTTATAATGTTACCATTTTAAATGGTTCACTAGTCAGGACTCTTAAAATGTTTCATTTATAAGTGGACTGAAATGAAAGTCTTGTGTAACAGCAGGACATTTCCAGCTCTAATGCTTTATTCCCACAGCATCCTGCCCTTCACAAACACAATTTATTTATTAATTTACATTCCTAGTGCATTTTAGAAGATGGCAAAGAATATATAAGATCTTCTTAAAATAATACTAAGAATTTACAATGTGGATTTCCTGAAAGGAAAAATTAAACACTTAAGGTGTCCCTCTTATGAAATATATAGGAAACAAGTAATAGTAGGTAAAAAAATTCCTAGAAAAGGCAGATATATATTTTTTTCATCTATTTATTTACACAGTGTACTTTCCACTTTAACAATCTACAGTACATTATCAGTAAGTGTTCATAGCTGCTATAGGACACACAGTATTGGTAGTGGCTCAGAACCCTGACACACAGTTCCAGGGCCAGAACTAGGGGTGGGCAGGAGAGGCACCCGCCTAGGGCGCAACCAAAGGGTGGCTGAATTGAAATATGAGTGATAAAAAGCAGCAACAGCTTTACATATGTAGCCTTACAGAGCAATTAGTTGCTAGATGGGGCCAGTGACCCCCATTTAAAAGCAGGAGAGAGTCAGAAGAAGAAGCAAATAATGTAAAAGCTATAAAATAAAAAAAATGAAGGCCAATTGAAAAATTGCTTAGAATTATCAATTCTGGGGGCGTGGTCTGACCGGAGCATGATGGCGGCATAACCCAGAGGCTCCGTGAAAACTTCCCTGGGCCAGCCTTAAATAACAGCTATTAAGATGGGGAAACTGCACAAAAACAAAGAACACCTTGGGGAGAAAGGTGCAACAGCCCACCAGCGATATAGCGCCTTTATTCCTGCAAAAAAAGACGAGCCGCATGGAATCCAAAATGGCTGCCGCAAGAGCAGCGTGCGATGAGTAAGCAGACTTTAGTATGTCGGAAGGAGAAAGCAAACTTGACGAAGAGGTAGATATACACTCTTATATCGCTGAACTACCTTCCAAATCAGATATAACTAAATGCTTAAGGAAGTCACCATGGCGATCAGGGAAGAAATTCATGATATTAAAAAAGACATGTTATCTATCGCTGCTCGCACTGATAGCCTGGAAACTAATGCTTCCAAAATTAATAACAGACACAAAGCTGTATATATAAACATGTGCAACAACAAGATGCAGTCATACAGGATCTCCAAAGGCAAATAGAGGATCAGGAGAACAGGAGCAGGCGCAACAACATCAGGGTCAGAGGAGGCCCTGTATCAGTTCAAAACGAAGAAATAAAAGATGCACTATTCCAAATTTTCAACTCCATCCTGAAAAGAGAATCTGACACATAACAGAGCTCATTGAGTTCTAAAACCTAAAGTTGCCCCTCTTAACGTGCCTACAGACCTACTGTGCTGCATACACGACTTTCCCCTAAAAGAAGAGATCCTACTTAAGACTAGAAATGCCAATCAATTGTCTTATGAAAACAACAGTATACAACTCTTTCAAGACTTTTCTAGAACAACGCTTCTCAAGAGAAAATTGCTAAAACCAATCACAGACCAGACCACAATATTCAATACAGATGGGGATATCCCTTCTCTTAAGTATGTGATACTTAACTGGCTGGATATTTTTAGTAATGTGGTCATATATGAACCCTGTTGTTAATATAAAAATGGCTGGCCTAGGGACAGTGTTAAAACCTCCTCATGAGCTATAACAAAGTCCTTAACGGCTCCACTCAACCACTCCACCCCAATATGGTGTTATTTTACACCTTAGCCGCAGCACTACTGCCCAGGGTTAATACCCTGATAAGTCTTCTGCGGCAGAAGTTTCCCCCTGATACATCTTTTCTCTCTCTACACACTATCAGAAAGTTTCTGATCCCCATCTCTATCACCAGACCTATTACCCCCTCCCGGCAAGTTCACAACAAGTTTGAGCTGACTTGTAATCAATGGCATCATGCTCAGTTTAATGACTATGGCTAAAGTAACCAATAAAGATGGAATCGTATTTTCACTTAATGTGAATGGTATAAATGAACCAGTTAAAAGGGCTCAGGTGTTCCACCAATGCAGAAAACTAAAAGCCATGATTGTTATGCTACAAGAAACCCACTTTAAAGCTGACCATATACCAAAAATGTTAATAAACCAATATTCTCATATTTATATGAGTAACAATCCTGTTAAAAAATCCGTAGGTGTTATGGCCTTAATACATAAGGACCTACCTTTTAAACAACTAGAGACAATTATTGACAAAGAAGGTAGATATCTCTTAATAAAAGAGAAACTGGCTGACTAAACATGTACTATTTCTAATGTTTATGTTCCCAACTCAGGACAAATAGAATACCTAAAATATTTTCTTAAGGTTCTGGATAAGTTCGAGGAAGGTCTCATTATTCTAGGAGGAGACTTTAACGTAGCAATGAATCCACTAATATATTCAACTTCAAAGAAAACTAATATATCCTATAGAGGCTTAAAAGAAATAAAAAAGATCTTGACTGACATGGTTAGTAGACATCTGGAAAATATTAAACCCAAGTAAAAAAGACTACACACACTTCTCCAAAGTTCACCTTGTTTATTCAAGAATTAATTACATGTTCATATCCAATCATTGATTAAGACTGTTCACTAAAGCAGAAATAGAAAAATCTTTATTATCAGATCATTCCCCAGTAATTGCCAATTTCTCAATTCCTAAAACAATAAGACCAGAATTTAAATGGCGACTTAATGAGTTCCTCCTACATACAGAAGAGAGGAAAAAATTAATACAATCATTGATAGAAACAATAATCCAAACTAACAATTCACCAGATGTCTATCCGACAACACTTTGGGAAACCATGAAATGTGTCTTCCGAGGTAAATTAATCGCTTTGGGTAGTAACCTAAAGAAAAAGAAAGAAAGAGAAATGTCAGAACTGTTAAAAGAAATAGTTCTTCTAGAACAACCCCCATAAAGAAAGTTTTGTCCAAAAAACGTTAATTATCTTGGAAAGCAAAAGGTTACAACCAAGAGCACTACTAAACCAAAAAATACAGAAAATTATTATAATACTACAAACTTGAAGACAAATGTAACAAACACTTTGCAAGGACTATTAAAAAGTTCCAAACACATATTTTGTCATTCAAAGACAAAGACAATCATCGCAAAAAAAATTTTTATTAGACGCCCCGTTTAAAAATAAGAAATTAAGGCCTGCATAGACTCTTTATTGGCAGGGAAAAGCCTTGGACACGATGGATATAATGCGCTTTTCTATAAAAAATTATATAATTATTATAACAGAAGATAAAAATCTTCACCTACAAGCACAAGAAGCCCACATAACTATAATTCCCAAACCAAGTAAAGACCCAAGCTACAGACCAGTATATCAAAGATATGAAAATTTACGCCAAGATTATCAATAATATAATAAGGAGATATTTACCTGAATTCATCCATACAGACCAGGTGGATTTCATCCCTAAGAAAGAAGGAAAAGACAATATATTTAAGGTCCTATCATTGTTGAATTATGTACAAAATCAAGGTATGCCCACGATTCTGCTTACCACAGATGCTGAAAAAGCATTCGACAGGGTGTCCTGGGTTTTCCTTGAAAAAACTCTGGTATCTTTTGGCTTTGGTCCTGTAATAATAAAGAAAATTATGGCGTTATATCAGAACCCTACCGCTAGAATAAGAGAATAGAATTCTGTCCCCTAAGGTTCAAATATGCAACGGTACAAGACAAGGGTGCCCTTTATCACCTACACTCTACTCTACTGACTTTAAGGTCAATTATACCAAATCTGAGGTCCTAAATATCAACATGTCCCAATGAAGAGCCCTTGAATTAAAATCAAACTTTCCGTTTAAATGGGCGAAATCCTCTATTAAATACTTGGGAGTTCATCTGAGGGCTGATATGGGGAATCTCTACCAAGACAATTATATTCCTCTCCTATCATCCCTCCAGAAAATAATAGGCAATTGGGAGAAACTTAAATTGTCCTGGTAGAATACAAGCTATTAAGATGGCATTTATGCCAAAACTACTATACCATAGACGAGTTCTACCAATAACTATCCCTCAATCATTCTTCAAATCAGTCAAATCTATGGTTTCGAGATTCATCTGGAATGGAAAAAACACCAGACTAAAACATACTCTCCTGATATCACCAAAAGAGAAAGGAGTATTAGGTCTACCTCTATTACATAGCTACCCACTTAGTCAGGATACTAGACTGGAGAAAGTGTAACAATAAAAAAGACTGGTGCAAACTAGAATGTATGACATCAGGGTATCCAATTATCAACAATTTATGGACAGAATTGGAATCAACCCCAAAAGAAATATTACAACACCCACTAATAGGACCCACACTAAGGGGCAAATTTACCAAAATTCCCCTAAAATCCCTCAAATCCCCTAGAAATTCGATAGGCATTGAATGCTTATCGAATAGTTCTAGGCTATCTTTTTGCTCGATATTCGATTTCTCAAATACCGATCGTTCGATTTCACGAAAAAATAAACGAATCGTATTCGAGCACATCTTTGCAAAAGAAGCCTATGGGGGGGTTCCCATAGGCTTCTATTGGTATTCGGTAGGTTCAGTCTGGCGAAGTAGGCATTCAAAGAAATTTTAAATCCTTTGATCATCGAATGATCGAATATTCAATCATTCGATCTATTGGATAATTCGAATATTTGGTATTCGATGAGCGAAGATGCCAAATTTGCATATTCGATCCTCCGAAAAAATCGTACGATCGGTATTCAATCGAATTTGAATGAACTTCGATCTCTTCACACAAATTTTGTAAATCTGCCCCTAAGAGTATGTCACAAAAACAAAGTAAACTTCAGACTTACAATGCCTCCCTACATACTACAACCCCTGGTGTTCAATCCTGATTTCCTACCAAGCATGGAAAAAGGGATTTCAACAGATGGGGCTACCACCCCAGAGACATTTGGGGTTACAACCAATTACATGTATTTATACATTTAATGGCAACCAAAGACTGGACCTGAAACACCTTGGGAAACACTGATCTACACCTCAATAGAATTAACCAAACCCCTATCCAAAACATACAAACTCTTGCTTGATGTGGTTGGCACAAGCCCTAAATCTCAGTGCCTGGAATGGTCTAAAGAGCTAAACTTTAGCTTATCTGACACTATGTGGAATGACATCCTTAAATCGATATACAAAACATACAAACTGCCAAAACAAGAGAAGCAGTTTACAAATTAGTCACTTGTTGGCACCACACACCCATGAAATTAAAAAAATGTACATTAACACCTTGGGACTATGCTGGAGAAGTAACCTCGCTGAAGGAAACCATACACATGTGTGGATATCATGGCCAATTTTACAATCATTTTGGAAAACGGTTAAAGAGATAGTCAACATTGTAACAAAATCAAATTTTTCACTAGAAAGACCAGAGTCCATTGTTTTCAATATAAAGCAAGACAATAAGAATCTTATAAATTATCCACTTACCTTACACCTCATGCAGTCTGCCAAAGCGTTAATTCCCCAAAAATGGAAATCAGCGGAACCCCCATCAATCAGAGAATGGTTATCTAAAGTAGAGGAAGTAAGACAAATGGAAGAAATCACCTACCTTTTAACAAACAAAGCAAGACATATTGGAAAACTTGGCATCCATAGTTTTCCTACATAAATAATTTAACTAGTACATAGCTAGTGGAACCCAAGTCTGGTTATAAACATTGCAGAATAATATTTATACTTCATAACACACAACTAAGAGTGAATATAAGTCAAGTCACAGTTTGAATTGTATTGTATTTTTATATGATGTCTAAACCTATACTGAAGAAGATAATGTTAATATGAAAATTATGACTGAAGGAATAACTTGATGTTTACTTGCCAAAATACTTGTGTAACACAAATTGTATATCTTGTATTGATAATTTTGATTACCCCCTCCCATTTCTCTTCTGTATCCTCCCGCCCCCTTATATATTTTTATATTTTGTTACAATAAACAAAGAATTGATTAAAAAAAAAAGAATTATCAAGTCTATAACACACTAAGGGGCCCATTTACTAACAATTGAATATTTTATATCCAATATAAAATTGTAAAAAACACAAAAACCCCTAATACAAGTTGTTGAAGACTGTAGAGGTCGATGGGTGCTGAGCTGATGCTATTGGTCTGTATTAAATCAATTCAAAATTTTAGAGGTTTTTAGTTTTTTTTTGCTAGAAATTATCTGAAATTTTTTAGAGGTTTTAGAGGTATTCATATTTTTAAAACATTATTTTCGCTTTGTAGTCATTGTTTCAAAAATCTCTAAAACCACTAAAATCCTCCCATACATAAATGAGCCTTTGATAATAGGACTGCATCTTTAAAATATAAATCATAACAGATAATCATTGAGAAGTTTGGGTTTATCAAGAGTGAATTGGAAGGAGAAGGTCAAAGTTGGGTCAGGTAAAGCAGGTTGTCAAGGAATGAAGCATTTGAACTGAGGTGTAAATTAATTAGTCTGGGTAGAACGGGGTAAGCCAGAAGCAGAATATTGGGGAATTGCAAGTCAGCTGACCTTGGCTGGTGTTTTACGAGTTACAGTAGTCTGGCCAACTAATGGCTAGTTCTCAAAAACGGGGGGAGGGGTTGCTTTTACAGATGTGCATGAACATTTTCAGTGTTGTTTTTTTTTAACAAACTGGTTCCTGCAGTAGTTATTTACTACTTTTTACTTACAAAATTGATGTCCATGGTCCAAATTTTTCATGCACAATATATAATATTATTTTTATCATTTATATTTTATTAGCTGCATTATATTTTCAGTGGTTTCAAGCATATTATTCCAAGTGCAAATCAAAAGAAAATTTAGAAATGCAAGTCAAAAGAAAATTGTAATTGCATTTTATCTAGTTTTTTTTTGTTTCCTTGGTATTATTCAGAATTTTATTCTTATAACATCATTGTCTTTCAGTTGTGTATAACATGTACATTTAACAAGCACTCATAGATTATTAGATATAAAATTGTCAACATTGGCTGTCAGTAAATCACTCCAACTGCTTAGAAAATTACAATTCATATTCTGAATGAAAAATAAATTACCTTGTAATTTAAAAAAATCGGTTTAGTAGGACTTGTTATAAACATAACATTATGGGTTTTCGGAGATAAATTGACCTTTTGTATATTTATTAACAAATAAATAATTCAGGCATAAAAATCAAATCTGTGAGTACTGAGTTGGTCAAAAATCACAAATTGATTTTTAGCTCATGAGGTACAATACAAATGGCAAAATGGTAAAAGGCAGTAGTTATTCATGGACAGAAATATTTTAATTTATTAATCATTATTAATATGTTATTTATATATATTTTTTAATATATGGTACTTATTAGCCCCAAATATTTATGAATCACACAGGTTATCACTACACCTGTGTGGCTTTGATTTGAAAGGTATATAGAAGTGTACTGTCTATAATATGTAAATCCTTTTAATTTGTTTCAGTAGTTTTAAAGGCTGGAAATATTTAAAATGTAGTTTGTTCTTAATTTTATTTGATACTCTAAAGCTTATATAGGCTATTAAGAAATGTTAATTTCTCTGTTTCATTTTAAGTTTAACAGCAAGTTTATAGGTGGACCTCTACGTGTCCTTGTTAATTCATTCCTAATTCTATCAAAAGTGTTTACAACTTCAAAAGTTGTGAGCAAGTGGAAAAAAACCTTAATTCAATTTTACTGCCATCATTTCTTTAGCCACCACGGCTAAACAGTTCGAAGTATGCTGGCATGGCATTATCACTATCTATTCTGTCTATTCTTGCATGGAGAATTGAAACATCATTTGTATTTTCTCCAAGGATGGATTAACAAGATCTGGCTTGACATGATTTGATTAATTAATGAGACCAGAGTATTCTTTGATCCTTCTGTGATGTTCTTGAACTTTTTAGACAGGAAAATAATTCCAAACTTCAATACTTTAAAAGCCATTTGGGTAAAGAAAACTTCTTTCATGACCTTTAATGATAATATATCGAAATTCTATTATAAGATCTACAGGAAATATTGTAGTTTCTATTTTTGCTTCACTCTTGTCAAAGCAAGCCTCACAGGTATAATTTACTGTATACACTAAGGGGCAGATTTACTATTGGTCCAATTTCGAATAAAAAAAAAATCAAAATTCGACCAGGTGAAGTAAAATAAAGGATTAAAAAAAAAAAAGGATTTCAACGCAATTCGACCGAACGAACGATCGAATATAAAAAATTCAATTGATTGATCAATCGTTCGAATCGATTCGAACAATTTTAATCAATAGATCAAATTTTTTATATTCGATCAAAAGCAATGAAACCCAATTCGGTAGCTTGATTCTATTGATCGATTCGAACGAATTTAATAGGTCGATCGAATTTTTTATATTCGATCAAAAGCAATGAAACCCAATTCGGTAGCTTGATTCTGGCAAAGTAGGTGGTCAATTAAAATTTTAAAGGGGAAGTTATTCGACCATCGAATATTTTATTAGAATATTCAAATTATTTGAATTCGAATATTCGATGGTCAAATATGCCTAATTTGCATATTCAAAGATTCAAATTTGAATTTAATGCAAATTCGATCCACTTCAAATTCTTCACGTGAATTTAGTAAATTTGCCCCAAAGTAAACAATAATGGCCTTATTTATCAAAATGTGGATTTACATAGTTTTAGCAGTTTTATCAACCTTAACTAAACTCATTTTAAATAATGCATGTATGTCTCCTTGTTTATTAAAAAATCTGAATATAAAAAGGGCAAACAATAAATACAAATAGGACAAACCCTAGGTTTCACAATACTTTTTGTGTGATTAAATTTTTTTTCTAAAAACCTCTATACACTGTATATACAGTATATATATATATAGTTTACATCATATGTAGGGGGGTGGTGAGGTCATTCCAATGCAATTTGCACTGGGTATTTAAATTATTGTTTGTATACTATGAGGCATCTTCATTAAGATCTAAACATTGGTTCTGCACAATAAAATATTTTTATTTTAAGCAAGTTCTACAAGTGCTAAGTCACTGTTGTCTATGTGTATGTATATATATATATATATATATATATATATATATATATATTGAATGGGTCTAACATGAAACAATCATGGACACAAGGATCATTATCCCGAACACTAATGCAAAAAATTTTTTATTTTTATTTATCTATAATCCTTTGCACATGATGTATATAGATTTGCTTGTTGTCCGGTTTTAACTTTTAAATTTAAATGAATATCTAAAGTACCTGTTAGTGCCAATTGTTTCTAAAAAAATTATTATGCTCTATACTTCGATTCAACGATCGGCCATTTATATGTATTATGTGTTTTTATAAAAGCCGTAAGGTAATGATTACGAGACACAATAGCTTATATTTGAATCCTTATCATTAATTGCGTTAATTGAGTTAATGGACGCTCAGTAGCGATCCTGGATAGGAATAGTCCATGAGGTTCATTCGATACTATGTATAACACTGATGTTTGGTAGCGATATGAATGGATACATTTATTGTTTGGTATAACATGAGATAAAGTATCGCTCGTAGCAGATTTTAAGGTGCCGTGCGTATGTGCACGGGCTCCGTATTGAAACCGCTTCATTAGGTTGCAGTTACATGTATTTTAAATATTCAATTGGACTTTTCCTGAGGGAAGGAGTTCCGGTTTAGGCACGCATTAGTAAGAATGGAAATTTTACGACTGATGAGTTTAATTTAATGGGTTTTATGAGATTATGCACTTGGTGAGCTATATGGACATAGTTTGCACTTCCGACTAGTGGCGTATAATTTACATGATCAGTATAAAAAACGTGTTTCATGTTTTGTTGTTATATTTTTTGGATTTCTCCTTTTTTACACATTTTCCTCCACTTTCGTCACTTCCTGGGTGTTTATTGAGTCTGCGCGCCCTTTCTTGTATTTTAAGCGATGTTTTTACAAGTTTAGATGACTTTGAGAAAGGCTGTTGTATCAGTGTTTTATTTCCAATAAAGAAGATTTTTTCTACATAAGACCTGTGAGTGCGGCTACTTACTGTGGATATATATATATATATATATATTCAGATAGATGAAAGCACTCACAGCACATTCCAAGAGTTTCAAAAAGGAAAAAAGGTCTTTATTACATGCTCATATCAACGCGTTTCAACCCACATGGGGTCGTCATCAGGACCCCATGTGGGTTGAAACGCGTTGATATGAGCATGTAATAAAGACCTTTTTTCCTTTTTGAAACTCTTGGAATGTGCTGTGAGTGCTTTCATCTATCTGAATATTCCATTTTACACTGGTTAGCACCCAGCTTTTGCCCAGTAATGGTGAGTGCCGTTGAACTATGTTCTATATATATATATATATATATATATATATATATATATTTTATAGTAAGGTGGTTTAGTTTAATTCCGTGGTTTAATTTTTTATATATATTTTTTCTGTATTTGGTGATAAATAGCAAAGTTTGGTGTGCTATTGTGCTTACAGCAAGTTTGTCACAACTTGCTTTACTTTGCAGTTAGTTTTCCTTCAATTTGAGGGGGTGGGGTTTGATTAGTTGCACCTGAACAGACTGTATAAATGCCTGTTTTGATCTGTAACTGGGATAATGAGTGCTAGCAAGATTGAAGGTCTGACCCAGTGCACAGTCTGCCATATGTATGCAGATTTGGAACAACAGATCCAAAATGCTTACCTCTCTGGTAGATGTGAACAAATTGCCACTTTGGAGGCTCGAGTTAGAGCACTAGAGGAACAAATTGCAACACTATGGTTGATTGACAATCTTGAAAGGAGTCTCTTGCTCACTGAGCAGGACCTAGCGGGGTCAGATAGTTTGGGAGGAACAGAACAGCAGCAGGATGTTGAGGCAGCTAGCTGGGTGAAAGTTAGAAAATCTAAGTTGGGCAAAAGGAAAAGTGTGACTGATACTGGTTTATACATCCCAACAGCTTTGCCAGATTGTGTGAAGATGATGGGAGTGTGAACGCTGGATTGGCAATTCTAGATGGGGCTGATCTCTCTAACAGATGGGGCATGATTTATTGGCCTCCTTGTACCTTATAAATGATTTGGCTGTCCCAGCTAACTTGAAAGCCTTAAAAGCACATCTTTTCTTACCCACCTCAACACCAACACTCCTATTGAACCAAAAAGGTTTTGTTTTGCAACAAAGTTCCTTGCTTACCAGCGGAATATACTGACATGTATATTTATTAAGCAGCATTTTAAAGACTTCCCATTTTTGTTCATTGTTTAACCCTGTGAAAAGCATTTCCCACTTAATATGTTGCAGAGATGCCCTTATACTGTCAAAGTTTGCACGCCTGAAATTCAATGTCTTAGTTACTCCCTTATAGAGTTGCCTCTGCAACAAAATCTAAAAGGAGACCATGTTATGATCACTATTCCCCAAATGCTCACCCACACCAATGCTTGAAATTAGATCAGTATTATTAGTTATTACAAGATCCAAAAGAGAGTTATTCCTAGTAGGGATAAAAAGTTGTCATTTAGCATATTTACAAACCTACTAGCTTTTTCACACAAACACACACTAACACAAACACACACTGACACCCAAACACTCACACAAACACCCACTGACACCCAAGCACTGACACAAACACACACTGACACACAGAAACACACATACTAATACACACACAAACACACACACACTGATACACACACAAACACACACACTAAGCAAACACTGACAAACAGTTCCCCTACCTCTCTCCCTGGAGCTTCCTGTTTCACAGAAACAGCACCGGAACTGCTTGACGCCTCCCACCTTGTCTTCTGGCCATTCAGAGGGATTTTGCCTTTCCCTGTCTGTCAATCGCAGGAGGAGGAGGGCGGGACGTAAGGCAGCTCGCTGTGAGAAGGGAGAAGCAGAGGCTTTTCTCTCTACCTGCGCTGGCTGGCCCTTTACATTAGTGAGCAGAGCGGCCCTTCTGGAAATTGCCCGAGTCTTTGTATTATCAGTCCGGGCCTGATGTAAGGTTGTTTGCAAAGTGCAAAAAATTATCTGTGCCAATTTTTTACACACTGACTAATCACACTACTTGTCATCTGATAAGTGACTACTGTTACCTTTGTAATATATGCTAGTCATGCACAGGCAGACTGTGAACTCTTGTTTTTTTAACCATCATCTTTCCAATCAATATCCAATGGGGGTTTGGTGTAATATTGAGCAGGCATGTCTGAATACATAATCAGGTGAAGAGAAAATAGTTATGGATGTAGTCAATGCAGGCTTCTCTTTACATAGTTTTGCTAGATCAAGGAACAAGCAGATGAATCAGACCCATCTGTCCAACCATGTAGGCAGCCAGCTCATACAAAGAACTGCTTATTGCTGCTAGTAATCCAGAATACATAACACATGACAATAAATCTGGATAGAGATACCATAATAATACCTTGCCTTGACCGTTACTAACCCTGCAAAAATTCATATTGGTGGAAAAAACATATTATATTTTGATTTTTAGTAAATTTAATGTATGATGTGTCACATTCCCCAAATGCTCACCCACACCAATTGACAATTTTATTAAAAGGCAAGTCAACACCACAATAAAAATTTGTATAATAGAAGAAAACGTAATTCTAACAAATTTTCAGTGCTTTTAAAGTTATTAGTAAAAAAAAATTACTATTGAAAGTGGTATTTGCTTAAATCCTGGGAATACAAAAGTTTTAGTTCCCCAGCAAAGATAGGTCTAGCTGCCCTGTCTTACATTGTATCAAAAGTCTAAGCCATCAGGGCAGTGAATAGAAAGGGACAAAGAGAATCTGCTTTCACTAATAATACATATACAAAAAAGAATTAAATGAATGCATAAAGCAAAATAGCTTAGAATTATATTTTCTATTTGGCAAATTTTTATTTTGGGGTTGAATTGCCATTTACGTGAGTGTTTTATTCAAAATGTTGTACAAAAAAACTTAAAAACCATAGAAAATTTTAAATAAATGTATAAAGCAACATTTTTAGAATAATATTTTCTTTTATTAGGCAATTTTTTATTCTTGGGTTGACTTGCCCTTTATTTATTTAGCATTGGTCTCATTAATTTGGTATCATCAACCCCATACTTTGTAGTATGAATTTGGGGTTTTAAAATGTGTCATCACAATACAGATGATGCTATGTATTATTTGATATAGTTTTTTTTTTCAGTACAGTTGTTATTTTTGAATTTTAATTATTTAACCATCATATTTTTTTGTGTAAAATCATAAGCACACACAGTCTACATCTTGTATACATTAAAGACAAATATGATATATACTGTATATATTCACTAAATCATTTTGTCATTTGTACTGCAACATTGTAATATTTTGCATAAAAGCACAGAGAAAAAAATGTCACAGATAACATACATATTTTAAAAAATTCATGAAAAATTCATATGGAACATATTCCCACAACTTTTACATAATGTATAAAAATTAATATAAAAAAATATTGCTAATCATAAAATGGCAATTCTTCAGGCAATACAATATTTGACGTTTTAATTTTTAATTTATATTTTTATTTATTTGAAATATGGTGTAAAATGTATTCAAGAAAAGTAAAAAAAAAATCTTAGTTTTGAATTTTATCCATCTGGGACCTTGTCTAAAAAGATATGACATTTATATCTGTTATTATGTCACTGATTTACAAAATGGCTACTAAGCATGAGTAAACTTTTTTTTCGGTTACACTTTCCCGGTAAAATTTACATTTTCACCAAAGGTGAATAATTTTGCAAATTCAAGCTAAAATTCGACCATGCACAAAAACATCTATTCCAATGCATTTAGCAACATTTTTTGCAAAACTGGCTCATTTCTCTAATCATTCAGCAAACCAAAATGGCCCAGTTTTGGTGATAAATTTTTTGTAACCCAACTCTGAGCTTCTTAAAAATCTTTCCTTGGGGCAAATTTACTATTATTCCCCAAAATTAGCACGACCAAATTCGTAATTCGATAAGCATTCGACCATCAAATTGTTTTAGGCTATCATTTTGCTCACTACATGATTTCTCTTCTCGGCGAATTCATACGATCAGATACCGATCGTTCGATTACACGAAAAAATCGTGAAATTTCCTTTGAGTGTCTGAAAAATTTGTATGATTCCAACAATCAAACGCTCCGATAGTACGAATGGTATTCGAGCAGGACTTAGCCTCAGAAGCGTATAGGGAGCTTCCCATAGGCTTCTATTACAATTCGGTAGGTTCAATCTAGTGAAGTAGGCAGTCAAATAAAATTTTGATTCCTTTGATCATCGAATGATAGAATTATCGAATATCCGATCATTCCATCTATTTGATCTATTCAATATTCGATGATCGAAGAGGCCAAATTTGCAAATCCAATTTCACGAAAAATTCGTACAATTGTTATTCAATCGAATTCAATCGAACTTCGATCATTTCACGTGAATTTCGTAAATCGGCCCCCTTGTGTCTCAGAATACTGAAGCATTAGCTTGATTCACTATTGGTTATTTAATGCATAAAGGCATGTCCCAAAATTAGCATCTTCAAGACTGTTAACTATTTTGCATCATCATCAATAAATACAATAGACAGAAATATGCTGAGATATTGCCGTAACCCAAGTTAGATAATAATTATTATTAGAGAAAGTTTTCTCAAGGTTGGAGTGTAGGACTGCCAGGTATTAATGACAAAGTTGGCCAGCTTAAATATATTGCAATAAATGGACAAACAATCCATGTTTTGTTTAAAGGGTAAAGCATTTTTTGTAGCTTAAGGCACAAATGTTTCAGTGTCCTTAATATATTGATAATGGGTTGAGTGCAGAGGATCTCTTGAATTGTGAATTTTGTGGTCACAACATTATTGCAACCCGCCTATATGTTTTTAAAAAAAATTGTGGTGAGCAACTTTCCTTTTTTGTTATTGAACTTGACGTTTCTATTTTTTTAACTTATTGTACAAAGCAATTAATTAAGACAAAAAAAAACTGGGATAGTTCATAGAACCACATAGAGTTTAACTCTTGGAAAGTTTGCCCAGCAATGCCACTGAGTGGGTAGTTGTGGGTCATGGCTGCAAACCAGTGAGCTGGGAGCTTAGTGTTTACATTTCACCTCCCTCCTTCCCCCCTCTGTTTTTCCCGGGCAACCCAGGACAGCCTGTCACAGTTCTCCACAGGGACTCCGCAACCTTTTCCCCACTCTCCCACCCACAGATTTATGTGGAGTTATATGAAATGTATATTGCATTGTATATTGTTTCCTATTTATTAATTCATTATTGAACCCTGGAGCTACTACTTAGTCAAAGGTAGTGACAGGGTTCCCACAGTGCTGCTTGTGAAATGGCACAGCATTGCTCAGTTGGGAATTAGGAGGCAGGAAGGACTGATCGCTGCTAAATGCAACTATACAGAAGTGAGCAGAGTGCATTCTGACGCAAGTACTGTACCTTCAGTGAAAGGGGTTTAATAAATAACTCAGTATGGGAAAAAGCATAAGTTGCCCACTGCTTCTGCCATCATCATTGACAAGCAAAAAAGCTAGGCAAATACAAAAACCCACAAAAGAGGGTCCTCCAATGTAGTCATTATTATGCTGCTTCCAATCGAGTTGTGGAATTAGACTCCTTAAAGAGATACTGACACCTGAAATTAAACTCTTTTTTTTTTTTTACATCTATTATAATATTGGCTACTTCTAACTTTGCCATAAAGTAATTGATAATGATGATTTTACATTACCTGTCTGTTGCCCCATGTTCCTGTATGAAGGGGCTGCTATATTTGTGCAGCAGGAGTCCGTTAGCATTAGAAACTATAACCAACAGGCTGAGATGGGACAATCAGGTTGGCAAAGTCAGAATGTCAGAGACTCAGGCTCAGGAATTCAACTAACAATTCTATATAAAAACAAACTGTCACGGATACGGTACTCCCAACCGCCCTTGACTTTAGGTGTGGCTGTCAAGGGTCACTCACTCAGTCTCTCACCCACCTTGCACACAGGTTAGACTAGCATAACAGCACCCCAAACATGAACCAACACCCACAAACACACACAACTTGCTGACACCACTCTCAACTTCACACTGGTGTTGAGAGAAACCAGGTATTCTAGTAGTGAAGGGGTTAATTCAAACACATACTTCCTACCAGCACTCAAATAGTTAACTAGCATACATACAGACTAGCCTTTCCGTTCAGCATGCAGAGGGTTAAGGCTCACAGTTAGGCTAGGTTCTTTTAGAGCACCAAAGACAATCTTATTAAATTATATATATTTAATATTATAAAAGGTATAACAATGCAGTTAACAAAATGATATTACAAAAAGAGACATACAATCAATAATACAAACAGTTATAAAATAAAAATGGAAAACATGGAAAACATATAGAATTCCTGGTCCTGGAGGCAAGGGGAAGCAAACGGGATAACTTCCAATCGCAATTGGTCTTCCAAAGTAAATCCAAATCTTAGTCAGAAGAGTTGACTATTTATCAGTGATTTCAGGGCATCAGGTAAGTGCACACTCCCCCCTCCCTCAGGAATGCAAGGGGGTGTGGCCTAGCAGGACACAGACTGAGTTTTTATGACCTCTTCTGAGAAGCAACTGGACCAAGAATACAATGATCATAACTCCCTATATGAACATAGGAGAAATATGACATTATATTCATTGGTTATGAATTCTCTCCTGGATTCCATAGATACTAAACATCAATACTGTGTGACCTGCCCTTGCCCCGATATTCACATCTGATAAACAGAGTACCAAACCTAGTCATGTTTGGACTCATCTGAAAGCAAATATTACTTTGAACCCATCACCAGTTTTTAACGCTTTTGGTACAACAGGCCTGAATATGTTTTTGGTTGTGTTATTTGTGACCTTCCCTTCACCTGTGAGAAGCATTTGTGTGAACTTTAAGTTCTCCCTCCTTGGACGTTCTCCCTCCTTGGACTTTCCCCCCTCTTATCTTATGGCTCTTATCATCCAGGGCTTGGAGAAGGCATAATAGTTTGTGACCCTGTTACACATGGATGACTCCAGACCTTAGTGAATAGAGGCCTGCTATGTGTCTGATTTAGCTAAGACATGCTTCTTCATGATACCTTGGCCTGTTTTATTAGCTATTACAGGCCTGTATAATGACACAAACCTTTCAGCAAAAAATTATCAACATGACCTATAGGTAACATTCAATGTACGTTAATATGTTAAAAAGTAATTTTTTAGTGCCAGTGTCACTTTAAAGGGGGCAGAGAGAGAATGTAGGAAGTGAGAACATGAGGAAGAGAGTTTGAAAAGGGAGCAGACTGCAGGTGGCATTAACTCCTAATATTCCACAAAGGACTTTGGCGACTTTATGAAACCTTTGAACAATTACTGTACTTCATGTTTTCAGTGATTCACCTGCTAATGACTGTTAAACTGTTTTTTTTTTTGTAATATTATGTGTGAAAAACGATACGTGTGCTGTACAATCCAATCCTGTATGGAGGAGCAAAATTATATTTACAGAGCATTCTCTTCTCCCATAAGTCATAAGCACTCTCTTATAGCCGGGAGACCCATTTCTTTAGTAGTGGTGATGAGGAGAGCAGAGTCAGGCCTAAACAGATTGTGGTTGTAGGGATTTCAATTATTAGGAAAGTGGATAGAGTAATCTGTCATCTGGATCACTACAACCGAACAGTTTTCTGTCTTCCTGGTGCCAGGGTTCGGTATGTGGTTTATCGGGTACAGATTATTGAGTGGGGCTGGGCATAACCCAGCTCTCAGTACATATTGGTACTAATGAAAAAATAAATGGTAGATGGAAGACCATACAGAGTGAGTTCAGGAATCCAGATTCTAAGATTAAGGGAAGGTCTTGCAATGTAATGTTTCCAGAAATTTTGCCTGTGCCACATGCACGTTTAGGAAGTGAGTGCTTAGGCAGCTAAATGTGTGGCTCAAGTTTTGGTGTAGGATGGAACGGTTGGGTTCCTAGAGCACTTGGCTGATTTTTCCCTGGGATACAACCTATATAGTCATGATGGATTGCACCTCAATGGAAGGGGTCCACTCTGCCAGGGGAAATAATGGCTAAGAGGCTGGAGGAGTGTTTCAACTAGGCAAGGTTGGTGGTGGTTGAAATAAAGAATTATGGGAAAGCTAGGGTAGATGGGGCAGTAGGATTGGTAAAGGGTATTCGGAGAGGAGTGATGTGGGCACACAGTTTACCAGCTAAATAGGCCCCTCCTTAAAAGGAAAGGAAAACAGGCTAATACTGGTCTGTGAACATGAAGATTTTCATTCATCCAGGTCATGGTATATCTAATATAAGTAATTCTAGAACAACTGGAGTTGCTGAGTAATTATTGAAGACATTTCACTACTCATCTGAGCAGCTTCTTCAGTTCATCTGACTGGTATGGGAAGTTCTCTGCTTATAAACTCTTCCACTAATCCAATCACAATGGCACATTGTAACTCTTCAAAGAGGTGACATCCGAATTTGATTACCAATGTGTCATGCAACTCCTAGACACAGGTGTACTTGTGAGAGTTGCATGAATGGATGTATGAAGTGTTCTGAAACCACTTGGGCACTGATGTGAGAACAGCATTGTATGTAGCAGACAGCTGGTGTCGAAGTCCCCCACCTCTATTCAGGGCTGGTTTCTCTACCTTGACATGAATCGCTTCTTTCATGCCTCTTTCAAACCAGCGGTCTTCTTTATCCAAGATTTGGACCTTGCTATATTCAAATGAGTGTCCCTTGTCTTTTAGGTGTAGAAAGACAGCTGAGTCTTGCCCTGTAGAGTTTGCCCTCCTATGCTGTCAATGGTGACATTTATTTGAAGATCTGCTAAATACAATGCTGTTCTCACATCGGTACCCAAGTGGTTTCAGAACACTTCACACATCCATTCATGCAACTCTCACAAGTAACACCTGTGTCTAGGAGTTGCATGACATATTGGTAATTCTATCACAGTAACTACACAGAATCAAATTCAGATGTCACCTCTTTGAAGAGTTACAATGTGCCATTGTGATTGGATTAGTGGAAGAGTTTATATGCTGAGAACTTCCAATACCAGTCAGTTGAACTGAAGAAGCTGCTTGGATGAGTAGTGAAACGTCTTCAATAATTACTCAGTAAGTCCGGTTGTTTTAGAATTACTTATATTAGATACTGGTCTGTGAATTTAAATGGGTACACACTTGGGAGGGACAGAGGGATTAAAAAGGATGGAAGATTGTGTTTGTATGTAAAGTCTGAATTAAAGCCATGCATTAAAGAAATAACGATTGATGGCACTGGTGAGGGAAAGGAATCCCTCTGGGTAGATATTTCGGTTACAAAAGAAAATGATCATTAGTGTATGCTACAAAGCACCTTGTATAAGTTACATAGTTACATAGTTAAATTGGGTTGAAAAAAGACAAAGTCCCTCCAGTTCAACCCCTCCAAATGAAAACCCAGCATCCATACACACACCCCACCATACTTTCCCATAAATTATAAATGCCCATATCTTTACTTACTGTAGAGTTTAGTATCACAATAGCCTTTGATATTATGCCTGTCCAAGAAATCAGCCAAGTCCCTCTTAAAAGAATCAGCCATCACAACATCACCCAGCAGTGCATTCCACAACCTCACTGTCCTCACTATGAAGGACCACCTATGCTTCTGGACTGGAGTCCAAAACTGCACTGCATACTCCAGATGAGGCCTTACTAGGGATCTATAAAGAGGCATAATTATGTTTTCGTCCCTTGAGTTTATGCCCTTTTTTATGCAAGACCAGAATTAGACAACTTGTTATCTATTAAAACCCCAAGATCCTTCTCATTTAAGGAAACTCCAAACACACTGCCATTTAGTGTATAACTTGCATTTACTGTATGTTATGTTTGCCAGAGTGCATAACCTTGCATTTATCAACATTGAACCTCATTTTGCAATATTCTGCCCAGTTTCCCAACTTAGACAAATCACTCTGCAGAGTGGCAGCATCCTGCATGGAACATATAGTTCTGCAAAAATAGAAACAGTACTTTCAATGCCCATCTCCAGGTCATTAATAAACAAGTTGAAAAGCAAGGGACCCAGTAAAGAGCCCTGCGGTACTCCACTAACAACACCAGTCCAATTATAAAATGTTCCATTAACCACCACTCTTTTTAGTCTATCTTTTTAGCCAATTTTCTATCCAGATACAAATACTATGTTCCGGGCTAATATTCCTTAAGTCAGGGGTGCCCAGACTTTGTCACCTCACGATCTACTATTGCCACCTGACGCAATCATGAGATCTATCTTAAGAACTCAGCAGTATGGCGACTATTTTTTTTTGACATGTGACTATTTATGCATTGAACTCTATGAGTTACACATGGCTATATCTTTTTACCCACGGCTATTTCTTTTCACGTGCAACTATTTCTTTTTACACAGAAACATTAACGTGATTGTCTAGTAGACCATGATCAACGTCTTGGGCACCCCGGCCCTATATTTATAGTGGGAGGTTTTGCTGGAACTGGTCTGATGCAATAAATACCAGATCTATGGTTCTTGTTAATTATCAAGCTAAACAGGGAAATTGTACATGCAGTCACTTGGATTTGTAAGTTAAATGCGTCTTGACTTAACTCATCTATCTCATTAATCCCACTTAGCACAGAATATTGTGTCACAGCATCCCATCCAATTAAAGAGTTCACTATTGAAAACAATGGTGCTTTGGTATGCTAATGAAAAGGTTAAATGCATTAAATGAGTTAAGATAACTTTAGATAACACAGTTTCTTCAATTAGCCCTGAGTCACGACGCATTTAACTTACAAATCCAAGTGACTGCATCTGTACCTTCTCCACATTTGGTCATTTTAAGGCAGATAATCAGATCAGTGCACAGATAATCTCCCTGCATAATGATTTTACAAAAAAGTCACAAAAAAGCAGATGGATGTATACTGGTCATCTAATTATCTACCTTACAAGGACCAACCGTGGAGTATCTTCAATTTCTTATCCTATGTAACATTCATAATTATGATAGTGGGCAAAAAAAGGAGTTAAGCACAACAAGTCCTATTAATTGCACCTGTTAAAAAAAGGGGTATTACAGCTCCCTGTCTAGTATTCAGCAAAGGAAAAATGCCAGTTTACCTCATAAGGATCACAGTATGACATACAGTAAATGAGCTGTTTTTTACTGTGCTACAAAAATGGTATTTTATTATCATGTTACCTGCTGTACCACTATGCTTCACACACACTCATAGAGCACAGAAGAAGCCTGCCAGGTCCCTGGCTTCCCTCAGTCACGGGAAGGATACTTGTTGCATTTTATTGCCCAGGGTCTGAAACTCTTCAAGCAGCAAAAGTATCTGCAGAAGGCCCTATTCATCCGGCTTCCACTCCTACAGCAGCTCAGCAACAGTGCAGCGTGAGAACGGAAGAGAGTGGGAGGGGCAGAGCCACTGCGGGAGATAGGACAGAGGAGTGGTCCTAGAGCCCGCCTGGTTGGTTTAAAAGAGCTTCTGAGGCAATCCGTGCTTGTGTCTGTCACTCAGTTAGTGTGCCATGGCCCCTCCTCTCTGGTTGGTCGCGGTCTACCAGGAACATTGCAGGGATCTACTGATAGACCGCGATCGACGTCCTTGGCACACCTGCCTTAAGTTAACCAGTAACCTTCTGTGTGACACTGTATCAAATGCTTTAGCAAAGTCAAAGTAAATCACATCCACTGCCATTCTAGACTAGAGGTGCCTGCTTACATTCTCATAAAAAGAAATTACTTAATCTGGCAAGATTTATTTCTCATAAAACCATGCTGGCACAAACTCATAGCATTGTTATTTGCTTTGAAGGCAAGTATCATATCCTTTATTAACCCTTCGAAAAGCTTTCCAACCACCAAAGTCAGACTAAGTGGCCTATAATTTTGAGGCTGAGAAACGGATCCCTTTTTGAATAATGGCACCACATTAGCAATTCGCCTCTCGACACATTAGCCTCGTCTCTTGACACCATCCCAGATCTCAATGAATCCTGAAAAATTAAGTAAAGAGGTTTGGCAATCACAGAGCTAAGCTAAGTACCCTGGGATGAATACCTTCTGGCCAAGAACCTTTGTTTATCTTAACATTTACTAGTCTCTTCTGAATTTCTTCATGTGTGAACCATGCATCATTAGATGTATTACTAGAATTGGGAAAGTTAATAAGGAAACCTATATTAGCTGGTTCCACATTTGTGTAGACAGACGATAAATATGCGTTAAAAAACGACACGACGCGTCAAAAAAAAAAATCAAAATTGATGCGACACGCGTCAAAACCGTGCCATGACTCGTTTCGTGAATTTTTCGCCAATTCGCAAATTTCAGTGGAAATTCGCAAATTTTTCGGCGAAGCGAAAGGGGATAGATTCGCCCATCACTAGTTTGGAGGGCTTACTTCCTAAGATTTAAGGTCTCATCTGGAGCAATATATTGGGAGTGGAGCTCATAGTCAGAGAAAGGTGCACTCAGTTTACTATAGTGCTACACTTGCAACAGATGGACCTCCTTAGCATTTTATACTGTGCCACACAGAAAGTTACTGGTTAAATTAAAGAATGTTGGCCTGGAACATAGTATGTGTACCTGGATGGAGAACTGGATAAAAGATATGACAAAATATAAATGAGTGTTAAACAATGCTCTCATTAAAAGCTACATACTATATATGAATATGAATTCTACTTTTTTCTACTTAAACCAATAATAGTTTATGTTGCAGCAGGATATTCAGAGACCATGGTACCCTGAAATTTACTTCTGCCTTGGAAAGTGGTGCTTCATGGGTTCCTTCATGCTTACACATGTGTGCACTTTGTGAATTGTACATAAACTCTTCTTCGTGCCATGGTCTGGCAGTGGTGGTATTCCCATGCAAATTCTGAAAGAGCACTGCATTGTAGTTAAAATATATGGCAATTTGTACCCTTTCACTTTGCACAATACACTTTTTTTTACTGTAATGAGCTCTATACTTTGCTGTTGTTGAGGCTTGGTCTTAACTTACTTACTTATTTAGTATGCTATTATAATCCTGATACCATCCAAAGTGTAACACACTGTTTAATGTATGACTGTATGTATGAGGTCGATAAGTAAGGAATATGTATTTATAAGTTGTAGTGTAAAACCATAATTGTGAAATCAGTCTTTTTCCCAAATCCACTAAACACAGATTACATTTTTTCTGCTTGTAATGCATTTTCTATAAATTTTACTAAAGTAAGTAGTAACTAATCATGCTTTACAAGTTTCACTTGATTGTAGCATGTAATGAATGTGAAAAGATGATGTGATTATAGCATTGATCCTCCTAATAAAATAAAAAGGTTAATAAGGTTATTCATCTGGATTTACTTATTTTACTAATAAGAACATGAGTGATAAACATGAAAGGTTAACTTGCAAATCAGGAATGAAAGAGATTATCTGTCTTTCAGAAATAGCAGCCTTTCTAGATAGGTTTTAAGCATTTGCATTTAATTATTACTAGTCTCACTTTATTTAATCCCTAATTTCCTTCTGATCTCATAATGTGTCAAGAGATAAAGTTGTCTTTACTTTTTTCAAGTAAATCAAATATTTAAAGAACTGCAGTTTTGCTGAAATAAAGTAAGACCAGTAAACACTGTTAAAGCAACACTGCACAATAAAGAAGTTTGGGCCAGCTACCCAGTTAATGTAAGGCTGAGGATAGACAGGGAGATTCGGGGAGATTCTGTCGCCTGGCGTTTAATAGCAGGCGACAATCTCCCTGAACTTCCTTCTCCCTGTCCGTCGCTAGTTTAAAGGAAAACTATACCCCGAAAATGAATTTTCGAGCAACAGATAGTTTATATCAAATCAAGTGACATATTAAAGAATCTTATCAAACTGGTATATATATATTTAAGTAAATATCGCCCTTTTACATCTCTTGCCTTGAACCCCCATTGGGTGATGGTCTGTGTGCTGCCTCAGAGATCACCTGAAAAGAAATATTTCAACTCTAACTGTAACAGGAAGAAGTGTTGAAGCAAAAGACACACCTCTGTCTGTTCATTGGCTCTTGTGACCTAACTTTATAGTTTGTTTGGTATGTTTGTGTGCACCGTTGGATCCTAGGATCCCAGGAGGCGGTCCTTATTTTTTAAAATGGCAATTTTCTATTTATGATTACCCAATGGCACATGCTACTAAAAAGTGTATTATTATGAAAATGGTTTATTTACATGAAGCAGGGTTTTACACATGAGTTGTTTTAGGTAATATCTGTTTATAGAGACCTACATTGTTTGGGGGGTATAGTTTTCCTTTAAATGACACGCGGTGCGGCGATTTCTGGAATCGCCCGAAGTTTCCTCACGAAGTAGCGCTGGCGCTTTGTCATTTAAACTAGCGACGGACAGGGAGAAGGAAGTTCGGGGAGATTGTCGCCTGCTATTAAACGCCAGGCGACAGAATCTCCCCGAATCTCCCTGTCTGTCCCCAGCCTAAGAGTATGCAACAATGAGAATCCTGCCTTCTCTGTTAAGACTTAAAACTCTGTTTTCATGGTCTAATACAGTCAATGCAATATCTGGAACCAGGAAACCATAGATGATTAAACAGGCATTTTACCCATTATCCAGAAACCTGTTATCCAGAAAGCTGCATATTACATGAAGGCCATCTCCCATAAACTCCATTTTAATTGACAAATTGAAATTTTGAAAAATTATTTCCTTTTTCACTGTAATAATAAAACCATATAAAAATGGAATACTTTTTTAGTAGGCTTTATGTAGTAAGAAATTACGGAAAAACCAATTATCCAGAAGCCTAGGTCCCAAGTATTCTGGATAACAGGTCCCATATTATTGCTAATCAGTGAGGTAGACAGATAAGTAAATAATACAACAAATCTTTCAGCTCACTACAATAAAGTGTTAGAGAAGGAAAATTAAATAGTTATGGGCGAATCTCCCGCGCTTCGCTTCGCCGAAAAATTCGCGAATTTCCAGAGAAAAATTTGCGAAACGAGTCGCGCGTCGTTTTTGACGCGCGTCGTGTCAAACGCGGCACGTCGTTTCCGACGCGTGTTGCGTCAATCGCGTCGCGTCATTTTCGACGCGCGACTCGTTTTTTTGGGCGAATTTTTCGGCCGCGAATTCGCCCCTGGCGAATAAATTCGCCCATCACTAAAATTAAACAATTTCTCAATTAACAGTTTTTAATGATTACACAAATACAAATTCTGAACTGTTTTAATCATATAATATTCTTTTAATATTCTTTTCTAACACTCTTTGAATCTGTTAATTCTAGATGATTATCCTCTGCATAGGTGTTCTCTTAAATTTTTTATTTGTATTAATGGACTACATAAGCCAATCTATTTCATAAAGCAATACAGTAAACCTTCAATATGTGCTTGTATCCTACATATGTTGAAATACAGACTTATTTAACTTGATAATAAACGTGGAATAAAAAAAAATAAAAAGAGAAAACCTGGTATTAAAGGGGATCTAAACAATGCTGTTCAACAATACTTTTCACAAGCATGATGGGAGCTCTAGTTTAACAATATTAATATCCAAAACTTTTCACCAGTTTTGAAGATTATTAACTACAAGGAAAAGAAGTAAAACCCCACACCAATGTTAATAGTGTCCCACTTAGAACTCTGTATTGACACCCTTGTGTGGCACTAAATGATTATAAAAAATATTTGTACATAGAAGTGCTTTATACAATTTTGTTTCCTAATCTCACCCACAATTTATGTTTTAAAAATTGCTTGGTGTAAATAAATTAATTATGCTATAAAGCAAACAAATTAACTTAATTGATCATTACCCTAAATTCATTCATCAAGCAATCAATTAAAGAGAGTAACTTAATTAGGTAAAAGATATAGATAGTCAAAATATATAAATTGTTTTAAGTACTAGTGCTTGTGAAAATTAATACTGTGATTAATTAATTAAAAAGCATAGTTCATAGAATGCTTTAATTGAAGAACCCTTATATAAAGAAGTGTATATCCATAATAGCGAATAGAAGGACTAATTGCAATCTCAGATTGCCTAGACAGAGTATTTATGTCCAATTATTAGATATTGGTGGGTATTAAAAGTTCCCATAAAATTTTAAAATTGTTATAAGGCTAAAAACAAGTCACAGACTTGAGATTAAGAGAAAGTCAAGCGGTCTGTGAAAAACCTGTCAGTTCGGCGACAAGATTATTGTAGAAGCTGAATGGTGTGGTGTTTGCCTAGGCCACTTGGATTTGTGTGTTAAATGTGTGTGTCATGACTCTGGACTAATTGAAGAAACTGTGTTATCTAAAGTCATCTTAACTCATTAACTGCATTTAACCTTTTCATTAGCATACCAAAGCACCATTGTTCACAATGGTGAACACTTTAATTAGATGGGAAGCTGTGATGCAATTTTCTGTGTTAAATGGGAAAAATATCTGAGTTTAGTAATTCTGTGTCAAACACACAAACCAAAGTGGCTTCATCTGCAGATCTAAATCTTGGAATGTTTAAACACAGAACATGCATGCAAGAGGGAAGAAAGTACCCCAAGCTGACACCACAGCTGAAGATCCATGACAACACATTGAAGTAGGAAATATAGTGCTAAATGTTAAACTCACAATGTATTCACAGTAGGCTTATCAGACAGACTTTGCAAGGGCTGCACCCCTCCTCTGGAATTCTCTCCCATAGTCTGTCTGACTTTCTCCCAACCTTTCTGCTTTCAAGAAATCCCTTAAAAATGCACTTATTTAGAGAAGCCTACCCTCACTCTGCTTAGTTACCAAATGCAATACCACATACAGTACCACATTTCTCTCCCACTTCCATCTGATCTTGCCCACTCCCGCACCTTGTATATTCCCTTGCCTTTAGATTGTAAGCTCTTTCTGCATAGGGCCTTCTTCACCTTTGTATCGGTATTGAGTGTGATGGATGTAACTCCATATGTTCTATGTATATAATCCATGTGAAGTAGTTGTATAAAGACATTTACTTTACAGTGCTAAAAATATGTTGGCGCTATATAAATACATGTAAATAAAAATAATAAAATAATAATAATCTTACTACTTTCAATAAGGACAGGGCAAACCATACTTCAAACCATAATTGTATCAGGCTACTAATATAATATACAGGTATGGGATCTGCTATCGTGAATGGGGTTTTCCGGATAATGGATCTTTCTGTAATTTTGATATTCATGCCTTAAGTCTACTAGAAAATCATGTAAACCTTAAATAAACCCAATTGGCTGGTTTTGTTTCCATTAAGGATTTAATTATATCTTACTTTGGATCAAGTACAAGGTACTGTTTTATTATTACAGAGAAAAGGGAAATCTGGTTTATTTGATTATAATGGAGTCTATGGGAGTCCATAGACTTTCCATAATTCAGAGATATCTGGGTAAAGGGTTTCCGGATAACAAATCCCATACCTGTATCATTATGGTGGAAACTCTAAAGTAAAATAATTTAAACATGTTTTGTTTATTATTATTTATAATATGATATTTAAAAAAAAAATAGATTGTATTTTCGTCTCAAGTACATTTTCCAAACTTTTAAGCAACACCTTGTCTAAAAAGAGATGATTCAGTTAATGCTTCTGTAAGAATAGCACAGAGGGATTTTCTCTTTTAAACAGCTAATCCACAGCTGAAGAGTAAATGTGACATTTGAAAACAATTTGTCAGGGGAATAACTAATTGATGAATTGACCTTTTCTCTACTTTCATTCTGCACGAAATTTTATTTTGACATCTGAAAAATTATTTCATCCGAGAAAGCTTATCTTGTTTAAGATCCAACATAGAGAGTACAGTAGGATTGATTTCTCAGTCATTTGTTTTTAATACAAATGTATATAATTATTATGATTCTAAATAGGTGCCATATATATATTGGAAGTCCAATCAGCCTATTGGGTTTATTTAACAAGATTTTTTAGTAGACTTACTAAAGTCTACTAAGAGTTATTAAGATTCAAATTATGGAAAGATCCCTTATCTGGAAAACTCTGGGTTATTGTTTTGGTCCAAAAAAATTTTGGGGGATATTTTAAATCATTTTTTTTGAGATTTATTATAAATTGCTCAAATCAGAACATACCCCATCTACAACCTGTCACGGTCACATAGGAGTCAAAGGCAGAGGTCCCTTGAACCATTTGCAGATATTAATAGCTTTCATGATGTTCGAGTTTTTCAGAGAGTTCGGCCCAAAAATTCGACTTCGACCGATTCAAGTTTTTTTTTCCGCCAAAAACTTGATGAATTTGAGTTTTTGGGTTGTTAACCCCGAACTCAGTAGTTTGCATTTAAGTTATTTCTTAAATAAGAAACCATTTGAGTTGTGAGTGTCAGGGGGGGCCAGCGGCTCCCACGAGGAGGTAGTCAGGATCAAGGAGGAAGCCCTTCCAGAGAGTCCAAGGCACAGTACAAATAGGGATGTTCAAAGAATGGTCAAAGTCCAGGCAAAGGTTCAATAAGGCAGGTAGCATGGAATCAATATCAGGAAACACACTAGGGATCAATGACAGGTTCAGGCATGAATACTAGAACACCCAGGAACACCAAACACAATGAACTATACTTCGGCATCGAACCTGCCTCCTCAGCATCCTTATATTTTGAATTTGGCACTGCAACACGCCTGGGCAGTGCAGTGACGTAAGGCTCTGTAAGGCTCCAGGCGGCGTTTGTGACAGTGAGTTCATTTAAGTTCATTAGTGTTAAAACAACTCAATCTTTGATAAATAAATTCCTTGGCCTACTGACTGATTTTTAGGGTTATCCTATTTAAATTTTTAAGACGGACTCCTAGGGGTTCATTTATTTAAATATCCAAAACTATAGACATTTCAATCAAATGAACTCCTAGAAATGTAAATTCAGATTGGATATCCCAAAAAATAATTTTAGGTCAGCCACCTCTCCAGTAATACTGCATAAGATCATATACATTATTACATTGGCATCAATTGTAGAATTTTTTCTTTTTAAAGGTTTTCCTTGGAGCCTTAAAAGGGGGAGATAAAAGGAATAATTTATTGCAAGTGAAGTTGTGGAGTGCAGTTGGCTGAGAGAAAAAATTGTGACCTGGAGGCCTTCCTAAGAGTACTTGTGCCCATGGCATTGGTGGCATGAGGTGGGAAATTTGGATGTCAGGTAAAAGGGAGCCCTGTACTTAGTGCCTGCCATAAACAGTATTGGACTTTGCTTTTCCAGTATTCACTAACTTGTAAGATGATCAAGATAGGGTATGTTCCTGGGGATGTCCATGTACCATCTACTTTTACTGCCCCCTGTTACCCTGTTTGATAAAGACTTATGAACTCTGTGTCCCTCAATAAACTGCACCTCAGCATTTTCAACTAAAACGAATGCTGAGATTTCTTTTGCTGTCAAAATAAATGTCTGCAATTTAAAGGAACAGTTCAGGGTAAAAATAAAAACTGGGTAAATAGATAGACTGTGCAAAATAAAAAATGTTTCTAATATAGTTAGTTAGCCAAAAATGTAATGTATAAAAACTCGAGTGAGTGGAACACAACATCCTGCTTTTCAGCTCTCTAAATCTGAGTAAGTCAGCGACTTGAGGGGGGGCCACATGGGACATAACTGTGAGTTTGCAATTGAGCCTCAGCATTCAGCTCAGATTCAAAAGCAACAGTTATGACCCATGTGGCCCTCCCTCAAGTCATTGATTGGTTACTGCCTGGTAACCAGGATAACCAGTCAGTGTAAACAAAAGAGAGCTGAAAAGCAAGAATTAGTATTCTGTTCTATTAGGTTAGACTTGCAGTCACTCCAGCTGTTATACATTACATTTTTGCCTAACTAACTATATTGAAAACATGTTTTATTTTGCACAGCCTATCTATTTACCCAGTTTTTACTTTTATACTGAACAATTCCTTTAAGCATCCATAAATACATACTTTACTGATTGACTGTTAAATGAGATGTATAATTTGCTCCTGCGTCATGCTGTAAATGTGGTTAGACTAGGTCTGTGTGAATACATTTACATATACCTCATACCAGCTACCACCAATATGCTGGTTTATATTATAATATAATTTTACTGTCCCTTTAATAGTAAACGTGGAAGCATTATCATTATGTAATTGCAGTTTAGTCCATTAAATCCACTAGTTATGGGAACATTGTAACAAAACAATCTAAAGTGATGCAGTTATAATTACATTTATGTTTCTAAGATTTCACTGGTGATTGTATAAACAATACTTTGTTTCACCTTTTCACTTATTTTTGTGATATGGAAATGAACTCTACAGTAATTCAGCAAATGCAAGGACTTAATCTTGGTTATCATGTATGTTTTTTTTCTATAACTCAATGGTAATGAAAATAATAACAAACTAAAAGCTTAATGAGGAATCTATTGCCGTTACATGATATATTTCTGCAAGACACAACATAACAGATAATCCAAATAAAACAGAAAAACAGTATATTGCTTATTTGCAATGATTAATATAATTGAATTTTTAGTTTCTTAGTGTCCATTATCCATACCTGTGATACAGAAATATTGTTATTGTTGGACTGGGTTTCGGTAAGCATGGCTCTTTTGAACTTTGCATTGTATTACATTATATCCTTTCTAACTTCTAATATTTCATGGAAATCTGACAAAGGTGTTCAATCAAAGGCTTTTATTATACATGCTGGAAAAATGATTAAAGTAATAAATGAAATTAAAATGTTTTCTGAAAATGCCTTTTGAAAAAAAAGTGTGGATGTAATGTTATGCTCCCTTGAAATTGTTTTATAAAGAAATCAGCAAGCACTGTGGGCTATATCTCTAAATCATTCCAGCATTTTGCTGAAAATGTTGATACACAGAAACAGAAAAAAATTGTCGACTTACAAAGATATTGCAGACTGGAAGTAATTTTGGTGCTTTGTTAATAGGTTAACTAAATTAGATTTTTACATTCAGCCATAAAGAGTTTTTAATGGATTAGAGAATTTTCCAATAGTGTTTGCGTAAAACAATACCTGCTAAATAAATGTCTTATGTGAATTTTGTTCCCCTTCTCTTCTATATTTATCAACAGTGCAGAAGTTTACAAGTTCAAGGAAAGGGCAAAATAGGTATTTTGCTGTGATATCTTGTAATAAAAATATATTGCATTTCTAACAGATCAACTACTCTAAATGGGGAAACCACTGTAGAATATTTCCTAGGGTTATTACCACATAATACAGTTATCATTTTTAATTAAAAAGCATTTGCACAATTAAATAGGATTCTGTGCAGTTTAGAAATAATTCTAGAAGCTTTTAAAATTGGAAAAGCTTGCACTTTTATTCTTTCTGCATCTGCAGGGATTTTATATTGTAGTAATTTCAGGCAGAGGAATTGTGGTTTCTTGGGGTATGTCATTGCCCACTGTTGCAGAAAGACAAAACAGAGGCACAGATGATTCATGGCATTAGAGCTGGTCTGTAGCTAATTAATTTAAGGCTACTGCTTGAAGTCTGTAAGATTCACAAATATTCTGCTTTCCCCCAGGTTGTCTCTCTCTCACTCTTCATTTTCTTGGGGAGTATGCAGCTGCCTTCATTAAAAGGGTTGTTCACCTGTGAGTTAACTTTAAGTATGATGTAGAGTGATATTTTTAGACAATTTATAAGTGATTTTATTTTTTTTTTAAGTTTTTGAGTTATTTAGCTTTTTATTCAGCAGCTGTTCAATGTTAAAGGGGTTGTTCACCTTTGATTTAACTTTCTGTATTATGTAGGGAGCAATATTCTGAGACAATTTGCATTTGGTTTTAATTTTTTATTATTTGTGGTTTTTGAGTTATTTAGTTTTTTATTCAGGAGCTCTCAATTTTGCAGTGTCAGCAATCTGGTTACTGGGGTCAAAATTACCCTAGCAACCATGCACTGATTTGAATGAGAATGTGGAATATTAATAGGGGAGGGTTGGAATAGAAAGATGAGTGATACAAAGTAGCAATAATAATAAATGTGACACTTTAGAGAGAATTTGTTTTTAGAGGGTGTCAGTGACCCCCTTTTGAAAGCTAGAAAAAGTCAGGAGGAGAAGGCAAATAATTAATAAACTATAAAAAATAAATAATGAAGACCAATTGAAAAGTTGCTTAGAATTGGCCATTCTATAACATACTGAAAGTTAACCTGAAGTTGAACTACCCCTTTAAGCAATCTGGTATCTAGGGTCCAAATAACTGTAAAAAACCATGCTAATAAGAGACAGGATTATGAATAGGTGATTGCAATAGAAAGATGAGTAATAAAAATTAGCAATAACAATACATTCATAGCCTTACAGGGCATTTGCATTATAGAAAGGTCAGCGACACCCATTTGAAAGCTGTAAAGAGTCAGAAGAAAACGGCAAATAACTATAAAACTATGAAAAAAGGTGAATCACCCCTTTAACCTAGAAATCCTGTAAACCAGCTTTTCCTTTAGATGAACTGGGGCAAAGAAAAAACATGTTTGTTTTTCCCCACTGCAAAACTAAAGTCCTTAAATTTATCATACATATGGCAAGAATCTGTTTTGCTAATGAGACTGAGATTTGAGAATCTTCAAGCATGTAATGGGTAAGAAAAGGTAATTCTTATAGTAGAACATTTTATAAATTATATACATCGGTAGGAGCAGGCCAGCTAGAATGGAGGGTGCACATGAATGCCCCCCTCCCCCCCAATGCTAAATGTTTTGCACTCTTAAATGAACTGCAGACACCTTTGGCAATTTTTAAGAAATGGCATTGATGCACTTTATGTAAATTAGTCAATAACAATTTTTATAATTATAATATTTAATTGGGTACATTTGCAGTTTAATTAAATTATAATTGATGAGCAAAACCAGTCAATTTTTTTTATATATGTTATCACCAGAGATGGCACGCACTTCACGGGACTCTCGGAGCGGTTAAAATGGTAGCTTTATTACACGAACATAGATCGTCCTAACGTGTTTCGTGTGTATCCACACGTAATCATTGGCACCATGATTACGTGTGGATACACACGAAACGCATTAGGACGATCTATGTTCGTGTAATAAAGCTACCATTTTAACTGCTCCGAGAGTCCTGTGAAGTGCGTGCCATCTCTGGTGATAACATATTTTGAAGTCTCCCCTTGCTGAGGGTTCGGGGCACAGCACCCGGGCCACCGAATAGGAGCGGTGAGTGATCCTTTTGATTTATGCACACAACGGTTGAATGAAGCGAAGGGTTCAGGGCATAAGCACCCGAACCACGATTCTCGGCACCAAAATATTTGCGAACTACATTGGAGTCTATGGCTCTAAATGGCACCTTGTTTCTTGTTTATTTGCTTTGGGTGTGCACATGCATTTTTTCCCTATTTTAAGAACCTCCTATTCACTGTACTGCAACTGCTTTTTCAACAGAAAAAAAGGCTCCCATGTTGGCAATTACTTAAAAAGCTCTATGTGATTTTTGACAACTGTAATGGTAACTACTACTAAACTATATATAAAAACTAATAATAAAACTGACCACCAGCACAAAATAGGGTGCTTTGTATCCCATATTAAAATGAATAACACTATATATACTTATGTACCTTTGACTGATATGGAAGGAGAAGAGAAGGATAAAAGGACGTATGCATTTGTCTTGCTTATTTTTTGTCGGACATCATTTTTTGCTTTGTCTCGCAAAATGAAACAAGCTGTAGTGTGAATTTTTACTCAGTTTTTGCAAAAATGCTTGATGCCAGTGAAATGCAGAAGTTTGCAGCGAATCTAAACTTGGTGACATTTTTTGCTCATCACTAAGCCAAAGGTATGTTGGGAATTTAGTTTATGCAGCTTCAAAAAAGTTATATATAATTCAACATATTACAAGGCTCTTCTATCAAGGGACTGCAGAGTCTGAATATTTGTAAAATGTTCAATTTATTTCTATCTCAAGATCAGGAGCTTTAGATGTTCTTTCACATGTCCTCCATAAGCAGAGCAACAAATGAACAATTCTCACAGTTATAGTAATTGAACAGGGCAGGTGGTGCTGTTGTTACAAAATTCATTATATTGGTAGCTAATACAAACTTAATGGACAAGGAAAGGTGAAAAACAATAATGTGTCTATGGATATACAAACCACAATAGGGTCTTACAGTGCTCCCAATTCTTTCAGCTTCTAAGCCTTTTAGTAGTTCCATAGACTTTGTTTTCTGAAAAGCCCTTGTTTACCAAAAATAAAAATCTTGCAATTCAAAACTGTATTACCAAGACCAAGATCTAACGCATGCTTAGAAGTTGGTCTTCGGAAAAGGCACATGCGCAGATCACATTCTCCTATGTAAACATGCTTATAGTGTTTGCTATGGTTACCTGTGCACCCCTGCAGTGTCTGTTCTTCCTTCACTATGGCTGCCTTGCCTCCAGCCTTCTCATGCACACTGCTGCTGCTGCTGTTTGTGTACTGTTATTTTCTCAAGTGTTGCACATGCGCACTTATTCTACATCGTCCATCTTGATGATGTCGATGGAAGAAAGATGGTGGCCGTGAAAATATTCTTGTAATATTCAGCACTTTTTGGTTTTTCTATATATAAACCTAATGATCCAGGAGAGGAAGGGGTGGCAAATTGAATAATGAGTTATAGAAAATAAGGCTTTTCTTGTCCTTTAAATAGCTCTGAAATGGGAAAAATACATAATTAATGTAAATTGAAAAAGTGCTTAGAAAAGCACCCTAAGCAATTCTACATATTTCTTTTACATATGTAGGTTTACTTATCCTTTAAATATTTTAACCTAATTTTATATTGCGAGTTCTGCACCAATGCTGTCTGAAATTATAAGGTTCTGCACAGTGTTGGAATCATCATTTTTAAAATAATGGATCTTCCTGAAATTGTTTACCCTCTGTATACTTTACAGTTATCACTAAATTCCATATAAGAAAGATGACCTATAATCCTTTTTGTTTTCTTTTTTCTTTTGGGAAGGCTAGCAGTGTTCCATCCCTAGCTAGGTCAGTGACCCCCTATTTATTGAACCTAAAATGTTTTTGGTCAAGTTTTTTAGTGGAAAAATTTAATTTTTTTAGAAGAAAAGAAACATTTTTCTAGACTGATTATGCTCCAAAGCTGTTAAAAATCCAAATCCAATCCAAATTCAAAAACACACCCGCTAAAACCTGTCAAAGTCATGTAGACTGAAACCTCATATTTGGAAGATGTTTTTTGCAATTTTGGACATTTTAAAGCTCATTTTTGTTCAAAAATCATGTAGCTGGATCTTGTCAAGACATTTCTTGCGCAAACAATTTTCCTTTTTAGTATTTTTTTGTAAATTAAGCCTAATCACAGTTGGGAGTTGAGAATTCTGCACTGCAAACCCTACTTGGTCACTCCCCTGCTCTCTACACACTCACATTCCCCTCTCCCCACTGCTTACTCTCAGGTAGGAGAGTAAGCAATCCCTGTTTTGTTTAAACAGTAAGGCATTTTCTAGTAGCTTAAGGCACAAAATGTTTCAATGTCATTAATAAACTGATAATGGTTTAAGTGCAGAGGATCTCTTGTATTAGTCTATGTGAATTTTGTGGTCAAAACCTCATTACTGTGTTTAAAAATTAATGGTGAGCACAACTTTCCCTTATTTGTTATAGTCTATATAGTCTATGTTGTAGCTCCCACTCTTTCCAGCTATAGTCAGATGATCCCACTGGTGGCCAATTAAAGGGCAAACAAGTTTGGGGGATGACTTTGACATAGTTAGCCAGCTTAGATATATTGAAATATATGGACAAACAATTGTTTATTTAAAGGGTAAGGCATTTTAGTAGCTTAAGGTACAAAATGTTTCAATGTTATTAATATACTGATAATGGGTTGCATCCTGAGGACCTCTTGTGTTTGTCTAGGAGAGGAGAGGAGTTCAGCTATAAGGAAAGCAGAACCCATGGTCCAGGCCACCTGCCCCCGAGTTCCCCTATGATGATCTGCTTCCTCTATAGCCTACTGGAAACTTAAATCTTCTTGCAAAATAATACCTAGTGTATGTAGGGACCCATAGGGTTAATCCCCTATGGTCTGTATAACTCATAGCCTGGAAATTCCCCTATTTGGCTTGAGTGTAGGGTTTCCTAGAGTTCTAGCAGGAACAAGGATACAAGGTGTCTCTGCTGCACCACTGGACTATAAAAGGGAGAACCATGTGCTTGCACAGCCATCTTGATTTTGGATCTTGTTCAGTACAGCGTGTGCTGACATTATTTCAGAGAGGAGATAGTGATTCAACTGCGACAATGTAGAGGAAGGATGCCTAGGAGCTAGACCAGGATGGTCTGGAGCTCCTACATTCCAAATCTGGATTCAGTGAGCTTGTGCTACATACAGTACTGGGAGCTACAGTTCAGCTATGGATGCAAGCAAGTGTGTGCTTAACTTGGAGAGGCTGGAGCCATGAGGATTTCTTCACATCGAATGCCTGCTTCAGCTTTATATGAGCCTGCCAGCTCTATGTGAGCCCTGGGTGAGTCTGCCTGGGAGAGTATAGTAAGAGGATCTGCAATGAGTTACATAGTTAAATTGGGTTGAAAAAAGTCAAAGTCCATCACGTTCAACCCCTCCAAATTAAAACCCAGCATTCACACACACACACACACCCCTCCACACTTTCAAACAAAAAATATATGCCCATAGCTATACTAACTGTAGAGTTTAGTTTCACAGTTTAGTATTAGCCTTTGATATTATGTCTGTCCAAAAAAATTATCGAAGCCCCTGAAGCACCTACGCTGCAGCAAATGAAAGTGTTTTTCTTCTAGTCAGAAGGGATGGCCTCTGGTACGGTGATCCTCTTTATGGGTAAAAAGGTCCCCTGAGTTTTGTCTATAATGTCCTCTAATGTATTTGTAAAGTGCAATCATTTCCCCTCGCAAGTGCCTTTTTTCCCTAGAAAACAACCCCAACCTGGACATTCTACGCTCATAATTTAAGCTTCCATCCCTCTAACCAGTTTTAGTCGCATGTCTCTGAACATCTCTGAACTCTCTCCAGCTCATTTATAACCCTCTTAAGGACTGGAGTCCAAAACTGCACTGCATACTCCAGATGAGGTCTTACTAGGGATCTATAAAGAGGTATAATTATGTTTTCATCCCTTGAGTTTATATACCCTTTTTTATGCAAGACAAAAATGTATTTGCTTTAGTAGCTACAGAATGACACTGCCCAGAATTAGACAACTTGTTATCTATAAAAACCCCAAGATCCTTCTCATTTAAGGAAACTCCCAACACACTGCCATTTAATGTATAACTTGCATTTATATTATGTTTAGGGATGGCGCGAACCGCTGAAAAAAAGTTCGCGAACATGTTCGCGAACTTCCGGAAA
>CM044441.1:80287390-80354304 GCA_024363595.1 Xenopus borealis
TAGTGTAAATTGGCTCCAGTGATGATGTCATCAGTCCATACAGAGGTGTGAATCTCCCAGTCTTTTCAGCCTCGAGTTAAATATAAAGAAAACAATGTGAACAATGTCCAAGTGTGATACTGTTTCAACACCACTGTGTGTCAGTGTTCAAGTGGTGATTAGTGTCCATTCCAATAAACATTGTATTTTTAACCAATATATCACAAAGGGTCCTATATACAGATCACTTCCTCAACAACAAGGCAGGAGAGGCAATACTTCACTTACAGAAATGCTAGTTTCTATGGAGAGCACGACAGTCAAACTGGTGCTAAAAAATGTAAAGGAAAAAATATGTTATAATCATTGTTTGGAGTAGTGTCATATATTATTCCAAGAAGCAATTCAGTTGAAGCTGACCATTCAGGACCTTGGGGTCGGCACAGTCTAGTTCAAAAATACAGAAGGCTTCACGCTTTAAAAGCAATAACTCTGCATCACCACCCCTAGGTGGTTTGGGTATATGATCTATGGGCATGCACTTAAACTGAGATGGACTGTGTCGGGCCTCTTTCCAGTGTTTAGCGACAGGCTGTTGGGCAATATCCTGCTTATTAGCCTCCACCTTCCTGTCAGGATCCAAAGCTGCCCTGATTGCTGCCCTATGCATGTTAACCCTTTCCTTGAGTTGTCTTATGGTCTTCCCACAGTAAAGAAGCCCGCAGGGACATTTGATGACATATACCACCATGGTGGTGGTGCATGTCATTCTATGCCTAATGGCATACCTCTTGCCCGTTCTGGGATGCCTAAATTCCGTTCCCAGAATTAAGGTGTTGCAAACAACACAGCCTGTGCAGCGATATACCCCAGGACGTGGGGTTAAAAAATGTGTAGTCTGTGTTTTACTGTATTTGCTCACCGGATCAGACGGGCTCAGATGCTCTTTAAGATTAGTGTTCCTTAAGTAGCTGAATCTACCCAGGACTTCATCATTGGATATAATTTCCCAATGTCTCTGCACTGAATGCTTAGTGGTAGAGCTATGGGGATTAAACTTACTTACGTAGTACAGATCCTGACGGTGTGAAGCATTCCCAATACACTCTCTTCCTCCCAATAATTGCTACCTATAGGTTCTCTTGCCTGTCATTAACTATTCTATCCACCCTTGCTAGTTGGCTGATTGGTATAGCTTTTTTAATGTGGGTAGGATGATTACTTTTATAATGTAACATTTGATGCCGAACTGTGGGTTTGGTGTAAATCGAAGTCTCAAAGCCCCCATTTATATTTTTGTATATCAGAACATCCAAAAATTGGATCTGTTCTGAATTTACCGACAATGTGAAGGAGATGGAGGGATACATGTTATTAAGACTTGTGTGGAACCGTGATAGGGATTCAATGTAGGATTCAATAATTACAGTTCAGCAAGATATCTAAAGACTGTACAAAAAATTTAATTTCTTGCTCTGAATACTTCTCTTTTTCTTCCAGCAACCATATACATGCCTCTTTCCCCTCTTTATGCGGTAAGGATGTATATAAACTGGCCACATCAAATGTGACCAGTAATACATCCCCACCACTTTTAGACCCCACAGACCCTAAACGTTCCCTGATGTAGGAGGGTACCTCCCGAATCAGTGGTACCGATACCATTACCCAATTAAGCATGATGGCCATGGGGTTAAAAACAGACCCAATAGACTAAACTATCTGTCGACCCGGGGGGCGCACCGGGTCCTTATGAATTTTGGGCAAAGTGTATAGTGTTGGAGTTTTCGGATCCTGTACTGTAAGGAAATTCTTCAATTCCTCAGTAATTACCTTATCATTATACATTTCATTTAAAAGATTCCCAATCTTCTTTTGTATGGATGGCAAGGGGTCAGTTTTTAATGGTTGGTATGCCTCTTGCTCTGCTAATTGTGATTCTATTTCCTTAACATAATATGATGTATCCATTATAACTATAGCGCCCCCTTTATCAGAGGGCTTTATAGTTATGTCTGATCTCATCCTCAAATATTAAGGGCCTCTCTCTGCTCTCTGATGATATTGAGAGCTTAGTTAATACTATGCTCCCCCCTCATAGTATTGACCATTTTCACTTGATCATTTCATTTTGGCTTGAAAAAGGGTATGTTGGGTGCCCGAAACGTCGCTGCTACAATGAACACGTTGTATTTTTGTATCAAGAGGAGCTGATAATATATAATTTTACATTCAGAATCAGAATCAGAATCAGAATGGGCTTTATTGCCAGGTAAGTTTTCACATACTAGGAATTTGTTTAAGTGACAGAGCTCAACAGACACAGGTAATAAAAAGAGTATAAACAAGTATACAGAATGTACAAAATATACAGAATACAAAGAATAATGTGCAATTAGCAAATAAAGTGTTGTATGTACTACATGAGTTGTTAAGTGTTCATGACATGGACTGCTTGGGGGAAGAAACTGTTCCTGTGTCTGGTCATTTTAGTGCTAAGTGCTCTGTAGCGTCGACCAGATGGCAACATATTGAAAAGGGAGTGAGCTGGGTGTGAGGGGTCCAGAGTGATTTTCTTAGCTCTTACTCTCACTCTGGATAAATTATCTGCAAAAATTCAATCATTGAGTGCCACCTCTGCTTATTTCATACATATATATATATATATATATATATATATATATATATATATATATATATAAAATGTTATATTCAAAATACCGTAATCCAACGTTTCGGTCGCCATTACGACCTTTCTCAAGGATGATATAAAACCATTTGTGCAAATTTTAAATAACCCTTCAATCTCGAGTTCATCAGTGGGTGTTGCATATTCAAATCAATTAGTGATTAACCCTTTAGGTGGTGGAATGCCTGTATATATCTTATTACATTACTTATAAATCCTTTACAGACAGAATGCTGTTCCATATACATCGTACATATAAATATCATAATTTAGTGCATAAAAGTATCTGCAAAATTTTCATAAAACATTACAAGTGATATATTAAAAGTGCAATAATTATGTGTACTTGTAAAAGTCAGTGTATCCACCAGATGTCATCGCTGTGTCTCTTAAGCTCAAATGTTAGCACTCAATAAAAATCCAAGTGTTACAAAAGTATCCTGCAAAGACAAAAGGCAACATTTGTAACCAACTTATGTTTCAATTTTATAAAAGCACTTCCATGCACTATAAAAACTACAGAATCAACAGAAACTAACTACTTTTTTCTACGGGACCATTTAAAAGTGACACCCATTCATTCGTATACAAAACTATCCCTGACACGCAGAAGAAATGTATCTCATGGTATATTACTATTTCTGAACATATACACATAAAAAAAATATACAAAAGACTTATTTCTATTAAATAATGAGAACAAAATATGGTAAGTGCACAAAAGGATGTCATTATATTACAAACTCCATTCTGTACATTTTAACAATCAATCTGTCTCACAAATATATAACCTCAATGTAACAGACACACTTATATGCAAAGTTACTTACAGAATGAATTATGTAAAAAAAATAGAATATATAATAGTGTAACTAACTAGTGCATGCCAAGCTAGATTTGAATGACAAAACAGATATTTGTGACAGAAAGCAAGATTTTATAGTACAGGATTCATTCTTTCGACAAAATTAAAGGGCACCAATCACAGCCAAAATCAAACACATAATAACAACCTGACCAGTATAACCTAAACATGTTTAATCAGACTACATACTATACATACATACTTTGTCAAATGTGTTCTCCTACTGAGGGAGTCCATACTGTGACTACAACATGCAAATTAGTTCATGAGCATGCTCAGATTGTAGCACTGCCCTGAGTATTCTACACAGAATGTCTAGCTTTAGTAAACTCTAGAAGTACAGTATCACAAGAAGGGCACACACCAACTTCCACAAGGTGGTAGCACTAACACAGAAGTTTGGCAGATTTCAAAATAGCTTAGAAGGTTTATTAGGCAGCAAGGAATTTCAACTGAGCATGTGCGAGATTTCAGAGCTACAGTTGGCTGTGAAGATATAGGTAGGAGGAGTCAGTGAAATCAAAGATGCCTGCCTCAGCTAGAACTGCAGTGGAGATAGGGGAGATTTTGCAGAAGGTATAGTAAGCTGATGATTTACATTATAAAAACAATTCTAACTGTTTTAAAAATTGGATTTTCACATAGTGTATTTAGATAGTAAATGATTTTTGTTATGATTGGTGCCCTTTAAAGTTTTGTTTCACAAAACAGATACAATAACCATTCTGTGAAGCAATACTGTCAGTCACTTTACTGAACCAATAAGAACAAAGCTTACTGGCCTGCTTGTGTGGCCATTTTGGTTAAGGACATTCCTGCTTATGATTCATATTCCTGTTTCCCTCTTCCTGTCTAAGCTGAGAGGAAACATGAAGCAGCCACACCCACCTGCCATGTATTAATAAATATAGTGTGTTTGTCTGCTTTACCTGAACTAACACAGCACAATCATTGCATCCACTAGCAGCCAGTTTTTCACACTTATTATCCTGCAGCCTAACTGTAACATCATTATAATAGGCATAATATCACTTCAATAAGTCATTTATACATTGTGTATATGATGTTAGGCTCTAGTGTCTCCTCCTAGCTCTAATCTTGCACCAGTTAGCTCTCTCTTAATAAACTGCTTAGCTATAGTTATACTACTACATAAAATGTGGGATTGATCACCTATCTCCCAACTGTCCTGTTTTTAGAGGGACAGTCCCTCTTTTAAAAGCTCAACATATTTTGTTCTCCTTATTTAATAGAAATAAGTCTTTTGTAGAATTTTTATTTGTGTATATGGTCAGAAATAGTAATATACCATGAGAGACATTCATTGTGTATCAGGAATAGTTTTCTATTAGCACCCCATACGATTGGGGCATTACTTTTTCAGCTAAAACCACAGAACAGAAATGGTTGTCATTTAAAATGATATTAAAGCATTACTGTTCTCAATTTATTCCCTTAAGGAGTAAATGTACAAGCTCAAAGAATCATCCTATGTGGCTTAATGAAGATGTAAAGAAGTTAATAGGAAAGAAGTAAAAGGCATTTAAAAACTACAAATCTGTTGGGACAGAAGCTGCAGTTAATAAATTTAAACACTGTAATAAATGTTGTAAATCTGCAATCCGGAAGGTAAAGCAAGGTAATGAAGAGTTAATTGTGGCGCAGGTGAAAAGTAACCCTAAAAGGTTTTTTAAATATATTAATAGTAAAAAGATGCAGGTTGAGAGTGTTGCTCCATTAAATAATGGTACCAGTATTGTTGTAACAGATACAGAAAAGGCAAATGTGCTAAATCAGTTCTTTTCTTCAGTGTATACAATAGAGTCTGAGTTCCCATGCTCACTTCATAGCTGCATTAATGACTCAGCTCAATCTAGTCAGTGGCTGACTCAGGATATGATTCATAAAGCTTTAATAAAAATTTATGTAAACAAGGCTCCAGGGCCTGATGGTATACACCCATGGGTTCGAAGAGAGCTTAGTTCAGTTTTAGACCAGCCCCTATTTCTGATTTTCTCAGATACACTTTCATCTGGTATAGTGCCTATGGATTGAAGGAAAGCTGATGTCATCCAAATATTTAAAAAGGGATTACTTCTCAGCCTGGCAATTATATGCCAGTTAGTTTGACATCTGTGGTGGGCAAATTATTTGAAGGCTTGTTAAGGGATCACATTCAAAATTTTGTCCTAGTGAATGGCATTATGAGCAGCAACCAGCATGGCTTTATGAAGGATAGGTCATGTCAGACAAATTTGATTGCTTTTTATGATGAGGTAAGTAAGATGTTGGACAGTGTGGGGGGGGGAAGTAGATTTGATCTATTTGGATTTTGCCAAAGCGTTTGATACTGTGCCCCACAAACGACTGCTTCCTAAACCAAGGTCTGTTGGTCTTAATGAAGTTGTTTGCACATGGATAGGAAACTGGCTACAGGATCGTGTACAGAGGTGTTTGTTAATGGTACATTCTCTACTTGGAGTAAGGTTCTTAGTGGGTTCCCTCACAGCTCGGTAATGTGTCCACTTTTATTTAATCAGTGTTTGCAGATGACACAAAACTATCTACCCCAATTAATTACATCCAGGATGTAGCATCCTTGCAACAGGATCTTGACAAACTGGCAATCTGGGCAGCTAAGTGGCAAATGAGATTGAATGTTGATAAATGTAAAGTCATGGACCTGAGATGTAAAAATATTCAAGCCACTTATACCCTTAATGGGACTGCACTAGGAAAACCCATTATGGAAAAGGACCTTGGAGTCCTTGTAGATGATAAACTTTGTTATAGCAAGCAATGCCAGTCAGCAACATCAAGAGCAAATAAGGTATTGAGCTGTATTAAAAGTGGCATAGAGTCACGGGAGGAGGGGGTCATTCTTCCACTTTATAGAGCACTTGTAAGGCCACATCTAGAATATGCAGTACAGTTTTGGTCTCCCTCACTCAAACAGGACATTATTGTATTAGCAAGGGTACGGAGAAGGGCAACTAAGCTGGTAAAAGGTATGGAAAATTTTAGCTAAGATTAAAGACTGGCCAAATTTGGGATGTTCATGCTGGAGAAGAGGCGCTTAAGGAGTGATATGATAACTATATATAAATATATAAGGGGATCATATAATAATCTCTCTAATGTTTTGTTCACCAGTAGGTCTTTCCATCTGACAAGAGGTCAGCCATTCCGTTTAGAAGAAAAGAGGTTCTGCCTAAATATTCAGAAGGGTTTTTTACAGTGAGAGCTGTGAAGATATGGAATTCTCTCCCTGAATCAGTGGTACAGGCTGATACATTAGATAGTTTTAAGAAGGGGTTGGATGGCTGTTTAGCAAGTGAGGGAATACAGGACTATGGAAGATAGATCATAGTACAAGCTGATCCAGGGACTAGTCCGCCATTTTGGTGTTTTTTTGGATTTTTTTACCCCTCTGATGCAAATTGGAGAAGCTTCAGATTGGGTTTTTTGCCTTCCTCTGGATCAACTAGCAGTTAGGCAGTTAAAAAAAAAAAAGTTTAAAGGTTGAACTTGATGGATGTGTGTCTTTTTTCAGCCTAACTTACTATGGTATTATGTCACAACTGCAAGCGCTTTCCGTGGTGACAGCAAAGGCTTGCCTTCCAAGCCTGCATTTCGTAGCCTGTTTCCTGCCCCATGTCACTTTCAGGTTCTCTCAAACTGCATTGTGAGTCAGGTTGCCATGGAAACCGTCGAGTGCTGGGATTACTTGAATCGTTAAGCTTGCTTTAATACATTTAAAACCCACCAATTTATGTTTCTTTTTGTTATTTTTGCCTTTATACCTATCTCTATTTGTTATAAATTTTCTGGATTAGTGATGGGCGAATTGGCGGCATTTCATCCGTTTTTCGACTCCGGCAATGGGCGCCGACATCCAAAAATGCATACGTGTGTCCAAAAACGGACGCCTCTGTCCAAAATGAGACACAGGCGAAATTTCACCGGCATTTCATGAAAAGCAGGAATTTGCTGTGAATTCACCCATCACTATTCTGGATTCATTAACTAAAATATTTTTCTGTCGCTTTGGTATTTACTGGTTTGATGATTTTGATTCCTCATTATATGCTATAATAAATTAATGGATTAATAACTCAATGAGATCACTCCCTCACTCAAGTATAAAAACCTTCTAGGCTTCTAATAAAATTTAATATATTTTAGTATGAATAAAAATTAGTAATACACATGGATTTAAAGTGCTAGTGCCTTATTATAAATTAAAATATTTAAAAATATTTCTCATAAAATGTATTTATATTTGATTCAATCACTGTTTTAATTTATGAACTCATTGAATTATCAGTGTTCATAAGGGAGCAACATGCCTGCCAAAACTTAGACCCAAAACGAACCACCTATCAGAATAATGTTCAATGGGGGTCCCATGAAACTTAAATATATTAGACAGAAAGAGTTCAACGAGACTTGGCAGAGGAGAGGGTGGGAATGAATTGAGACATTTTACTAAAACAGTCCACTATCACCCAGTATTCCCTTTAGAAGGAGGTAATTCCACAATGCAATCTATGGAGATATGGGTCCATGGCCTTTCCGATATAAGAAAAAACTGTAACAACCCCTGAGGTAAGGACCTAGAAGGTTTAGAATGTTGACAAACTGGGCAAGAATCAATATAATTTCCAACATACTTTTATGTCAGCTACCTGAGAGTGCAGGACAAATGAGAACAGGCTTTTCTGTGGCCTGGTTGCCTGGCTGCTTTAGAATCATGTGTCTGCAACAAAATTGCTTCACAAAGGTTTTCTGTAACAAAGGTACAGTTAGAAGGTAAATTAACTTGGGCTTCTGATAAGGAGGCACACAGATTTGAGTTTACTGCTCCTATAATGACTTTAAATTGGAGACAATAGAATCAGATTTTTATCTATGACTGGAGACAAAACTTCTAGAAAGGGCGACTGAATTAGCATTTTTTCCTCAAGCCTGTTTGTTACTGTTGTGTGTTAAAGTGCGTACAAAATAACGCCCTCTCTGAGATTTAGGCACTTAGTGGATTCAATATAAAACAGATTTTTATGATCAGTAGCCACATGCTTAGTACCCTCCAGAAGATGTCTCCAGTCCTTTAAGGCCCATTTAATTGTCATTAACTCCCTGTTACCAATATCACAGTTCATCTCTGCAGATGAGAACTAGAAAAGAAGGCACAGGGATGAATCCTATTGGTAACAGGCTGTAGTTGAGACAAAACTGCCCCCCCCCCCCCAAAAAAAAAATCTCAGAAGCATCCTCCTCTACTAGGAAAGGGATGGTAGAGTCTGGATACTTGAGCAATGGGGCTAAATAAATGTTTTTCTTTTTAAATAATTCAAAGGCCCTTATCGCCCCTTCATACTCAAATACTAGGGTCTGCCTAATTTTAGTAAGGGCAGTGATAGGAGCATCTAATGTAATGAGGTTCTTTGATAAATTGCCTATAATAATTGGTGAACCTTAAGAACCTTTTAACGGCTCGCAGAGACAGGGGTTGCACCCAATCTAGGACGGCATGAAACTTGCATGGCTCCATCTCTAAACCCTTTTTGGACAATATATATCCTAGAAAATGTATGTCTAGGGACCCCTAGGGTTAAATGTGCCCCTAGAGCATTAAATCCCTATTCATTTTCCCTAGTTACTGGGCAAAAGCTCATGTATCTAGTTTAAGAATTTGCATATCCAATGCTATTGGCCAGGAGGTGCTGTGACCATATCCTGCCTCACTTTGGTATAGTGCTGGGAAAGGAGTTGCAGCTTCCTCTTTGCCTCCCACCTGGGGACAGGGTGAATGTGTGCTCTGAGCCTGGGCATTTGTCGAGTAAAGTTGGGGGCAGGGCAACGTGAATGAGATGAGTAGATAGTGGCAGGTGTAGCTCCCAGTACTAGTAGCCTCTAGTAGTGTAAGTGAGTCAGGGTTGAGCTAAAAAGAGCAGTTCTGAGCTCCAACATAGGAGAGGCAGTTTGGAGGTATTTCTCCCAGGACATATTGCCTGTAGTATAGGGATCCCAATGGAGAAGGAATCAGGATAGATATATACAGTATATGGGATATATCGAGGAGGTGAAGTGGGATGCCTGACAAGTCTGTCCCAAGGGAATGTCAGCCTGTGTAATTCTCTGTTGTGATGTGCCTGTGCCATATGCCTCTGAACCACTGTGATGTGAGTAATGCCCTGCAATGTTCAACAAAGCTTTTGTTCAGTTATTTGCAAGAACCTACTGGCGCCCCAATCTTTTTCCTGTTTTATTGCACAGTAGCCTGTGGGTGTTGCGTTACACTACATCACACCTTTATACTTCCACTTAGTAAATACCCTAGCCTGGAGTGTTAGCTGGTGATTAACCCATTGGCCTGCAGGGTCCCAAAATAGTGTTACATATGGGTACTACTAAATTCAAGTGTGGCACAAAGCTGATTTAGTTTTACCTTAGATAACACCTCCTGAATATGGGCACAACGATCGGTTAGATTATGTTGGTATTTTTGTATGCATGACCTTGTTTGTAAGACAAAACTCAGAAAGGAAATCTTTTTGCAATAAGTGAGGTAATTTATTATCCCAACAAGACAATATAAAAGTTTTGTCTGGGTAAGCTGTCACAGTAACATCATAGCATGCCACCTAGGTGAAATACAAGTGCTTACCAAAGACACTCCCCTTGCAACAAGCTTTTATACCTTTTTGAGGGCATTTACAGAAAAACTGAAATGGGGTTACACGGATATACCATACATGGTCTGAACCCTCCTTATACATAGTAAAGCAAGGAAATTTACTTGGTATTACAGTTTGCAAAATTATTGCAACATAACATGGTTTCCTGGTCCCAACATTCATCAACCTTGTGAGCTGTGTCTGCTAATCCTAGACAGTATGGCTGACATCGGTTCTGAAGCGATACCTCTGTCCTGTGGCCTAACTGATGTTTTTAACCCTCTGACTTCTGTTTGCAGGGTTGTGACCTTTGGCTAGCAGACAATTGTTTCATTTACCTAAGAGACCACTATCTACCTCCCTTTACCTATCTGCTTTAGGTCCTTGGCCTCTTGGTATCAAAAGAGTGGGGGTCTTAAGTGATTGCTATTCAACTTATATTACTGTATACTGGCCATTCACTCGTCATAGAATAGGTAGTTCTCAGATTTTGTCAATTAACAGAATAGATCAAGATGTCATTTAGGTACACCACAAAATACAGACACAGAAAATCATGGAAGCCATTATTTAAAAGTTCTTGGAAGATGGCTGGGATAGTTACATAAACCAAAAGGCATTACTAAATATTCATAATGCCCACAGTGTTAAAGGCCATCTTCCATTGCCACCTTCCTTTATTCAAATGATATGCTCCCCTTAGATTGAGTTTAAAAAAATAACTGGCTGTTAGGAACTCACTCCATGGAAGCAGGAGTTAAAACAGAGTTTGCAACTGGCCAGTCAGCAGCTGTAGAAGGTTACTTCGAACCCTTGGGGTATATTTATCAAAGAGAGAAGTTAAAGGGGTTGTTCACCTTCATACAACTGGTTGTTTTCAGATAGATCACCAGAAATAACGTATTTTTCCAATTACTGTCTATTTTCTATTTGTAACCATTTTTCTAATATTGAAGTGTAAAGTGTCATTTTTCACCTTCTAAGGCAGCTCTGGGACGGGGGGTCGCCGACCCCCCCCCCCAACTGTTCTAAACTGATACATTTAATGGATACATTTCTTATCTTTGTCCCTGCTGAGCAGAATCTCTGAATTGATACAATAGTTGCAAATACTCCAGAGATGTTGCTGTGAAATGTATCAATTAAATGTTGCAAAACTGTATCAGTTTAGAGTCTGCACCTGAGTTACTGAGCTGCCAGACTTTCAGAGACACCAACATTCAACTTTAACCTTAGATTTTGGAAAAAAGTAAAAGATAAATAATGGAAAGTAAATGAAAAAGGTGTTTATTTCTGGAGAACAATTTGAAAACAACTGAACAGAAAAAAAGTGTTTGGAAGGTGAACAACCCCTTTAAGAGTGAAGTTCCGCCACTAGAGGGAAATTCCACAGCTCTCAATTCATTTCTATGGCATTTTTGAAGGCGTATTTATCAAAGGGTGAAACTTCACTTCACCCATTGATAAATACGCCTTTCAAAATCCCATAGAAATGAATTGAGAGCTGTGGAATTTCCCTCTAGTGGCGGAACTTCACTCTTTGATAAATCGGAACTTCACTCTTTGATAAATTTACCCCCATGAGTCTTCTAACCACTTCAGTTATCCATGTCGGCACTTGGTACTGAGCCGCTCCCAGCTTTGTGGCTCTCCCTACTGTAGCGGCTCACCCGCCAGCGTTCAATCTATTGCTGTGCTAGTTCTTAGTGCGGCTCCTGTAGTGGCTCTATCGCCCACCGCACACGTCACCGCTACATGTGTCTATCTGATCCCCACTCACTTGACTGGCACCCGCAGCTGGGTTACTTTATCAAACCCTAACAGTTTGTATTGGACAAAAGATGGAACCCGTGGGGCTAGAGCAAGCGCTGGCCTCTCTCCCAGCAAATGGCTGTTATCGGCAGGCTGTACAATCGCTGCAGAACCAAATGCAGCAGCTTCAGGGGCAGGTGATACAGTATAATCGTGCGAACAAAAAAGACCGCTCAGAGCTCACTCCTCTTATCTGCTCCACAACTACCTGTCGGGTGCTCAGTCCGCAGCATCCCCCTGCTATGATACACTAGAACTCCAAGGAAGGACGGCACTCTGATAAGGGAAGCAGGTTTTGTTTCTGTTTAGGGATGCTAGGCCCTACGTGTTTCGGGAATCAATCCCTTAATCATAGGCTGTACAATATCTGCAGAACCAAATGCAGCAGCTTCAGGGGCAGGTGATACAGTATGATCAACCCACTGCTGTGGATCAATTGTCTAAGGTGCCGTGGCCAGATAAATTCAATGGGGACCGGAATAAATTTAGGGGGTTTGTTAACCAGTGTAAGCTGATCTTTCATTTACAGCTTCAGATACAGCTAGAGTGGGGTTTATGCTCACACTCGTTTCAGGAGAAGCCGTGGCTTGGGCATCACCTTTAATGGAACAGCAGAGCCCCTTACTGAATAATTTGGAAGGCTTCCTCCAAGCCATGGGGATCATCTTTGATGATCCCAACCGCACAGCTATGGCTGAAGCATTCCTGCAGGGATTGGTGCAGGGGTTCAGGTCAGCAGCTGACTATGCAGCACTTTTTCGGAGATGGGTCTCTGACACCTCCTGGAATGAGGCAGACCAGCTTTCTCATTTCAGAAAAGGGTTGTAAGAGGCTGTTAAGGATGAACTTGGTAGGGTACACTCATCCAAAAATCTAAGCGAGTTTATCGCATTATGCATTAAGATTGATAAGCGATTAACTTTTAGGTTGCTCTACCCAGGTGGCTACCCCCCAGGGCAATTCAGGTGGATGCGCTAATGCGACCCCAGTAAATATGAGGTCACATTTATATGAATGTATATACGTATATGTGGATGTATACTGTATCTGTGTATCAGACTATAGCCAAGTTCTGTATAGTGTGGTAAACCATTCACATTCCCATCAATAGGGGTAACCCATAAGTCCACACTGTGAGGGAGTTTAGACACAGAGGCCCATTTATGAACACTGGGCAAATTTGCCCATGGGCAGTTACCTATAGCAACCAATCAGTGATTAGCTTTTTGAAGCCAGCTGCAAGTAGAACAATGAATGCAGCAATCTGATTGGTTGCCATAGGTTACTGCCCATGGGCAGATTTGCCCAGTGTTAATAAATGACCCCCAGAGAGCTGCTGTTTTGTCAGTTGAGAAGCAGTAGCACACCAGTAACATTGGCTCTGTGTTTCCACTAATTTTCTTTAACAGGTATGTAGTTTGCCACCTATTTGGTTCAAAATGTGGCTGTACAATATTGTCATCTAATCAGTAGATCCATGTTGAAGGCAGTGAGTGCTTAGAAAGGCGTATATGTTGCCTTAACATGAGAATTGTAACATAGTATCTATGGAGTGACAAAATGTCTTATGCAACCTATTTTTTTATACTTCAGATACATTGATTCTTATGTATATTTTCTGTTTTGAAGATTTCGGGTTATCAAGGTTATCCTACACTTAAAATACATCCAGTTTTCCATGTCTATCTTTTCAAGCCGTGATGAAAATTATGATCATAAAATTGATAAGCCACCATACCACATCAAGGTAAACCCCATATGGTGTTTTTTTCTGGGTTGACGCCTCCCTGCATAACTGCATGTCTTGGGGTCAGTGTCTCCAGACCAATGCATTTGCTTAAATGGGCTTGATCCTGCCCCATACCAGTAGCATTTTATAAGGAGAGAGGTTGTCAATACCAAAGTATTGATTTTTTACAGACTTGTTCCTTCCTACCCACTTACAGCTTTTAAATGAGAGTGATTGCATAGACCAACAAAAAAGTACTGATCTAATGCTTGATCCTCTCCTATGTCCCATCATTTATATGGGAGAGGCTGCCATGATTTAAGCAATGATTTCATAGGCTTGTCCTTCCTTTTCAGCATGTGGCTTTTAAAAAAGAGTAATTGTCCAAACCAAAGTCTATTTTTAAAGTTATAAGAATACCATTACATGGACGGATATGGGGGTGAAACCACATAATAGTCTGGCCATTCTTCCTGCAAAAGAACTCTAGATACTCTGCTATAGACCTGTATAATCAATGCATGGCCTAAGCCCCCATATTCCCAGCCCCCCAACCTCTCCAGGTTTTTCTCAATATAGTCTTTCATGGCCTGGGACTCTGGAAGAGAAAGAGGGTATGTTCTAGCCCTAGGAGGAGAGGAGCCTGATATTAAATCAATAGCACAGTCATAGGGCCTGTGCGATGGAAGGGTCTCTGAAGTTTTTTTACAGAAGACATAAAATGAAGAATAACATGGAGGTAACCCCTCTAGAGAAGTGGGTAAAAAGGTCCCCTGTTATTTGCCTGTAATACCTTCTAATGCAGGGGTCCCCAAACGTTTTTTTACATTCAAATGTAAAAAGGGTTGGGGAGTAACACAAGCATGAAAGAATCACTTGGGGTGCCAAATAAGGGCTGTGATTGGCTATTTGGTAGCCTCTATGTGGACAGGCAACCTACAGGAGGCTCTACTTGGCACTATACTTAGATTTTCTGCTAATAAACCTTGCATCCAAACCAGGAATTCAAAAATAAGCACCTGCTTTGAGGACACTGAGAGCAACATACAAGGGGTTGGAGAGCAACATGTTGCTCACGAACTACTGGTTGGGGATCACTGCTTTAATGTATTTGTAAAGTGCAATCATGTACAGTACCCTCGCAACTACCCCAACCTGGACAATTTACCCTCATTATTTAAGTCTTCCATCCCTCTAACCAGTTTAGTTGCATGTCACTGCACTCTCTCCAGCTCATCTATATCCCTCTTAAGGACTGGAGTCCAAAACTGCACTGCATACTCCAGATGAGGTCTTACTAGGAATCTATAAAGAGGTATAATTATGTTTTCAGCTCTTGAATTTATACCCTTTTTATGCAAGACAGAACTTTATTTGCTTTAGTAGCTACAGAATGACACTGCCCAGAATTAGACAATTTGTTATCTATAAAAACCCCACAATCCTTCTTATTTAAGGAAACTCCCAAGACACTACCATTTAGTGTAAAACTTGCATTTATATTATTTTGCCAAAGTGCATAGCCTTGCTTTTTTCAGCATTGAACCTCATTTTCCAGTTTGCTGCCCAGTTCCCCAACTTTGTTTCTTTTCGGTGCTTCAGGACTTCAACCCTGGTACACTTGTACCTGTGCTCCCCTGTTGGCGGCCCTGTACAGCACTGCCGGGCCCCGCTTCAACCCTGGTACACTTGTACCTGTGCCCCCCTGATGGCGGCCCTGTACAGCACTGCCGGGCCCCGCTTCAACCCTGGTACACTTGTACCTGTGCCCCCCTGATGGCGGCCCGGTACAGCCAGCTCCGTTCTGGTTAGTGAAGGCCCCTCCTGCATGCCTGTGAATGTGGTCTTCCTGTCTCCAGACTTGGCTGCGTCAGGCAAGGGTAAGCAGCAGTGGTAAGAACAGCAGAGGAACAGTAGAGCTGCAGCGATCGAATTACTAACTCGCTGACAGTGAATTAAACTTCCTGCCCACATCTGAAGGGTGGAAAAGAATTTTCTTCAGTCAATCTACACTCTGGAAAAATTTGCTAGCTAATTACTTTCCTAAAATCCCTTTTCCCCCTCCCAAACTGTCAGTGCAGGAAGAACAGATGCTGATAAGAACTTCAGGTTAGATATGTAATATTTATTTATTTATTTATTTAATTAAATACACATTTGTACAAAAAATAACTGTTCAGGGGGTATTATCTATAAATCTGTCACTGTTCCATCTTGCTATGAGTTCTGTGGTTTTTGTCACTGAAATTGCCACTTTGCTTTGCATTCTGGGGGCATTTGTCCATGAAATTGCCACTTTGCCACCTTCCTATGCGTTCTGGGGGTATTTGTCCATGAAATTGCCACTTTGCCACCTTGCTTTGAATTGTACGGTATATGTCCATGAAATTGCCACTTTATCATCTTACTATGAGTTCTGGGAGTATTTGTCCATGAAATTGCCACTTTGCCACCTTGCTTTGAGTTGTAGGATATTTGTCCATGTAACTGCCACTTTATCACCTTGCTATGAGTTCTAGGGGTATTTGTCCATGAAATTGCCACTTTGCCACCTTGCTTTTAGTTGTAGGGTATTTGTCCATGAAATTGCCACTTTATCACCTTGCTTTGAGTTCTGTGGTTATTTGTACATGAAATTGGCTCTGTACAACCCTGCTTTTAGTCCATGAAAGTGCTACTTTGCCCCCTTGCTATGAGTTCAGGGGGTATTCCCGCGATTCGCCGCTGGCGAATAAATTCGCGAAGCGAGCAGAAAAATTTGGCGCTAAAATTTCGCCGCGCAAAAACGAGTCGCGCGTCGATTTTGAAGCGACGCGCCGAATACGACGCGATGCGCGTCAAAAACGACGCGACGCGCGTCAAAAATGACGCGACGTGCGTCAAAAATGACGCGCGACTCGTTTCGCCAAATGGCGAAAAATTCGCGAATTTCTCTGGAAATTCGCGAATTTTTCGGCGAAGCGAAACGCGGCCGTTTCGCCCATCACTAGTATTTGTACATAAAAATTGCCTCTGTGCCACCGAATTGTCACTGTGTTCATCCTGCTTTTAAGCTGTCCATAGACACACAGATCTTATCGTATGAATCTGATTTTCGGATTGTGTGTGGAGTGTCCCAGCATTTATCTTGCCATGCAGATTGGTTGTTCAGTCGATCGGACAGGTTAGAAGATTTCTGTCAGCTGACGATCATATCGCTGCATGTATTGCTGATCTGATGATTTTCAGTGGGAGACTGTCACCAGCTTTGTCGGACATAAACGTTCATACGATTGCTGTAAGGGCAGAACATTGGCTGATCTGTTCTTTTACTACTTTATTTGGTCTGAATGGTTAGTGGCCGGTTGGGAGATGAGGACGTACAATTGTACATCCGATACTGAGGTAAAATCTTTGGGGCAGATTCACTAAAGGTCACTGAAGTGACTAACGCTAGCGCTAATTCACCAGTGTGACGTCATTTCGCAACTTCGCAAATTCACTAACACCGGCTCTGGGGAATTTTCGCTAGCGAAGTAGACTTGCGCAACGCCGCACCCTTACGCCAGGCGAAGTTGCACACTGATGAAGGATCTTAACTAAACGTTAGCACTTACGCTAGACGTTACAATACAATAGATAGGAGGATGAAAAAAAAATGTAACATTTTTTCTAAGTCCCAAAAAAACGCTGGCGTATCTTAGCATAGGAGGGTGATAGTCTGAAAAAGATCAATAATTTTTTTGGGGGGGTTGCCCTTCTTCCCCCCTACATTTCCTAACATGTGGCAACTCAACTATACAGGGGGCACATGTAGGGCAATAGGACAACTTTATATAATTTATTAAAGGTTTCCTGGGCTTGTGTAGTGGAATGTAGTGGCTGTAACATATACTTCTATTATAATTTAAAATTCCTGCCGTATGCAAATTAGGCTTCACTAGCATAACAGCGCTCTGCCTAGCGAAGTAAAACTAGCGCAACTGCGCTACCATTCGCCGACATGAGCGTAAATTCGCACTTTAGTGGATTCGCGTAGCACTGGCGAAAATTCTAAGATTAGATTTGTGCTTTGAAAGACTTAAAATAGTTGCTTAGCTATCTATATATGTAATGTTTCTCAAGTCGGAATGGTCTAAATTCTACAGGTACAGTCCCTAAGTTTGCTCATAGTCAGTACAGAGAGATCCCATAAAACTATGGCAGCAAAGATATTCCTCTGTACTAAACACAATTCAGCAGGAACAGTCCCTAAATTTGCTCATAGTCTGTACAGAGATACCATAAAACCATGGCAGCATAGGTATTCACCTATACTAAGCACAATTCAGCAGGAACAGTCCCTGAATTTGCTCATAGTCTGTACAGAGTGATCCTATAAAACTATGGCAGCATAGGTATTCCCTGTACTAAGCACAATTCAGCAGGAACAGTCCCTAAATTTGGTCATAATCTGTACAGAGAGATAAAATTATGGCAGCATAGGTATTCCCCTGTACCATTTATTCTTACTACAACAGGAAGATTTGAGTGTAGTTCTTTAAAGAATGCACTCTATGGTTACATACAGATAGAGTCACTTGGATTTGTAAGTTAAATGCGTCGTGACTCAGAGCTAATTGAAGAAACTGTGTTATCTAAAGTTATCTTAACTCATTTAATGCATTTAACCTTTTCATTAGCATACCAAAGCTCCATTGTTTTCAATGGTGAACTCTTTAATTGGATGGGATGCTGTGACACAATATTCTGTGATAAGTGGGATAAATGAGATAAATGAGTTAAGTCGCGACGCATTTAACTCACCATCCAAAGTGATTGCATCTGTATACAGTGAAAATGAATACCTGTGCTCTGTTTTTTATTTTATTTGTTTTTTATTAACTCCAGAAAAATAAAATTGAGTATTTTTTTTTTTACAATCCATGGTTCTGCACATACATCTGTACAGTAGTCGCTAAAAAGCTGTGCACATAACCTCAAACAGATTAGAGGAAACACTGTCTCCAACTGGCAGCAATTATGGGATAGAGGAAAAGGCAGTGACTATTTGCCACGCACCCTGGAACCCTGTGCCAGACGACAAAACTCTGTCTGGGGGCCCTGCCAAAATAGTTCCAATTGGGCCCCGCAGTAGGTAAGACCGGCCCTGAGAGAGTGTGTGTAAAAGAGAGTATGTGAGTATGTGTGAGAGTGTGTGTGTGTGTGTGTGAGAGAGTGTGATGTGTTATCGGATATTAGTGATTGTGTGGGATGATTCCAACATGAGCAGTATATAAGGGCAGTATTCACCTGTAGGGAGGGCAATATTTCTATGTGTTACAAAAATACTGCAGACTCTTTATGATTACAATATCTTTTTCAAGTATGTATCAGGTATCTAGTTTGTGGGTTAAAGATGAATTTCTGAGGGTGGTCTGACAGGAAGCAGATCATTACTCCACACAGCTGGGGCACAGAGAGAGAGAGAGAGAGTCTGCAGTAGCTGGCCTGGCACAGGGGAACTGTCTGTACAGGAGGGAGGGTCGGGGAGGAGTTGCACCGCACTTACACAAGCACACGCACTGCATCTCTCCTGACACACTCCTCCTGGACTCTCCCTGTCACGACCAATCACCCTGTACATTTGGTGAACTGCCATGAGGTGAGAAGGGAGACGTGCCCTCCCCACTGCACATGAAGAAACCCCGAACGGGTCATGGCTTTTGGGCCCTAGCAGCTGTTTGGAGCTATCAAGGGGGCTGGGCCCCCCTTCAGCCCTGGGCCCAGGACACTTGTCCCCCCTGTCCCCCCCTGATGGCGACCCTGATTACGCATAAAACCATGCTGGCACAAACTCTTATTGTTATTTGCTTTGAAGTCCAGTATCTTCTCCAGTTTTAACCCTTCAAAATGCTTTCCAATCACCAACATCAGACTAACTTGCCTATAGTTTTGAGGCTGAGAACTGGATCCCTTTATGAATAGCGCCACCACATTAGCAATTCACCAGTCTCTCTACACCATGCCAGACCTCAATGAATCCTGAAAAATTAAGTTAAGAGGTTTGGCAATCAAAGAGCTAAGCTCGCTAAGTACCTTGGAATGAATACCATCTGGCCCGGACCTTTGTCTATCTTAACATGTTCTAGTCTCTTTTGAATTTTATCATGTGTGAACCATGCATCATTAGATGAATTACTAGAATTGGGACTATTAATAAGGAAACCTTCATTAGCTGGTTCCTCATTTGTGTAGACAGACGAATAATATGCGTTCAGAATCTGAGCTTTTTGCTTGTTCTCATCAACCAGCTGACCCCCTCTGATATTAAAGGTCCCACCCCTTCCTGCTCCAATTTGTTTTTATTGAAATTTCAGCATATTTAAATAATACATTTCACTTTTGTAAAGATGCAATTATTTGACCAATAAAAATTGTTTTACATATATGAGAGTCTCGGACATTTGATATTTAAGCATATCTATTTTTTGAGAATATACCAAAGAAAAGCATAGTAAATGAAAATTTCAAACTTATTATGATGGGGTGGCGATATTCACCCTTCTTTAATTACTGCCACACCTATCTAGGGGAGGTTCTGAAATTTAATTGTTTTTTACTTTAAAACAAAACATTTATAACAAAGTAAACAAAATGGATGAACTAACATCAAACAACATGCCCTATTTTTATCTTGTAAGATATAGGTTATCATCAGTTACTTATCTTAATGAACTCTGGGAGGCAGCTGTCCTTTGTGTCAAGTTGAAGTCTTTGTAGCTAGGATATTAACGGATTTGTTCCTTCCTATACTTTCCATGTCATACCATGAGGTATAGCGGAATGTAGATACTGTAAGTTGTCTAATGTCAGAGGGGAGGCTTAAAATATACATGGTCCGGGTATTGAAGAATCTGACAGTTTGAGTAGTTTTATTTTGGGATTCTTCTAGCCAATCCATATGAAATTAAAAAAATGCAATTTATTCCTAACTAAATTCATAGATGGTGGGTTAGAGGAGAGCCATTCCTGTAGTATGGCTTTTCTGGTTTCTGCTGCTAGTCTTTCCACTAGTGCTTTGTTCGCTTTAGATATTCGCTGTGTCTCTTTTACTTTGCTAAATATTTCCTATTCTATATTTGGTGTAAATGTTTGTTTAGTTAGCAAATGCCAGTATTTGTATACCTCTTGCCAGAATACATTGATGATTGGGCAAGACCATATGCAATGTATTAGTGAGGCTTCCGTTTCTGGACATCTGAGGCATGTTGAGTTGGATAGCATTCCCATCTTAAATATCTTTAAGGGGGTCAGGTATGATTGATGTAATAGTTGTAGGGCCATGATCTGGTATTGACTATATGGTATAAGTCTCATATGAGTGAAGTTTAGTTATGTCAGATGTGGTGATGGATGGTATAGCTTCCAACCATTTTTCGAAGAAAGTGTCTTTTGTTGAGTCTGGGGTTTCCCTAATGAGTTTATATTTATCGGATGTAGAATGAGAAGTATTGACTGATTTCCATATATGGTTTAGGTGAAATGTAAGATCTTGGTCTGTCATCCTACCTAAGACATCTCTCACATAGTATGAGGCCTGGAGATAATAGAAGTGTTGATCACAGACAGTTGGTAATTTGGTTGAAGCTTCAGAATGTGTTATGACTGTAAAATTTTTGTGAGCATATCCCTGATACAGCAAATACCTTCTTTATGCCGGTTATTAAAGGTGTTTGTGAGTAGACCACTTATGAAATCTTTATTACCAGTCCATGGGAGGTAGAGTGAGAGTAGTTCCACTCCTCCAGGCTTTGTATGTGTTAATGAATAAGGGCTTGTGTCAGTTCCGTAGGTGGAAGGTGTATTAAAGAGTTCAAGTATATGGTTCCCTTAAGTTTCTGTTCTAGATCTGTTACTATATGTATCAGTGTTATATATCCAGTCTCCAACGTGTCGTAGCAGAGATGCTTCATTATAATCTCTCATGTTTTGGAAATTAATGCCTCCATTTGTTTTGGTGTGTTGGAGTTTAAACAGACAGGGACAATTAACATATTTAAAAAAATATTTTGGATTATTTTTACTGCTTACTGCAATATCCTTTTCCATATCAATTTTAGCTTGCATGATTTATTGCAAAGCCTTAAAACCACATCTTTTCTTACCCACCTCAACACCAACACTTTTATTGAACCAAAAAGGTTTTGCTTTGCAACAATGTTCCTTGCTTACAAAGGGAATATATTAACATGTATATTTATTAAGCAGCATTTTAAAGACTTCACATTTTTGTTCTGTGTTTAAACCGGTGAAAAACATTTCCCATTTAAGATATTGCAAAGATGCCCTTATGCTTTCAAAGTTTGCACGCCTGAAATATAGTGTTTTAGTTACTCCCTTATAGAATTGCCTCTGCAACAGAATCTCAAAGGAGACCATGTTATGATCACTATTCCCTTAATGCTCACCCACACAAATGCTAGAGATGAGTTCAATATTATTAGTTATAACAAGATCCAAAAGATAGTTATTCCTAGAACAAAGATATGTAGTGTTGGATGATGTGATCCTTTCGTTGTTTAGTTTGGTTCAGCTTCAGAGTTAGGCAACGCCAGAACTAGTGACTTTCACAATAAAAAGGATGGACTCTGGAGAACCAATTGCTGATTCAGTGATTTATTTATTCAAAACCCGTGCACGACATGTTTCGGGGCCAGTGGCCCTTCCTCAGGTGCTAGTACCTTCTGTTTTAGTGTATTCTTGAATGCATTTATTTCTGCGTGGAAGAATTCCCTTATCTGTGCTATATAGTCCCAGGTATTCACTTGGTCTATCGAATCCTCGGCTTTACTTAGGAGATCTTTAATGAAGTCCTCCGTTTTTCTTGGTTTTTTCTAGGTCTGTTCAGTTGAGACACTAATCTTATTTCCAGCATCAAGGGTGTGTGGTCAGAGATACCCCTGGGGAGGTATTCAATTTTTTTCACTAAGGGTATGGCTCTGTTATTCAAGAAGGCCAGGTCTAAGCGGGAAAGGGCCATGTGTGAGGTGGAGAAACATGAATACTGTTTGACCTTGGGATGATAATGTCTCCAAGCTTCAACAAGACCTGCTGTTTTAGTTAATCCTTTTAGATTATGCACAGGAGCTGTGCCTATTGAGCTATCTTTGCAAAGTCTATCTAGATACGTGTCAAGAACTGCATTGTAGTCACCCATCGCTAAAATTATGGCAAATGGGTATTGTGCTATATATTGTATTAATTGAACTATGCAGCTGTCATTGTATGGGGGTGGGATATATACAGAAGCCAACACTATTTCTTGTGATTGGATGAAGCCATGAAGGAAAATGAATCTCCCCTCTTTGTCAGTTTTAATGGAGTCAAATCTAAAGGGCACGCTTTTATGTATTAAAATGGCCACCCCGGAGGAGTGGCCATTGCCTTGGCTCCTATTAGGTGAGTTTCCTGCAGCATAATCACCTTGGCCTCTGTTTTTTTTAGGTAGTCAAGGACCAATCTACACTTGTTATCATTTAGGCCACGCACATTCCAGCTAACTATTTTAACCGCCATCTTTAGTCAGATAAGTGTTTTGTTTAGGGTAATAGTCTACACCTGTATGCCATACCACATACCTGAACATTTTCTTGTTACATTTCAAACCAAACATGCATAACATTGCATTAATTGATAACTTAACCCCTTCCCCCTCCCCTTCTACCCTTGACCCCAACTTGTGGCAGAATTTAACCCTAAATGCCATAAATTTAAATTTAACGAGGGCGTGAGCACACGCTTGGCCTCTGATGGCCGTGAACAGTTTTTCCAGCAGATTCCTTCCACTGGGCAGCAGTACTTAGAATTGAAGCTAAGTGAAAGCTATGCCCATATATAACACTCGGTCCGACAAGGTGATGACATGTTAATGGTAATGCTGGGAGTGATCAGGATTATGATTATGACCCCCAGTTTGTTACTTAGGAGTGATTCTTGCTTTATCACAGCATTCTTGTGGCTGATGTGAGTAAGGCATGATGGGTAAAGACAAAAGTTAACATTCCCCAGGAACCGTGTTAAAACACTTAAGGCTTCTGATGTTTTAAAGTATAATAGAATGTGCTACATTTCTGCAGGAGCGGACAGTTAAAGGTAGAGAAAAACACAAAAAAACAAAAAAGAAAAAGGTAACCGGTAACTCACTAATAGAAGCATAGTTATTCATATATTGTGTGGCTTACGTAGGCCTCCGACCCCATCATATCATATGTGTACTGAGGATTGCTGATTCAATCTCGAGCATTCCTCGAATCCAGCCAGATGTTGAGCTCCTGAGGAGAGATGAAGAATCTTGTCTGCCCATCGGCAATGACTCGAAGTCTTGCCGGGTAGAGCATCGCATATTGGAGGTTGAGTTCCCGGAGGCTCTGTTTTCCATTGTGGAACTTCAATCTTTGGCGTTGGACCTCCACCGAAAAGTCGCCGTAAATTGAGATTCCCCCTCTTGGAAGTTGAGACTTTCTTTGTTCCGAGCTAACGTTAGGACTGTGTCCCGGTCTATTGCATTTAGAAGACGTGCAATTAGTGGACGTGCTGGGGCACACGGGATCGGTGCTTTAATTGGAATCCTATGTGCCCACTCGATAGCGAAGGCCACAGAAAAGTTGTTTCTGCCAAATTGCTCAATGAGCCATGCCTCGACAAAGGCCTCCGGAATCTTGGCCTCCGCTTTTTCCAGGAAGCCCACGAATCGGAGGTTATTCCACCTTAACCTGTTCTCGAGGTCGTCCGACTTAGTGTTGCACATTGTTACTGCCTGGTTAAGCTGCTGGATACGTTCCGGTAATGGGAGGGCGATGTCATCGACAGAGCTAACCCTTTGTTCCAGGGCTGCTGTCCTTTCACGCACATTTTGCAGGTCAGCTTTTATTATTGATAGCTCTGTTTTTATTTTGTCGGTTTTTGAACAAATAAGGCTTGAGCATGTTTCCTTGGACACTCGAATTTCCCCCAGCAACTCCGTTAGGGTTGGTTCTTGGGGTTTAGGTGACTCCGGTCTTTGGCCTTCAGCGTTATTATTGTTAGGCCCAGGTGTGCTGTCCTCAGTGGCATTTTGTTCAGGCCGAGGTTCCCTTGCAAACTTTCTAGCTTGGCTGCTGCCTCCGAGGCTCTCTTCTGGGCTCTGTTTTGACCTATTAATAATCTCTGGGGTAGATCCTCAGCTTGTACACTCCCGGACTCAGTTTTGAGTAGTTATTTTTAAGGATATTATAGGGATATTGTGACCAAGTGCTGGAACTCTGCTGAAGTGCGACTGTTCTCATGTCGCTCCTGGCCATGCCCCACGTCCAGTTTACTTTTAAAAGTCTAAAATGAAATTACAGTTTCAAAATGACTATAATCAAAACAACAGTGTATATAAAACAAATAATCTTCTGCGTTTTAGTTTATGAAGTACATGATTAAAAATCATAATTTACTTTTGCTAAATTTTTGATATTGAATACAGTATGTAGCATTGTTTAATTAATTCAGAAGCCATCCTGGGTCCCATCTGTTTCAAAGAAATTGCAATTACCGCAGCATCTCCGCAGCATCCCTTCATACAAATAAAAATAAAGAAGATAAAAAGCAATCTTTCTGCAAACTATTAATAATGAGTCTTGAAATATATTTTCTATTGCTAAAACTACAGAGCAACACTTTTATCTGGAAACCAAGGATTCTGTTCTAATTTTTTTTTTATAGATTCTAATGAGATGAAAGCTAGCATAAAGTGGGCAATATGCACCGGTACACAACATAAGCCTAATAAATAGGACTTGTGTAGGAAATGTATCCTACCTACTGTCTAAATATATTAATCACAGCAAAAAAATCTGATCTCAAAAATTAAGCCTGTTAATCATTACCTTCTCGTTCTTCAAAACAATTGTATTAGGATCAAAAGATAAATTAAATGGCAGCTAAGCCTAAAAAAAATTAATGTAAATTTGGTTAGGGGGCTGTGAAAATGTTTACATAGTTATGTAGTTACTTCAAATGAAATTTATTTTCCTCTAGTCTGAAAGGGTTGTTTCTGATGTGCTGATCCTCTTTACAGATAAAAAGGACCCTGCTATTTGGCTATAATGACCTCTAATATACTTGTAAAGTGTAATCATGTCCCCTAGTAAGCACCTTTTTTCCAGAGAAAACAACCCCAAGCTTGACAGTAGAGTCCTGCGCGGGTCCATTTTTTGTGACCCGAACCCGACCTGTACCCGCAACCCGGACCCGGACCAGCGACCCGCATTCTTACCCTCTTGGACCCGCCACCCGAACCGTACCCGCAACCCTGAACCCGCGACCCGGACCCACGACCCGCTGACCATCAAGAATCAGGAAGTGCTGTCATCATAAACAGGAAGTGACATCATCGGAAGTAGCCGGGATCAGAAAAAAAAGGAGTAAAACAGGAAGTGCTGTCATTGTAAACCGGATGTGACATCATCAGTAGTAGAAATGCTCAGAAAAAGGAGTAAAGATCCCTATAGCGAGGATCCGCGACCCGACCCTCAACCCGCCAACCTGCAGAACCACCGGCCCGCTTCTATACCCGCACCCAGAAATTCTACGAGCAACCCGCAGGGTACCGCGGGATTTTGCGGATAACCCGCGGGTACCCGAGCCACTGCAGGACTCTACTTGACAGTCTACCATCAAAATGCAAATCTTCCATTGCACGTCTCTACACTCTCCCCAGCTCATTTATATCTCTCTTAAGGACTGGAGCCCAAAACTGCACTGCATACTCCAGATGAGGCCTTACCAGGAACCTATTAAGAGGCATAATTATCTTTTCATTCCTTGAGTTAATGCCAGGTTTTTATGCAAGACAGTACTTTGCTTTAGTGGCCACAGAATGACACTGCCTGGAATTAGACAACTTGTTATCTACAAAAACCCCTAGATCCTTCTCAGCTAAGGAAACTCCCAACAAACTGCCATTTAGCGTAGAACTTGCATTTATCAACATTGAACCTAATTTTCCAGTTTGCTGCCCAGTTTTCCAGTGTAGTCAAACCACTCTGCAAAGTCGCAACATCCTGCATGGAACCTTTTGCTCTGCACAGCTTTGTATCATCAACAAAAATAGAAACAGTACTTTCAATGCCCTCCTCCAGATGAGGCCCACACTGGCCATCTGTGAATTCGGGCAAATACCCGTAGGGCTACTGTCTGTGCAATGTAAATGGGCCACACTAGCTTCTTCCGAACAGCCTGCTGTCCTGATACTGTAGATTTGACGAGGCATCTATCGCTGACAAACACCACTAGTTTTCCCTACTTATGGCAGCTGCCTGCAAACCTGTAATTGCCAAATTTGAATAGTTTTCACTGAACTCCAATGATCTTTTTTTTTTCTTTGAAAGCCCTGACGATGAATTTTGTTTCTAATTTTAATGGGAAACCCTTGCCACCATTTTTTTTTTACCTGGGGATCCAGCCACCAATTTTTGTACTTGTGGGGGGGCTGGCCACCAATGTTTATTTAACTAGTTGGGAATGGGCCACCAATGGGGGGCCCTGACCACCTTTTCTTTCCCTAATTTTATTGGGGAGGCCCTGCCCACCAATGTTTTCATTTTAGCTTGTGTGGGTGGGGGAGCTTGGTCGCCAATGTCACACATGTAAACAAGTATGGGACCTGTTTTTCAGAATGCTTGAGACCCAGGGTTTTCCGGATAACAGTCTACTAGAAAATCATGTAAACATTAAATAAACCCAATAATCTGATTTTGCTCCAATAAAGACTAATTATATCTTAGTTTGGCTCAAGTACATGGTTCTGTTTTATTATTCCAGAGAAAATTAAATCAATTTTAAACATTTGGATAGTTTGATTATAATGGAGTCTATGTGAGATGGCCTTGCCATAATTTGGAGCTTTCTGGATAATGTCCTTCAATGCCCTTTAAGTTATTAAAGAACAGATTAAATAAAAGTTGACATAGATAATCACCACACTGACTCACTGCTCAGTTGTAAAAGTTCAAATGGCACAGTCCGTGGTCACAGATATTGAGTACGTCTCTTTGACTGTAGAGTTATATGAACTGACCAGCAAGTGGCGATGTTGTTGCAAAAGTAATTATATTAGCAGGGACTAAAAGCTTCAGTGACTCTGAATCTGAAAAAAGGTCATTAATGTAAATTTTAGAAGTGCTTAGAAAAGCCCAGTGAGCATTTTTATATTACTTTTTCTTCAAAGTTTCTTTAATTAACTTTAAGGTACAGATATTTCCAAAATCGTTTTGTCAGATTTTTAAAATATGCCAGCAGAAGCAATTTTATATAGAATATTTGTTCCTCAGAATTCATGGATATTATATTAATACCTCACTGTTCATGCATGATAATATTTAAAAAGTTGCAGTTCAAAATATGTTTCCATCTGCTTACAGTTAAGGAACCATAATTCAAATGTGTACCATATTTAGAATTTTGTGTCAGCAAAGTTATTTTTAAGAACCCTATCTTTATGAACACTCTTCTTCTGACTCATTGCTATGCATGTTGTCAAAGACTTTTAATAAGTAGTACAGATGCCAATACCTTGCAACTTCCTTTCTTTTACTTTACACATTTAGCTTCAAGTCTATACAAACTCTACTTAAGCTGTTCTTTAATCCTGTTATAAATTCATTGCCTTTCATTTAAATCCTTCAATTTAATTCTATCCCGGACAGAACTGTCAACTCATTCACACTGTATGGACACACAAGGGTTTATTTTTTATTTCCTTCTTTATTTTGTTTTTAATCTTTTTTTTAATGTCTCAGACATGATAGACACAGGGATCAGTTGCTGTGCCTTAGATAAGCTTTTGAGGTTCCAAAAGTGCACTAAGCTTTAAGTGTCAGACCTCAAAATCAACTGATGAAGTTTTGGCTGACAATAAGATTAAACAGCTTAAGAAATGTAATGGTCTGCTCTTGCCATCAGAGACTTCTATGTTCCCTAGAGTTATAAAAGAGAAATGAAGGACTCTCTATTAAAGATTAACTAGCCATATGAAGTTGCTTCTGTTCTGCAGAATCCATTCTAGTACACTGAGAGGACATATCAATATTTGACTAAAGAAAACTTGCATTATTTTTTTGTATTAATACACCTTTTACACCAAAAATACAGGACAAAAAATTTAAACTATTTCCTAAAAATATAGGATATTTGAAAATATTGTTGGCTACAACTTCACCGCATACTTCAAATTACGGTAGCATCAAATGGCATCTTTAGTGATGAGCAAGCTATTTTGCTCGGTACACTTTTGCAGAGAGATTTGTGGTTTCCCCAGTGGCTACATTTTTGCAAGTCCTCAATAATGTATTTTATTATAATTTTATTACATCATTCCATAAAATATGCTGTGCTAATGAATAACTAAATCAGATGCAAGCTGGGAATATAATAGCTTCATGTATGTACATAAAATAGATATCAAATACTCCCTATTTATTATAACATCATACTGTCAAAAATGCTGATCCAGAGGAAGGCAAAAAAAACAACTGAAGCCTCTCCAATTTGCCTCAGAGCGGGAGAAAAGAATTCAGGGAGAGAATTCCACATCTTCACTGCTCTCACTGTTAAAAACCCCTTCCGAATATTTAGGCGGAACCTCTTTTCTTCTAAACAGAATTGGTGACCTTGTGTCAGCTGGAAAGACCTACTGGTGAATAAAGCATTAGAGAGATTATTATATGATCCCCTTATATATTTATACATAGTTATCATATCACCCCTTAAGAGCCTCTTCTCCAGCATGAACAACCCCAACTTGGCCTGTTTTTCCTTATAGATAAGAAAAAAGAAAAATAGAGTATATGGATCTGTACAATTGCATTGTTCTTGCTTTGATATGTGAATAATTGGCAACCCACAGGTTGACTATCTTTTATTGGTATATGCTTGTTACAGGGCATAACTTGAGTACCTCCTTTAATTACTAGGAATTCATTCCATTGATTGGGTTTAGATGTGTAAAGGGTGGGATCATCCTGGCTTTAAAAGGGTGGATTGAGCAATTATAGACAGATATAAGTATGATTAAGCACTGGAAGGTGTGAAACACGTTAGGTGGATCATTGGGGTCAGTATGTATTTTTATAAATTGATGCAATAAATAATAATAAATAATTTTTACTGAATACTGGCTTTGAGACTACCTTTTTTCATAGTGATATTGTGCTTATATTACCAGAGTAGGTCCCACTAGCCATGGCTGCCTTATTTGAGGACTAGCAACATATATTGCCCTACTTTCAAATTTCAGATTGCCAGTTTGTCAAGATCCTGTTGAAAGGCTGCTGCATCCTAGATGGAATTAATTTGGCTGCATAGCTTTGTGTTATCTACAAGCACTGATATATTACTTACAATGCCCTCCTCTAAGTCATTAATGAACAACTAAAATAAAAGTGGATGCAATACCAAGCCCTCAGGGACCCCACTAAGAAAAATTTTCCAAGAAGAGAATGTACCATTAACAACCACCCTCTGGACCTGATCCTGTAGCCAGTTTCCTATCCATGTGAAAATGACTACATTAAACCCTATAGACCTTAGTTTAGATAGCAGTCCTTTGTGAGGCACTGTATATTTTGGCAAAAGCCAAATAGATCACATCTACTGTGCCCCCACTGTCCAGCATCTTGCTTACCTCATCATAAAAAGCAAATTTGTCTGACTTGACCTATCTTTCATAATGCCATGCTGATTGCTGCAAATAATGTCATTCACTAGGACAAAATTTTGAATTTGATCCATCAACAAGTCTTCAAATAATTTACCCACCACCAATATAAAACTTACTGGTGTATAATTGCCAGGATGAGATGACATCTGCTTTCCTCCAGTTCACAGGTATCATATCAGATGAAAGCAAATCAGAGAAAATTAGAAATAGAGGCCAGTCTAAAACTGAACTAAGCTCTATTTGTTCCTTGGAGTATATGTTATATGCCTTGTTCGCCTTGTTCACTTTAATTTTTATTAAATCTTTATGAATTATATCTTGAGTCACTGACTAGATTGAGGTGAGCCAACAGTGCAGCTGCAAAGTGAGCCTGGGAACTGTGACCCCTTTATTGTATACACTGAAGAAAAAAACTAATTTAGCATATTTGCCTTTTCTGTATCTGTTACAACCATACTGGTACCATTATTTAACACTTTGCCTGCTAGGCACGTATCCCATACATGCTACCAGGCAAGTGCTCTAAGTGCCAATAATGTATCTAATATGTTCTGCCGTTTTAGAACAAAACCGTTTGCATTGGCATTTTTAACTATTTTGGATTTGTCAGAATATGTACCTTAAAAAAATATATAGTTTTAGGGGGTCTATTGTACTGTTATGTGGTCTTGGGGCACGTAATACGCAGTGAGGGGCCTTTGTTCATAGATGGCAAATCAGCAGCTGAAAAAATTAACATACTATTTTTATTTGGGGTCCATATATTTCAGCTGCTTTGGTATATCTATGCATATTGGGCATCAAACCATTCAGTAGACCCTTGGTATCAATATTTAGGGTGTTTTACAATTGTGTGTAAGAAATTGGGTGAGATAAATGTGGCCAATTGCAATATTTATAGAAGATTTTCAGAAATGACATAAAAACTGCTGCCTTTAGCATAGCTTTGCAGTATGGTAGCTTGGAGTAGAAAGGCATAATTAACTATTTTGGATTTGTCAAAATGTGTACTTAAAAAAATATATAGTTTTGGGAGGTCTGTTAGGCTGTCTTGTGGCACATATTACACAGTAAGGGGCCTTTGTTAACAGACAACAAATATATAGTCGAAAAAATTAATATGTACTATTTTTATTTGGGATCCACATACAGATGCAGCCACTTGGATTTGTGTGTTAAATGTGTCATGACTCAGGGTTAATTGAAGAAACTGTGTTTTTAAAGTTATCTTAACTCTTTTAATGCATTTAACCTTTTCATTAGCATACCAAAGCACCATTGTTTTCAACGGTGAACTCTTTAATTGGATGGGATGCTTTGACTCAGTATTCTGTGCTAAGTGGGATAAATGGGATAGATGAGTTAAGTAATTCTGTGTCAAATGCACAATCCAAAGTGGCTTCATCTGTATGCCAGCTGCTTTTGTATATCTATGCATATTGGGCAGTGACCTGTTCAGTAGACCCTTGGCATGAATACTGTATGTAGGGTATTTTATAATTGCATGTAAGAAATTGGGTGAGATAAATGAGGCCATTTGCAATATTTTTAGGCGATTTTCAGAAATGTCATAAAAACTGCTGGTTTAGCATAACTTTGCATTAAGGTAGTTTGAAGTAGAAAGAGATAATTACTATTTTGGATACATGATACATTTTTTTCTACCTTTGTCCCCCCAAACATTATGTATATATGTTGATTTTGCAGTATCTGAAATAGAACTTCATCATAGAACTTTCCAAATCAGCTGTGTTCTTGTACCTAAAATAAGTTATGTTTCTGATATATGTGATATATGTGAAACAAGATTTTTTCATTTTATTAGACACTTAAAAGTCTTTTTATATCTTTTTACAGAAGTAGAAGTACACCAAAATGGTAGAATTTTTTGAAAGTTTAGGTTGTCCTGAAAAATACAATGTATTATTTTTGTGGGTAAACTAAAAGATAAAACAAAATGTAATTCCTGAACCAGAAAGTGTAATTTTTTAAAATTGTAATATTTGTGTGTAGGCAGGTTATTTTGCCTGGTCATGTGCTTTTAGAATGCGCCAGGTTGATGTTTCTCTTACTCAGTGTAACTGAATGTAATGCAGCGGTACTTGCCTTTTAATATTGAGTGCTGTTCTTAGATCTACCAGGTAGTTGTTTTCTAGTGTTAAGGTGGCGATACAATGAGAGATCCGCTCATTTGTGAAGTTGCCAAACGAGCAGATCTCTCCCGATATGCCCACCCTGTGGTGATATCGGGTAGAGCCAATTGTGGGCCCCAGGGCTCAATGATCGGATCACAATGGAGGCAATACGGGCGGTCAGATTGTAGGACTGCATCAAAGAACAGATGTGGTTGTGATCCAACTGTATTTTTAGTCCCGCCCGATCTACATCTGGCCGACTTTCAGCCAGATATTGATCGGGGAAGTGCGTCCGGGGGTTATTGGGAGCTTTTATTGGCCCAATTTAGGGAGCTTTTATCTTTTTATCTTGTTACTTTCCAATTGTTTAGTTTAGGCTGCTTGTGGGGGGATGTTTTATCGCTCCTTCTTGCAGTACAGCAGTAAAGAGTGACAGAAGTTTATCAGAACACAAGCCACATGACTTTGGGCAGCTGGGAAACTGACAATATGTCTAGCCCCATGTCAGATTTCAAAATAAAATATAAAAAAAAACCTGTTTGCTCTTTTGAGAATGATTTCTGTGCAGAAGTCTGCAGCACTATTAAAGAAAATTTTCCCATGACAGCATCCCTTTAAAGTGAAAGAGTACAAAATGATCAAAAATGGTCTGGCAATAAAAGTACCAAATCAACTGGCAGTGAAAGGGTTAAAGCAGCAACACTCATCTCGCATCTTTTTAAAGTTAACATACCTGCTTCAGAAAAGGCAAAAACTCCCACAGCCCGCAAAAAAAAACTACGCTCAAAAAAACACTGACAGGTATCTCAATTAACAAGCATCAACTGCACCATCCTTATCTTCCGAACTGAGCAGAGAGGCAAAGGAATGAAGAAGAACACAACTAAGGTGGGGAGTTGCAAAGCCCCCAACATCCTGCACAAATGCACAGAAGCGGCCCACATAACACCACGGAGCCCAAAGAGGTTACAGCCCAGGGTGATCCAACTCCTGCTGATCTCATGACTGCCATAATACAGTGCCAGAACACGCTTAAGGTGGATTTATCCCTGATAAAGCAGGACTTACAAACGGTGCGAGAAAGGACAAGTCATGCGGAGGGCAAAATAAGTGAGTTGGAGGGTCGTAGTGCCTCTTTGCCAGAGGAAGTGAGGCAATTACATTGTCAGTTGCTGGCTACCACTGATCGGCTGGAAGATCTGGCAAATAGGCAAAGAAGGTCAAATAGCCTCATGGTGGGACTACTAGAATGCAGTAGAGGACATCTCCTGAAATGTTTGCGGAAACATGGCTAAAAGAACTTTTGGGCCCAGCAATATTTTCTGCACAGTACATTGTGGAACGTACCCACAGAGTCCCAACCAGACCAGGCCCGCCGGGCACACCACCTCAACCATTCCTCATTAATATGCTAAATTTTAGAGACCGGGATGTGGCACTACGAGAAGCAAGGAATAAGGGAGAGCTATACCATGCTGGAGCAAGACTCTCACTTTACCCTGACTACTCAGTGGCAGTACAGAAAAAGAGAAGCACCTACATTGGAGTCAAGAAAAAACTCTGAGACTTGGGTATCACCTATTCCATGCTTTTCCCTGCCAAGCTGAGTGATTGAAGGAGACAAGTCAATATTCTTTGAATGGGCAGAGGCTTGAGTGGCTTGACCATCGACCAAAAGGTAACAACAATTCCCGAGCCCAATAATGAATCTCTCCAAGATAGGCTGGCAATACTTAGTCAGAGCTAAATCTTATGGTCTAAAATCCCTATAATGATCCAACTTAAATTTTCCCTTTTCACTACCATTTTGTGCCGACTCTGCATAAATTTGTGTAAATCATCCCCTCTAACACTGGAGGACACTGCATACAGACATACTCTCCCATGACTATCCAGGAATTTACAATTGGTACCAAGAGGCCTAGTACCCATTATGGAGAGGGTGGTGGTCACATTCTATGTATATGCAGGAGCACACCTTGGGTATTTCCATATACAACACGGGACATATAGTTTTTTCAGAACAACATGTTAATGAGATCGCATATAAACTGCAGAGCGAGTTTGAACTGATGCCTGTTACACGCTATTCAATAAATTAATTGCCTTGTAGGAAGCAAGTTCACAACGTTCCCAGGAAAAAGAGTTGTTTGGGATTAATGTATCTCCAATTTGGGGGGAGAATACTGGGTCGGGGGACTATGTTAAGCAACACCTTTGATGTCTATCTCTTTCTAATCTTTCTTTCTAATCTTTCTTTCTTTGCCAAGATGGAGTCATGTATGTACTGTTTCTGAGTATTATATGAGAACAAGCTGTGCTGTGGAAACAGAGGTTACACCTCTACCGATGTATCCCACTTCTATACAGGTAATTGCCAGACTTGAGCGGAGGCAACCATTAGTAAATAGGTTTGGGCAGTACTATCAAAGGAGCTATGCTGCACCCCCAGCACCCCCCAATCAGACCCTGGTCTCTTATCTAGACTCATAAACTTTGTAAGCTCTTTAATAGAACATCACACGCTATCCCCATGCCAGAATTGTGCTATATGGCCCATATAGTATTAATACTTAAGGCAGGGAAACCACTGGATAGCTGTGACTCATACCGGCCCATTTCCCTGCTAAAATGTGATGTCAAAATACTGTATTTGCAAAAGTTCTCACAAACAGAATTAAACAGGTCATAACAGAACTAGTTCATCCAGATCAGACTGGATTTATGCCAAATAAAGCCACAGACCTAAACGTGTGGAGACTGTTTAATGATCTGTCTTTAGAATATACTAATAGTGATAGTAATAGAATTATGGTGTCACTAGATACCGCTAAGGCAAATGCCTTAGCGGTATCTAGTGACACCATAATTCTATTACTATCACTATATACAGTCTCTTGGTCATACTTATGGGAAATAGGTTTTTAGGCTGGATAAGAGCACTAAACCATAACCCTAAAGCTAAACGGAAGCAATAAAACTTGAGAGGGTGATGAGACAGGGCTGTCCTCTCTTTCCGCTGCTTTTTGCCCTAGCCATAGAGCCCCTGGCAATCAAGATCAGAGAATCACAAGAGGTGGAGGGACTTGCAATTGGAAGTATCATAGAAAAGATATCTCTATATGCAGATGATATGCTCCTCTATCTAGTAGCTAACTGCCATGGAGCCCTTGACGCAGCGCTGAGGGAAGTAAAGAAATTCTGGGAATTATCCGGCCTTTGCATAAATAGAAATAAGTTGGTCATATTTCCAATTGGTCCGCTGCCTGTGGGATCACCACCACAAATCAATCACTTACTAGTAACACAGACTTTTAAATATTTAGGGATGACAATCCACTTAGATTATAAGAAATTTGAGGAGCATAATCTGACTCCAATAGTTGAAGCTTTAGCAGAAAAAATAGATGTATAGCAACAGCTGCCTCTTTCCCCCCCCAGGAAGAAGCAACCTGTTTAAAATGGTGTTTTTACCTAAGTTCTTGTATGCTTTTCACAATGCACCAATATCACTGTGTAGGCAATGGTTTAAAAAAATAGAAACCATGCTACGCAATCTCATATGGGCAGGGGAACATCCTGGTATGAGTTTAAAAACACTACAGGCACTGGTGACGGGCCGGGGGCTGGCACTTCCTAACCAAAAACTATATTTATGTACTACCCCGATGGCCACAGTGACCGAGGTATTTAAAAAAGCAATTAAACACATGCACAAGGCAAGACCGGTGTAGTCCTATAGGGCACCTCTGTGGGGTAATAGCACTCTCCCACACTTTAGAGCAATACCTGATATTAACAATTGGGCCAGTCATGGAATAAAAACTTTCTATGATATTGTGGAGAATGGGGATATCAAGAGTTTCCAAAACCTTAAAGACTGCAACAATCTCCCTTACGCTATGTTTTTCCAGTAACTGCTTCACGCTTATAGATCTCAATTCCCTACAAGACCCATTGAACTATTGCACTCCGCATTGGAGAAATAGCTCCTCAGGGAAGACCTGAGGAAACCAATGTCTTGGTTTTATACTATCTTATGTCAGGCTAGCCAAGACCCCTTGGGTAAAGTGAAAGAGAAATGGATCAGCGATATACCAGAATTGGAAGAGGAAATGTGGAAAGATGCACTTAAACAAATTCCTGACATCACAATGTCAATTACGGACAGATACATACAATTTTTGAATACTCCTTATAGGCTTGCAAAGATCCATCCAATGACTCCAGACCAGTGTATAAAATGTAACCAAGAGGTTGGTTCTTATAAGCATGTGTTCTGGAACTGCCAGTTTATTAAAATTTATTAATTTATTTAATTTATTAAAATTTTGGGATGAGGTCTTGCAACACATATCCATCCCCCTAAAGGTTCTGTGCATAAAAAACCCATTGGTGTGTCTTTTGGGAGTGGCAGATGACTTAGGAATGCGAGCTGGTGTCAAACTCTGTTATCTCCAACTGTTGTATTTTGCCATCCAAGTCCATCCTACTACAGTGGAAATCCACTGCAACCCCAAATCTTGCATTCTGGAAAGCACTGATAAATGACTCTCTCCCAAGCCAAAAACTGATTTACATCACCCGTGGGTGTCCACAGAAATTTGAGAAGGTTTGGGCCCTGTGGCTAGAAATGGAAGACGCCAGTACAGACACTAATGTACAGTGATGTAGATCTTGATTAAATTATGGTGGATCACAGCACAGCTGTAGATGCAATAATTAAAGAAAAGAGACAGATGTAATGCAAAATGTATTATTTGGCTCCACTGGCAAAAAGCATTGTTTGTATGTTTAGTCTTTCTTTCCTTCTTCCTTGTTATGTTAAAAAGCAAAAATAAAAAACCTTTTCTAAATTCTATCAGAATAACCAGGAATTCTAGGAATTATTTGTTATATCTATATAAAATGTGTGGAAGGTTTTTTTTGCAAAGATTACCCAAATCATTCTGTAAACAAAATATATTTTTGATCACTAATTTCAATGACAATGTTTGCTGTAGCTCAATGATAAAGTAAGTAAATGACAATTAACTAATATGATTTAACAAACTATGTTTACCTAATTATAATGATTTGACCTAGATTAAGGATTAGAAAAAATACATCTTGTGTTTATTTAGACCCTGTTTAAAGATTAAACCACATTTTTAAAAGTCCACTTTATGAAACAGTTCATGTGGTTCATAAAAATGTATTTTTAGTTAATGTATTAATGAAAAGGAATATCAATGTTAATCTGCTTCTCCATACTGTTAACATACTATATATACCATCCATGGATTTTGGTCTCCCTCTGGTGGATACAAATAAATAAGATTGTTTTACTGGAGTTAATCAGTACGCCTCAATTACAACATTAAAGCTTACAGTTTCACATTGACAAATGCATTTAAACTGTAAATGTCAATTGATATTTATTCAATACTGGTGGGATCAGTAGGTGGTAAAAACTGTTACACATTTTGCTTTTTATAGCTTTGTAATGAAAAGACATAAACAGAGAAAAGTTTTATGTTGATTTTATTTCATGGTTAAATAATGACATTCAGTTTTTGTATTTTGGATAAGGATTGCACCATATTGTTAACCCTATTGTCCTTTTGAGATAATAGAGTAGTGAGAATGGAGTAGTGGATAACATTAGGGTTGCCACATATCTAGTATTTCACTGGACTAGTCAGTTAAATACTAGCCAAGGTTGGGGCAGCATTAGAAATTTTACAAGAAATGTGTTTGCTGATCAGTTTGTTTTTGTGTGGTTCAGCCCTCCATTGCTGTTTCCAACTCACCAAATGTCCTCCCAGTCATGCAGTCTGCCCCTTTGATGTCACTGATATACCCATTTTACATAACCAGTCCTTAAAGGGGGTTATTCACCTTTGAGATCATTTTTAGTATGCTGTAGAGAGGGATATGTTGAAACAATTTGCAATTGGTTTTTATTTTTTATTATTTAATGTTTTTGAGTTATTTCAGCAGCTTCCAGTCTGCAATGTCAGCAATCTGGTTGCCAGGGTACAAATTACCCTAGCAACCATGTATTGGTTTGAATAAGAAACTGGACTATGATTAGAAGAGGCCTGAATAGGAACATGAGTAATAAAAAGTAGCAATAACAATATATCTGTAGCCTTACAGAGCATTTGCTTTTAAGAAGGGGTCAGCAACTCTTATTTGAAAGCTGCAAAGAGTCAAAAGAAAAATAATAGAACACAAATAACTCTAAAACTGTAAAATAAATAATGAATACCAATTGAAACGTTGCTTAGAATTGGCCATTGTATAACATTCTAATAGTTACCTTAAAAGTGAACCACCCCTTTAATGATCCCATCTACTCCTCTAGAGAAGAGAGTGCTGAATTTCCTAAAGAAAGTGCCGGAGACAGTGGAGTGCAAGTTAAATGTATAGCATAACCCCCTGTTTCTGTTCCATTTGTGCACTGTAAGCTTTTTTTATACCATATTTTCTGATTAAAATTCCCATTAATTTTATTATGGCTTCTGCCATAGAGCTCTTCAGCATTTAGACTGTCATCTGCCAGCCTCTCCTCAATGGGACATTTTCATAGTTAAGTTAAAGTAGCCCCAGCAGGAAAGGAGGAGGAGGGAGATCCAGTCCAAACATTGCAAATGAAAACCGCAATACATATCAATCCACAAATAACAACAATTTCTTTTACAGTTATCTTTAGGGATTTACATACTCCAGGGATCAGTCCCAGTTACAGTACATGCTGAAAGGAGTAGTTTATATTAATGCGATACACCAAAGTGAAATACAATATGACAGTCTATGGCATATAAAATCTAGTACATCTATATTTATTTCATGAATTGAGGGCTGCTTTCTTATGAAGGCCTACAGTGTAAGCTTCCATCACAATTACTTTTCAACAAATTATGGAGGCAAGATAAAATGTGCCACTCAGGAAAAACCTGATTTAAAGTTTACAAATTCATTTGACTGGTATACTTCTAATACTTTAAAAACAATACAATACAAGAAATTGTAACACTATTTGTATGTGTTAACACCATCCCTTGTATTGTTTTTAAAGTATTAGGAGTAATACAAAATAAATAAAGAATAAAAGAGTCAGGATATGAACTGGATGAAATGTACCTTTAAGATATCCCTTTAAAATAATATTTTATTGTCCAATCTTTTTCAGATCTACTGGTTTCTCTGTTTCTAAAGTAATTTATTTAGGGAATTATAGCTCTGAGAAATCTTAAGACTACAGAATATCTGACTATAAAACAGTTGAATGTATTAACACCATCCTTTTTCTTGTATTGTTTTTAAAGTATTAGTAGTAATACAAAATAATAAAGAATAAAAGATTCAGAATATGAAACTAGATGAAATGTCTGGGTGCAGTGGTATCTATAAAGTTACATATTGTGAATTATATGTCAGGAAGTGCCATATATATATATATATAGATATATGGCACAAAACACATCAGTAGTTGCTTAATACACTGTGCCAAAGCTGACAATGTTTATGTATTTATAAAAATAAAGGAAATTAATTTTTCAACAGGATCCTGGAGAAAACATGTAATAAATGGATGTCCATGTCTGTAAGGGAACAAAAAATATACTAGAGGCCTACATTTACATTTAATTGTCTGTATGCTTTACTTATACAGTTTAGAGTGATGGGGGCTTTAAGGAGTACAATTAAAATGTGGATATAAAACTAATAAGCATTGGCAGGCATATCTTACTGTTTAGAAAAGATTAGGATATTGAAAAATGAAAATAACACTTTGTGGCAGTATTGCATTGTATGTCATGTAAGCCACAGAAGGCAGTTAGGGCTTGGAGAAGAGGCAACTGCAAAGCTGCTCAGACTCTGGGAGTGACCTAATGTTTCAGTGTAGGGAGAAAAGAACTTTAGGCTGGTCAGCATAAAGTAAAGTCCTCTCCCACCTTTGTTAATTTTCTGTTTTGCTAATTGCCATGCATGTGGGCATGAAGGGTTGTGTGCAGTATCGGACTGGGATGCCAGGGCCCCACCAGAAAACCTTAGACCAGGGGCCCAACTTTCCAAATTATTCCTTCTCTCCTCACTTAACCTCTTTATTCTCCTAGTCTTTTAGATCTACTTACTATACACTGGTTATGTGTAGATCAGTCTTTTTGTTACTTATACATAGTAGTAGTTGGGAGGGTCTATCAAGGTAAAAATAGTTGGTTTGCATAAAGACTCTCATCACAGCTATGGGCAGGGCCCTTGTCAGTCTACCAGGGTGTGAGTTGGTGCCATGGGAAGGCATTTGTCTGGGCAATAATTTAAACACCTATTGTGGATGGCCAAAGTTGGTTGGATTGGTGACAATCTATTACAGCAGTTGGCTATTACAGATGAAGGGGTTCAGGATCTCCGAACCAGGAGGTTGTGGCTGGAGGACATCAATGGGCATTTTGTGGAAGGGCAGAATGACAGGGCAATCTCTTGTTATGTAAAAACTGTGCCCATTGTTATGATTCACCATTTGTAACTCATGTGATTGATATTTATTGTCATATGACATGATTGTACATTCATATGTATGTTTTCATATTTATTGTAATAATTGGGTTGTTTAAACAATAAAGTTGTGGCCAGTATCCCTCAAAAAGTGGCTTGTGTTACACAATTTAATTGTTATAGAGCACAGAGGGCAGGCAATACAAAGGTCATGTGTCACTCACTCTCTAATCGAACCAATTGCCAATACAAGCTCAGTGTACTGTAATTTCTGATTCAAATTTACTATTACTATTTACTACACTGAAAAGGCTTATAAATTAGCCCCAATGCATTTAACTGGACCAATACCCTGAAATTGAAACTTTTTACACAGACTCTCCCTGTTTAAAATTACTGCTGCAGGGTGTTTCAGGTATAATTGTATACTTATACAAATCCTCCAAATATTACTGCTGAAAAAAGAAAAAGGCAGTTAGTAAAAACCAAATTAAAAAAAGAACTTGGTAGAAAGTTCAGTAAACAAGAGCTGTTTTGAATATGTAGGAGGTTTTGCCAACCTTTATTTACATAAACATACAATACAGAATAACTATACCTTGAAATATTTTGAGAGCTAATCAAACATTTATCAAGACCGGATGCCTCACATCAAAGAACATGTCTATACAGATCAATCTCCATACCTTTAGTACGCTATATAGATTATTTAGGCCAAGTAGTACTTTAGGCTAGGTGTAAAGCAGTTGCTGTATATATAACATCTGTAAATGGAGTTGTATTGTCCCAGTGGAAGTCAAACAGACATCTAAGTGGTGCTTGAGGCCTCAGAAACATCCCGAATATAAATGGAGCTCAGCCTGATCCTACTGAGAAGTCATTGTTTTAAAACCTATTAGAAACTGGACAGGAAAAGTGCAGATTCTAATTTTATCCTCAGCTAGCCAGACCTAGCCAGGGGATAATGCTTATAATCCATACATATATACCATAAATGCAATATACTCAAGTAAATATACTGTAAATATATAAATATAGATAAATGCATGAATAAACTGCATGAATCTATACTTTATAATGGTGGGGAGCGCTGTAGAAAGAGTCCCTGGACATGAGCAATGTGCTTCAAAGCACTTGGAGAAAAGACTATAGAGGTCTTAAGTGGTGCTATTAAGGCTGTGTTTATATACATAATATATATAATATATATATATATATATAATATATATATATATATATATAATATATATATATTATTCATTTGCATAGACCTTTTATACAAAAAAATATGAATTTATGAAATTGTTCTTTATTTGACAAACATATTTTCAAATTGTACTATTAATATGTTTTTTGCATATTTTATTTGCATATTTGTTAATTTTTTGGCAACATTCTCCATTTATTTGAGAAACATTTGCTACATAAGAAAAATAGATTCCCTCTCCTTATATATTATGCTTTAATTAAATGCGGATGTATGATGCAAGCATGCTAACGTGAAATGGGTGTCTGTTAGACTAGCATTTAGTTAAAATGGAGTAATGTTGTGAAAAGCAACTTATGGTGAACATTCCTTTAAATTCCACTGGACGGCAGCATTTCCTCACAGAAAAAAAGCTATTTCATCTACACAATGTTTCCAGATGAGATAAAAAAAAAATTTGACATTGCATTTTGAAATCCCAGACACATTTGCTTTTAACAATATGATTTAACAAAAATCTAGTTCTTCAACGGTAGTTTGTCCTAAAGATATTTTATATTAATAAATGGATTAGCTAAAAACACATACAGTATGCCTCTTGTACCAACAGGAAGATGCAAAGTGCAAATAAACAGCACACAAGTATTTGTGGTACACATGGGATACCAACAGCACATTGGAAGATGTAATATGTTTCTAACATGTTGGAGGCATGCATGTGAGTTAACCCATTCTTCCACAATACACACCTCTTACTTGCATGTCCAAAAAAAAGTACATCTGAAGCCATTTATTTAATGCCTATTTAAGAAAGACATTAGGTACAGTGTCGGACTGGCCCACCAGAATACCAGGAAAACTCCCGGTGGGACAAGGTTTCAGTGGGGCCCTCATACTGCTAAACTTTTGGACTATTTCATGGCCATTGCCTTTTTCTTTGAGAACAAAGAGGCTAAATAGATGGAATAAAGTAAAGTAAACAAACTAGGAGAGTAGAGGTTGATTGAGGAGATGAAGAATATTAGTACTGAGAGTTGGCCCCTGGTCTAAGGTTTTCTGGTGGGACCCTGGTCTAAGGTTTTCTGATGGGACCCTGGTCTAAGGTTTTCTGGTGGGCCTCTTGTCTAAAGTTTTCTGGTGGGCCCCTGGTCTAAGGTTTTCTGGTGGGCCCCTGGTGTCCCAGTCCGACACTGATTAGGTATAAGACTGCCTTGAACCCCTGAACACTACAACAGAGACTTGCTTGAGAGATCTTGCTCCAGACCCAAGGTACAGTTTGTGCTGCTTAAGTTTTGTGTATGGTGATTTAAGTGGCACAGTTCTGGAGACCTTAACTCTTGGAGCTCTAGAATATAGTTGTCTTACTTTTGATTTTAATGATTGTACATTTGTGATATACCAACATGGTTTTTGTGTACAAAATTATTAAAGGGTGGTTCACCTTTAAGTTAACTTTTAGAATATTATAGCTTTCCCTTTTAAGAGCAACTTTGCAATTTGTTTTAAAATTATTTGTTTTCTTCTTCTGCCTCTTTCCAGCTTTCAGATGGGGATCACTGACTCCTGCAGCCAACAAAAACTATTGGTCTGTAAGGCTACAATTTTGTTGTTATTCTTATTTTTTATTCAGTATTTTTACTATTCATTATCCATTTTCTCATTCAAACCACTGCCAAGATGCTAGAGCAAAGATCCAAGCAACCAATTAGCTGCTCAAGTACCTGGAAAAAAGAGAGTTGCTGAACAGAAAGCTCTAATAATAATAATAATAATTAAAAAATAACTGAAAAAAAATATATAAAATGAGGACCAGTTGCACATTGTTTCAGAATATCAATGTCTAGTGATGGGCGAATTTATTCGCCAGGGTCGAATTCGCTGCAAATTCCCACGATTCGCCGCTGGCGAATAAATTCGAAAATCACCAAAAAAATGAGTCGCGCGTCGTTTTTGACGCGACGCGGCGAAAATGACGCGACGCGTGTCAAAGTTGATGTGACGCGCGTCAAAAGAGTCCCGCGACTCGTTTCACAAAATTTTCAGCGAATCGCGGGAGATTCGCCCATCACTATCAATGTCTACATCATACTAAAAATGAATTTAAAGGTGATCAACCCCTTTAAATATATACATTATAGTGCTTGGTTGCCTCACAAATTACACTGTTTTATGTTCTTCACAATAACTACTACTACAAAACAGTGCTATAAAAATGTAAATACCTTTCCCTCTATATAGTCTTATGGTGTGAAAGTTATTTAAAGGAGACCTAAACCCTCTATGAAATTGTCCCACTGCACCTCCTAGTGTTCTAAAGCATATTGCAAAAAACTTAAATGAATCTTAATAGAAGAGGAGAATAGAACCAGCAAGCATGATATCAGGAAAGGACTATGCTGTAATGTTTCCGGTAGTGATAAATGAATGATAAAGCTTAGGAACAGATTTGCTGATAAAGGTGCAGGGAGCTATAACAAGAAGCAATATGTTAAAGGGAATTTTGCAATGGGGACCATAAAAATAGAGTAAGCTAGCCTTGTTATATGTACCTATTACCACAATTTAATGGTAGGAATACTTGCCAGGGAGCTGGGTATATATCCCACAGACAAAAAGCACAAGGGTGCTATTGGTTTTCACTGGTTCCTAGGTACAGGGTCCCAGGAGTTGTCTGCTATAGCTGCCTGCTCTTACTTGCTCACCTGCAGCTGTAGAAAATGGGTTGGATCTTCTCTGCTGTCAGATGGGGGTCAACTGACCCCAGCAGCCAAAAAACTATTGTTCTGTGAGATTAAATACAATTATAATTTCTTTTTATTATTTATTTATCTATTCAGGTCTTCTCATACTCATATTTCAGTCTTTCTTTCAAACCACTGCCTGACTGCTTAGGTAAATTGCACCCTAGCAACAAGATAGCATCTGAAATTTCAAAATGAAGAGCAGCTAAACAAAAATCTAAATTGTTCAAAAACCATAAATAATAACAAATGAAGACCAATTGCAAATTGTGAATATGACACTCTCATACTAAAAGTTAAAATCCCAAATTGTTCTCAAATTGTGTTTGTCAAACAAAATAATCAATACTTAAATTATATAAATTATGTAAAGGACATGTAAACCCTACATTTTCCTACCACTTATATAAGCTGGACATATCTGGTGGTGGACCCCAGATGTGACAGCCTATGTGGGCCAGGACACCACAGTCTTACATTACTTGCTTCTCCTTGACTAACTATTTTTGATTTTATACAACCATTGCAAAAGCCATTGAAACAACATTATGGGGCAGTTTTCGAATTTTCGAAGTGAAAAAACTTAGAAATTCGACCCTCAAAGTTTTTTTAAAGGGCTTTTCGATTGAAAATGTACCTAATTTAATACATTTTCGATCAAATAAAAATTCTTTGAATCATTTGATTGCAAAGGCAAACTTGTCGAATATTCAAATTTTTTCAATTGGAATAGAATTTTGGGATATTCAATAGTCGAAGTAGCCCAAAATGAAGTCAAAATTCAAATCTTTTGAATTTGAATTTTACTCAAATCTTTTGAATTTGAATTTTATTCAAATCTTTTGAATTTGAATTTTATTCAAATCTTTTGAATTCGAATTTTATTCGAATAGTCACTTCGACCCTTAGTAAGTGTGCCCCTATATATATATTTTTTTATCAAAACACCTAAGCAGCACTATATGGGGCACATTTGCTAAGGGTTGAAGTGAATATTCGAATAAAATTCTTATTAAAAAATCGCAAATTTTGAAGTAACTTTGGGCTACTTTGACAATTGAATGGCCCAAAATTCAATTCCAACTGAAAAAATTTGAATATTTGACAAGTCGAATTTTTGAAGTACTGGCCCTTTAAAATCCTTCAACTTCATCACTTCACCATTGCCATTTTAGCCTATTGGGGAACTCATAGAACCTGTCCTGAACATTTTTCCAAGAATTCGAAGGATCTTGCACAAAATCTTTCGAATCGTTTGATTCAAACGATGAAATCGAATGATTCGAAGGATTTTTATTTGGTCGAAAATGGACTTACTCGATTGAATTACTGTAGGTCCATTTTCGATCAAAAAAGCCCTTTAAAAAAACTTCAAGAGTCGAATTTCAAAGTTTTTTCCACTTCAAAAATTTGTCCCTTAGTAAATCTGCCCCTATGTATTGCTTTTCCATCATTAGTATGTATGCTGTCAATACCCAAACTGGAGCTTTTATTTTGGGGTTCCCATAAGATGAAAAAGGTCACAGTAGTCACAGCTGTTGCATTACTGCATGAAAGTGAAGGGCATGTAACAGGTACCATAACTTTGGATTTGAAATAAACAACACTTAAGTTGGCGAACATACGTAAATATACTTATTTTCTTAAATAACAAATATTTATATTCAGAATATACATGCAGAATAGTTTGCACAAAACATAAAACTAAAAATTACTTTAATGTTTTTAATTTCATTTTGCAAAATGTGAGCATTAAAATGAAAATAAAATGGTCACATAATAAATGCATTTTTGGTCAGATTTTTATGATAGCTGATCACTAGTGTTGCCTTTCGGCAATCTGAAGAAACATAAGCCGATTTCAAACTCAATAAAGACATATATGTTCAATGATAGAGTTCTGCAGCATTAATTTTACCTTTGAGAATACCTTAATGCCAGTAAAGTGAACAATGTACACTGAAAACTAGCACTTACTATGCATTTGCTACCTAAATAATTTAAATTGTATGATAAAATCACCGCTGCGGATCAGATGTGACCCAAAATAAAATGTAATTATGATATTAGGATAATTGAATACAACTGGGAACTTAAATGCTTTATGCATTCACCACCACTTTTGTACTGCAAAAACTGTACATTCAAATTATTCATACTAGTACATGATGTATAAAACTAAAGGAACAAGAGCTAAAGTTTCAGAGGGCTTTGATTTTTCCAGAATGCATATTTTTAAATATGTTTTGCCCTTAGGGAAAACAAAGTTATTACATATCTCAGACACAAAAAGCTATGTGCACTTTAAGACACAATTTCTATTGTTCTCACTCAAAATGTAGCATTTCCTAGAATTCCAGCATCATTAAAGTCGCAGGGGGAATTGCAACTGAAGCCATTGTGTCTGATAACTTAATTGTGCTGAAAATCCAGTCAACTTTCTGGCCTGAGAGTGATATCTGTGCCCAATTAGTTTAGTGCATCTGTTCTGTGCCCACTAACTCAGGGAGTTGTGGGGCCTATTATGTAATGCTACTCACAAGGGAAAACAAGGTGCAACATAATGTATATAGCTCACTGGTTGGTTGATGCGGTCCAGGAGCACCAGCCTCAGATCCACCGCTTTAGAGAATGACAAACCAAGGTATACGGCTCGACAAACAGGGCTATCTGACACAGAGTAATCCACAGGGCCAAAATATAGTAGTTAAATAATGACTTAATTTATCAAAGTTAAAAAAATATTTGCATCTTCATGATCCCTACGCATTTCGTACCCACAGGGGTACTTAATCATGGGCTGTGATATCCCCCACAGGAAATAAGCATTTCTTAAAAAAAAACAACCAAGCAAAAATAATTAAAGAAAAGCAGTTCTTAAAGTGACAGCATTCCATTAATATCTGAAAAGAACTACCCTGAAATATATAAAATATACAAGAAATCATATATCATACATATATCATAAATATATCATAAATATCATACATACAATATTAATGAACAAGATATGAACATAAATATGAACATAAATAATGACAAAAAGAATGCACAAAGTATGTTACATAGTTAGTTACATAGTTAAATTGGGCTGAAAAAAGACCGAGTCCATCAAGTTCAACCCCTCCAAATTAAAAACCCAGCATACATACACACACACACACACACACAAATCTCCACTCTTTCAAACACAAACCATATACCTGTATGCCCATAGCTATACTAACTGTAGATTCTAGTATCAAAATAGCCTTTGATATTATGTCTGTCCAAAAAATCATCCAAACCCCTCTTAAAAGCATCAACAGAATGAGCCATCACAACATCACCCGGCAGTGCATTCCACAACCTCACCGTCCTGACTGTGAAGAACCACCTACGCTGCTTCAAATGAAAGTCCTTTTCTTCTAGTCTGAAGGGGTGGCCTCTGGTGCGGTGATCCTCTTTATGGGTAAAAAGGTCCCCTGATATTTGTCTATAATGTCCTCGAATATATTTGTAAAGTGTAATCATGTCCCCTCGCAAGCGCCTTTTTTTACAGAGAAAACAACCCCAACCTGGACAGTCTCCCCTCATAATTTAAGTCTTCCATCCCCCTAACCAGTTTAGTTGCACGTCTCTGCACTCTCTCCAGCTCATTTACATCCCTCCTAAGGACTGGAGTCCAAAACTGCACTGCATACTCCAGATGAGGCCTTACTAGGGATCTATAAACACATCACTTATCCCCTGTATCTACCCATTGTTGATAACCAGATAGGGTTTTTTATTTCTTAGTTTTGATCATACTGGCTTCTATCAGAAAACTCATATTGCATCCCCTATATAAAAGTCTGTGGTTATTACATGGCATGCTTCTGTTACAAAGTTTTGAAAATCAGAACATGAGTGTCTCAGGCTAAAAAATTGTGAACATTTTTTTCAATAATACATTTAATCATTAGAAATTGCAGGTTATTAGTTAGTATACACAATGGTTTATCAACACCTGGTGATGATTTCATTCGACCTCCAGGATTGGTAATGTATTTCTGAAGGAGAGAATCCCTTGAAGTTACAAGAGTTTTTGTGAAGGATTATATCTACAATTCTACTGTACTGCCTATATAATAGTCAATCTCTTACCTTTGTGGCTGCAACCAATGGTAGAATCTATAAGTTTGGACAAAATACTGATTGTAACTAGAAGAATTCACAGCGAATTTCCAACATTCGCCGATGGTGAAAGTTTTGGCGAAATGCTCACGAAAATTCACTGCGTGTTTTGTTTTGCCGCGTGTCAAGTTTGTCGCTTCACTTCAAAACAGCACAATCAATTTATTTAAAAATAAATGAATATATATTAAAATATGCCTTTTAAATGTTTCACTATTTTAAATAATAATCACAGATGTTTTTAAGAAGCTGGCAAAATGGGAGGCCTTATGTGTATACTAAGTTAAACACTCTTGTAAATTGCTCTTCTCATTGACTCCAATGCTATTCAGCACATTCACACACTAAGCAAAAGATGCCATTTTTTACAATTTTTTTTTCACGTTTCCATACCTCCCAACATTTTGGAAGTAAAAAGAGGGACAGAAATTTTTTTTCCATACGTAGTGCTGCAACATTTTGACCACACCCATTTTTGGGCCACACCCACTAATTAACATGTTTGTTTTACCAAATTTGGCAGGTTATGAAAGTTTGAAAATATTTCTCCTTATCTAAACTGTTACAAATACAATCAATTACTTATTTTATTATATCAAAATTGTTAAAAAGCATCTTTTTTGCACCTGTTAGCTGTTCTTCTAGGCTCTCTGCCAAAAGCCAATTAAGTTAGAAACTTCTTTCTTTTTCTGGCTATGCCGTGCAGAGAAAAGAGGGACTGTTGGGGGTATGCATTTCACCTGGCAGTTTTATTACATTGCACTGTGCGTCAAAACTATTCTGACGCGCATCAAAATAAGCACGTCAACTTGGGCGCACGACAAAACATCAGCGCGACTCGTTTCGCAAATTTTTCGGAGAAGCGAAACGCCACAGATTCGCCCATCACTAATTGTAACACCAAAAACTGGGTTTATCTAATTGCATTGTGAAAAGTAAAAGCCCATATATATGACAAACCTCACGCAAACTGAAAGATAGAATCTGAGAACACCTATCCGACATTAACATGCATAAAGATTCCAATGTCTCAAAACATTTTCATTTATCCAGTTCTGGCAACCTTGGTTGTTTCAATATACAAGGCATTGAAAGAGTTAAAATCTTGCCAATCGTGGAGGTGATGTGTATAAAATACTTTCCAAAAGAAAAATCTTTTCGATTTTCAACCTAAAAACAAGGACACCTTTTTTTCAGAATTTTACAAATATATGTTTATATCTTATGCATACTTTATGCATTCATATTGTAGTTATTTATGTTCGTATACTTTGTATTCATGATATACTGTATGTTCACTGATTATTTATATATTTTGTACATGCCAATGTCGTCCTTTTAAGACATATATGGAATGTTGCCGCTTTAAGAACTGCTTTTCTTTATTTATTTTTGATTTTGTTTTATATGAATGCACATTTCTTGTGGGGCATATCACAGCCCATGATTAAGTACACCTGTGGCGATGAAACGTGTAGGGCTTATAGAGATGCAAGTATATTTTTAATGCTGATAAATAAAGTAATTTTTTAACTAATATGTTTCAATTTATTAACTATATATTTTGAACCTCTGGCTTCCTCTGAGTGACAGATAGTCCTGTTCTTCTTGTCATATATATACCCTAATGCTAATGCCTGGTATACTTATTGTGATAGCTCCAGAGTTCCACTGTGTCAATAGGCACAGCAGTACTTACATTTTGAAAAGGAGGAAGGTAGCGAGCAGAAATATATGGAAGTGAAAGCAGCACATGTTGATGCAAGTACCTGAAGTAGTGAATGGAGTTTTTTTGCACAACTGGCTGTATAGTCATAAATAACCCATAAATGGCTTCCATTTGGCAGGTGGGCAGCACATATCTGTTGCTTGTACCAATCCTAGTTGAGTCTAATGAAATAGAATTAGGATTAAAGATGAATATGAAGTGCAAATCTAATCATTTTAAAGCTTCCAAACTTGAAACATGAATCCATAAGTAGAAATAATATACAGGACAACCAGACTGCTTATTATAATGCAAAGTTGGTAGTGGGTGGGCAGGGAGGAGTCAAATATCCTTTTAAAAGGTGGGATCAGAGGAGTTGCTTCACATGAAAGAGGCAAAGTTTAGAAGGATTGGAGAGGGCTTGGTTGGAACAAGGCAAAACTGGGTGGCTGCTGGGAATAACTGGTGAATGGCAGCCATACAACACAGTGAAAACAATAACTACATTGTACTCTTTTTATTAAATGGTTATTGTCCCAGTTTAGATGTTAAATATTATAAAGAACTTTAAGTCTTGGTAGGGGAGTCCCAACCTTACTTCTCACATTACTTCGAACATAAATTCAAAAACCACATAATGCTATATTTGAGATATGTGGATGATATTTTAGTCGTTTGGAAAGGGGAGATTGATCTATTCCATACAATGGTGAAAGAGGCTAATCTGAGTCACCCCACAATCCGGTTTACGACAGAAGTCTCTGATACTTCATTGAACTTCTTAGATGTTCAAATCAATGTAAATAAAGGGGCAATTACCACTAGTCTATACAGAAAGAAAACAGACCGTAATAACCTGTTGAATAAAACCAGCTTTCATTCTCCCAAGTGTATTAAGGCTATCCCCAAGGGCCAATTTTTACGCGCAAGGAGAATATCCTCAGATGATAATGAGTACGAGGCTGCAGCTAATCAGCTTTTAAATAGGTTTAAAGAAAAGGGATATAACGAAAAAGCCCTTAGCAATACAGCGAGAGAAGTGGGGCAACTAACAAGAGAAACCCTCTTACATCAACCAAAAAAACCTAAAGAAAAAGAAGGCATGGTGTTTGTCAGTCTCTATGGCCAACATAGTACATCTATGGAAAGAATAGTTAGAAAATATTGGCCGATTTTACAAAATGATGATAAATTGAGTTATGTACGCAACAAGTTGGCGCTATACATATAAAATACATGTTATTAATAATAATAATAATATGTATGTAAAAATACCCCTTTATTTTGTTATAAACGTGGGTACACCATTAAAGACATGCTTTGTCCAGCTGAAAAGAAAAAGAGACAGAGACAAGAAAGAATCTTCCATGGGAAAGCGATTACAGGTACTTTCCCGTGCCTTCAGTGTGTCTGCTGTTCCTCTGTAATTAGAGGGAATGCAGTACAACATCCTCTAAAAGGCTTTAACATCCCTTTAAAACACTATGCAACGTGCAGTACAAAGGGGGTAGTTTATATGTTAAAGTGCCCCTGTGGCCAAGTTTATGTAGGCCAAACAATGCGTGTGATTAAAGAACGCATTAAAGAACATAAGGGGAATATACGTAACTTTGTAAGTAATACTGCTACTGACGCCCCAGTATCTCGCCACTTTAACTTGCATAAACATAATGCTACACAGTTAAAATGGCTAGTGCTAGAAGTGATTGAGAATCCACTGAGAGGAGGCAATAAGCAACAACTGTTACTCCAAAAAGAAACATTGTGGATTAAAAAGTTACAGAGTTTGCATCCAACAGGGATGAATGACCAGTGTAGTATTGTTAGTTTTTTATAAAACTGGTAACATTAGTTTCTATCTATTAACCTCTGCATTCTCTTTTTCACAGCGTGATTAAATTGAATAATGTTGAATGCTGCTTAGCCCATCGTATGTGAGAATATAGCATATCTGGTCCTCATTGATTTAACATGGATAAACACAGGTACAAGATTTGCAGTTTATCATTGATTTACTTGTATCTAGTGCGCAGGAGAAAAGAGGATTCATATCATTAATGCAATGTAAATATACCAAGCTTTGTTTATGGTTAAAGTTGCAATGAATGTATAATCAATACAATGTATATACCAAGCCTTGTACATGGTTTAAATATAAAGAAGCCTGATGGACTCTAGTAGGCTTTATAGCAGTACTGGGGACAAGTGCTACAGACATTTCACTGGGACTTTTAAACTTTTGTTTTGAATGCACTTATCTATAGACAAGGCTGGAAAGGAATCCCCACAGCAGTCGCCTCCCACAGGGTGTTGTACCTTGGGTATTTGGTCAAATTACACTTATGATGTCACAAGAAAAGGGAGGGGTTACTATCTTAAATAGCTCTGTTTAAACCAAATGAATTGTAACACTTGAAAAAGAGCCCACAGCTCGAAACATGTTGTGTAATAAAATTTAGCAGCACAGCTTCTGCAGTAGAGTATCTGTTCCTATATCCGATTTTCTTGCTACAGCAATTCTACTTTATCAAAGGACATAAAGTTTGGGAGCTAGATACTGAAAATTGAAAAGGACCACAGCCTGGTGCTCGACTTTACTACTATTAACCTTACTTCTCAGCCATGCAGAACTCAAGCAGCTTTGTTTGTTTCCCTGTTTTGATAATTTATGGCGATCCCTAAGAAGCCCAGACCACACTGAGCATGTGCACAGCCTTGGTCTTGCAAAGATGTTTAACAAAGTTACAAGACGACAGCCACCTGTGGCCAACTTTGAAAGCATAAATCATTTGTTTGATTAGGCTTTTGGTGCAGTAAGTTCATGTTTATGTTTAGTATACAAAATACAGCATTTCTAGCCTTATTCTATTTAAGAATTTCCTAGTCATTTAAGGGGACCATTGTTTCAATAAGTTTTCCCTAAAATCAATGTTTCCATATCTAAAATGTATTGCATCTTTCAGATAGAGAGTTAAGGAATTATAAAATTACTTCTAAGTCTGGAGAAATATCCTTAATCCAAACAAGAAAATATATTTTCAAGTTGCTGCAATAGCCAGGTGGATAAAACATTTATTCTTAGGGACAGGTTTAGTTATAGATATGGGAGATATGGGAGTAAAGTAAAGCAAATTCAGGAGATACATTTAGGTCAATATATAGTTTTTTGTTAAGAAAACAATTGTTTTCCATAAAGCTCTTGCTATTATTAGGACACTTCCACAAATAGTTAAGCATAGATATATTCTTATCTTTGCATTTAGAACATGTAGAATAGGTTAAACATTGGAATTCTCATGTAAAATGGCTTATAATTCAGTTGAACCAACCTAAAATGTTGAGCTTGCTAATTGTGGGATCGCTAAAATAAGATAATAAATGAAGAGGAGTAATATCAACTGTTAATAGAGACAACCAACTTCTAGCTAGGTTTTGTATAGGGTGTAGACGTTCAGGAGATATTTGAATGCAAAGATTGGTAATTAATAAAATTCTATGAAAAGAAGACTTATCTATAACATTCGGAATCACTTTACAAATAGGAAGCTAATCAATAGCAGTACACTTTTCCTGTTTGTTAAGATCAATGCCACATCAGAATCTCATATGAACCAGTCTGACACACTTATTAGGGCCAATTTTGTAATGGGTGGAAACTGTTGAGAGTGTTGTGTGAGTGGAATGTTATCTTTTTGAGTGACAAAAATGTGCATATATGTAAAATGTATGTGTTAAAAATGTTGGGTGTAATTTGTGTAAATGTTTACACCTTTACCACAAGAGTGTCTTCCGAGGAGTCACTCTGGGAAGAGGAGTGGGACCCAGATCCAGCTCTCATTGATCATGGTTACCCACCTGCAGTTCTGAAGACAGTGATTGCTGGGGATAATATCGGGGAGGCGTCCAAGGTAGCAGCTGCTGGTGCACCACTGACCATGTCTGTTCCATCTCCACACAATGTTGCTAGTTTCTGGGTGTTCCTGGGAGAGGTACCCCCAAAAGAGCATCAGGCCATTTCACGTGTCCAATGGAAGATCAACCTGGAAGTCAGTAAGATAGGGGCATTTTATGCCATATTCCACAGAGCATGTGTATTTTGGAAATTGTTCCTTTACTGGAAGATTGGATCCAGCAGGATATCTTGGACAATTTAAAGCTGGACAAAGATAGTCTGATCCAGCATGATTGAGATGCAGGACGCAGAACTAAAGAACAGCTTCCAATGTGGTGGTTGGGCCATACAATCTTATGCACAAATGTGCGCAGAATTTTCAAGAGGGCACCAGAGAGTCACTACAGCAAGGATGTACCCAATGACAAAGGCAGGTATACGGAGAAGCCTCATCCAGCTTACTATGTGTCCTTTGAGTAAAAATTGGTGAGTTTTAGTTTAGTTTAAGTGTAATTTCTACCCTGGCCACCAGAGGCCACTGTTGGACCTAGAAGGACTAGAAAAGGAGGTGTCCCGCCCAAGGTGTGCAGTCTTGATGGGAGTCATGGCCGAAGCAACATCACCTGACTAGTGAATGGAGACCTATAGTTGTAGTTAGGAGAAGTGAGAATGGGAAATTTAAAGTGAGTGGGCACTAGGTGCATGAGCTAGTCAGGATATTTAGTAAGGGCAGCTGTGGCCCCATCAAGGAGTAAAGTGGAGTTAGTTTCCTATGGTCACTCCGTAAGTAAGGGAATCATTGACAGCTTAGGGCTAGACAGCAAGGACACCAAGGCTTCAGGCCAGGAACTTGGATGGAAAAAAGGATCCTAACCTGGAAAAGTGGTCGGGTATCACCCGAGTGGGGGGATATGGGTGGAGCATATACCTGACCACTAGGCAGTTAGGTGGAATGCAGGAGCATAATGATGGTGTGCCTATCGAAACTGATTTGTTGGAATATATGTAACTGAATGTATTTAAAGCAGCGGTTACTGGAGTGTATAAAGTGTGTCTGATTGAAGAAGCCTCTGGTGTGTCTGAAGATAAAAATATTTTTTTATCTTTGAGTTATGTGTGGTGAGTAAGAGTTTGGCATAGTTTCCCTTTAAATTGGGAAGCTCATCTCACAAATTTAGAATGTAAAGTATGCCAAGGTACAGTTACCCCCATTTACTGTAGGCATCAACATTTTGTACTAAGTGGGAGATACCCTTCTTTTTCCAATATGGAATAAGGAACTTCTTTTCATTTTAGAAAAAGAACATAAATCAAAAGGAGACACTTTAGTCTTATTCTATTTTTATATAGATAAGAAGTGATATGTTTCTCCCCATTTCTGAAGAGGATTCTAGTTTAAGGTTGGTGCATGTCTCTTTGCGCCAGAATCGATTCAGTGAGAAAAAAGTTTATCACGTGAAAAATCAAAGACGAGATTCAATTTGAGATGCAATTTAATTCAGAAAAATGTATCATGTTCATCACGCGAAAACTCAATTGAAGTCTATGAGAAAAAACTGTAGCTGAATTTGGAGAAAGTTTTTTTTTCCCTCAGATTGAAACCCATCCATGAGTTTTCACATGATAAACCATGAGATAACTTTTTCTCACTGAATTGAATCTGGCCTTTACCAGATATCCACTTAATAATTAATCTACAAAGAAAAGCTAAATTAAAATATTGAAAGCTAGAGATATTGAGGACTCCCCAAAATTTTGATCATAGCTTAAGCAAAGAAATTTTAGGTTTCTTCCCTTGTCAGAGGAATTTAGAAGGGGTTTGATCCAATGTCTTAATATCCAAATGTCTTAACAGAAGGGGATAATTTATCAGATGGTATGATTATTTTGGGAAAATTAACATTTTGAAGAAAGTAACTCTTCCAATAAGGTTAAATTTAACTATATACTACAGAGATATTCAGTGGGATTAATCAGGAGGGATACATTTAGAGAATAAAAATATAAACCTGGATAGATCTGAAGGTATTTGATTGAACTCCACAGGGTTTAAATCTTTAAATTCAGCAGGGTTTGTTTGGGAATAGACTTATTAATATTTGGTATCTCTGTTTTGCTCAAGTTAATACTATAACTGAAAAAGGAACTTTAATCCTGAAAAAGGTGAAAGGTTTCCTAACTGACAAGGGAGGCTCTTGGACAATCAAAAGTAAATCATCTGCAATGTTGTCTTATTTAGATGCTTACCATTAATTTGGATACCATGGAATACATTTGAAAGGTTCAGGAATCGAATCAGAGGATCAATAGTTATGTTAAAGAGAAACAGGGATTAAAGGCAGTCTTGTCTCGCACCCTTTAGAATCTATGGGTGTCATTATCCCAGTGAAACATTTTAAAGATGGCCATTTTTTCTGTGTTTAACCCTGTGAAAAGCACTTCCACTTAATATGTTTTTGAGATACCCGTATACTGCCAATGTTTGGACATCTAAAATGTAGTGTTTTAGTTACTCCCTTATAGAGTTTAAAAGCAGGAGTGAATGTAAATAGACCAACTTTGCCTCTTTATGGCTTAATATATTCTTGGTCTGAAAGGTACATCTCCTGGAGCAAGGCTAAATCCACTTTATGTTTCTTTAAAGTACTCAAAATAATTTTTCTCTTAATATACTAGTTTAACCCATTAACATTGGAAGTAAATATTAATCGGCTATTTAATGAAAAAGAAAAAAAAAGAATCTCAACCAAATATGGAACCATAACTAAATAGCTACTGTGAAGAACTTCATCTTGTCAAATCCCACTAAAAAATGAGAAGAAAAATATTAGATACGGAAAAAACATGAAACCAAAAGCCTTAAAGAAAAAAAATTGAATAACCATAACCAGTTAAATTATTAAATTTTTTCCTCAAAAGGAAGAAAGCTCACCACGATTGAATCACTGAAAGAGAGTCGGCAAACATTGTAAAAACAGCGGGTGCTGGAAATCCATGGCATCCCAAGCCATATACAAAGAAGAGAAAATAGAAAGATGTAGTTCCGCACACCTACCAGTCTGTTAAAAACGGTTTTCTATATTTAATCCATTAAAAAAGCATACCATACACACCACATGGAGTAGCTTGACGCGTTTCGGGCACAGCTGCCCTTAATCATGAGCACAAAACACCTGACTTAAGAACATTAATTTATACAGATCAAACCCACAGCGACCTCTAATGGCAGTATCTGTCGCTAGTAATCCTTTAAAGGGGTGGTTCACCTTCAAATTAACTTTTAGTATGTTGTAGAAGGGGCAATTCTAAGAAACTTTTCAATTGGTCTTCATTATTTATTTTTCATAGTTTTTTAATGATTTGCAATTGTCTTCTGTTTCTTTGCAGCTTTCAAATGGGGGTCACTGTCACTTATCTAAAAACAAATGCTCTGTAAGGCTACAAATGTATTGTTATTGCCACTTTTTATTACTATTCAGTCCCTCTCCTATTCATATTCCAGTCTCTTATTCAAATCAATGCAGGGTTGCTAGGGTAATTTGTACCCTAGAAACCAAATTGCTGACACTGCAAACTAGAGAGCTGCTGAATAAAAAGCGAAATAACTCAAAAACCACAAATAATAAAAAATGAAAACCAATTGCAAATTGTCTCAGAATATCACTCTCTACATTATGCTAAAAGTTAACTCAAAGGTGAACCACCCCTTTAACATATGTTTAGAAAGCTAAATATCAAGAAACTCAACAAGTAGGAAAACAGTGTCTAATGATCTTTTTAAACATATACATAAAATCAATCAAATAATGGGTGGAGAAAGTGAAAATTCAATGAACTACATGGTCCTGATGTCCCAGAAAAGGTGACCTGAGAGACCTCAATCTATGAATCGGTCCAACATCATTTCTTTGGACTTTTGAGGAATGTCGAGAAGTGTGAAGAATTCTGAGTATGGAGGAATAGTTTAATGAGCTTAGATAAGAATTGACTTATGCTTGTAAATTATTTTCTTTTTTGGTAAAGAATGACCGAGTAGTTGAAATAACAGGATTCTTTTTCAACTACCAGATTATCCAGTTTCTTGTAGACTTGAATAATCCAGGAATTTAGGTTTGAAATCCCTGTTATCGTGAGGCAGACCGCTATTTATTGATATAGGTCAGGAAACCCCCAGTGCCTATTTATAGGCTGAAACCATGAATGAAATACAATTGGTTCCATAAACAAATGTAAAATGATCATTGCCTCTTAACAGTCCAGACTTATGCAAAGACTTTGTTGTTGGAAATGTCTCAGAAGGCCTCTTTATATTGTGAGTAGCTGAAATGGCAAGGAAGAATTACAGAACTTACAGAAGTAAATGATTCCCCATTGACAAAAACACTCTCCCCAAGGTCACTTCAAAGCTTGACAGCCACAGCAAAAGCTGGTTCCCCAGTCAAAAGTAAAATGGCCACAGCCCAACTCATTCCAAAAAGTAGCACAATCCCAAGATAAAGAGCAAGAACTCCCCAAGGTTCTCAATGAGTTACTGCTGTGCAGTACCAAATGACTGAATCCATGTGAGTTATCTACTTGCTTGCAAAGTATGGTAAAGTATGGTCAATGCACAGCTGAAACAGAGCTTGTTTAAATTTTACTCAATTAAGTTAACAGCAAACCACACCAGCGCTGAACTGGAGCTTACAGAACAGGAAAAGTCAAACTGTGAAGGACAGTAGGCCTTATGTTTTGCAGTATTTTTCTGGTGGCAACATAGAGCTTTATCCTCGGATCTCCCTCCTCTTTAGCGCCATATCCAGAAAACCAGAAAATCTGTGCAATATAAAATTCTGGCCACTCTGTTATTTAAAGCTCTTGTCAGTACTTGCATGATATGGATAAAAGCAGTTGGCTCATGCCATGGTGACTCCTAGAATCCTTTAATTTTACAACAGGAAGTGCATTAGTTCCTCTATAAGCTATCCTTTAATCTTTTCCTTTGCTTTGAAAGCACTTGACAAAGTTAATGTCATGAAAAACTGTACTGGTATGGAATTTAAGCTTTTTAAAAAAACAACAGGATTTGGCATTAATACAGATTTGTATTCTTATTTAAGATCATGTACAGTATAAGCTGCTGTTTTATTATTGTAAAGAAAAGGGAGATAAATAGTGATGAGAAAATCTGCCCCATTTCACTATGCTGTACAGAACTGCAAAAACATTTGTGAAACGTCGAAACGTTCACAAAACTGTGAGAGCTTAGCAAAACTCAGTGAAGTCAATGGGCGTTAAAATGTTTTTTTTTATGTCCGTCAATTTTTTAGGTGCGCAACAATTTTTCTTGCTCCAAATGCATTACAATTAAGAAAGTAAGTAAGTTTTTTCTTATGGCAACTTTTTGTCCAGATGAATTAAAGTCAATGGGTGTTTTTTCCTTATAGGTGTTTTTTAGTCTCTTCATCTTTTTTGTAGCAACATATTTTTCCGTGGTTAATTTTTGCTGCAGTTTTTCAAACAAAATTCACAGATGAATCCAAGTCTGCCGAAAACATTCATGAATAGAGATTTTTAAAAACAAAATAAAATTATTTTGCTTTAAATTGATTTTATGGGAGATATGGGCTTCCTATAGTTCTCAGTTTTCTGAATAACAGGTTTTTGATAAAGGATCCTGTACATCTCTACTTAATAAGTTAATAGAACAAATTCTCCATTTTCTGCAAGATTTAGCAGTTAGTTCATGCTTAATACATTAGGCCCAGCTGTTGTGTTCACCGTCTGCCCATTTTATCTTGTGTTACAGTACACTCATTATATTGCGAACACTTACAAAGGGTCGAAGTGAATATTCTAATAAAATTTTAATTTAAAAATTCAAATTTCAAAGTAATTTTGGGCTACTTTGACTATCAAATAGCCCAAAAATTTGATTAAAATTTAAAAATTTCAAATATTGAAATACTGGTCGTTCGAATTCAACTATTCACCACCTTAAAGCTGCTGAATTTCCATTTTAGCCTATGGGTATCTCCTAGAACCTGTCCTGAAAAATTTTCGAAGTCCTAGGAATTCGAAGGATTTTGCACAAAATAGTTCCAATTTATTGATTAGAATGAATCAAAGATTTTTATTCTATCAAAAAACGGCCATATTTGGTAGAAAATGACCCCCCAAAAAAATTTGAAGGTCAAATTTTGAAGTTTTTTCACCATTAGTAAGGGGTTGTCCACCTTTAAATTAACTTTGAGTATGATCAGAAAATTGCTTTCAGTGTTCATCCTGCAGCTGGATGAAAAAACTAATCACTGATTGGTAGCTAAACACTGATTGGTTGCTATTGGGATACTGCCCAAGGGCAAATTTGCCCAGTGTTTATATATGAGCCACACTGAGTGATATTCTAAGACAATTTACAATTGGTTTTCATGTTTAATTATTTTTGTTTTTTTAATTATCAGCAGCTCTCCATTTGCAATTGCAACAATTAGGTGACTAGGGTCCAAATTAGCCTAGCAACTATGCACTGTTTTGAATGAGAGACTGGAATATGAATAAGAGAGGATCTGAATAGAAATATGAATAAGTACAAAAAATAAAAAAATAGAAAGAGTCAGAAGAAAAAGGCAAATAATAAAAAAAATTAAAAATGAAAAGTTTTAAAGAATTAAATGAAAAGAATTAGTATTCTATAACATACTAAGGGGTTGTTTATCAAGGGTCAATATGTAAGGTTTTTTTTACCTCAAATAAACTCACAATTTGAATGGTTGCTTATTTATGAAAAAACATGAAGTTAATACAGTCAGTAAAAAAATAGAATACTCAAATTGATTGAGTTATCTGCAAAAAAAAAAAGCTTGAATCACTCTAAATTAATGAGAATTTTTTTACGAAAACCACATTAAAAACCCAAATATCATAAAAGATTGCTTAGAATTAATATTCTATCACATACTAAGGGGTTATTTATCAAAGGTCAACTTGTAAGGTTTTTATACCTCAAATAAACTCACAATTTGAATTGTTGGTTATTTATGAAAAAACTTGAACGTAAAAAAATTAAATCAATCCAGTCAGTGCAATCAGGGGAAAAATTTGAATACTCAAATTGATCAAGTTATTTGCTAAAAAAAAAAAAAGCTTGACTCGATCGAAATGATTGAGTTTTTTAACGAAAACCACATTAAAAAACCAAATATCATGAAAGGCTAAAAACATCTTCAAATGGTTCATGGAAACTATGCCATTGACTTCTACATGACCTTGACAGGTTTTAGCTAGAGTATTCTCAGATTCAAGCTATTTTCTGCTCAAGGGCAAATAATTCTTTGAAAAAAATCAAGTTTTTTATCACGAAAAATGTTGAGTTTTTATTGAAACTACTATCAAAAACTTTAATTTTCCCAGGAAACAACAACTTTTAATAAATCTGGCCTTAAAAGTTAACTTAGAGGTGAACCACCACTTTAAGAGCAGATATATATATATATATATATATAACTATAGTTACACTGGGAACAAGACATTGTTTATATTTTCTGAAGGTTTTATAGTTTAGCATTTTGAAATTTACTACTAATTTAACATCTACAAATATTAGAGCTTAATATATATATATATATATATATATATATATATAATCAGCTAAACGCTTACAATTTCACAGTTTAATTTGCATAACTGATGTTATAAAACACTTTAGCCCATGCTATAAATGATACAATGCAGCTAGCATCTCCATTCTGCTTAAGGCACTTTTCACCCAGAAATTTAATTATAGAACTTTAATTAACAGAGCCCAATTGTTTAAATTCCTATCTTAAATATGTATAATTACACAATCAATAATATATGCAAAATTTAAATATATAACATTTTCACACAAACTGTGCTTTATTTTTGGAGATTAATGAAACAGAAATGTAAATACTACTCTTATGATAGCAGACTGGTGGTTCAACCATCTGTTCTTAAATTCGTATGCCCAGCATCTTTTTTTCTGCCACAGGCTAGCTAAGGATGCTGGGAGATATAAAAATCACCAAGATTGCAGGTCTGACATTCCTGAGAGGATTTTCACTATGAGCCAAGTTTATCATGCATGCTTTTCAGAATGCATTTCAACATTCCAGGTGCCATCTGGATTTCTAGTAACAGATTGTTTGCCTTCCTACAATATTTTTTCAGCTTACTCTTTATTTGCTCTTAGAGTCACATAGTTATTTTTGAGGTGCACTAGTGAAACCAAACAAGCATTTCCTTCTAAAACATATAAAACTGTCTTTTTTTTAAGTTTTATTTTCTATTTTGACCTTGCTTTTCTTTTTGTTAAAGTTCTTCTCTTCATTCAATTTGGTAATTGGAAGGTGACAGCAATTCCCTTTTTGTGGTATTTGAATAATTTTTTTCTCTAATTGTGCCTTCTAAATTAAACCTAAAATGCCACTTGGTAAATAAGGTCAGTAACACAAACAATCAGATTATGAGATTCGCGTTTTACCATTACTCATAACCTGTTCAGCATTATGTTGTATGCTAATCACTGGATGATTTTCCAAAAGTAAACTTCTTGTTATGCTTGTGAAATTCCCCTGACCATCTGTATTGCCTCAATTAAAATGTTATTTTAGAATTTTTGGATATTAACCTTTCTGCTTTTACCTTATTTTATATACAAAGTCTATCTTTCTCAAGTACTTGTGTACCTGTGGCATCACAACTTGTTGTCCCCTATCCTTTGACATCAAATTCTGCATGAGGCAAAAGTAAAAGGATTGCAGGGAGATGATGGAGCATAATTTTGGATGATAAACAGTTCAGCGATATGAAAAGTTAAATGCATTGAGCATGTTAAGTGGCAACATATTCCGATGGACAAGATTGCAGAAGAAAATTAGGAAATTTTTAAAGATTTACCACATGATTATACTTTCTGGGGCTGCTGTCGCCTGAGGCAGCAGCCGCGATGCCGCCCCCCCTCCCGCTCTGCGATTTGAACTTATAGCGCCAGAGTGGGTGGAGGAGAGGCCACATCACTACTGCAGCAAGCGTAACAGCAATCATGTGCTTAGCTATAGGTCAACTACTACATAATAGGTTTAGCCATAGATATGGGACTGATCATGTGCACACATTCTGTATGGTAGGTCTTTTGAGTAGTCTCATGGTTAGCTGTAGTCCAACTACAACATAATAGGTTTAGCCACTAGGATGGGTGAATTTTTTCACCTTGTTTCACTGTGGAACCAACGCCCATAGAGTTGAATGGCATCGCGCATCAAAAAAAATTTGCCACACATCAAAAAAAGTTGTGACGCCCATAAACTTTAATGGGGTTGAAGCCATGATGGCAGGGGCAGGCAGGGTCAGACTGGCCAGACCCCCTCTCCACACAAGCAATAGTACCAAAATAAAATGTATTTTTTGTGACACTTGCATGTCACAGGGAGGGACATGGACAGCAGTCCCATTGGGCCCTGGGGACCCCAGTCTGACTCTGGGGGCCGTGAAATGCCTTGGCAATTGCCTGATCACTGTGGCAGTCATAGTGAATCCTGCCTGTTTTTTTTCCAGTTGGAAAACTAGACAAGTAGTTTTGACCCGAATAGTAGTGATGGTCGAATCTGTGGCGTTTCGCCGAAAAAGTTGAAAATTTTCAGCTGATGTTTTGCCGCGCGCCCAAGTTGGCGCTCGCTTATTTTGAGGCGGGTCAGAATAGTTTTGACGCAAAGTGCAATGTAATAAAACTGCCAGGTGAAATGCATATCCCCAACGGTCCCTTTTTTTGGAGGGACATTCCCTCTTTTGACAGCGCAACCTGCAGTCCCTCATTTCATTTGTATTGGAAAGTCCCTCTTTTCTCTGCACGGAATAGCCAGAAAAAGAAAGAAGTTTCTAACTTAATTGGCTTTTGGCAAAGAGCCTAGAAGAACAGCTAACAGGTGCAAAAAAGATGCTTTTTAACAATTTTGATATAATTAAATAAGTAATTGATTGTATTTGTAACAGTTTAGATAAGGAGAAATATTTTCAAACTATCATAACCTGCCAAATTTGGTAAAACGAACATGTTAATCAGTGGGTGTGGCCACAAAAATGGGTGTGGTCAAAATGTTGCAGCGCTACGTATGGAAAAAAAAAAATCTGTCCCTCTTTTTAATTCCAAAATGTTGGGAGGTATGGAAATGTGAAAAAAAAATTGTAAAAAATGGCATCTTTTTCTTTGTGTGTGAATGTGCTGAATAGCATTGGAGTCAATGAGAAGAGCAATTTACACGCGTTTCACTTTTTCACACATTGTTTCACTTTTTCACACATTGTTAGTGGACTCTTATCTTTTCAAAAGAAAAAAAGGCCTCCCATTTTGCCAGCTTCTTAAAAACATCTGTGATTATTATTTAAAATAGTGAAACATTAAAAATGCATATTTTAATATATATTAATTTATTTTTAAAAATATTTTTCACTGCACAGATTGTGCTCTTTTGAAGTGAAGCGACGAAACGAGACGCGCAACGAAACGAGACACGCAACGAAACGAGACGCGCAGCGAAACAAAACACGCGGTGAACTTTCATGAGCGTTTCGCCGAACTTTTGCCATCGGCGAATGTCAGAAATTCACCGCAAATTCGCCTAGGGCGAATTTATTCGCCCGTCGCTACAGGACAGCACTTCAAATATCGGGCTGTCCAGGTCAAAACCGGACAGGTGGCAACCCTAGTCATATCTAGGGTTGCCACCTTTTCTTGAAAAAAATACTGGCCTTCCTATATATTTATCTTTTTTTCCTATTAATAACATTGGGATCAACCATCAAAAATACCGGCCAGGCATGTAAAATATCTGCCAGGTTGCAAACCTAGTCATATCTCACCCTGGCAAATGCAATGGCACCTGCATTATGGGGAATGTGACGAATTGTGGTAAAAAACATGGCTATTGCGCTCGTAAATGACCCCGAAAGTCTATGTAGTACAATTGGTGATTAGGGACATTGTATAATTAATACTGCCAAATCTGAACTGTGCAGCTCCTTCCCCAGTGGCAATCCAGGTGCATGTCATACAATAATATTATTAGAAAAACAATATTTTCCATAGAGTGAATAAATTATGATCCCCTAAAATTGTTCCTGCCTAAATAACCCATATTGTTTGCACACAGTACTCAGGAGTGGCTGCACATGATTAGTCCCACATAGGGTTGCAACTTTTTCTTGAAAAAAATACTGGCCTTCCTGTATATTTATCTTTTTTTCCTATTAATTACTTTGAGATCAACCAAAAAAAATACCGGCCAGTTGGCAACCCTAGTCCCACATCTGTGGCTAAAACAATTATGTAGTAGGTGAACTACAACTATATACGAGACTATTCATAAAACCTATACATCATATTATACAGAATGTGCACACATGATCACATACCTCCCAACATTTTGGAGAGAAAAAGAGTGGCAAAAAAATGCACGCACATGGCACGGAAATTTTTTACCATGCCCAATTTTTGTGGTCACCCCCCCTCATTACCATGTTCGTGTTACAAAATTTGACAGGTTATCAAACTTTGAACATATTATTTTTCTGTTATTACAGTTTTGCTAATGAAGGTGAATTACCCTTTAAGCTGTGAGTCTAACTTCTCCCAAGAGAGATTTGCTTGTGGCTGTCCTGGGCTCTCTGCCAAAAGCCAATTAAGTTATAAACTTTGTTTCTTTTTCTGGCTGTTCAGTGCAGAGAAAGTTGGGACTTTCCAGTACAAATGCAGGACTGGGGGTTGAGCTGTCAAAAGCGGGACTGTCCTTTTGAAAACAGGAGGTATGTGATCAGTCCTATATTTTGTCTAAACCTATTATGTAGTAGTAGAACTATAGCTAAGCACATTATTAAGAGAGTCATACATATCATATACAAAATATATAACTGACTCTGAGAGTTTGTCAGACATCATTGAAGAGATATTAGGCCTATTATAATGATGTAAGTGTAGGGATGTGAAAATTAGACACCCTCACATATTTCTGACAGGCACATCCCTAGTATTATGGACGGCTAATGGGTCCTAATGGGGACCTTTTGTGCTTAGGTGTCTAAGGGGTGAACTTGCAGCACTGAGGGTGACAGCGGCAAATGAGGGGGAGGAAAGGAG
>CM044441.1:80370320-80382733 GCA_024363595.1 Xenopus borealis
GCTGCAGAGGTAGAAAAGACATCCTTGTCGCCATTTGTTGTGTTTTGGTAGCCGAGGATGTACAGAAAGTCCTATGTATGCACAGTGCCACCTGCAGACCATTTGTATAAGCACCACAACAGGAACATAGTCAAGGGCACAGGCCAAGTTCAAACACACAAGACACAGTACAAAGACAGAATTCGAAAAATAGTCAATACATCGTCAAGAGTCAGGACAGGCAGCAAACTGGATAAAATCAGGAACAAGCAGAATGAGAATATATGATAGAAAGCACCCAGTTATTATGAAAAGTCCTTTTATGTTGGGCAATGAATATTTGCCCAAGACCCCTTTAAATATTTGAATTTTGTGCCTCAGCGTGATGACATCCCTTGCCGCCAGAATAAACTAGAAGCCATAGAAGTGCAAGGATCAGCACTGCAGGCCTCCTCCTCAGGAGCGTAGCAGATGTCCCTGGCCCCTAGAAGCCACTAGACCACAAGGGTGAGTTCTTACAATACAGTGTAATGCAGACTGTGTTATAAGACCTTTTTATCCTCGTTGCTGAAAACTCCCATACCTAAAAATGATTTGAAAATTGAATGATTTGACAAATAAAGCAGGTGGCCAGAAACCTATTATCTAAAATAAAAATTGATTTACACAGATCAGATACAACTCTAACTGGTGGATTGTCTTATATACAGTCACTAATGCTGTACAACTTAAATATATTTTGTAGAATTTGTTGATTGAAGATTGCAAAGCAGATCTTGGAATACAGGTACCAGCATGTAACTGTTTTGCACGTCCGTTTATGCAAAAAAAAGATAGTATGAATTCTGTATTCCTAAATGCGGTACTAAACCTGCCCCAAAAAAACTGGATTCTGGCCACTGCAGCCTCTTGTCTAACATAATTATTTAGCTTTGTGACAAGCTATGCTCGTAACAAACTCAACATGCTTCCACCTGTCTTCCTTTGCTTGAAACACTTCCAGGCATGTGCACCCACAATCTAAGCATTTGTGCTTGTATTTGCAAGAGTTGCATCAGTTACCCCAGCAACTTGGCTACTAGAAGCAAAGCTTGTCCCAGATTCATGTTCAGTCTCCTGATCCCCGGGTGTAACCCAACCAAATGTATAAACCTCAGGCAAAGAAATAGGCTCAGCACTGGCCTGTATGTAGACACATGGGGGTATAGTTATCAAAAGTGAAGTTAGAGATCCCTACTGTCCTCTAGAGTGAAATTCTGACACTCTCCATTTATTTCTAAGGGATCTTTAAAAGTGTATTTATCAATGGGTGAAAGTGAAAGTTCATCCTTTGATAAATACAGCTTTCAAAATGCCATAGAAATTAATGGAGAGTGTCAGAATTTCACTCTAGAGGACTGTGGCAATCTCTAACTTCACTTTTTGATAAATATACCCCATGGAGTGGATATAGGCATGAAAACAAACTTTTTTTTTATTGTGTTTATTTCTGGGTTTACTAGTGTGTGCAAAAGTGTACAAAATACAAGCTAAAAATAACTTAAATAACTAAATAACTAGTGTGGTATGTGTGTAAATGTTTGTGTAAATGTCTGACTTTTATGCGGTAAGTGCAGCACCCTACCTCCTATTCATAATCACATGTGAGTGTGTATATATATATATATATATATATATATATATACTGTATATACATCTTGAATTAGCCCCATGGTTTCCCCAGCATCAATGCATGCATTCCAAATCACATGTAAGTGTATTGATACAGTGTATTGACAATTGGAATCCTGGAGCTAATACCATCTTTAATGTGAAGTAGTTCCATGGTTTCCCCAACATGGCAAGTCAATACATGCAGCATACGTTCTCCTAAAAAATATGTAATTTTGACACAGAGTGGTGGAAATAATAAAATATTGACTGTAATTAATCAAAATACAAACATGTAAGTTATCCTTGTTTTAATGCACTGTGGCAAGATGCAATTCTCCCTCATGACTGGAATTATGGGAGAAAACACTGTATTCTAGGCTAAAATATTTGCATACTGCACTTGCAGAAATAAATGCCATATTTTGCCAGAATGCAAAATGTTCAATGGTTTTTATTAGTGATGGGCGAATCTCCCCAGTTTTGCTTCGCAGAAAATTTTACGAATTTCCAGAGAAATTAGCGAATTGGCGAAAAATTTGTGAAACGAGTCGCGGCACGCTTTTGACGCGCGTCGCGTCAACTTCGACGTGTCGCGTCAAACAACGTTTTTTCTGCGAATGTTTGCCAGGCGAAATTTCGCTGGCATTTCGCTAAATGTATTCGCCAGCGGCGAATCGCGGGAATTCGCCGCGAATTCTCCCCAGGCGAATAAATTCACCCATCACTAGTTTTTATTTGTGCATTTGAAAGCAGCACAACAAAAGACAAAACAAAATAGACATTACTGAGTGAAAAATCAGTTTGGCCTTGCAAGACCACAAGACAGGAACAGTGTGCCGGGTTGTCTACAAACCCTAACTGGCATAACTCAAGAGCCAGTGTCCCAGGGAGCATGATTTGATTAGTTAGGTAGTCTACTACCTTGGACCAAAACCCATGTGCTAGAGGGCATGCCCACAAAAGATGAAAGAAGTCAATTTCTGAGTGTTGGCATTAGGAAAGTTGGCACTGGATTTCCTGCAGAATGCAAAAATATAAGTGCAAATACTTAAATATAAACCACATGTAGAAATGGATTGCTTTTTGATACACTTCAAACACCCAGCCAACACTACTTAAGACTTTTTTAAGCACTTGCATGTTGTTCAATAAATAAATGACAGTATATGTCTCGTATAAAATGTAGACTTTTTCCAATTTTTCTGAACTGTACATTGTTGTAGTTAGCTGGCTGGTAGCTTGTCAGTATGGAGTAAAATAAAAAGATGGGCTGAATTAATTTAGGCAGCTGCAGGGCTAGCAGCAGTCAGTACAGATTGGAAAATCCATTTTTGCTTCTTATAATCGACATATGGCAACGTCATGCTTTTAAAATAAATCTGATCAACATTTCTTGGTATATGAACATTTTCCCATCTGCTAGACTGCTCGTAAAATGCATTTTGTCTGATTTAGGTATTCTAGAAGCAACTGGTAATAAAGAGGTATAGTATCACATGCTGTTTCACATGAGCTGTTTTCTGGGCTCCTCAGATGTAAATAGATATGTAAATTAATTGATACTTTGAAACTTCTATAACCAAGCATTGTGATTTAGACATGCATATCTAATTTCTGCATTTGTACTGAAAAAATAATTTTACGCTGTAGATTGTTAACAGTTTTCTTAAACCCACATACTCTATTAAGAAATAGATGTAAAACTTTTGATGAAGTGGTAATAGTCGTGTTTCTAGCTAATGCTTTATAAAACTATGTATAAACATTCTGAGATACAAATTAGTGTTAAAGTATTTATATGTTCAAAAAGTTTAAAACAAATCAGTGCTAACTGCTGGTTTAAGGGTAGATCACATTCTTATATGTAAAGGCAAATGCTAAGTATAAACTAAACAACAAAAATGTAAATAATTATAGTATTATAAATGTTTCATTGGTGTATATTGTAATGCTTGATTTGAAACTGTAACTCAAATGAGCCAGATGGAGGCAAATGTAAATGTCAGACGGGGGTCAGACAGAAATTGAAGCAGCAGGTAATGTCCAATCTAACAGGTACTGTAGATGTCTTAACCACATGTGTCAAGACTAAAGTAGAAGTCTTTTCATGTGTATAAATACTATAATCTATGTAAAGTATAGTATAGTTAAAGGTCATTTAAATCCTCCATATACATTTGGCAGTGCTAAACTATGTGACCAAAACATTCTTCAATGTTCACAATTTACTCAGTTGGCACTAAACTACATTAAAGAATAATTTGACATTAAGTGGTTTTATATTATTGGCAGAGTTGTGTTTTTATGCCCCAAACCCGCCAAAAATACTCAAGCAAAAACTTGTTGAATTTATGTAAACATGAAGGGTAGAGGTCCTTTAACCTCTTTTTTCCTTCATGATTTTCAGGTGTTTTACGCTGGTTTGTGCTCTTGAGGTATTTGAGGATTTTTAGCCTATAAACTAGATAAATTAAAGGTTTTCAAGTTTTTCCCCATATTCAGTTTTTTACATTTGGATTCTTTCATAAATGAGCAAACATTTGAGTTTGCTTAAGTTGTGAGTTTATTAGAGGTACAAAAAAACTCACAAACCTTAAAAACTTGACCTTTAATAAATAGCCCCCCTTAATCAAGGGTTAAGGCATTCTGGACTCTATAGTCCAGCAATATCACAGAGCGGGATGTGTTTATTAATATTGGAGATGACTATGACCAGCGATGTTTTCCATAGCACTTAAAACATCATCAGTCATTTTTATCTTCAATATTTGTAAACAAAACTCATTAACTTCATTATAATGCTAAAGGGTTCTCCATTGTGAATCTCAGTTGATGTGGGTAGTGATGAGTGATTGTGTCTCTTTCCTATTCCTGAAAATTTCAAGAAACTTCCTAAAAATTTGTCGCTCACCAATTTTTAATTTGTGATTCATCATTTTTGTAGCAAACTACATTAGAGTCAATGGCCTTTTTTATGGCACCTTCTTTCTTCCTTTCTTCTGAGCTATTTTTCACTCTGTATGCCCTAAATTATTAGAGAATCTCATATTCACTATGCCACAACAAAAAAGGCTCTCATGTTTCAAATTTCTCCAAAACAATGATTTTTACATTACATCTGGTTTGTTACTACACTATGTTGTTTACAAACACAGGCACAAGTAATACTAAATCAGATCACCAAAAAAATTATATCTGGGTGTTTTGTATCCCACATTAAAGTTAATAAAACATATATTTGTGTATGTTCTTATAAAGACAGTGGGACAACTCAGATCCCTTTGGTTGATATGGAAGGAGAGGAGAAGAATAAAATGTATGCTTTTGTTGTGCATCTTTTTTTGTTTCACGTGGCAAATGTTTGATGCAGTTTCATTAAAATCTTGAGCACCTGCGAAACAAGTAAGTTCACTGTAAATTTGTACATAGTGAAATAGTTACATAGTTAGTTACATAGTTAAATTGGGTTGAAAAAAGACAAATTCCATCAAGTTCAACCCCTCCAAATTAGAACCCAGCATACACACAAACACCCCTCCACTCTTTCACACAAACCATATATGCTCATAGCTATTCTAACTGTAGAGTTTAGTATCAAAATAGTCTTTGATATTATGTCTGTCCAAAAATGTTTCCCTCATAACTAGAAGTGATTTAATCTGGATTGAAATTCTATGTTCCTTCATTTATTATTTCTCAGAATGTATACTTTTAGCAGAAAAGATCAACAGTTTTAGCATTTAATTCCATATCTACAGTATCTGACAAAAAAAAACTGAGGAAAAAATTGTCAAAATAACATATAAATCTACATATAAACAAAGTATTGCATATAAATAATAATACTAATAAAAATAAATAGCACACAAAGTAATGAAAGAGAGGAAAAGATTGAAAATGATTATCAAAAAGTAATTGGTTAAAGAGAAAAAAGTTGGAGATATTATAACTCCTGGGTACCATACCCTATGCTGGTTCGTGGAAACCTTTGCCAAGCAGCACACATAACACTTGTCTTATTATGCTAATGATAATAATTGGCATAGAGTTCTGAAGCTTTTTACTTCTAGCAAAGTCAGAGGTCACAACACAACAATCAATATACCACTAAGCACTTACTAGATTAACATATTTTATTGTTTTTTTTATAATGATTCCATGTTTATACTTTTTCAATAGGAATGGGCAAATTTGACCCGTTTTGCTTCATCAAAAATTCGCCGCCCATTAAAATATGTTGATGCCCAAAGTCTATGGGCATCATTTCCATGGCAAAACAAGGTGAAAAAATTTGCCCATCCCTGCTTTTCAAGATATAACTGGTCTGGTGATATGAGCAAGGGGAACCAGTTAATATTAAATCACGTCTCACTTTTCTATATTTCCAGTATGTTCCATATTTCACTTTTAGGATTCTCTATGGTTATTGATCTTGCAGCTAAAGCATGGCTTCCATCAGGGAAACCTGAACACAGTTGCACGTGTATCAAAGTGAGTGTCATATTCCAATTACTAATCATTATTATTCATTCTTTTGAGTTTCCCATTAGTCTACCTGAAAACTACTCAACAGTGCTATCATTCACATTTACCAATAACACTAACATGCATCCAGTTTGTAACAATGCTGTACAGGTCATATCATGGCAATTATAAAGTCAGGGAAGCATGCCTCCTGTACATTTATTTTAATGTGTTTTTTATTTTTGTTTTATCTTGTTTAAAATTAAGGAGTTGTGGGGACGGTTAAGTTTTGGAATGAGTCTGTACAGTGACAGTGGGGACAAACATGTGACCTTGAGGAAAGAAGATGGAGGCACACTATCTATTCTGTCACTGCCACATACTGCTTATACCAGATTTACAGACTGTTGAATATGCCCAACATATGTTCATGTTCTAATTAGTACTGCTTTTTCAGTATATAGAAAAATATTCAACACAATTAAATGTGGATATATCTTGTATATATATATATATATATATATATATATATATATATGCACAGTCCAGGAAGCCGGCACTCTCGTATAAGTACAAAATATGTCTGGGTGCACAAAATCCAGCCAAGGGAGGTAGGTAACAAAAAAAAAAAGGATTGCACTCACAGGACTTACCAAAGAAAATATAGTTTATTTGCAAAAAATCGCCTAATGTTTCAGCTAGCAGTCTAGCCTTTCTCAAAGTGCCACCCCTAATGAACACCACCCTGATAAACTCTCAGTGGCAGGAAAACACTGTTAGTGACATCACACTCTAGTGAATACAACATAAATATATAGAAAAATACAAAAAAAATAAACTAAATGCATGAAAGCAATTCATAAAAACAGTCTATATACAATGAGTTCATAGCTAGACACTATATTAACAATAAATGGGAAGTAAATTCATCAGTATGCGGCTTTAGCATTGTTGCATCTTGTAATCGCTATACATAAGTAGCAACCGGCAGTCAAAAGTTATTAGCTATATGCGGTGACACTTAAAAGTCATCATAGAATATAAATGAAAAGAAGGTATGTTCAAAAGTGGCTGTTGTTACTGTATAGATCGATGACCGCTACCGTGTAGATTGATGACCGCTTCTATGAGGAGCCGTGGCGCGATCATAATCCTTTAATGAGCGCAATGTGTTACCGTAACTATGTCAGTCTCTTCAGTGTTGATTCAAGTAGCGGTAAAGTGTTCCGTACCGAGAGTGTCCCTGCTTGCCTTCAGGTGTAGTGTATGTTTCTCGGCAGTAGATGGCGCGCAACACTCTCGTAGGTCCCATAGGGTAACTACATGGACGGTGACCTAGCAACCAAAAACAGTAACCATGGTGCAGTGTCTTAGCAACAAATAAACAGTAACCATGGTGGGACATATGGATAAGCTTAAATGGTGAAACTCCTTGCACTAATGCGAAAAATCTCAAGTATATGTAGATAGAGGCAAGGAAAAAGAAAAGAGCCATTAGAGACATGAGTAGAGGAAAAAAACAGAGCAAATTAGAAAGGAAAATTATAAAGAGCAAAAAAAGAAAAAGTCCTGATATTTGGGCTTAAAAGCTATTTGGCAGTTAAGGCTCGAGTTTTCCAAATCAGAGGATTTAAAAAATACTAATATGCATACTGGAATTCTAGGTGTGGTCCGTCACCTACAGTTTCTCGTTGTAGGGACATATGATACTGACCTGTCCACTGGAGTATGCTGGTATTGCTAATCTGTAAGACATAATAGGAGCCAATTATTATAATGGGCATATGGTGGGCTTTACGGGTTGAATACGCCCAAGTTGGACTTAAGTACTCTAAGTCGGAGACGACTTGATGCGCCGAAAACGACGCGATGCGCCGAAAACGATGCGACGCGCGTCAAAGTTGACGTGGCGCGCGTCAAAAGCGTCCCGCGACTCGTTTCGCAAATTTTTCGCCGATTCGCGAATTTCTCTAGAAATTCGCGAATCTTAGGCGCAGCGAATCGCGGGAGATTCGCCCATCACTACTCAAATACACTAATAACTCAAATATTTTCCGATATAAGAAAAAAACTAGAATCAGTGAAGTCAGGGTGAAAAACCTGAAAACACAAATTAATTGAGTTTAATTGAGTCTCTTGAATTGATCGAGTTTTCGAGAGAAATGCACCAAAAAAACTTGAAAACTTTTAATGTCTTCAAATGGTTCAAGACACCTCTGACTTTGACTTCTACATGACCTTGACAGGTTTTTGCTGGAGTGTTTTCATATTCAAGCTATTTCCGACTTCAGGGTAGGAAAAATCTCAAAAATGTTTTTTTACAAAAACCCCAAAAATTTGAGTTTTTATAAACTTTTTTAATTAAAACTACCCTCAAAGAATGTTTGTTTTAGGGAAAACACAACTGGACCTTTGATACATCTGCCCCAGAGTGTCTGAAATTCTACTCATACATTACAATAAAACAAATGGAAAGCAAAAAGTTGCTGTTGGCCTATACTCTCATGTAACTTTGTTATAGGCCATTTTGTGGTGAATGTTTTCAAGCACAATGTTTTCAAGCACAATTATTTTAAGGAAACTTAATGTATTACATATGCCATTGGCAATATCACATTCTTATTGTAATGATAAAGCAGGTCTTCTCTATGACCCATGTGGAACGACGCCAGTGTCACAATGTCATAATTCGCTCAGCGTGAAATTTGAATACTTAAGGACTTCCAGGTCACAGGTTCAATGCTTGATTATAGCAATGGCTACCTTTATTCCTGGATGTTCCTAAATTCTTCCTGAACTGATTCCTGAACTTTGACCGTGCCTGGATTTTGACTTTGACTTTGTTATTATTATGCCTGCCTTTAAACTCTTGCATGGACTTTAATCATGATTTTGCTTGAACCCGTTTGTATTGCGATTTCGGACTTTAACCCCTGAAGCTCCCTGCTTGGTCCTGACAATTCCCGATGAGAGCCAATAGCCCCCCCCTGACACTTATAAAAACTGGACCATGTGATTGTTTGTAAAAGAGTATTAACAAGAAGTTGTATTGCTACACTACAGGACCAGGAACTGAAGGCTGGCATTGCTAATTTATACTGTGTAAATCAGTTGCTTGTGTCAATGCAACATGCTGATGCAGCTCTGGAAACATTCCATGGCCCCCTTGTTTCAATGAACCCTGTACTTTGCATTTCCAGAAAACTGGTTTAAACAAGGAAATTAAAGAGTATCTTGAAGCAAGGTAGAATGTGTAATAACCCAAATACCTTTGTGAACACAGTTTCTTTGCATATTGTACAAGCAAGAAATATGTTGAAATAGAACTCGTAGGAGTCTATGTATTAAGGGCCGAGATTTTTTTTGATCCAATACTTTTGAGTTTAATTATTAGTAAACGAGTCAAATTCATGGATGGTGGTTAGGTTGAGATTATTACTGGTAAAATATGAAAAAAAACGAGTTTTAATAAATAACTCCCTAAATGTAAAGTCTTAGCTGGATTAAATATTTTATCTTAATTATGAACAATGTTTGAACATGCATTTATTTAGCTTAGTGCAGCCATCTGTTTATACATTCAACTGACAAAGTTCTCTAGCACTCACACAAATCAAGCTAAATTTAAAGAGTAATTTGTTTGATCTTGCATAAGGAGACTTCTTTTGAGACTGATTAAAGACAGAGGTAAATAGGTTTTCTACAGTATTTTCCAGCATCAAAGAATTTTGAAATGAATGTACTCAGTAGATAGCTGAAAAAGCACTCAATGTTTTTGTGCAAATTGTTTAAAACACAGTTATTTAAAAGTTAAATCAAGGGACATGCTGAATAATTTAAATGGATTGTAGCAGAAAGTATGCATAGTTCAACGGTATTCATAATATTGGATAAAAACCATGAATAGCTAAAGAACTGTGTTATATCAAGGTTACTGAGGAAAAAGTGTCTTCTTCAAGCAAAATTCATATTATTAAATGTTGGGTCAGTTAACCTAAAAACAGCAAATTGGACTGATAAGAGAATATTTAAAAAACTGATATAAAATACAAGGGTCAAATTTCTAATTCATGTGAGTTTTTTAAGACTCATATAAACTACCATAAATTTGAAATTCAACCAATCAAAAATTATTAATAAAATCTAAATTTTTCAACTTGCACGAATTGAAATGACCTTAACATTTTAATCTATTTTAATTAAACTCTTGAAAAAATTTGAATGTCAGGAAGGCTCCAACCATATTCAAATTGATCACTGAACCTATCCCACTGACTTAAAAAGCAATTCAGCAGGTTTTTGGTGGTGAATAGTGCAATTTGAATTCTTAGATTATTTTTCAGATAAATCTTAACTAACCTGAAAGGTAAAAGTACAATGGTAACTACTCACTCCAATATGCAATATGAGATAAAAAGGATATTATCAGCAATATTACTTTTAATGTTTGAAATCTTAAGGAATCTATTACATAGTTGCATCCTTAGCTTGGGTCAAAATTCAAACCCACAAAATGTGTATAAACATGTACAAAAGACTTCCATAGCCCTGGATATTGATGATGTCCCAGAAATCATCCAAATTAGTGAAATGCATTGAAGTCTATGGCCTTCAAAATGTATTTTACAGATGAAGCCACTTTGGATTGTACATTTGACACAGAAAAACTTAACTCATCTATCCCATTTATCCCACTTAGCACAGAATATTGTGTCACAGCATCCCATCCAATTAAAGAGTTCACCATTGAAAACAATGGTGCTTTGGTATGCTAATGAAAAGGTTAAATGCATGAAATGAGTTAAGATAACTTTAGATAACACAGTTTCTTCAATTAGCCCTGAGTCACGACGCATTTAACTCACCAATCCCAGTGGCTGCATCTGTATGTGCGACAATGTTTTACCCAAATGAAAATTTTTATTGTTTGTCAATGTCCTTTTTTTTCTTATGGCAACTTTTTTTGCCTCAGAAGCATTTTTGTCTATGCAATTTTTTTCAATTGCAAAATAAAACTGCAAATTGTTGCCACAGTTTTGCATGAAAAAATAGCAGTTGGCAAAATACAGAATTTTGCCGCAAATACATGGCTGGTGAAAAAAATCGCTCATCGCTAGTCTTCAATGCTTACTAAATGCATACATTGAATCTTGCAAGCACCTCTAGTGATGGGCGAATCTCCCGCGATTCGCTTCGCATAAAGATTCGCGAATTTCTAGAGAAATTTGCGAATCGGCGAAAAATCCGCGAAACGAGTCGCGGGACACTTTTGACGAGCATCGCGTAATTTTCGGCGTATCGTTTCCGACGTGAGTCGCGTCATATTCGACGCGTCGCATCAAATTTATTCGCCAGCGGTGAATCGCGGGAATTCGCCGCGAATTCGGCCCTGGCGAATAAATTCGCCCATCACTAAGCACCTCTTCTACAGAGGAAAGTTTTTTTATGAATCAGTTACTAGTTTAGTTGCATGTCTCTACCCTCTTTTCAACTAATTAATATCTTTCATTAGAGTGGTGGCCCAAAATTGCACTTCAAACTCAAGGTAAGGCCATACCACCCATCTAGAGGCAAAACTATGTATTCATCATATGATTAAAGTCCCTTATATGAAAGCGAGAACCTTATTTACTAAGTAAACAATGCAAGTTCCCTAGAAGTCAATGGGAGCTGTGCTGATCATATTGGACTTTTTTTTAGCCATTCAGACTTTTGAGGTTCTTGAATATTTTATCGCTAGTAATCGTCCAAAAGTTCTCAAATGTTTAGACATTTTAGAGGTTTTCATATTTTTATTCAGATCATTAAGAACTGTTTTTCCATTCATACCTTTTATATTTGGACCTTTCATGGCATTGTGGTTTTAGAGAAAATGGTGGTTTTCAAAAAGCATTATTGCTACTAAAATTTGACCTTTAATAAATGGGCCTCTAACATATTCTAAATAGTACCATAAATATAGTTATTAGAAATATATTGTTATATTAAGAATGATTTATTTTGTAAATCAGCAAAAATGTTTTAGGAAGTTTTAGGATAAGGGCATTTTTTACTTGGCATGCTAAATAATTTTTTCTTCTGCACTAAATCACAATGTGAATACTTATTTGCCAAACAACATGAAGGCTTCATGTTGCATACCCATCAAGAAAAAATGCATAACCATCATACCAGTTTTAAAATGTCTACTTTACAGAAAGACATTGTAATCATTGTGTATTAAACTCATGTTCATTTTCTATTAAATATCACATATCAGGGGGGCGTGTCCAACAGCAAAGCAGGCAAGACGTGCTTTCTTGGTGCTCCTGGGGTTC
>CM044441.1:80384988-80398967 GCA_024363595.1 Xenopus borealis
AATGAGACTACTCCTCTTCTATGCCAAAAAAGTGGTTGCCCTTCATTGGATGGGCCCTTCACCCCCAACACTGAGTAGATGGATTGGTCTAGTTAACTCACAATTGGAACTATATAAACTCACATACCTTGCTCGAGGATGCCCTAAGAAATTTGAGAATATATGGAATCCCTGGATCGAGTCGCCTGCCACTGCAACTACCAATTGATTGACAATTCTCAGCCGCAATTCCCCCCCCCCTTTTCTCCCTCTATCTTCCTTCTCTTTCTTTCCTTGCTTAAATTGTTTTTTCTCTATTGTTTTGTTTGTTTGAAATATAATAAAAATTAACCTTTAAAAAAAAAATATCACATATCACGTCACAGCAAAAGGGAACTACAATAAAAATAGTTGAGCAAGCTGAATGAAGTGAATACAATGTACCCATGACAGATAGTTAAAATTATTATTTTAATGATAAACTGTAATATTATAGCCAAGGCTATAAAATAATATGTATTATATTTAATCTGCTGATGGAGAGTATGCTGATTAAACAATATATGAATATGAATATGCAGTCTCAAAGGCAATATAATAATTCCTATGAACTTACCTTTATCTAAGACAAAAATTCCCAAACAATGGGGCCTGGAGAAGTCACAGAAGCACTCATCCTATGGAACAGTTAGGCTAAAATTTGGGAATGACTATTACTTTCCTAGAAGCTCATCTTCAAAAAGGGTGAGATATTTTGTAAACACCTACAGATGCAGTCACTTGGATTTTTGTGTTAAATGCATCGTGACTCAGGGTTAATTGAAGAAACTGTGTTATCTAAAGTAATCTTAACTCATTTAATGCATTTAACCTTTTCATTAGCATACCAAAGCACCATTGTTTTCAATGGTGAACTCTTTAATTGGATGGCATGCTGTGACGCAATATTCTGTGCTAAGTGGGATAAATGGGATAGATGAGTTTAAGTTTTTCTGTGTCAAATGTACAATCCCCAGTGGCTTCATCTGTACTTAAGGTTATATGCTGTATTTATATGTCGTCCGTGGATGTCCAAATAGATATTGAATTAGCCAACAAACAATATGGTGTCGGTCACTTCAAGTTTCAGATGTTTCCAAGTCACCTGCTTCTGTGACGGAATGGTGCAGTTTGAGTAGCTGTGTCAGAGTGATCGAGGACGTCGGCTCCACTATTTATGGAAGCGAAAGATATTGTGATACCGTTTTACTGTTTGTCTGCGATATTTGATGGAGACACACTTGAGAAAGGGCGCCAGGGCTGCCATCAGGGGGGGACTGTTGTCCCAGGCCCAGTGGGTTTTGACCCTTAAGGGGGACCTGGCCATGCCTATCTTACTTGTATTATCCGAGCCCCCTTCTCTCAATGCACAGAGAACCGGAACTGCTGGAGCACATAAGGCCGGGAACATTTACTTACTTCAATTGGCTGAACATCAAATGGCCAAACCCGCCCTCAGCTCCAATTGGCTAAGCCCACACCAAACCTCATTAGCCCAGCCTTCCTTTCTTTCTTCCTTTGCCCTGTCTGCCCCTAACCTGGATTGATCCCACCCACTTCCAAATCTGAGTGAGTTTTCGTCTAGCTGACTGGTCCAGCCTGCCTCAACCCAAATTGTCCCACACACCACAACCTGGGGCAGGATCTGGGGTGGGCGGGGACCAAAAATTTTTGCTGTACGGGGCCCCATGATTTCTGATGGTGACCCTGAAGAGTGCTGTTGGCTGCCGAATGTTGTGGCTTGTTCTCTGTATAGATGAGTATTCGCTAAGTCTTTTCTACTGATATGTTTTACGATGAGACAATAAATGAGATATGTAACCTATAATATTTCTAATACATACAAGAGTGCATAACAGGAGCTGGACTGTGTACAGTATATATATATATGTATATATATATATATATATTATGGGGCAAATTTATCAAGGGTTGAATTTTGCATAGCAAAAACTTTGAAATTAGAATTAAAAAAGACCAACCAAAATTATTTCTAATTCTTTTATCGAATAAGTCAGTTTTTTTATCAAATAGGTCCATATTCTATCAAATTTGAATTGTTCAAATCAAAGTAATAGCGCATTCATTCAAATTTTCAAAGTCCACCAATTGACTCCAAATAGGTTCTAGAAGGTCCTCATAGGCTAAAACAGCCATTCAGCAGGTTTTAAATGGAGAGTGGTTGAATTAAAATAACTTGAAATTCAATTTTTATTTATTAGAATTATCACTTTGACCCTTATACTTTGACTATATGTTGAAAGGGTCAATATATGCGGTACATTTTACAGTGGCTGTCATTTATAAAGTTTGTGCAGTGCATATTTATTCGCAAATGGTTGTATAGTGTTTTTTCCTGAACACTGGAATATTGCACTGCTGTTCTGGTTTTTGCAAATTTGCATTGCACACAAATATTTGCGAATAGCTTGCAAATGAGACAGGTGTTTCATGAGTGTGGCTACTGTGCAAGGCTATTGTGCTCGAAAATAGTGGTGACAGTAAATAAAATTCACATTTTGCAAAACAGATTTGAGAATTCTTTTCTCTGCCAATAAAGTCGTTGTGTAACTCAAATGCAGAAATATTTGCAATCATGCCATATGTAGACAATCGAAGCAATAAGATAAATTTAACGTATTTTAAATGTAAATTGCATTGTGTGGCCAGCAGATGTTATTTACTGAGATAGGGAGAATGGGTTTTTATAGATAACAAGTTGTCTGATTCTGGGTAGTGTCATTCTGTAGCTACTAAAGCAAATAAAGTTTTGTCTTGCATAAAAAAGGGCAAAAACTCAAGGGATGAAAACTGGAGTATGCAGTGCAGTTTTGGACTCCAGTCCTTAAAGGGCAATGAAACCTCCCAGGCGCTAACTCGCCCCCCACCCCCCCATAGGCTCACCTCCCCCCCGGGCTACCTCCACCACCGGCCTATTGCCCCTAAGTCCCTACTTACCCCTCCTTTTTGGTGCCCTCCAGCGTAGTTCACAGGATCCATCTTCTTCTTCAATGTCTTCTTCCTGGATCGAATGCCGTCAGCAAAGTCTTGCGATTTCTCGAAGAAATCGGAATCGGAAGACTTCGTGAACTTTGGGCGCATGTGCAGTAGGACCAACCTGCAAATGTGTCCTACTGCGCATGCGCCGCCGACGGCATTCGATCCAGGAAGAAGACGTTGAAGAAGAAGATGGATCATGTGAACTATGCTGGAGGGCACCAAGAAGGAGGGGTAAGTAGGGACTTAGGGGAAATAGGCCGGGGGGGAGGTAGTCCGGGGGGAGGTGGGGGGCCTACGGGGGGGTGGGGGGAGGGAGTTAGCACCTGGGGGCTTTCATTGCCCTTTAAGAGGGATATAAATGAGCTGCAGAGTGTGCAGAGACATGCAACTATGCTGGTTAGAGTAATGGAAGACTTAAATCACGAGGGTAGACTGTCCAGGTAGGGGTTGTTTTTTTCTGGAAAAAAGGCGCTTGCGAGGGGACATTATTACATTTTAAAAATACTTTAGAGGACATTATAGACAAATAGCAGGGGACATTTTTACCCATACAGAGGATCACTGTACCAGAGACCACCCCTTCAGACTAAAAGAAAAGGACTTTCAGTTGAAGCAACTTAGGTGGTTCTTCACAGTGAGGACAGTGAGGTTGTGGAATGCACTACCAGGTGATGTTGTGATGGATGATTTTATTAATGTCTTTAAGAGTGGCTTGGATGATTTCTTGGACAGACATGATATCAAAGGCTATTGTGATACTAAACTCTTTAGGTAGTTTCACACAGATAAGAGACAATATCCTGGGTTTTCAGCTGATGTTTGCATGTGATTTTATTTAACACAGCAACTTACACACAAAAAAGTTAATATCCTCTGAGGAGGCAGTAAAGCAAAATAGTTCCAGCTTTGCTCGTAAAGGAAAATGTAATTTCCCAAAGGACCCACAGCCCCACTTGGGCAAGTTAAATCCAACAAGCAAATACAAGTTCACTCACAGTCCTTTGGAGTTTCCCTGAGCTTTGTCTATGAAGCAGGTGCAGCTCACTTCCAAGCACTTTAGGTCAGTAGCTTGTAACCAGTTCTTGCTACCAGGGAACTTGCCTCCTTGGTGGTAAACCTAAGTGTCCAGCGATAAAATCCTAATGCCAAATAACACAGGATGCATGCAGTCAAACTGAAATGTTTTAATTTCAGCAAATTTACTAAATTCACATCTATTCACATGAATGATTCGAAATTTGATCAAATTTTCAAAAAGATTCAATTTGAATTTCAAATATGCTAATTAGGTACATTTGATCAGTGAATTCAGTAAATTCGATCGAATCGAATGATTAGAATAAAAATCTATGCGAATATTCGAATACTCAACTATCGAAATACTTTCCCTTTAAATTTTTATTCGACTGCCTAGTTCGCCAGTTTCAATCTGCCGAAGCGGCTTTGCCGAATTTTGATCGAATTTTAAAAATTCGATCGAATCGTTAAACGATTCGATCGTTCAATCGAATTTTTATAATTCGATCGTTCGACCAATTGAATTGCGGTAAAATAATTTGAATTCAAAGGATTTTAATTCCCTAAAATTCAACCAATAGTAAATCTGCCCCTTTCCTTTCTCTCCCAGAACAGGTGAGGCTAATCACTCCTCACTGCCGATCAGAGCTTCATTTTCACAGCCCTCTGTACTACTTCATAGAGGATTTACTACTTCATAGAGGATTTATGTGAAAGTATGGAGGGGTGTGTGTAAGAGCCACAGTTTTTTTTCCTGATGTCCCACCAGCTCTACATACACAAATGCACTTGAGACTGCTTGTGCTATACACGTGCAGTGCATTAACTTGTCAGTTGCACCTGACACTGTTAATGAAACTTATAGCACCTACATTAACTATCAGATGACAGATGAACTTCTTGTTTAAGTAGACAGAGCCTTTTTGGCCACTACAGGATGCTGTTATGTGTTCCATTTGTGTCATGTGTTCCTCTTTGTTGCACCTGTTGCTTACTGTTGTAGAAAACAGTGGTGGCCTAAATGCTTCAGTCTGTCTGTCTCTGTTCCATGTGTTATATAATTTAAAGACCCTGACTGATGCATATTGAGTTGTAATACATGGACGTTTTGTTTGAACAGAAAAGGGCTTTGTTACTACTACTGGATGCCATTGCTGCTGCCATGAGGCAAGTTGCGATTGCCCCCAGAGGACACAAATCGTGTCAAAAAATCTTTTTTGTTTTAATGTTGAAAAATAAATTTGCATTATTTTAAACCTTAACATTGTGGCTCCTGGTTTTCAACTACAAGTGTTCTGATATATGCCAGCCTGTAATGCTGTTTCCCTGTGCCTTCCCCTAGTGGACGTGCCCCTGTAGCCACCATGTATAAGCATCTACATTGAAATCCCTCAACATTAGTGATGGGCGAATAAATTCGTGAATCACCAGCGAAATTTCACTTGGCGAAAATTCGCCGGAAAAACGAGTCGCGCGTCGTTTTTGACGCGACGAAACCGACGCGCGACAAAAATGACGCAACGCACCGAAAATTTCGCAACGCGCCAAAGTTAACGCGACGTGCATCAAAAACGTCCCGTGCCTCGTTTTGCTAATTTTTCGCCGATTTTTCAGCGAAGCGAATCTCGGGAGATTCGCCCATCACTACTCAACATCGTTATCTTGTCTTTGTATAAGTTGAAATTCCCGGGAGTGGCAAAAAACCTGAATACTCCTGATAGCTTTAAAGTGATTCTGTCATGATTTTAATGGTGCAGTTTTTATCACTTACTATATGTGTGGTTTGCAAGGGATAGCAAACAATGCTATCTTGTATTCTGTATTGGCAACCTCAATACCTTTGATGTCTGGATGTTTTCTATATAGATGCCGCAAGGGGCTCCATACATATAGCATACAAAAGAGGCTTCAGAGCACATCCTTGCCGGGTTGCTTATCTTTATAGTTTTCTCTGTTGCTCCTGGTAGTTTAAGTTACACAGTTGCTGTATTATATAATGCCTGGAGGGCCAGGTGGGTCATTAGAGTCAATAGAGAAGGCCAATGTCTGTGTGTGCTCTGCCCTGATGATGGCAGTGAGTTTATTGGGGTTCATACTTTGGACCATGCCGGTGTGAGGTCCGTCTTAGGAGGTATAGCTGCTTTCTGTGGTTCTCTGGATGGTCTGCGGAGGCCAATTGAAATAAGAAAGTTCTTGCCATCTCTGGGGTCTCAGAGCACGTTGTCTGCCCGCCTCGTTGACTATTAAATGAAACAGAAAATCCAATCAATATGGGATACGATTATCCCAGAGTGATTGGGTGATTGGACACAGCTCCCTTCAACCCATCAATGTGGTTGGGATAAGTCTGTGTACATAGATAGCTTCACGTTTTGGCATATTATTTCTGGAAGCTGATGGTTCTTGGTCAAGATATCCTCTTTATCATAATAATATACTACCACATCTCGCAGGGATTTGGTGGCTGGTGGTTTAGCTGCAAGTCAGAGGTGGGCTCTGTCCATGCAATTAGATTCCTCTAGTTGATCTGGACATAACTGGTTTAAGAGGCCTTTTAGGAAATGTTGCAGGGATTGAGATTCTATGTCCTCTGGTATTACCCTGAATTGTACATTCTGTCTCCGTGATCTGTTTTCCAGGTCTTCGCATTGGGTTCTCAATTGAGACAGTTCACCCCTAAGAGCAGAATTTTCCTTCTCTATCACCGCATAGCCCTGGGCCAATTTATCTGTAACCATTTTTACATAGTAACATAGTAACATACATAGTAACATAGTACAGATGAAGCCACTTTGGATTGTGTGTTTGATACAGAATAACTAAACACAGATTTCTCACTTTTCCCGCTTAACACAGAAAATTGCATCACAGCATCCCATCTAATTAAATCATTCATCATTGGGAACAATGGTGCTTTGGTATGCTAAGGAAAAGGTTAAATGCATTAAATGAGTTAAGATAACTTTAAATAACACAGTTTCTTCAATTAAGTCATGACGCATTTAATACACAAATCCAAGTGGCTGCATCTGTAAGTTAAGATGAAAAAAGACACACGTCCATCAAGTTCAACATTTTTTTTTTAACCTGCCTAACTGCTAGTTGATCCAGAGGAAGAAAAAAGCCCATCTGAAGGGGAAAAAATTCCTTCCTGACTCCAAGATGGCAATCGGACTAGTCCGATTTGAAAAAGGGCTTCGCCCGAAACATGTCGTGAAATAAAACACTTTTGCAGTTAACCTGCGAGTGCCAGACTCTACTTTCATATCTGCAAATAACTTTAAATAACACAGTTTCTTCAATTAAGTCATGCCGCATTTAATACACAAATACAAGTGGCTGCATCTGTAAGTTAAGATGAAAAAAAGACACACGTCCATCAAGTTCAACATTTTTTTTTTAACCTGCCTAACTGCTAGTTGATCCAGAGGAAGAAAAAAGCCCATCTGAAGGGGAAAAAATTCCTTCCTGACTCCAAGATGGCGATCGGACTAGTCCCTGGATCAACTTGGTTTTATGCAAATTAGATCTTGCCAGACTAACTTAATTTCTTTTTATGAGAAGGTAAGCAGGGACCTCGATTTGGGTATGGCAGTGGATGTGATTTACTTAGACTTTTCTAAAGCATTTGATACAATGCTACATTGGCCTGTATTTGTACCTGGATAGAGAACTGGCTAAAGGATAGACTACAAAGAGTGGTGCTAAATGGAACATTTTCTAATTGGACAAGTGTTGTTAGTGGGGTACCACAGGGCTCTGTACTGGGTCCCTTGCTTTTCAAGTTGTTTATTAATGACCTGGAGGTGGGCATTGAAAGTACTGTTTCTATTTTTGAAGATGATACTAAATTGTGCAGAACTATAGGTTCCATGCAGGATGCTGCCACTCTGCAGAGTGATTTGTCAAAGATGGGAAACTGGGCAGAAAACTGGAAAATGAGGTTCAATGTTGAGAAATGCAAGGTTATGCACATTGGCAAAAATAACATAAATGCAAGTTATAGACTAAATGTCAGTGTGTTGGGAGTTTCCTTAAATAAGAAGGATCTTGGGGCTTTCTATAGACAACAAGCTGTCTAATTCTGGGCAGTGCCATTATGTAGCTACTAAAGCAAAAACAGTTCTGTCTTAAAATATAAAAAATGGCATAAACGCAATTGATGAAAGCATAATTATGCCTCTTTATAGATCCCTAGTAAGGCCTCATCTGGAGTATGCAGTGCAGTTTTGGAAACCATTCCTTAAGAGGGCCATAAATGAGTTGGAGAGAGTACAGAGGGATGGAAGTCTTAATTTATGAGGGAAGACTGTCCAGGTTGGGGTTCTTTTCTCTGGAAAAAAAGGTTCTTGCGAGGGGACATGATTACACTTTACAAGTACATTATATAATAGCAGGGGACCTTTTTACCCAGAAAGAGGATCACCGCACTAGAGGCCATTCCTTCAGGCTAGAAGAAAATGACTTTCATTTGAATCAACGTAGGTGGTTCTTCACAGTGCAGACAGTGAGGTTGTGGAATGCACTGCCAGTTGATGTTGTAATGGCTGATTCTGTTAATACTTTTAAGAGGGGCTTGGATGATTTCTTGGACAGACATAATATCAAAGGTTATTGTGATAATAAACTCTATATTTAGTATAGATATGGGAATATATAATTTTTGTGAAAGTATTGTGGCGTGTGTGTAGATGCTGGGTTTTCATTTGGAGGCGTTGAATTTGATGGACTTTGTCTTTTTTCAACCCAATTTAACTATTGAACTTGTTATCTCCTATAACCCTGTATTCTGTCACTTGATAAAAAGCCATCCAACCCCTTCTTAAAGCTATCTAATGTATCAGTCTGTACAGCTGATTCAGGGAGAGAATTCCACATCTTTACAGCTCTCAATGTAAAAAAAAAAACCCTTCTGAATATTAAGGTGGAACCTTTTCTCTTCTAATAGGAATGGGTGACCTTGTGTCAGCTGGAAAGACCTACTGGTAAATAAAACATTAGCGAGATTACTATATGACCCCCTTATATATGTATACATAGTTATCATATCACCCCTTAAGCGCTTCTTCTCCAGGGTAAACATCCCCAATTTGGCCAGTCTTTCCTTATAGCTAAGATTTTCCATACCTTCTACTAGCTTAGTTGCCCTTCTCTGTGCCCTCTCTAATACAATAATGTCCTGTTGAAGTTATGGAGACCAAAACAGTATGGCTTAGTCTAGGTGGAGCCTTACAAATGCTCTATAAAGTGGAAGAATGACCCCCTCCTCCTATGACTCTATACCCCTTTTAATACAGCTCAATACCTTATTTGCCCTTAATGCTGTTGATTGGCATTGCTTGCTACAGCCAGGTTTATTATCTCCAAGGACTCCAAGGTCCTTTTTCATAATGAATTTGCCTAGTGCAGTCCCATTAAAGGCATATGTGGCTTGGATATTTTTACATCCCAGGTGCATAAGTTTACACTAGCAGTTAGGCATTTAAAAAAAAAAAAAAAAAAAAAAAAGGTTGAACTTGATGGACGCGAGTCTTTTTTCAGCCTAACTTACTTACTTACTATTTATCAACATTGAATCTCATTTACCACTTAGCTGCCAGTTTCTCAAGATCTTGTTGCAAGGATGCCACATCCTGGATGGAATTTATTGGGCTGGATAGTTTGCAAACACTGATACATTACTAACAATACTCTCTGCTAAATCATTTATGAACAAATAAAAAAAAGTGGACCTAATACCAAGCCCCCCCCTAAGAACCTTATTCCAAGTAGAGAATGTATAATTAACAATCACCCTCTGTATCCGATCCTGTAGCCAATTTCCTATCCATGTGCAAACTACTTCAACAAGCCCAACAGACCATAGGTTTAGAAAGCAGTCATTTGTGGGGCATGGTATCAATCGCTTTGGCAAAATCCTAATAGATCACATCTACTGCCCCCCCCACAGTCCAGCATCTTACTTACCTCATCATGAAAAGCAATCAAATTTGTCTGACATGACCTATCCTTCATAAAGCCATGCTGATTGTTACTCATAATGCCATTTTCTTTTGAATGTGATCCCTTAACAAGCCTTCAAATAATTTGCCTACCCCAGATGTACAACTTACTGGCCTATAATTGCCAGGCTGAGATCGCAAGTCCTTTTTAAATATGGAATGACATCAGCTTTACTCCAGTCCACATGCACCATACTAGAATAAAGCAAATCGGATAAAATCAGAAATAGAGGTTGATCTAAAACTCAACCAAGCTCTCTTAGAACCCAGGGTTGTGTGCCATCAGGCTATGGAGCCTTGTTTACATTCATTTTTATTGAAGCTTTTTGAATCATATCCTGAGTCACTGACTAGATTGAGCTGAGCCATCAGTGCATTTATGAAGTGAGTCTGGGAACTCAGACTCCTCTATTGTATACACTGAAGAAAAGAACTGGTTTAGCACCTTTGCCTTTTCTGCATCTTTTACAACCCTACTGGTACCATTATTTAATGGAGAAACACTCTCAATCTGCATCTTTTTACTATTAATATATTTAAAATCATTTTTGGGTTAGTTTTCACTAGTGATGGGCAAATTTATTCGCCAGGGGCGAATTTGCGGCGAATTCCCGCGATTCGCCGCTAGCGAATAAATTCAACACCAGCAAATATTTGCCAACGAAAATTCGCCAAAAAAAACGAGTCGTGCATTGAAAACAACGCGCGACTCGTTTCGCGAACTTTTTCGCCAATTCGCGAATTTCGCTGGAAATTCGCGAATTTTTCGTCGAAGTGAAACGGGTGAGATTCGCCCATCACTAGTTTTCACCTCTACTGCAATGAACTCCTTTCTTTGCCTTCCAGATTGCTGATTTACAACATTTATTATATTGTTTATATTCCTTAAATGCAGCTTCTGTCCCAACAGACTGTACTTCTTAAATGCCTTTCTCTTGGTCCGGCCTTTCTATCAACATCTTTACTTCTGTATTAAGCCACATAGGATGATTCTTAGATCTTCTACATTTACTCCTTAAGGGAATAAATTGAGAACAGTAATTATTTAATATTTTAATTAACAATCATTTCTGTTCTGTGTTTTTAGCTGCAAACTTAATACCCCAATCAATACTCTGAAGGGCAGCCCTCAAGGCACTAAAATCAGCTTTTTCGAAATTCATGTTTTTTGTTGCCCCAGTATATATTTGTGACTTGCACATTTGCTATAAGTTTTGGGTCATTTGAGATCACTAGATTCAGAATAGCATTTCTGGTAGGCTCCTCAACAACCTTTGCCATAAAATTGTCATGCAACAAGTTTATAAACTTGTTCCCATTAACTAATCTGGCAGCACTGCTGCTCCAGTCAATGTCTGGCTAATTCAAATTCCCCATTATGATTACTTTACCCAAACTAACAGCCTTTTCTATTTACCGTACATCAGGAGTTTAGCATCCTCCTCCTCACTTACATTAGGGGGTCTAAAGCATACCCCTAAAATTAATTTGCTAGACTCTTTACAATTGGTTAAGAACACCAACCATAAGCTTTCTGCTTGCATAACCTCCTCCTTTATATAAGCTTTTAAATCCTGCCTAACAAACAGACACACCCCTACTCCTTTTCTATTGCCTCTGTCCTTCTGAAACGAAGTATAGCCGCTGATATTAACTGCCCAGTAATGCAACTCATGCAGCCATGCTTTGGCCACAAAAATCACATCATATTTTCCCTCCAGCACCAGCTCCTCTAGCTCTCCCATTTTACCAGTCAGACTCCTTGCATTTGCAAACATGGTCCGTACGTTCTGCCAGGTCATTTATCTCCCCTTGCAGGGCCTGTATGGCCTTAGTGATTGTGTTGAATAGCTGTTACTGGTGCTGCTTGCGACTGACCTGGGGAGGTTGCTGGGTCATAGCTGCTGGTCCATGATGGCAGAGAGGGAGAGGCAGTGTGCCATTTGTTCCATGATTCTGTGCCTCCACATCATGCAGAAGTATATAAAACATTGAAAATTAAGTTTAAAAGCTTTTGTATGTTTATTATCAGGCTGCTTAGGTCCCAAAGGAGAGAAGCTCAGGCAATGCACATCCTGAATAGATCATGGTCAACCACATCCCTCTCCAAAGAAGTGATTTTTTTTTTGTTCACTTATGTTTTATTAGAAATTGAAAGGGTATGAAAGTACATGTTACATATCATTGCGTATCAAACACGTTATGTATCAAACATGTTACATAATATTCAGTCATAGAAGTATTTTTATATTGGTGTTCTGCTGTTAACATAGCTTAAATGTCTGCTTATACATACAGAAATCAACAGTCAGCATATGGTAATACCCAAAGAAAGAAATTAGTAAAAATAAAAAAGAAAAAAGAAAAATTTAAACTCACACATTATATATATATATATATATATATATATATATAAATATATGTATATATATACACCGCTTTGAACCGCACACTTGTCAAGTTACTTCACAAACTTCAAAGTGGGTGCTGCGCTCGGTTGTGATCATCCATAGTCCAACGTTGCGCCAGCGTATGGATGGCCACAGATCAGCTATCAATACAGCTTTTCGTGACAATAAAACCATAAAACCAGTGGCCAAACATTTCTTGGAATTTGGGCATAGACTACCGACTTTCAAGTATATTGCCATTGATCACATACCCATGCCAAGACGAGGCGGTGATAGATCAAAATTATTATTGCAACGAGAATGCTTTTGGATTAAGAAACTGGACTCCAAGGGGTCTCAATGAGCATTGCTCACTGAATTGTTTTCTCGATACACGGTAACACATCATCAGTGGTAATAAAATGACATAATATCTATGACGTTTAATTGTAACATATAGTCTGTAGATCAAGCAGCAATAAGATCTGTGCTTGCAACATTTGTGCCATACGTGGTTACATTATCTGGCCTGCTTCCCCTTTCCCCTGAGGTTAATGGTTGCCTTGACGACCTGATACTTTGGGGGAGAGGGGAAGTGAGGTCAGAAGTGCACAATGTGGGAGTGTCTTATGTTTTAAATTTGTTTGTAACATTGTAACTTTGTATTATTGGTGAACATTTTGAGAATGGTTCTAGACCAGAACCGAAACGTCAATGTAAATATACATAGTATCACATTTGCAGCAATAAAGAAGTTTTGCTATATGGCTGGAGTGCGCGCACCTTTCTGCTACTATGTATATATATATATATATATATGTATATATATATATATATATATATATATATATATATGATGCCTTACTAGATAAATGCTCAATTTAATATCATGTGTGTTCTTGCTTAGTCTACCCTGTTTCTCTGTTTCTTTTTTGCAGGGCACATGGTGTCTGGATGTGCCCAATCTCTCACGTTCCCGTAGTCGGATTATGCAGTTCCCACAAGTCCCATATGGCCCTATATTGGTCCAGGTTGTTATGCAGTGCAGCAATGCCATATTCGAATACTTTGTTGGTGTTTATCCTTTTTATTATTCCTCCAAGAACAGGTGCTGCTGCTGTTTTCCACTTGCTTGCAATAGCCAGTGTCACGAGCGGTCGCCGCTCCTCACCTTTAGCGAGCGCTCGTTGGCTTTCTTCATCCTGGCGCGGCGCAGGATCCAAGATGGTGGCGCCCAGAACTCCACGTGGGCGCAAGGACGCCGGCGCCGGAGCGCGGTGACGTCACGTGCTGTGGCGCCAAATTTAAAAATAAAAGGACACCGGAGACCCAGGTTCAATGGCCGAGTATAGCTCAATATTACTTTGTGTTCCTGGGTCTCCCTGCTATCCTGTGATTCTCCTGATATTGATCTCTTGCCTGTTCCTGACCTTGAACCTTGCTGCCTGCCCAATTAATTCCCCTGAACTGTACCTTGCCTGGACTCGCTGGGAAGGGACTTCCTCCTTGATCCTGACATCACCCCCCCGTGGGTGCCGGAGGCCCCCACTGA
>CM044441.1:80403328-80420828 GCA_024363595.1 Xenopus borealis
CCCATTCTCCAGCAGACTCATAGCTCCAAACAAGCCAGCCACCCTGGTTCTGAAAAAACTCTTGAGCTCCTTCGACGCCTGGTTTGGTGGCTGACCATCCGCAAGGATGTCAGACACTTTGTTGCAGCTTGTACTGTGTGTGCCACCACTAAGGCCAGCCACTCTCGACCCTGCGGTCTACTGCATCCTTTGCCAATACCTTCTCGTCCATGGACTCATTTGGGCATGGACTTCATTGTGGAGTTGCCGCCCTCTTGTGGGAACACTGTCATTTGGATGGTGATAGATCGCTTCAGCAAGATGGCACACTTCATTCCCTTGAAGAAACTCCCCTCTGCTGTGGAACTGTATCATCTCTTCTTACGGCATATCTTCCATCTACATGGCTTCCCTGTGGAAATTGTCTCCGATAGAGGTTCCCAGTTTGTATCCAGATTTTGGCGCTCCTTGTGCAAGTCTCTGGGAGTTTCTCTTCAGTTCTCCTCTGCCTATCACCCCCAGACCAATGGGGCAGCAGAGCGTGTGAACCAAGCTCTTGAACAATTCCTGAGAAACCATGTTTCCCTCTGCCAAGACGACTGGTCGGATCTCCTCCCCTGGGCGGAATTTGCTCACAACAATGCCAGTCACTCCTCCACTGGAAGATCTCCTTTCCTGTCTGTGTATGGTCAGCATCCTTTGACCTTCCCTCAAGACTTTCTTCTCTCTGATGACCTTGCGGCTCACATGTCTGTTATCTGGGCTGCCACCAAGTCTAATTTGGAGAAGAGCTCCCTGGTGCACAAGACATTTGCTGATCGTCGGATAAAGCCTTCCCCTCCATACAAGGTTGGTGATAAAGTCTGGCTTTCTTCTAGGAACATCCGCCTGAAGATACCGTCTCCTAAGCTGGGTCCCAAATTCGTGGGTCCCTTCTCCATCTCTGAGGTGGTCAATCCTGTGGCTGTCCGTCTGCAACTGCCCCCTGAGATGCGGATTCACAACGTGTTCCACGTTTCTTTGTTGAAGCCTGTGGTATCCATCCACTTCTCCCCTGCTCAGTCCCCTCCTCCTGCCGTCCTCGTGGATGGTCAGCAAGAGTACGAGGTTGAGAAGATTCTGGACTCTAGACTCTCCAGGGGGGCTCTCCAATACCTCGTCCAGTGGAAGGGCTTTGGCCCTGAAGAATGCTCCTGGGAGAAAGACTCTGATGTACATGCTCCTCGCCTTGTGAAGGCTTTCCATGGTCGATTTCCCCAGAAGCCTCGGCCTGGTGGTCCGGTGGCCCCCCGTGGGGGGGGGTACTGTCACGAGCGCTCGCCGCTCCTCACCTTTAGCGAGCACTCGTCGGCTTTCTTCATCCCGGCGCGGCACAGGATCCAAGATGGGGGCGCCCAGGACTCCACATGGGTGCAAGGACGCCGGAGCGCCGGCACAGTGATGTCACGCGCTGTGGCGCCAAATTCAAAAATAAAAGGACGCTCCCTGCTATCCTGTAATTCTCCTGATATTGATCTCTTGCCTGTTCCTGACCTTGAACCTTGCTGCCTGCCTAATTGAACCTTTGCCTGGACCTGACTTCTCTATTGGATTCCCCTGAACTGCACCTTGCCTGGACTCTCTGGAAAGGGACTTCCTCCTTGATCCTGACATCACCCCCCCCCCCCCCCCCCCCCCGTGGGTGCCAGAGGCCCCCGCTGACAGCCAGTCATGTATCTGTGAGGATCTGGTTGACCAAATTTTGGCCACTTTTTATGAGATTTTCCAAGGGCCAAAGAAGTGATTTTATCCATAAGTAAGGTACAGAGACACATTGAGACACCGAGACAGAGCATGACCATTACCACTCTAATAGTTGTTTCTTGCCAATAGTTAAAGGCATATTGTCATAGGAAAACATGTTTTTTTTTTTCAAAACACATCAGTTAATAGTGCTACTCTGGCAGACTTCTGCACTGAAATGCAGTGCAGAATTCTGCTGGAGCAGCACTATTAACTGATGCCTTTTGAAATGACAGTATCCCTTTAATATAATTGCCCCTATGTACAGTATTGCATTTAGTTAACTTTAATGACTGCTACAGCTGCACTGCCTGGCTATCAGGCAATATAGGTATTGAAACTGTTATTCAGAATTCTCAGGACCTGGGGTTTTCTGGATAATGGATCTTTCTGTAATTTGCATTTTCATTCCTTACGTCTACTTGAAAATCATGCAAATATTAAATAAACCCAAAAAGGCTGGTTTTGCTTCCAGTAAAGAGCAACATTTATATCTTAGTTTTGGATCAAGTGCAAGGCACTGCTTTATTATGAGAGTGAAAAAGGAAATCATTTTTAAAAATTTGGATTATTTGGATAACATGTAGCCTATGGGAGATGAAATTCCCATAATTCTAAGATTTCTGGATAGTGAGTTTCTGGATAATGGATTCAGTACCTGTTCTAAGGAAGTACTAATTGGATGCGCTATTGCATAGACTATTTGTTGATATATAAAAATTGATAAACATTCAAGATCCAATATTGCCCAGTGGGCACTACCTCTGCTAGTCTCCTGGCATTAATTCCATTTTTGTTCTTAACAATCTTGCTCCCGGTATACTTCCAATATTGTCAAATGAAACATCATAAAATAAAGGAATACAGAGGATTAGGATTTCATATATACTGAATCCAAACAAAGATAAAAGTCAGGTAAAAGTCAAAATATTAAGGATTGATGCTTTCAGTTCATGTGCATTTGTTATAACTTTAAATCTTACTACTGCAAAACTTTGAACAAAATGCTTTTTACAATATATCCATTTCTGCAACAGGGAAACAAATCTTTGAGGTTAAAAGGAAGAAAAAACACTAAACACTAAAATTTATTTCTAAAAGATATATTTAAACTGTAGGTTAGATCAGAGAGATTAATAAACAAATGAATAATTCAAAAGAAAAGAATGAATCAAAATGAATAAATACATAAATAAATGGGCACACCATCCTTGGATAAACACCATAATTTAATTTAGTTTTGCAAATATTTGTTCCCAGAACTTCTTTTGACTCATTGTAATATTTCATCATATAGAAAAATATTTGGAGAGTTTTTTCACATTTTGTTGGTTTCATTTGTCTTTTCATTTTAATAGATTTATTTTAATCATAGGTATTATAGAAAGTGGAATCTTTGAAGAGGTATCTTTAATGAATCATGAAAACATATTTTCCCCTTAATCATATACGACTGGGTTGTTACAGGGCTAAGGTTTAAGTTGTCCTTTAAATAGTAAGCATTTTATGCAAATTCATCAGGCTATACAGGCTCCCATAATGCCACTGACCTTTCCCAAGATTCATTCCATTCTTTTAAGTGTATAAATAAACATGACAGACAACTTAATCTAATATCTGACACTACATGCTAAAATAAAGGCAGTTAAGGATCATGATCCTTTTTCAGCAATATCTTCTGATTAAACCATTTAGCACTTAAAAATACTGTATAAATTAATCAGAATATTCTCCATAAAGTAAGGAATCTTCTGCACCCTCTTGTCTGTAAACCTCATAAAAAAAAATTGCTGACTTTTAGGGTTTTTTTTATCAAAGGTTGAGTTGTGTTTAGCTTCACAAAAAACCCCCCAAAAAATTTGCAAGATTCATTATGCCATGACACTTCTAAAAACCTGAATCTGTAAATACTCCAGCTAAAACCTGTCGAGATCATGTAGTCGATGGCAGATACCTCTTTAACAATTTGAAGATGTTTTTTGCCTTCAAGATTTTTGGGTTAATTTGAGGAATTTAAGGTTCTTTTGAACTATAAACTCAATACATTTGGGGTATTCAATGTTTTTCCCCAGTTGCATTTATATTCAAGTTTTTTCATAAATGAGTAAACATTCAAGTTATGAGTTTACTCAAGGTAGAAAAAACCTCACATACTGAACCTTTGATAAATAACCCCTTAAAATTATATACGTATTTGTTCTCTGTCATGTCAAAATACAACAGAATATAAAATTCTAGTAGATCCTGGATAATATACTCCACATATTATCCAGTAACTTGTAAAGATATAAATTTACTATTCAAGAATCACAGCCCATACAACTTAATTTCAGTCAGAGCGCGTTTATGGTTATACACATTTTCTTAATCCCAAAATCAAGTATCATCTCCTCCTCTTTTCAGTGCACCTGATGATAGGCAAGCAGAATGACTCAGAGAAGCATATTTATCAAAATGTGTATAATTTGGGGGGGGCATGGCCTACACAATCCAAGATGGACGCTTGATAGCGGAGCTCACACTGAACCCAGGGAAAAAAGCCATCTACAGGAATAACCGCTACCTCCTAAAACCGGTCACTACGCTGAACCCTTGCCCCTGCTAATGGGCAAACTCTGTCTAAAGGGAATATTGTTTAATTGATATTTGTCTTTAATAATACCAGATATGTTATATTCTATGTTCTTCCTTTTTTCTAGCTTAGGCGACCATAAAGCTAGTATTAATATGTACATGGAAAAGGATCATCATTGAAGATGGCAACCCCATTCAACACTATTTCAATGTAAGACATTGGGGGTCATTTATAAAGTTTGCACAGAACATAATTGTTTGCAAATGGTAGTTTTGCCCATGCTTTTTCCTGAATGCTACAATATTGCACTACTGTGCCCATCTTTCCGGTTTTTGCGAATTCGCATTGTGAATGAATTTTTGCAAACAATTCTCAAACAAGACGGGTCTTTGCGTGAGTACAGGCACTTTGCAAGATTGTTTTGTGAGAAAATAGAGTTAAAAGTAAATTAAATATATTCACTCTGCGAACCAATCTGCCCTGCGCAAAGTTTATAAAAGACCCCCACTGACTACAATTAATAAAAATGCACAATATAACAAACATGGCATTAACTATTACATCAATAAATGTTAGAGGTCTCAATACTCCACTAAAGAGGGATATAGTCTTTAGAGAGGCAAAAACAATGCATGTAGATATTTTGTGTCTACAAGAAACACATTTCAAAAGTGGAGATCCAAACAGACTTAAAAATTCTGCTTATCCCAATCAATTCTATTCCTCCTATAGATCCAAGAAAAGAGGAGTAGCGATTTGAATACACAGAAAGCACTCACGTATGTTGGAGCATTCATACTCTGACTCAGAAGGAAGATATACAGATGCAGCCACTTGGATTTGTGAGTTAGATGCGTCATGACTTAATTGAAGAAACTGTGTTATCTAAAGTTATCTTAACTCATTTAATGCATTTAACCTTTTCATTAGCATACCAAAGCACCATTGTTTTCAATGGTGAACTCTTTAATTGGATGGGATGCTGTGACACAATATTCTGTGCTAAGTGGGATGAATGGGATAAATGAGTTAAGTTCTTCTGTGTCAAATGCACAATCCAAAGTGGCTTCATCTGTATTATACAAGTAGGCAAAATTAATAACAATCTCATTACCATTGCCTCGGTATATGCTCCCAATAGGAATCAAATACCATTCCTGAGTAAATTCCTTAAAATTGTAACTCAAGTACAAAAAGGAAGCCTGATAACTGCAGGAGATTTCAACCTAACTCCTAATACCACTATAGATACTAACTCTGGACTACCCAGCGGGACCTATAAAAAGTTTAAAAACTTAATAAGGGATCATAATCTATTTGATGCCTGGAGGGTGACTGTATGTCAGAAAGAGATTATACATACCATTCAAGTGTACACAACAGCTACAGTATTCTAGAATAGACTTAATACTGATTGATAAGTACAAATGCAGTCACTTTGGATTGTAAGTTTAATGCGTCGTGACTTAACTCATCTATCTCATTTATCTCACTTAGCACAGAATATTGTGTCACAGCATCCCATCCAATTAAAGAGTTCACCATTGAAAACAATGGAGCTTTGGTATGCTAATGAAAAGGTTAAATGCATTAAATGAGTTAAGATAACTTTAGATAACACAATTTCTTCAATTAGCTCTGAGTCACGACGCATTTAACTTACAAATCCAAGTGACTCTATCTGTACACCCTCCAGAATATCGAATTAATACGAATAGGCTAAATAAAGTGGTCAGATCATGTACCCATTACGGTAGACCTAATAAATCAAGGCTGCAGTGCAGGAAAAAGTCTGTGGCGCTTAAATGAAAGATTGCTAGCCATCCCCAATGTACGAAATAAATGCTCAAAGTTATTACAGGAATATTTCCAACATAATGAAAATACCAACACTTCCTAGGGACTCTTATGGTGTGCCCATAAGGAGGTCATGCAAGGACATTTAATTCAAATGGCAGCGCAACAGAAAAAACTACAAACAACAAAAATAAACACCATTGAGCCACAATTAGAAGTCCTGGAAAAATAAACAACAACCAAAAAAAAAAACTACAGCAAAACAAATATCTGAGCTCAGGAAACAGTTAGAGATTATATATACTTGAATGAATGCTTACTTCCTAAAATTAAACACAATCACTATAGCAAGGGCAACACAGCCTCTTGACTACTAGCCAAACTACAGTAGTTAAACAAAAACAGGCACAAACAAGAATAGACACAATAAGATATGTAAGCAAGGCCCTGAGGTCAAACCCAAAAGAAATAGCAAACGTTTTTGCAGAATTTTACAGTGGACTATACAATTAAAAACAGAATGGAGACACACAAATACCCACTCAAGAGGAAATAGACAGCTTCCTCAAAAAAGCAAAACTACCTACAATATCTAGCAATCAGATGCAGATGTTAAATCAACCAATAAAAGTAGAAGAAGTAGAAAGGACAATAAAAGAAATAGCGAAAGGAAAAGCCCCAGGGCCCGATGGCTTCACGTTATTCTATTATAAAACTTTTCGAGAAACATTGACACCCTATCTTACCTCTCTCTAATCAAGTAATGATGGGTCAACCATTTCCTACAGAAATTTTAGAGGCAAAATCACAACTATTCATAAAACAGGAAAAGATCCACAGAAATGCTCAAATTATTGGCCAATTTCCTTGCTTAACAATGACTTAAAAATATATGCAAACATTTTAGTAAAAAGGTTGGAACCCGTCCTACCACAATTAATTTGGGCCAAACAGGGTTCGTTAAGGGGAGGCAGGGAGCTGATAATACAAGGAGATTGCTGAACCTTATAGAAATAGCCAAAAGAACAGCTAGACGCAGAAAAGGCCTTCGACAGGATCCACTGGGGATACCTGTTGAGGGCCCTACAGGCTTATGGCATTACAGGTCAATTTCTCAGGGCTATCCTTAGCCTATACTCTACGCCTACAGCAAGAGTGTCAGCGGGGGCCAGCGGCACCCACAAGGAGGGTGTAGTCAGGATCAAGGAGGAAGCCCCTTCCAGAGAGTCCAGGCAGAGTTCAGTTCAGGGTTAATCCGATAGAATGGTCAAAGTCCAGGCAAAAGGGTTCAGGAGGCAGGCAGCACAGATTCAAGGTCAGGAAACAGGCAGTAGGTCAGTAACAGGAATAATAGGATAGCAGGAACACAATATAATATTGAGCTATACTCGGGCATCAGACCCGTGTCTTCAGCGTCCTTTTACAGTATATTTGAATTTGGCACCGGAACACGCTTGGCGCCCTACCCACGTGTCGGCTATGGGCGCCGGAGCTCCCGGAAAGGCTCCGGGCGGCATCCGTGACAAAGAGTCAGTCAAGCAGGCTTCCTTTCTGATCCCTTTAAACTCTCTAATGGGACACGACAGGTATGCCCCCTGTTCCCACTGATATTTAACCTTGTCCTAGAATCCTTAGCAAACACAATACGAATACAAAAGTAAATATATGGCATTAAATGTGGAATGCAACAACATAAATTAGCACTTTTCACGGATGATATAATACTCACACTTACAGACCCAGTAGTTACACTACTAAACCTTCAAGCCTTATTATCCCAATATGGGAAAATTTCCCTATATAAAGTCAACTGCAATAAAACTGAAGCACTTCCTATAGCTATTCAATTAGAACAGTTAAAAGTCTTAAAGAACATATATCAATGGAAAAATAATACGTTAACATATTTGGGAGTAGAACTAGCGCAAACACCAGCACAAAAAAGGATAGTTTAACTAGATGGGGCCCGATGTACATTTCCTGGCTAGGTCGCATAGCATTTCTTAAGATGATGATCCTTCCCAAACTGTATTTATTTAGGATGCTCCCAATTCATATACCTTCTCGGTTCATTAAGGATAGCCAAAGACTGTTTAACAAATTTGTATGGCTTAATATTAAACCAAGGGTACAGGCAAGCATCTTATATAAAGCAACTCAAGAAGGGGGACTTGGACTACCAAATCTTTCGCTATATCAGAAAGCTGCTACTTTAAACCAGACATTATGGTGGAGCAATAATACCCCACACAATAGATGGCAACAACTCGAACAACACTTCGAGAGCATTTGCAGACATCAGCAATACATACAATCTCAGCTCTAAAGAATTCTATAAATATCTCAATCAGATATCTGTTACAATCAGAACCTATGAGACATCAAGACAACCTACAGCTATGAAAAAGATATTGCTTACTTCTACAGTTATGGCTAAAGGTATCTCCAGGATTTACAGCACCTTACTACAAGCAGCGCTTACTGACAGACCTACATATATGGGCAGATGGGAAAACCTACTTGGCAAAATCTATTCCACAGAGCAACTAAACACCTGACTAGATGTACCAGCCACTGGGAAAATTATCATAAGATACTACTGCAGTGGTATCTAACTCCAGAGAGACACCATCAAATGTTCCCAACGACATCTCCCTTATGCTGGAGGAATTGTGGAAATAAAGTAGATTTTTTACATATTTGATTAATAGTAAAGTATGGGAATCATACACGTTCGCAGGTTTCCTGCAACTTTAGCTTTTTATTGTGTAACCACACTGGCTTACATATTTGGTGGTACTGTCCTAGGATAATACAACTATGGAAAGATGCCTATAAGCTAATATGCCATGTAACATGACTAAAACTTCAACCTACCCTGGAAATGGCACTACTAAATTTAGATCTCATCAAGTTACCCAAACACAGCAGAAGTATTATTTTCCATATTTCTCACAGTGGTAAGATTTTTGATACCAAAAAAGTGGAAAACAATTACAATTCCAACATATAAAGAAATGATTATACTAATCAATGAACATACCCAATATGAGAAAATATCAGCTCAAGCCAATAATAATCTAAAGAAATACTATTACCACTGGAACAATTGGTTAGATTGGAGCAGCAAGCAATGATATTATACAAGAAAGTGACAACCGATCAAAAGATATTGGTAACAAATAGTAAAGACCAGTCAAGTTGAAAAGCCTTTATCCTGGCCTTTGTATTTAACTAGACCATCTTTGAGATTTAAGGGTTAAACAGAATATTTAACTATAGGTTATTTTGATCCATCTTAATATATATATATATATATATATATATATATATATATATATATATATATATATATATATATATATATATATATATATATATATATATATATATATATATATATATATATATGTGCTATGATATACATATGCTCACCTAAGCCTAAGCATTGAATACTAAACACTAAGTACTAAGTGTTAAGCACTAAACACTAAGCACTAAACACTAAGTACTAGTTATAATCTTTGGGTATAACCAGTAGCTATAAACACTAATTACAAGCCCTTGATATATGATCAACATCTAATATCTTGCATACTAGTTTTTAAACTACGCCTTCTTTTTCAACATGAAGATGATAAATCTGAATATAGACGTAGGTAATTGTGCTTAGACCCCTAGGCATTCTTATCCCTTAGACATCTCTCCTTTTTTTCTCTACTTTTCTATTTATTTCTTACTATATAAGTTTCCTTCTATTCTCTGTAACGATGTTGAAAAGTTGAAATATGGTATGAATATATGTTTCAACTTTGTGAATTGTAAAATCAACCTGGAAAAATAAAGTAAAAAAAAAATGTGTATAATTTTAGAGGTTTTATTCTACTTTGAATAAATTCACACTTTAATAACAAATTAAAATATACAAATACCTCAAATTCGTATTTTAATCATCATTTCAAAAAAAATTCTAAAAACTGGAAATGAAAAAATAGATCACATTTTGCCCAGGACAGCTCTCATTGACTTCTACATGAACTTCACAGATTTCAGATGACAAATTTTTACATTAGAATGTTTTAATTTATTTAATTTATTTATTAACAGCACAAGCAATTTACATAGGTAAGTTTTGTTGAAAAAATACCAAAGTTCATCAAATTCAACCCCTCCAAACTAACCTCAGTGCACATATATATGCATACTTATACCAACCTATCTATATACTCACATATCTAAACTACATATACCAATATCTATAATAAGGGGCACATTTACTAAGGGACGAATTTCGAGGGTTAAAAAACGCTTGAATTCGCCCTTCGAATTGAATTCGAATTAAAACCCCTCAAATTCGAATTTCGAATTCAAGGGGTTTTAACACAATTCAAATTATCGAACATTTGAATAAAATAAATCGTTCGAATCAATAAGCATTTTTTTTTCAATCTAAAAAACTTGGAAACATCCTATGGGAGATTCCCATAGGGATATATAGCAATTTGGTAGGTTTAATCTGCCGAAATTGTTATATCAAATTTTTTTCGACAATCGAATTAGAATTTTCGAATTTGACAAATTCTAATCAAAATTGTTATATCAAATTTTTTTCGACAATTGAATTAGAATTTTCGAATTTGACAAATTCTAATCAAATTTTGGCCTATTCAATAATAAGCCCAAAATAAAGTTGAATTTCGAATTTTCACTTTGAATCAATTCGAACCTTAGTAAATGCGCCCCTAATTGTTGATTTTAGTATCACAATATCCATTGATATGCTGGTACAAGAAATCAGCCAAGCAACACTTTTTTCAGTTCTTTTGTTTTCAGATAGTTCCCCAGAAATACAGATTTTTTTATTTTTTGTGTGACTATTTTTCTAATATTGAAGTTTAAAAATTTAGTTTTTTACCTTCTTATGTCTTTCTTAATCAGCTCTGGGAGTAGGGCCACCAACATGATGAACTGTTCTAAATTGATATATTAGTCGATACATTTTTTATATTTTGCCCTGCTAAGCAGAATCCCTGAGTTTAATTAAAATAGCTGTTAGAATTTATAAAATATATAGTTGCTACAGATGCTATTGAGAAATGTATCAACAAATGTTTCAAATGAAACATCAGAGACAGGAGCATTAAACTTCAATGTTGGAAAAAAATTGTAAAAACTTAAAAATAGAAAGTAATTGAAAAGTTCTGTTTCTTTAATCTTAAGGGGCTCTCTAAAGAGGTGGCCTCAATTTTATGGGGTACCCCTGGTACCCCTGGGATTGGTGAGTTAAATGCGTCATGACTCAGGGCTAATTGAAGAAACCGTGTTATCTAAAGTTATCTTAACCCATTTAATCCATTTAACCTTTTCATTATCATACCAAAGCACCATTGTTTTCAATGGTGAACTCTTTAATTGGATGGGATGCTGTGACACAATATTCTGTACTAAGTGGGATAAATGGGAGAGATGAGTTAAGTTTTTCTGTGTCAAATGTACAATTCAAAGTGGCTTCATCTGTATGTTTTTCATAAACTAAATGTAAACCGCTGCTCCTTAAAGGAAAACTATACCCCCCAAAATGAATACTTCAGCAACCGATTGTTTATATCAAATTAAGTAGCATATTAAAGAATCTTACCAAACTGGAATATATATTTAAGTAAATATTGCCCTTTTACATCTCTTGCCTTGAACCACCATTTCATGATGGTATGTGTGCTGCCTCAGAGATCACCTGACCAGAAATATTTCAACTCTAACTGTAACAGGAAGAAGTGTGGAAGCAAAAGACACAACTCTGTCTGTTAATTGGCTCATGTGACCTAACTTTATAGTTTGTTTGGTATGTTTGTTTGCACCGTTGAATCATACGATCCCAGGAGGCTGTCCTTATTTTTTAAAATGGCTATTTTCTATTTAGGATGACCCAATGGCACATGCTACTAAAGAAAGTATATTATTATGTAAATGGTTTATTTACATGAAGCAAGGTTTTACATATGAGTTGTTTTATGCAATATCTTTTTATAGAGACCTACATTATTCGGGGGGTATAGTTTTCCTTTAAGTATTTTAAATCATGAGTAAAAGTGAGTATATTTTAACATCTTTTTTTTTAGAGCATGCTGGGTGTTCTCAAACCAAAATATCTCTATAAAATGTATATCTCCATATAAATAGCTGTATTTACTATAGATATCTATAGATAATTAATTCAATGTAATATCATGATTTACGCTAATTTCCATATGTAACATTCTCATCAGTGAATTATCTTACATTTGTGACTCAATAATTAAGTGTATCATCTTAGTGCAGTTCAGACCAGTTCCTGCATTGCTAGAAGCCAGCAGGGAATTTGCAAAGTCTGAGGAACTACAACAAATTGCACCTTTTGTGTTTATGTACTTAAAAAAACCTGCCAAAAAAGTTCACTCACCGTGACACATTCATATCTATTTTTGCAATGCATATTACTTCAGCCTAAAATCATCTGGCATCTGCCAATAAAACAAAAGAAATAAGATAAGACAAAAATGTTCAGCTCTGCAAAGGAAAATGTAGTCTGTCAAGACAATTGTGTTAAACCCTGCTGAAGAGAATAATTCTGCAGTTTATGAACGCATTACAGTTCTTTTTAATGCCTATTCAGAAATGAAAAAATAAAAATGTTATCCTCTGTATTTTACATATTAGCACTAAGAGCACTTCCATTTAATATTTAATGCTCAATAAAATAATTAACAAAAAAGGCAGTTTCCATAAAATTAATTTCCAATAGGCATCCTGAAAATGTATATTTATGCTCTAATAAGGGATGTCTATTTGATCATATTTGGTGCCTTTTAGCTGCAAAACAGGACATCTAACAAAAATTTATTGACAAAACTGTGTAAATTAAACCTACCTGTGTTTTATAAAGTTTTCTTCTTTCCTATTATCAAATGTAATCCTTTCTGTATGAACAGATAGAAGTTTCATTTTTCATTTCTTTAAAATGATTAAGGCTTAATAACAAATTCCAGATGGTCTGAAGCAAATAAACAACTGACTACAAAGAATACCACAGGGAGATGCACAGAAGAACATAGCTCTCTACTCTCCCTCTTATATCACCCCAGCAGACTAGTTAAGAGGTGGTATTTCCACAAACATATGGGAAGAAGAATAATTATAACCTTTAAATAATAATGGTATCTAGAGGAGATACGTCAAAAGCAATTGGACTTTGAGTCCAGTTTCTGGAAATGTCCTGCTGCTTTAGACTTACAGTATCTCCACTAGATACTGTATATCATGACCTGGATGAATAAAAACCTTCACAGACATAATTATTATTATCTTAGCATTTTCCACTATTAACAATATTATGATCATCCAACAGGTTTAGTTGATGGAAGGTGAACATGTTTTTTTAAATTAACAAGACTGTTATACTTACAAGTGTATTGGTTGTATTCCAAAGAAATATCTTTCTTAATCATTGTTTGTCCAGCCACACCAGTCTTGGCCTCCCCTGGCTTAGGCAACATAATCCAACTGTCAGGATTCTGGGGAACAAGTTCAGCGTGTGCCCTTACGACGCCTGTACCTGTTGCTGGTGGGCACGTGCACATGTACGCACATGCACATGTACACACGTGCATGTTCTGATGCATGCGCTCTCAATTAAAAGAGATGCTCAGGCCTAGGCTCAATTCTGAGGTGATCGTCCTTTACTGACACTGAGCATATTTGTTACTTCTGAGAACTTCTGATTACTACTTTGGCTTGCTTTTGACTACTCTTCTTGCTTTTTGACTACTCTTCTTGATTTTCCCTGAATTGACGCTTGCTTCCTGAACCTTTCTGTGTATGACCCGGCCTGTTCCTGACTTCGTCTTTTCGCCTGCAGTTAAGTGTGTTCTAATTTCATTAACTGTTATATTCTCTGTGGGCTCTTTGGCACTCCTACTATTCCTTAGCTGAGATCGCTTTGTTAATACCTTCAGACTCACTGTGATACCTGACAGTATCACCACATCATGGAGTTTGGGGATCCAACCCCTTCCCTCTATCTATCTCGACACCATCAACACCCGAACCGAAGATGTCACTTCCAGAGCATTTTTCTGGAGACAGACAAACATTTTGGGTATTTGAAAATGACTGCTGACTTATGTTTTCTCTAAAAATACAGTCCTATGCAACGGAACAAGTCAGGGTGGGAGTGGTAATTTCACTGTTATCTGGAGAACCAAAGACCTGGGCCCATCAATTATTTGAGACACAAAGTCCTTTGTTGGCTGATCAAGACACATTCTTTTTGGCTTGGCCCAAATCTACAATGATCCCAAGAGGTCAGATATTGCAGAGACTATGATCAGAACTCTTCTACAGGGTAAATGCCCAGTGAAAGAATATGTTACAGATTTCCGTACTTATGCAACAGATACAGAGTGGAATGACAAGGCTCTTAGGCATCAATCCTGTATAGGACTAAGTCCAACCCTAAAGGATGAACTAGCCTAAGTAGGATTACCTGACATGGTGAATGTACTGATCAATCTGAGCATGCAAATTGATCGACGTTTGAGAGAAAGACGGGCTGAAAGAGCTGCAACACCCTGTCTCGGAACATCTTAGGTATTGCCTAAAGCCCCCCTTTCTCCACATGTTACTACCATTTCCCCTGCTGAAATTCCTCCAGAACCTATGCAGATTTGGACTTATTAGAACGGCATCTTGGCTCAACAGAGAACCCGGAGACAAGAAAATAATTTATGTCTTTACTGTGGCCTTCCGGGACAGTTTTTCAAAGATTGCCCTACTCAACCGGGGGTAAGCATTTTCACCCAACATGTCTCCTGTTCTCATCTTCTATTCCTTAGGACTTATTATGTTAATTGATCCTATCTCCCTACAGTTGTCCCAAGGGTCCCTAGAGAGAACCAAGGGTCTCTCTAGAGAGAACCACGTCTAAATATTTGGCCTTGTACTCATCCCAAGGTTCTCATCTTCAGTTTATTCCAACATTTCTTCATCACTTTATCAACGTCTTTGTGTTATTGCCCAATTGATTTGCTTCCTGGGGCTCCTATTCCATTTGGCCTTATTTATCCTCTGTCCAAACCTGAATTGTTGGTACTGAAAGACTATATCGATGAGAATCTAAAGAAGGGATTTATTAGTCCTTCCACTTTTTTGTGGAGTAGAAGGATCACTCTTTACTAGTGATCGGTGAATTAATTAGCCAGCGGCGAATTCGCAGCAAATTCCCACAATTCGCGGCAGGTGAATAAATTTGTGAAAACGGCGGCAAATTTTTTTCTTGCGTCCATTTTTTCTACGCCGGCAATCGTCGCCAGCGTCCAAAACGAGATGCGGCAGTGTTTCGTGAATTTTTCAACCGTTTCATGAATTTATCTAGAAATTTGCAGAAAATTCGGGCAAGTGAAATGCCGCCTATTTGCCCATCACTACTCCTTACGCCCCTGCATTGATTTTAGACACTTGAATCAAATCACAGTAAAGAACCCATTACCTCTTATTCCCGAGTTGTATTAAAATCTTCATGGTGCTAAGAAAGATTTTTTCAAAGCTTGACTTACGTGGAGCTAACAACTTGATGAGAATTTGTCAAGGGGATGAGTGGAAGACAGCTTTCTGTTCTCGCTTCGGCCACTATGAGTATCTCGTAATGACATTTCGTTTATGCAATGCTACTTTCCAGCATTCCGTCAATTACATATCCTGCTATTCAAAGATTGCTGATTGCTTGTCACGTTTACCTTTACGTTGTAGCACTGACTGATATATTATCATCTACAGTTACAGCTGCTGATTTTAAGCAAGCCTGTCTCACATATCCAGGACATCTTACAAAACCAATGGCCAAATGCTGATCTTCAAAAATACTATGGGATTAGACATGAACTGTCCTTAATAGATGGCTATGTTGTCCATGGAGCTTATCAATTACTGGTACCAAAGACCTTGAGAGAAAAGCTCATACAACTTGCACATGACATCAAGGAATTGTATGTACACAGGGCCGCCATCAGGGGGGGACAGGGGGGACAAGTGTCCCCGGCCCGGGGCTGAAGGGGGCCCGGCAGTGCTGCATTTTCCCAAGAGCCAGGCCCCTCTTATCAGCGCCGAGTCGATGCGGAAGTGGCGAACAGATGCGAAGGAGCCGACACTTACAGTAAGTCCTGAAGTCACGGAAATACCTGAAGTTTGCTGAAGTCCTGAAGCCATGAGTTCAATTCCACCAACACCCATGTGGGTTTTTTTTTTTTTTTAATCCCCTGGCCTCAAATGTTTTCTTTTAATACTCTATAGCAGTGGTCCTCAAACTTGGCCCTCCAGCTGTTAAGGAACTACAAGTCCCACAATGCAATGATGGAGTCTGACAGCCACAGTCAGGCAAATGCATTGTGGGACTTGTAGTTCCTTAACAGCTGGAGGGCCAAGTTTGAGGACCACTGCTCTATAGGCCCCTGTCACCAATTTTTAAAAAAAAATATTTTATGGGGCTCCAATATTTTTTTTTAACTTGTTAACGGGGGCCCTGCCACCAATGTTTAAAAAAAATATTTTTGGGGCCCCAATTTTTTTTTACTTGTAAGGGAGGCCCTGTCGCCAATGTTTTATTAAAAAAAATTTTTGGGCCCCAATTTTTTTCAACTTGTAAGGGGGGCCCTGTCGCCAATGTTTTCTTAAAAACATTTTTTTGGGGCCCCAATTTTTTTAAATTTGTATGAGGGGCTCTGGCACCAATGCTTTAAAAATGCTTTTATGGTGGGGGGCTTGCACCAATTTTTTTTTTAACTTATAAGGGAGCCCGGGGGGGGGGTTTACTTTTTGAGTGCTGATGTCTGTGTGGTCTTTTTAACTTTGATGTGGATTCGGCGGGGATTGGGGCGGGGCTTAGATGCCTGGGTGGGCGGAGACCAGGGGGCCCTGACAATTTTGTTGTGCGGGGCCCCGTGATTTCTAATGGCGGCCCTGTATGTACAAAACAAAGACTACGATAACTATACTGGTGGTCAGCAATGGATGTCGCGGTAACTGCAATTCATTCTTGTGTTACTTTCCAGAATCAAGACAAAACAGCTATAACACATACAGTACTCCACCACTTTAGCCAGTGACATTTCCTGATCCGGCATGGGAAAAACTTGTTATTGATATTGTGGGTCCTTTTGCAAATGCTCCTATAGACTGCAGATTTGCTATAACTCTGATATACTATTACAGTAAATGGGCAGAAATGGCATTTGTTTCTCATATAACGTCAACTACAGTAATAACATTTCTGTGTACAATCTTCATCAGAGAAGGTAATCCAAAGAGTTAATATCAAGCAATGGACAACAGTCTGTC
>CM044441.1:80425828-80434768 GCA_024363595.1 Xenopus borealis
TGAAAATTAGCTGACACTAGTCAGATCTTCACCTTAATCTTCCTAATTAAGGGTTTCCACTCTCTTCTTTTTTGCAACTTGAATTTATTCACCAGCCATGGGTTTGTGGAGAAATGTCAGCTTGTGCAAAACCATATGAAACTGCAGCAAAAACATTCTGTGGAAAAATTCATTCGAAAAAAAAACACTCATTGACATTAATGCATTTGGACAAAAAGTCACCATAAGAAAAAACCCCATTGATTTTAATGCATTAGGACAAAAAAGTCATCAGAGGAAAAGCGCCCATCGACTTTAATGCATTTGGAGCAAGAAAAAATGTTGCACACGTAAAAACAACCATTGGCTTAATTGTGTTTGACTAGTTTTTTTGCTGTTTTGCAATTTTTAGAAGCGAAACAGAACAGATTGGTTCATCACTAATCACAGCCCAGTAACTTGTTTCATCCCTGCAGGTGTCAATGATACCAATTATATCATAAACTTTAGAGCATGCAATTAACTCTAGCTCTCCCTTTTTACCTGACAAACTTTGTGCGTATGCCAGTATACAGTTTAGGTTTCTACTTTTCCTTTTACAATTTACATTACTTAATGGAGAATTATATATTTTATTTCTTAGTATTAGCCTGTTTTCCTTGTAACGGAGGGGTCTCCATACCTGGTAAACTGTTTGGCCTCCTGACTCCTCCAACATAACCTCTTATTACTAATCCCATTGTCCTGTCTACCCTAGTTTCCCCATAATTCTTTATCTCACCCCCTTAGCCAAGTTTAAACATGCCAACCTCTTAGACATTCATTCACCTAGCACAGTGTACCCCCTTCCGTTGAGGTGCAGTCCATAATGGGAAAGTATGGTGGGGTGTGTGTATGGATGCTGGGGTTTTATTTGGAGGGGTTGAACTTGATGGACTTTGTTTTTTTTCAACCTAATTTACCTATTTAACTATAACTATGTTACTATCAAGACTATAAAGGTTGTACCCCGTGCAAAAATCAGCAGTGTGCTATTAACCCAAACAGTCCTTCCTTGAGCAATGCTCTTAGCTCCCTAAGCTATGGCTGTCTTCCTAAATGTGCATGTGGCATGGGCAAAATTTCAGAAAAAAATTACATTGGAAGACTTACCAGTAATCTTAAAGCCTAGATTCCTGAACTCACTTTTTAAGGTCTTCCATGTACTAAGACAATTGGCCATGCCTAGCCCCACCCAATAATATGTCTACCTGAATAATCACATGCTGAACCCTGACACCAGGAAGACAGCAAACGGTTTGGTTGTAGCGATCCATATATACACCAATCAGACCTGTAAATGTCCTCACATATATAAAACAAATACACACCTAAACTAATTCTAGATTTTAAAATGACTGTAGCCTTTGATATTATAATTATAAAAAAAAAAAAAAAATCCATGCACACACACTGTCAGTTAGTATCTTCTGATATAATATGTGTGATAGATGTGGTGGTTGCATGTAACCAATGTTTCTCAAAATAATATATTTGTAAAGTGAATACATGAATGCAATGAGGGTGAAATAGCTTAAAAGAATCAAAACTCCTCCGCTAAAGTCCCCCCTCAGTCAGCTTCTGTAGTTCCTAGGGTGGTGTTAGTCAGTGATGTTGATAGTTCCACAGTCTGAACCTATAAAGGGCAGCAACAGATGTTGGATGATGTGTATTTTTGGTCAAAACTCACAAATTAGAATTGGGAATTATCCAAACTAGATTAGAATTTGAATTCAAAATTTGTGATTTATCAATTTTTGACCCTGGGAACAATTCAAATATGACTAATCACCACCTAAAACCTGCCAAGTCCATAAGAAGTCAATGGCACAGGTCCAGTGACACATTTGAAGATGTTAATAGCCTTCCTGACATTCGAGTTTTTTTTAGAGAAAAAACTCAATTCTAGTTTAGTCGAATGCTAATCTAATTTGATTTGAGTTATCAAGTTGGTAATATTTGTTCAAGTTTTTTTCTTATATAAGCTCCCATTCAAATTTTGATTATATTCAAATACTCAGATCTTTTACCTGTATAATTATGAAATCTAGATGATTTCTGTTTCTGATAATGAGACAACTGCTGCTTAAAGGAAAACTATACCCCTCAAACAATGTAGGTCTCTATAAAAAGATATTGCATAAAACAACTCATATGTAAAACCTTTCTTCATGTAACTAAACCATTTTCATAATAATATACTTTTTTAGTAGCGTGTGCCATTGGGTAATCATAAATAGAAAATAGCCATTTTAAAAAATAAGGACAGCCTCCTGGGATCCTAGGATCCAACGGTGCACACAAACATACCAAACAAACTATAAAGTTAGGTCAGATCAGCCAATTAACAGACAGAGTTGTGTCTTTTGCTTCAACACTTCTTCCTGTTACAGTTAGAGCTGAAATATGTCTGGTCAGGTGATCTCTGAGGCAGCACACAGACCATCACCCAATGGGGGTTCAAGGCAAGAGATGTAAAAGGGCAATATTTACTTAAATATATATACCAGTTTGGTAAGATTATTTGATATGTCACTTAATTTGATATAAACTATCTGTTGCTCAAGTATTAATTTTCGGGGTATAGTTTTCCTTTAAGCTGTTTATATTTTACAAGAATGCTATTTATGTACAAATGCTTGAATGTATTTATTCTAAAGACAACAAAAATTTCCTATCTCTAGCTATTTCTTGTTAGTAAGCATTATTCAACTGGAGCTTGAAGACTTATATAACACAAAGGGCTCTTTATTGTGTAGGGGACTGGAAAATTAGTCTCTCACTATTATTTAGCAGGCAGTCCCCTAATGTAATAGACACCTAACTGTGTCCTAAAATACAGTTACAAGGGGGGCCTGTTTCATATTCCTGCTTTAAAGCTATTTCCATTGGGGTTCACACTGTGAACAGTATATGGCACTTTGCTTAAGTATAAAGTCATGGGCAGCCATGTGCCCAGGGTCCATCTTTTGCTGACTCTGGCCTGAGCAGGCAGGCAGAGATTGAGTGGAACCTAGACAAGTCAGGCCTAGTAAGGATAGGCTACTCACCTTAAGATGCCACTCTAGGAGTGACAGATAGACATGCTATTTAGCTGAGCAGCTTGAGGCTCCTCCAAGGATTGTGAGTGGGATTTTGATCCCGAGTACTAATTGTCCAGAAGTAGGGACTAAGTATACATCCCTAGGGATGTGAGTTTCCCCTCAGGTTCCACTTAGGGAAAATGTGAAAGCTGGGTGTAACCCGAGTGGCTGCTGTGTATGTTGTCCCCCATCTCTGAGGGGACAGCTACTGACCAAAGGTGCTGTGAGTACTTGCCTATGCAGTGTTGATGTATAATCTAGCTTGTGCTGTATGTTCACTCCATTGTGTTTGTTCCTGCACAATAAATATGTTCATTGGTTAAGTTATAAGGACCAATGGCACTGAATTAGTGCACCCTGGATCAAGTTACAGTTACACTACAACCCTGCCTCCACACCGTTGCAAGGGCTTACTCCTTAAGAATTAAGGTCTGGAGCATAGTATTGGGAGAATGGTGCACTCATTTTACTATAGCGCTACAATTGTTTTTCTGTTGCTCCATACTGTTCACTTCTGATGTCAGTAGCACATTCTCTGAACTTTTGACTGATAGTGGGATATGAGTTACTAACAATGCTAGTGTGGGCATGGCTAAAGCATGCTTACTCATTTAGATTAAAAGAGCTTTAGGATTATAGTATTTATGTCATAAAACCGAGGTTTGTAACAGGCTTATACAGACACTCTATGACACAAGTACATTAAATAAAGAGCACACATTTTAGATGAGCTTTAACATGTACACACGGATGAAAAAAAACTTTCTCTTTGCAATGATCTGCAACAAATAAATGTGTTTTATTTATGTCTGACTTTGATTCTTGTATTTGGAATCTGCAAAATGTGCTTATGACATAATGTTATAATTCAGTAAATAAAAAGGGTGTAGACAGCGACAAATACAGAGAGCTCATTTACTACCACCACCATAGGGCAAACATGTACAGTATGTGATCTTTGTGCAAACGAATTCAACTCATTAAAGGTTCTTACATAGTAACATAGCTAAATCAGGTTAAAAAAAGGCAAAGTCCATCAAGTTCAGCCCCTCCAAATGAAAACCCAGCATCCATAACCCCTCCACACTTTCACATAAATTATATATACCCATATCTAAACTAACTATAGAGTTTAATATCACAATATAAAGAAAACCGAAGCACCGGTTGGGCCAGTTAAAATTGTAAAAATCTAAAGCTATTATTATTATTTAGCAGTCCATTTTAAAAAACTCCATAATTACAGCAGCATGTTAGAAAGGTTAACACGTGGAGGGGAGCCACGAAACGCGGCAACCAAGCTTTCTGACATGCTGCTGTAACTATGGAGTTTATCTACTATGATTAATGATTCACTGCAAGGGGTGGCGGTGTACGTGCAGCACGCTGAAGCCAGTTTTTGGTCCGGTAAAGGCTCCCACTAATTAATTTACTTTTTCTGTCCCTTAGTATCACAACAGCCTTTGATATTATGTCTGAAATCATCCAAGCCATTCTTAAAGGCATTAACAGAATCAGCCATCACAACATTTCCCAGCAGTGCATTCTACAACCTCACTGACCTCACAGTATGTTGCTTCAAATTCCTTTTCTTCTAGTCTGAAGGGATGACCTCTGGTACAGTGATCCTTTTTATGGGAAAAAAAGGTCCCCTGCTATTTGTCTATAATGTCCTTTAATGTACTTGTAAAGTCTAATCATGACCCCTCGCAAGCTCCTTATTTCCAGAGAAATTAGAGGGTAGACTGTCAAGGTTAGAGTTGTTTTAAGTCTTTCATCCCCCTAACCAGTTTAGTTGCACATCTCTGCACTCTCTTCAGCTCATTAATATCCATCTTATTTAATGGAGTCCAAAACTGCACTACATACTCCAGGTGAGGCCTTACCAAGGACCTATAAAGAGGCATAATTCTGTTTTCATTCCTTGAGTTAATGCCCTTTTTTGCAAGACATAACTTTATTTGCTTTAGTAACCACAGAATGACACTGCCCTCACAACTTGTTATCTACAAAAAGCCCCTAGATCCTTCCCATTTAAATCCCAACTCCCAACACACTGCCATTTAGGGTATATCTTACATTTATATTATTTCTGCCAAATAGCATATCCTTGAATTTATCAACATTGAACCTCATTTTCCAGTTTGCTGCCCAGTTTCCCAACTTAGACAAATCACTCTGCAAAGTGGCAGCATCCTGCATGGAACCTATAGTCCTGCACACTTTAGTATCATCTGCCAAAATAGAAACAGTACTTTCAATGCCCACCTCCAGGTCATTAATAAACAACTTGAAAAGCAATGGACATAGTATAGAGCCCTGTGGTACACCACTAACAAAACTTGTCCAATGAGAAAATGTTCCATTTACCACCACTGTTTGTAGTCTATCTTTGAGCCAGTTATCTATCCAGGTACAAATACTATGTTCCAGGCCAATATTCCTTAATTTAACCAGTAACCTTCTGTGTGGCACTGTATCAAATGCTTTAGCAAAGTCTAACAAAATCACATATACTGCCATCCAAGAATCTACTGTATGTCCCTGCTCACCTTCTCATAAAAAGAAATTAAATTAGTCTGGCAAGATCTATTATGCATAAAACCATGCTGGCACAAACTCATAGTATTATGATTTGCTAAGAAGTTCAGTATCTTATCCTTTATAAACCCAATGGAAAGTTTTCCTACAACTGATGTCAGACTAACTGGCTTATAGTTTTGAGGCGGAGAACAGGATCCCTTTTTGAGTAGCGGCACCACATTAGCAATGCGCCAGTCTCTTGGCACCATGCCAGACCTCAATGAATCCTGAAAAATTTAATAAAGAATAGTGATGGGCGAATTTATTCGCCAGGGCCGAATTCGCGACGAATTCCCGCAATTCGCGGCTGGCGAATAAATTCGCGAATCACCTGCGAAAATTCGCCTGGCGAATCTCCCGCGATTCGCTTCGCCGAAAAATTCTAGAGAAATTTGCGAATCGCCAAAAAAACATGCGTCAAATTTGACACGACGCGCGTCAAACGCGTCCCGCGACTCGTTTCGCGAATTTTTCGCTGATTCGCAAATTTCTCTAGAAATTCGCGAATTTTTCGGCGAATCGAATCGCGGGAGATTCGCCCATCACTAATAAAGAAGTTTGGCAATCACAGAGATAAGCTTGCTAAGAACCATGTGAAGAAAACCATCTGGCCCCGGACCTTTGTTTATCTTAACATATTCTACTCTCTTTTGAATTTCCTCATGTGTGAACCATGCATCATTAGTTGCATTACTAGAATTGGGACTATTAAGAAGGAAACCTTCATTAACTGGTGCCTCATTTGGGTATACAGATGTGTAGTTCAGAATCTAACTTGCTTACTTGCACCCAAATATGCTCTTTGAGCATCTGCACCATCTCCTTTTCCCAATCCCATATAACTACACAAGGTGGTAATGTACTTGACCCTAAAATTTTAATTTAAAGTGTATGAATGCATGCTTTCACGAAGGTTAAAAATGTGGTTCCAAGATAAGGGCAATACTGTACAGTGTTCTACAAAAATCTGTGCCCCTAAAAAAATGCTAAAATATAGTGGATATGATCCACCAGTAAAAAACAAAGCTTTAAATATGTTTAAAAATCTAGTAACATAGGAATGTCAGAAAATAAGTAAAAACTGTGCTTTGATTAATTCTCACAATAATTTCTCCAACATGAAGCTGTAATTGTCTAAAGTAAGGACCATAATATAGTTATAAAAACAGCAGATTAAGAAGGGGCTACGGTGATAATGGATAAAACACTGTAATAGTGAACATTAAATCTAAAACATATAAATATAAAAATAAATAGACAATAGGCTTAATGACACATAAGTAGAAGACTCTGTCTGGGAATGACAGTTACTTGAATCCCATAGTGCAAGAACTTCCAACATGTCTCCGGGATACAATTGATTTTTTAAACAAAATTTCCCACATTACCTTGGTAGAAGAGGAGGAAATATTTCTTTGCACTAGGGGGGTTTCAAGTCTCTACACATGTATCCCACATGAGGAAGGATTAGAGGCAGTTAATCAACATCTGCATAGGAAATTCACACAAGACTCATAACTACTAACATTTATATGCTCCCACCTACAGATTGTACTAACCAGAAATTACTTTAGCTTTGACACTCATTTTTATTTAAAGAAACAGGGTACCAGTATGGGTGTGATCATGGTACCCAATTAACATCTTCATGTATGACCTTGACAAACAAATAATTTTGCATATTTTGGTACTGTCGTTATGTGGACAACATATTTTGTGTATGGAAAGGGCCAAAAGAGAAACTGTTACAGTTTACAGAAGTATGTAAATAGGATACATAGCAAATTTTTCCTACAGTTTGATAAAACACAAAGAAAATTTCTAGATGTACAGGTTAGGAATGCGAAGGTAAATTTGTCAACCAATTTGTATAGAAAAACTCTGGACAAAAACAGTATGCTTAGCCATGATAATTTTCATCCACCTAATACGATGGCAGGCCTCCCCAAAAGCCAATTAATATGATGCAAATAAATTACCTCTACACAAGGTAATTATCTAGACAGTAAAAGAAAAATGTTAAGTATGTTTACAAACAAGTGTTATCCTTGAGCAGTGTTACAGAATGCAGCGAAAGAGGTATAGATGAATTACCACGAGAATTCTTATTTTTTTTTCAACTTAGATTTTATTTGATTTTGTCATATGTAAATTTCCAGATATTATTTAGTTGCCTTATAACATAAATATGTCTGTTACACATTTTTGCTATCAAGAATTTGTATACACAGTAATCATGTAACCAAGAACAAAAGAGGGGAAGAAACAAGGAACTGGAGAAAGAGCATACTAATACAAAATATAGTTATTGCAGTATGGAAATGTTTCAGTAACTTTCTTTAAGCAATTAAAAAAATAACCCTTCATAAGTATTTATTTATACAGTAAAATAAAATGAAATAAAATATATCCTTTTGTGGCTCCTCTATTTTATATTACTTATTAAGAGAAACATAATAATCCCATTTGAAGCAGATTTTGTCATGTTGGGGAATTTTTCCTCTGAGTCTAGCCGTCATTTCCTCCATTATTTTCATTTCGCTAATTCGGGCAATTACCTTATCTATTGTGGGAGCTTCTATGGATTTCCACTTAGAGGTAAGGGAAAGCCTGGCTGCTGTGTATATATAGTTTAGGAGCTTTTGCTCAGGTGTGAAAATATCCAGATGTGGTAGGCCCAGAAGAACATTAGCTGGTATTTTATTCACCATCTCCTGCACCCCTCTTCAAAACTCCAATAGCTTCGGACATGACCATAATATATGCGAGAGGGAGCCCCATTGCTCGTGAGTTAGCGTAATGGAGCGCTCCCTCTCCCATTGTACCATATATTTATGTTTAGGGGGTGGGTCTCCTGTGTCTGTGTTCAGGATGCTATATATATTGCATATAAGGGCTTTCTGCGGGAGGCCCCTAAGACATAATCTTTCAAAGAGGGTAAGTGGGGTGGAGAGCATCTGTCCCCTACTTATTTTCTGGATAAAATGTGAAATTTGAATATGCTAATATTGCCAGCTCTGTGGTATTTTATGGATTTCTTGCAGTTCCCCAAAGGTATAGGGTCTATTCTCAAGAGGTTTGATGAAATCTAATACACAAGACATTTTTTGAGCTCCAGCATTCTTGGAAAGAGTGGAAAAGGCCTGGAGGGAATTGAGGGTTTGCTGTGGGGAGCTCCTTAGAGGATTCTTTCTACAGTAACTTTCCCATATTTTAAGAGTATGTTTAACCACTTGTAAAGCATCTGGGGGGGGGG
>CM044441.1:80458153-80473122 GCA_024363595.1 Xenopus borealis
ATTAGCTTTAAATAGCCTTTCCACAGGACAGCTTTCCTGTGGAAGGTGAGTTCCAATCTCGGGACTTGCTCTGTGGAATGGAGTACCCGGCTAACAAACTTACACAGAGAATCTGTTCTCTGTTTACAGACAACTCACTTCCTGGAGTCTATCTTAGCAAATAGGAAGAAATTAAAGGCTAGAGTGACCTCCACCTTTTCCCAGTCACTCTACTACAATATACTGTATATATACTGTATATATATGTAAACAGCACAATTGTAGCAGCACTCTCTGGAGAATAATTAAGACTGTGGTGCACAGCCAGTTGGGCAAGCAACATGCCCTTTGTCAAGCCACAAAGAATAATACCGAAATATAGTGCAGTACTTTTAACACTCAATGGCACACGTTTAAGTGAACTCACTCTCCAACAGTGTACCTACGTATGTGCAGTTACAGAAAGTGTATATATATATATATATATATATATATATATATATATATATACGAATTCTGTAGCTTAACCTATTCCATATACTCTGATCTGCACTCCTCTTTCTAAGCAAGGTAATTTTTGTGGTTTTAATTTTTTATTATTTCAGCAAGCAATATTACAAGTTGATTTTTCAAAACAACAAAATGTAATTGAGTAAAAACAAGTTACTTCTGTTCCTGAGATATCAGTTGGGGGTTGTTGCATTGTAAATTGAAGCAAACATCTGAAACAGTCATAATAATTTGGCCACAGGGTCATTTTTATTGGAAACTGTTTATTATAGTTTTGCAGAACAAGAATAAGAATACAGCAGATCTCATCTACATAGTTAGGCAAGCAACATAGTTGGGCAAGCAAAGAAGACTTTATGTGTAGTGATGGGCGAAATAATACGCCATAGTCGAGTTTGGGCGTTTTGCTGCGGGCAATTTTTTTTTCAGTAAACTGAGGCAAAAATTAGTTGCACAGCTTGTTTCGCTGCGTTGAGTTTGACACTGAAGGCGTGCGTGTCCGAAAAAGGACACGCGACAAACGGAACTTCAGTAACAGCAGCCAATCAGATGTGAGCCCTCCCACTGTCTATATAAGGTGCAGAGGCACCCATTACTCAGTGCATTTTTGGTAGGTTAGAGAGAGCAGGTTTGACAGAGAGATTTGTTTTTTAGTCAGCTAGTGGCGTTAGTTTAGTGAGCAAGTGGAGGTTGTGGATTTCAGTTTACTGTTTTCCCTCTTCTGCTTGCCTGCTCACCACCCAATAGCCCTTGTTAGGGCTACCTGTTTTTGTCTGTCTGTGCTTGTGTGTGTATCTCTAGTGAGTACAAACTTGTGCTGAGGGAATTTAGTTGAGGGTTTTATTTTTTTCTCCTTTCCTTCCCACAAATATCCAACCTCGTTATTTGTGCCCAATATGAAGAGCAGTGGAAGGGGGGGAGGGGTCTTGGTGGTGGTGGGAAGGAGGGTGGGATAGGGAGGGGAGGCAGAGGAAGAGGCCGTGGGGCTAGCTGTGGGCATCCAACCCCACAACAGCCCAGCCCATGTACTATGCCCAGTCTGGGCACTGTAGTGCAGCACCAACTGCTATCACAGCTGCAGCAACAACAGCAGCAAGTGCTACAGCAGCAGGTGGCTCTGGGTCGCAATGGGGCAACTGGCACACATAGAACTGTGCCAGATTTTTTTGCCAATGCATTGTGACCCATACGCTCACAGTGGGCAGAGGCTATGGTAGACTAGCTGACCTAGGCACCACTGAGCAGCAGGAGGTGGCATCACCTGCTAGCTCTGAGCTGGGGGCACTCCATCCCTCCTATTATTTGATCCTGAGGTGGACTTGGGCCCAGATACCCAGGATGTTTTTGATGATCAGAAAGGTATGGGGGGGGGATTCATGTCTGATGAAGATGTCATGGCACAGCCCACATCAGTAGGGGATATTGGGCAGGGTCCCCTATTGGCAAGGCAGCAGGCTGCTGGTGTGGGGTCAGACACCAGCATGCTGGATGTGGGAATGGATGCCATGTATGAGGCAGGGTCTGGTCTGGGGGAGGACGATGACAGGGACAGACCCTGGGAGCCGGCTTAGGAGGATAACAGCAGCAGTTCAGGGGGAACTGTGTTGTTGATGATGATGATGATGAAGAGCCGTCTCCACCAACCACTGCTAGGGGGGCAGGCAACAGGGCAGCATTGCACCTTGGTCTAAAGCCTAGGGGCATACGGGTAGGGATAGCGCGAACTTGTTCGCGCGAACATCCGCTGTTCGCGCTCGCAGAATATTCGCGAACGTCGCGCGACGTTCGCCATTTTGGGTTCGCGCATAGTCGCCGCTTTTTTTTGCCCTCTCACCCCAGACCAGCAGATACATGGCAGCCAATCAGGAAGCTCTCCCTCCTGGACCACCCCCACACCCCCTGGACTACTCCCCTTCCATATATAAACTGAAGCCCTGCAGCATTTTTTCATTCTGTCTGTGTGTGCTGCTTGGAAGAGTTAGTGTAGGGAGAGAGCTGTTAGTGATTTCAGGGACAGTTGAAAGTTTGCTGGCTAGTAATCTGCTTGATACTGCTCTGTATTGGAGGGACAGAAGTCTGCAGGGATTTGAGGGACATTTTAGGTTAGGTAGCTTTGCTGGCTAGTAATCTACTGTTCTTCAAACAACTGCCATACATTGACCTGTATTTTTTCTGTGCTTCAGTGGCTGCGACTATTTTCAGCATTTATATGGCATATTTTTTCTGTGTTTCAGTGGCTGCGACTATTTTCAGCATTTATATGGCATATTTTTTCTGTGCTTCAGTGGCTGCGACTATTTTCAGCATTTATATGGCATATTTTTTCTGTGCTTCAGTGGCTGCGACTATTGGATTTTTCAGATACATTTTTGCCCTTGATCCCCCTCTGGCATGCCACTGTCCAGGTCGTTGCACCCTTTAAGCAACTTTAAAATCATTTTTCTGGCCAGAAATGTCTTTTTTAGCTTTTAAAGTTCGCCTTCCCATTGAAGTCTATGGGGTTCGCGACGTTCGCGAACCGTTCGCGCGTTTTGTCGCAAGTTCGCGAATATGTTCGCGAACATTTTTGCCGCGGTTCGCACCATCCCTACATACGGGTTGGGACCATTCCCAGCCCTCCACAGCAGGCAAGGCAGTGGCCCGCACTTCAGCAGTATGGGCATTTTTTACGCGCCAGGCAGAGGACCAGATGGTAGCAGCGTTCCAGCTCTGCTGGCAGAAGGTTCGAAGGGGGCAGGCAGGGTCACATATGGGAATGTCGGCTTTAAGTTCCCATATGAAACATCATCACAGGATGATGTGGGTGCAGCACCAAAGTGGCAGGGCACCGGGGACAGTGGGGCTTCCTGTCCACCTCCTCCCATTCCTCAGGGAAGAGGTGCTAGCTCCCTAGACCCTGCAGCAAGGGAAAAGGATTCTGAGGCTCACAGTCGGAGGCAGCCACTGTGGAGCTCAGCCTCTTCTGCAGCTTCCTCCTCAATTTGGCCCCTGTCCCACCAGGTTCCCCTCCCCCAGTTCCTCACCCACAAGACGCCCCATAGTGCAGAGGCTCAATCCCTGCCTGGCAAAACTTCTGGCAGTGCAGCTAATCGAAGCAGCCCCCTTCCGACACCTGATGGCTAGTGCTGCCCCTAACTGGTGGATCCTCAGCCGCCATTATTTTTGCCATCCCTGCCCTCCACCAGCAGGTGGTAGAGAATGTAACCATGTCGCTGGATCATGCTGTCAGCAGCAGGGTGCGCTACACCACTGGCATGTGGACCAGCAGGTATGGGCATACAATATCCTACAATGAGTCACCTTGATGAGTGCTGGGGAGGGTGCAAGCAGGGGCATTCCTCTCGTGCTACCGGTGCTTCCTCATAGGGTACAGGGCAAACTCCACACTCCCACTTCCTCCTCCTCCTCTGCTATGGATGAGCCACCCCTGAAACGTACCTACCCCTGAAGCATACCCATCTATTGTCGGCGGCTGGGAGGGTACAGAGCAGGGGCAGGTCGAGCCAGATGACCTGCTGCATCTGGAGGGCAGTCAAGAAGAGGTTGGTCGGGGCAACTCTTTTACATGGCTGCCCATATGCAGACTTGCCTCTGGAGCGATCCCCGGGTCTGTTCCATCAAAGACCGGGATGATTATTGGGTGGCCACTTTGTTTGACCAGTACATGGTACAAGGGAAAGTTGGGGGATTTCCTTGTACCTGGTCAGAGAGAGAGAGAGAGAGAGAGAGGAGGGTGGGTGAGTGAATTGAGGAGGGCTCTGTGCTCAGAACTAGTGGAGGCCTTCCACCAGTCTGACACGTCTCAGGCCTCCACTACTCCTCACACCCAGCAGAGACAGGGGCCTAGCAGCAACAAAGGCGGATATCTCATGGATGTGTGGAAGAGCTTTTTTGAGACTTAACAGGCATCAGCAGGCCCAGTCAGTACCCAAAGCTACCACCAGCAGTGGGTGGAGCATATTGGTGGACTACATGGGGTCAGTCAGCATGCAGGACTCCATTATGCAGTTTCGGGTATCAAGGCTCGACCAGTGGCCAGAACTAGCACAGTACACTCTGGAGGTGCTGGCTTGCCCCCTGCCAGTGTCCTGGTAGAGCATCTTCAGTGCTGCAGGCAGGGTGGTCACTGAGAAGCGAACACAGATATCCACTGGCAAGTGTGGATAGGCCTGGTCCTACTATAGTTGTTTTCAATACTACTACTGCTTCTGTTGCTACTACTACCTCATAATTTGGCAAATGTCTTCTATTTGAGGCCTGCCTCATTTAATTCTTCTGTTCTAATATAAGTAATTCAAAACTGCTGCTGTTGCTACTACTGCCTAATCATTTGGCAAATGTGTTTGGTTTGAGGCCTGCCTCATGTAATTTTTCTGGTTCTAATACAGTTGATTCCAATGCTGCTGCTTTGTTGGCTAATGTAGCCCCACTGTTATAACCCAAAGTCCTGCCTCAAATGAAATTAGGTCTCTAAAACGACTGCTGCCAATTGTCCTGCTGCCACATACAAATAACAAATTATTAACAATCTCTTCAAACTCTAAAACTAATGCTAGTGTTGTGTTATATTATACATGTATTGAAGGTTTGCATTATGTGGAACATGCAACTAAGAGGAACAGTAGATACTTGCGCTTGCACACCCTGGCTGTCCAGTAACGTGAGCCCTGGTGCTCGGAGGACGGAGGTGAAACGATAGGGGAAGAAAGGATTCAGCGGCACAACAGGTTCTTTCGAGTAGGGAAGAACCCTTACTCGTTTATTTGCGGAACATGCAACTAAAACAATATAATGGATTTTTGGGACACTCAATTCAATAGCAGATTCATCAAATTATGTGCCGCATAATTGTCCAATTTCTTCTGGACGGGGTCTGCCAAGGCTACTAAAAATTATGTAGCTTCCAATAATGACACATTTTCTGGGTAATTTTGTAGGCTTCAGGCCTATCTCTTTATCTAATTATAACTTCAATTCTAATAATGCTGCTTCTAATATTGCTGCATGGTTAGTAAATATAGTAACATTGAAATTAAAATAAAAAAAAAACCACTGTATTTGAGTGTAACAGTAGTCAATTCATTCGGCACGTCAAAAATGGGCGCTGTTGCATCGGAATCCGGTCCTGTTGTGTCAAAATTCGGTGCAGCGCACCAAACTCAGCGCGTATGCGTGCATCACAGGCACATCAAATATGGGCGTCACCTATATAAATACCCATTGTCCTACTCACTTGTAGAAGTTCCAAGAGAAAAACCATGGCATTACCTGGTATGATGAGCATGGAGGAGCTCAGGTACCTCATCAGGTACCTCATCAGGTACCTCCACCTCCAGAGGATATGGAGTGACCTAAAGAGGAGACACACAGTGCTAGTTGAGGAAGTGCAAGAGGAGGTGGAAGGTAGAGTTTTATATTTATTTGTCTTTTTCTTCTGGTTCTTTGCCGCTTTCAAATGGGAATCGCCAGCCCCTTCTAAAAAACAAATGCTCTGTAAGGCTACTGTTTAATATTAATACTGTTTGTATTGTTATTGTTACCTTTTATTACTGATTCTTCTATTCAGGCCTCTCCTATTCATATTCCAGACTCTTATTCAAATCAATGCATGGTTGCTAGGGGAATTTGGACCCTAGTTACCAGATTAATTAAAATGCAAATTGAAGAGCTGCAATTGTCTCAGAATATCCTTCTCTACATCATACTGAAAGTTGTCTCAAAGGTGAACAACCCCTTTAATGGTTTTGCCTGCCCCATACTTATCGATGATGGTTTTCTTGTAGTTACACCTGTATTACTCAAACTGAAATTCTTTGATTGCCAGCTGAGTGGATCCAAGATCCTGATGGAGGGGCAGAGGGAGAGGCAGACGATGATACCAGAGAGGAGGAGGCAGCAGAGCCTGCGGCTGCGAGTCCTCCAGCACCTCCACCACCATCACCATCAGTAGAGGAAGAGGCAGCAGTAGAGGCAGATGCTGCTACACAAATGGAGGCTCAGCAGCAGCACCAGCACCAGTTCCAGCACCTTGACCTCCTACAGTACCTGGCCTGGTACAGCAGGTGGCCTTCTTGACAAGGGAGGTTCAGAAGATAAAGGACCTGTGAGAATCTTCCTCCTCCCCCTCCTGCAATCTAATTTTATTTTAATGTAATTTTTTTTAATTGCACCATTGTGCATTCATTTTATAATGCATTTGCAATAAAATTTAATTTCAAACTTTTGTTAAAATCTGTATACTTGGAGTTTATCTTTCATTTAACTAATACTCATATGGTACTTGAAGTTGCTTGGATAATATTCAGACACAAATAACATTCAGACACAAAGCAAAAAAATGCCATATTCATTTATCATCACAGTCTACAAAGCTTGAAAGTAAGGGAAAATGTTTTATTGGTAGCCCCAAAGCTCGTAAAAAGGTGACACAAAGAAAACACCCATAGAAGATGGGTTTTATCAAATTGCAGTGCACATCAAAAGAATACGCGTCATGCGTCAAAAAGCAAGTACGCGCCAAATAATTTTGATAAGGTGTGCATCTCGTTTCATGAATTTTTTCACCATTTTGCACTTTTCGCTGGAATTTTGCGAAAAGTCACCGATTCGCCCATCATTATATATGTGCCCTCTGCTTTACTACATATTTATAGACGAATAAAGTAAAAGTGAGCTATATTGTAGGATAACATTTAGATTATATTTTGCTTTCTGATTTCACTTTAAGAATGAAGCTGACTTCCAAGAGTTGCATGATGTTGAAATGACATCTAGGGGCAAATTTACTATTATTCCCCCTAAATTAGCTCGATCAAATTCGAAATTCGATAAGCATTCGACCATTTCCATTTCACGAAAAAATCGTGAAATTTCCTTTGAGCCTCTGAAAAATTCGAACGATCGAACGCTTCGATCAGGTATTCGAGCAGGACTTATGTCTCAGAAGCCTATGGGGGGATCCCATATTGCAATTCGGTAGGTTCAATCTGGCGAAGTAGGCAGTCGAATAATTTTTAAATTTTAATTCCTTCGATCATCGAATGATCGAATTATCGAATATCTGATCATTTGATCTATTCGATAATTCAGCATTCGATGATCGAAGAGGCCAAATTAGAATATCCGAATTTACAAAAAGTTTGTACGATCGTTATTCAATCGAATTCGATCGAACTTCGATAATTTCACGTGAATTTCTTAAATCGGCCCCTTAGTGTCCACAGCAGTGACTTCAAGGAACAACTTAAAACATTAGCAAAGTAAATGGATAGTGTACAAGAAAATCAAGACTGTATTTTCCCCTTGGGAGCAAATTTGAGCATTTTGTAAAATTTTAGGTGTTCTTTTGTAATACAAGGAATAGCACTAATTTAACAAAAACTTTACTTTGTTATTGCAGTTACACTATACTGAAGTTATAGGATCTATTACCCTGAATGCATGGGAACTGCTTTTTCCAGATAAATTATCTGTGAGAAAACCTTACCCTGGTGGTCTAGTGGTGCGGTGGGGATGCCCGCCGCTCCACTTTCCTCCCTGCTTGCCGGCTCCTTCTTAGGTGCGCGCCGGCACTTCCTTGTTTTATTGCGCATGCACGCTGGCACGCTGACGTCAGCGCGCAATGTTGCGAAGTTTAAAGTATTTAAAGGGGCATTTAGGATCTTCTCATTGGCCGTGATAGGATTTGCTCCTGGTGCCTTTTACCTGTGCTGTTAAGCTTCTGATCTGATCTGCTCTGACCCGTGCCTGTTATTTGACTACCGATTCTGCCTTATCCTATCTGATTAATGACCCGGTTTGACCCTTTGCCTGCCTGACAACTAGCTATCTGCCTCGACTCGACTCGGCCTGTTTGTCCAGGAACCTGCCTACTCCTGTCTGTACCGTGACCATCGACCTTAAAGATTTTATATACAGTTGTGCCCCATTGCTGGCCAGAACTCCTGCCCTGCACCTCTCGTTTAAGTCCATGTGACATCTGAGAAGCTGAAATTTCCTCCCGAAGCATGAGCCTAGACCAGGGTGCTTGGCGTTTGTTCTGGTATTGGGTGCCAACCGTGAAATTATCACGGGCCATAAATATGGAAGACGACGGTCATGTCAATGCTGCTGTTGCTGCTGCTGCCACTCCACCTACTCCAACCACTACTGAAGCACTTCTTACCACTCTGTTACAGCACTTGCAGGATCAGGAGCGAAAGCAGAATTATCTCCTGCAGGGTTTCCATAACCTAACTCGCCAGTTGGAGACTCCACAAATTCCACAGCAGCTGCATGTTCCTGGTCCCTCTTCTCCTGTGGGTTCCTCTGTCATGTGGGGTAACATCTCTTGGCCCCAAGACCCCAAAATTGCGTTCCCTGAAAAATTCTCTGGGGACAGAACCAAATTTTTTGTCTTTAAGGAGGCATGCAAACTTTATCTCAGCTTTTTCCCACATTCATTTCCTACTGGTGAGGAAAAAGTTAGATTTGTAATGACCCTCCTTCAGGGTGATCCCCAAATTTGGGTCCTTAGACTGCCCCCCTCTGGTCCTGCCCGTTTTTCTCTTGACACCTTTTTCAACTCCATGGCAATTTTATACGATGACCCGGATCATGCATCATCAGCCGATTCGGCGATTCGTAAATTGCGTCAAGGGAAACGGGATGCGGAGGTGTATTCCACTGAGTTCCACCGGTGGGCTGTAGAGACTGGGTGGAACCATACGGCTCTGCATAGCCAGTTCCTTATAGGGTTATCAGAGTCTATCAAGGATAGCCTCATTAACTACCCCCTATCTTTTAATATGGGTGACCTCATGTCTCTCGCCATCCAGATAGATAGGAGACAGAGAGAGAGAGAAGGGGTGAAAGGGGGGCTTCTTCTTACTCTGTGGTTTATAATGTTAAACCTAGCTTGGCAACCAATGCTAAGGTAACTAACCCCTCTGTGCCTCTACCTCAGGAGGAGCTTATGCAATTAGGTTTATCCCATCTCACTCCTGAGGAGAAGGCACACAGGCATTCCCTTGGTCTTTGCATTTACTGTGGGGAAAAGGGTCATTTTCTTAATCAGTGTAATAAGAGGCCGGGAAACAGCCAAGCCTAAATGGAGAAGTGGAGCTCCATTTGGGTGCAGACGTTTCCTCTCCCCAATCTGCCTCTAGGGTTTTGTTACCTGTTAAACTGACCTGGCCTACGGGCTCTATAAATGTATCTGCTTTTGTGGATTCAGGGGTGGAGGATAATTTCCTGGATGCTGCTTTTGCAGCCAAACATGATATTCCTCTAATCCCTCTAAGTACACCCTTGAGAATTTTAGCAGTGGATAAGAGACCCCTAGGGACAGGTATGGTCTCTAAGAAAACTATGTTTCTATTTATGCGTGTTAACAGTCATCATTTTGAGGAGATAGCCTTTTTTCTCATTGAAGGTGCTTCTTCTCCTCTCATTTTGGGGTTGCCATGGCTCCAGGCCCATAATCCCCTTATTGATTGGGTAGCAGGGGAGATTATTCAGTGGGGTTCTAAATGTGGGGGTGTCTGTACTCCTTCGGTAGTAGCAACTACCTCACTAGAAGGTTTACCTGCAGCTTATTCTAAATATTCTGATGTTTTTTCCAAAAAAGCCGCAGATATCTTACCTCTACACAGACAGTATGACTGTCCCACTGACCTTGTCCCAGGTTCTTCTCCCCCTCCTGGTCGTACCTATCCTCTCTCCTTGCCTGAATCTCAGGCAATGAGGGAATATATCAAAGAAAATCTTGAGAGAGGGTTCATTAGGCCCTCTTATTCACCTGCCGGTGCTGGGTTTTTCTTTGTGGGTAAAAAGGATGGTGGTCTTCGTCCTTGTATTGGCTATAGGGGTCTAAATAAGATCACCATTAAAAACCGCTATCCCCTTACTCTAATTTCTGAGGTTTTCGATCAGGTTAAGGGGCTTAGATCTATTCCAAGCTTGATCTTAGAGGTGCTTACAATCTTATTCATATTAGAGAAGGGGATGAGTGGAAAACAGCATTTAACACCAGGGACGGCCACTACTAATATTTAGTAATGCCTTTTGGGCTTTGTAACGTTGCCGCGGTTTTTCAAAAGTTTGTCAATGACATCTTTCGAGATCTGCTGGGAATATCCACAGTGGTCTATCTTGATGATATTTTAATTTTCTCTTCAACTTTGTCTGAGCATAGAAATCATGTTTGTGATGTCCTGCGTAGGTTGAGAGAAAATAAACTTTACGCAAAACTGGAAAAATTCACATTTGAGGTCTCTTCTATCAATTTTTTGGAGTTTTATATTTCCAGCCAGGGTCTAGAAATGGATCCAGGAAAGGTGAGAGCAGTACTGGATTGGACCCAACCCCTTTCGTTACGTGCAATCCAGAGGTTTATCAAAAACTTTTCCCTGATTGTTGCCCTATTACTAATTTAACTAAGAAGGGTGCTGATCCTAGCATGTGGTCTCCTGAGGCTATACAAGCTTTTGTTCTACTCAAGAAAGAGTTCAGTTCAACCCCTATCCTTCATCACCCCGACACTGCCCTTCCTTTTATAGTAGAGGTTGATGCTTCCGAGGTGGGAGCAGGTGCAGTCCTTTCTCAAAGGCATCCCATAACTAACAAGATGTGCCTTCTTCTCCAGAAAATTTTCATCTGCTGAGGCAAATTATGATATAGGTAACAGGGAGTTGTTGGCTATTAAATGGGCTTTTGAAGAATGGCAACACCTTTTGGAAGGTGCTAAACATCTGGTTACAGTTTTTACTGACCATAAAAATCTCCTATATATTGAATAGGCCAAGTGACTAAATCCTAGGCAGGCTAGGCTACTAAAGCGGATGCTCTCTCTAGAAGTTTTGAATCTGATTCTTCTGATTCTAGAGAGAGTTCTCCCGTCATCCCCAGTGAATTGATTGTAGCAGCACTAGAGTCATACCTTGCCTCCTTGCTATCCCCTGTACAATCTTCTGCTCCTGAGGAAACCCCCTCTGGAAGATTATTTGTGCATATGGATTTAAGGGAGCAAGTTTTGAATGAGGTTCATGACTCCAAAATGGCAGGACATCCTGGTATTGTTAAAACAATATCTCTCTTATCTCGCTATATATGGTGGCCCTCTTACAAGCAGGATGTTAAGAATTATGTTATCTCCTGTCCAGTTTGCCAGAGATCTAAACCATCTCGAAATTTGTCTCAAGGTCTGTTAAATCCACTACCCATTCCTAATAAGCCATGGTCCCATCTGTCTATGGATTTTATTGTTGATCTACCCCTTTCTCAAGGGAAGACTGTGATTAGGGTGGTGGTGGATAGGTTTAGCAAAATGAGCTGTCCCTACTGCCAAAACCTTGGCTGGCTTATTCATTTCCCATATTTTTAGGTTGCATGGGTTTCCGGTCAATATTGTCTCCGACAGAGGGGTCCAGTTTGTCTTGATGCTTTGTCGAGCTTTTTGCTCTCAGGTTGGGATTGAATTGTCTTTCTCAACAGCTTACCATCCCCGAACCAATGGGCAGACTGAAAGAGTTAATCAGTCTTTATAACAGTATCTGAGGTGTTATGTTTCTGACAATCAATCCTTATGGGCAGAGTTGTTACCCTGGGCAGAATTTGCTTACAATAATGCAACCTATTCCTCCACGGGGGAGTCTCCCTTCTTTGTTGTCAACGGTTTACACCCCAAAGCTTTTTCATTTTCCTGGTTCTTTGTCTTCCGTTCCCTCTGTTAACTACTCTGTCAAACAGTTTGCAAAGATCTGGTCACAGGTGCATGGTTCTCTTTCTGCAGCTACCTCCACTCAGAAAAAAGCTGCGGATAAAAATCGCAGAGAGGCACCCAAGTATAAGATTAGAGACATTGTTTGGTTTATCTACAAAGAAATCAAACTCAAAATTCCCTCCCTTAAGTTAGGTCCCAGGTTTATTGGTCCGTATCCCATATCAGAAATAATTAACCCCTCCTCTGTACGTCTTAAGCTACCTGCCAATTTTAAAATCTCTGATTCCTTTCATGTTTCCCTCTTGAAAACTGCTTCACAAGTCCGTCTGTTCCTCCACCAGTGCTGGTAGACGGTCAGCCTAGGAGATCCTAGAGCTCCTCGACTCTCGCATTGTGCGGGTAAGCTTCAGTATTTAGTTAAATGGAAAGGCTATGTCCCCGAGGAGAACTCTTGGGTCTCAGTTAGTGACATCAAGGCTGACTGTCCCGGGAGATGGTTTAATTTGAAATTTCCTGGGAAACCTGGGGGTCCAGTGGCCCCTCCTAGAGAGGGGGGACGTCCACCATGCCGCTTTGCTCCCTGCTTGCCAGCTCCTTCTTAGGTGCACGCCAGCACACACTTCCTTGTTCTATTGCACATGCGTGCTGGCACGCTGATGTCAGCACGCAATGGCGGGAAGTTTAAAGTATTTAAAGGGGCATTTAGGATTTTCTCATTGCCCGTGATAGGATTTGCTCCTGGTGCCTTATACCTGTGCTGTTAAGCTTCTGATCTGATCTGATACCTGTGTTTGACCCTGCCTGGCTTATTGACTACCCTGTTCTCTGTATCCTGACCCATGCCTGTTATTTGACTACCGATTCTGCCTTATCCTGATTATATCTGATTAATCACCCGGTTTGACCCTTTGCCTGCCTGATGACTCCTAGCTATCTGCCTGCCTCGACTCGGCCTGTTTGACCATGAACTTGCCTACTTCTGTCTGTACCGTGACCATCGGCCTTAAAGACTTTATATACAGTCGTGCCCCATTGCTGGCCAGAACTCCTGCCCTGCACCTCTCATTTAAGTCCAGGTGGCATCTGCATAGCTGAGTGCTCCTCCCAAAGCCAAAGGAGGTCACACTACTGGTGAAGCACGAGCCTAGACCAGGGTGCTTGGCGTTTGTTCTGGTATTGGGTGCCGACCATGACAGGATCGTTCTGTAAAATAGATCACCATACCTTGAGTCTGAAAACAATTTAAACATTAAATATACCCAACAGCTTTATTTTGTCATCAATATCGATTCCTGCAGCTTAGTTGGGATCCAGTAGAAGTACTGTTTTATGATTACAGAGAAAATGGAAATCAATTTAAAAAAATAGAATTATTTGATTAATATTGGCTGTGCGAGAGATGGCATAACCATAATTTTAAGCTTTCTGGATAATTGGTCTCTGGAAAAGAGAACCCATATTTTACAAATAATGAAGGTTTAGCAAGAATTCTGAATGGTAACTTTTTCCCAATTCCAGTGCAAATGTAACCCAACAATCTGTGCTTTTATGATGGTGAAATAAAGCAAGACATTCAAGCAATTTGTGTGAGAGATTGCGGTGGATTCCAGACAAATTAAATGCTTTCACAGATAGTAGGGTAATGAAATGTCTCTTGGGTAGTATAATTAGTGGGTATTTGTTACCTAGGAGCCTCCTAACTATGACATGCTGGGGCTTATTTATAAACTTTGCACAGAGTATAATGATTTGCATAGTGAACATATTTGCCCTGCACGTTTTTATGCCTGAAGCTGGACAAGATGGGTTTATGTGCAAGCATAAAATTTTATTTGCTCTGTGATTGCCCTTAAGAACTTTAAAAAAAGGCATAATAGCAACTTGTGAAAATGTATGGACAAAATTTGGTGGGAGGAAAAATGTTTGCTAAACAATTACTCAAATTGAGAATTTATGTATGCAAAATTGAAGCTGATGCTTTATTCACAGAAAATTTATATGCACAGTGGCTTTGTTCAAGCAAACACCAACTTTATATGCAAATATTTTTTCAAAATGTCAATTTCATTGTGAAAAAAGGAAAGAGGCACAGCAATGCGAAATGTAGGCGTTTAGGAGAAACCATATGCAAAACGACTATATGTGAATAAATATAATATATAATAATAACTCCATCAATTTGAGGTATTCAAGGTTTTTCCCTTGCATTTATTCGAGTTTTTTAAGTTTTTCAAGTTGGGAGTTTATTAGAGGTAGGAAAAAAACCTCATAAAACATACAAACAATGCCTTTGAGAAATAACCCCCCAAACATTTATTGACAACTGAGAATATTCATAAAATGTTTCAGATATAAAACAATCAGAAAAAAGTACGTGAAACCAAAATAACTTAATAACTATAATAACTTAATAACTTAATAACTAGGGGGGGCGTGGCTGACCAGCAGACCGGATGGTAGCATAGCACGCTAGCTCCGTACTCCACCTCCATTAATAACCTCTTTTTTAAGCAAAAGACATGGGGAAATCACACAAGATGAGAGCGGAACGTGAGAGGCTCCATATGGAGACTGAAGGAGCCATGGAGAAAGGATTAGTGCCGATCTTTAAACCACAGAAATCTGATCTTGGTCATTCAAAGATGGTGCCCGCAGCACGAGAAACTCCAGAGCTCAGTGATCATCACACGACTCATCCGATGCAGAAAGCGAAGGAGACGCTGATATTCATACCTATTTAAAGGCACTACCGACTAAGGATGACATTAAAAATCTCCTA
>CM044441.1:80489981-80546525 GCA_024363595.1 Xenopus borealis
TATGTATTGTATTAGTTGAACTATACAGTCATCATTATACGGGGGTGGTATATATATATAGAAGCCAACACTATTTCTTTTGACTGTATGAAACCATGGAAGAAGAGGAATCTCCCATTTTTGTCGGTTTTAATTGAGTCAAATCTGAAGGGCACACTTTTGTGTATTAAGATGGCTACCCCGGAGGAGTGTGTGGAGAACGGGGCCTGGTATAACCAGCCCACCCATGGGCGTTTCATAGACATTGCCGTGGCACCTGTCAAGTGCATTTCTTGAAGCAGAATAATCTTGGCTTCTAGTTTTTTTATATGGTCAAGGACCAATCTACGTTTGATCTTGTCGTTTAGGCCCTGCACATTCCAGCTTACAATTTTAACCTGCATCATTGTTAAAAACTGTTTCAGTGTAATACTCTCTACCTGTCTGCATCTCATCATATCTGAACATTTTTCTGATAAACAACAAACAAAACCTGCATAACATTGCATTCTTTAATAACAGCTTCCCCTTCCCCTCCCCTTCTGCCGTTAACCCCAACTTACGGCAGAATTTAACCCAAAATGCCATGAAATTAACGAGGGCGTGGGCTCACGCTTGGCCTTCAAGGCCGTGAACAGAAGTCCAACAGGTATTCTCTACTTGGCTGTGGAGCCTAGTAATGGGGCTTGGTGTCAGCATTGCCCGTCTATTTCCCTCGGTCACTTTTGGTAAAGACAATTTAAAGCATGGAGTATTACAAATTGTAACAATAGTTCCCACAGAGTAATTCAGGGTTATCCAGTATATTGTGTTCTTGCAGTGATCCCAATCCCAATGAAACAACGGCCAAAGTTAACAAAACCAGGAACCTAAAATTTTGCAGTTATTGGATGTGTCCTGAGACCTCTTATGATTTTAAGGTGAAAGTAAATGAGCTGTGATTCTATCAGCAGTCAGTTCAGGGTGATAAAGAGGGTCATTAAAAAAAAAAAAAAAAAGGATCACCGGGATAGGAATTAAAATGGAGGTAACATTTAACTTACAGTACTGAAGCGATATTTGGCCTGCATTTGCCACCGACCAGCTTTCTTTACATGAAGGCTGAATGATATTGCTTTAATCGCGTGCGTTTCTTGAGTCCAGCCAGCTGTTCAGCTCCAGTGGTGTGGTGAAGAATCTTGTCTGTCCTTCGGCAATTACACGTAGTCTTGCCGGGCAGAGCATCGCATATTGGAGGTTGAGATCCCGGAGACGTCGTTTCCCGTCTTGGAACTTCATTCTTTGGCGTTGGACCTCGGCCGAAAAATCACCGTAGATAGAGATCTTTGTCCCTTGGAAGTTTAGGCCTGCTTTGTTTTGCGCCAGAGCTAGGACTGTGTCCCGATCTCTTGCATTTAGCAGGCGAGCTATTAGCGGGCGGGTTGGGCCACCGGGGATCGGTGCTTTTGTTGGTATTCTGTGCGCCCGCTCTATTGCAAATGCCACTGAAAAGCTGTTCCTTCCGAATTGATCAGTCAGCCACGTCTCGATAAAGAGCTCAGAAGTCCTGCCCTCCGAATTCTCGGGGAACCCCACGAACCGGAGGTTGTTTCGTCTCAACCTATTTTCGAGGTCGTCTGACTTAGCATTGTTTAGCGTTACTGCCTGATTTAGTTGCTGAATACGTTCAGGTAACGGGTGGGCGATATCTTCCACAGCGCTTACCCTGTGCTCTAGGGCTGTAGTCCTTTTGGGCACTTTTTGCAGGTCTGCTTTAATTATCGACAGTTCTGTTTTTATTTCCTCAGATTTTGAACAGATAAGGCTTGAGCAAGTTTCTTTAGACTCACGGATTTCGGCTAGAAGTTCTGTTAGCGTTGGTTCTTGTGGTTTGGACGTCTCCGGTGCCTGTCCCTCGCCACTGCTGGTGCTAGGCCCAGGGGTGCTGACCTCGGCACCATTTTGTTCCGGGTTGAGGCTCTCTTGCATACCTTTCTAGCTTGGCAGCTGCCTCTGAGGCTCTTTTCTGGGCTCTGTTTTGCCCCATTAATACTCTGTGGGGTGGATCCTCCGCTTGTATACTCCCGGGCTCCATTTTTAATAGTTTCAAAGCAGGATTTTACAGGGATATTGTGACCGAGTGCTGGAGCTCTGCTGAAGTGCGACTGTTCACATGTCGCTCCTGGCCACGCCCCAAGGAACTATGTCTTTTATTTTTAATTTTGACTTAAGGTTTCTGTTTATTTGTGAGACAATTCATCTGCATCAGATGTAATAGACCTTTCTGAAATGCCACCAGTTACTTGATTCCTTAAACCTTGTAATAATGTCACTTTTTCACAAGACCAAGCTGTGAAGACAGTGGCTGAAAATACTAAAAAAGGACAAGGATACTATACTACAATACTATAGATGCAATACGATTAAGAGAACTGAGACATATTATTGATAGTGTTATCACAAAATGCACCTAGAGTATATAAATATTGTGACAGCCATTTTGTTAATTGTTTTTCCATTAAAATGCAGCAAGCTTTACCACCTTAAAGGACCAGTAACATCAAAAAATGAAATTGTTTTAAAGTAATAAAAATATAATGCAGTGTTTGCTTCAGAAGCACTACTATTATTTATATAAATAAGCTGTTGTGTAGCCATGGGGGCAACTAGTCAAAGATGAAAAGGCTCAGGTTACACAGCAGATAGCAGATAAGCTCTGTAGAACATAATGTTATCTGTTATCCATTACTTATCCTGTGTCATACAGTCGTTTTTCAATTTCCACCATTGCTACTTAGCAGCTTGTTTATATGAACTATAGTAGTGTTTCTGAAGCAAACAGATCAGTTTTAACAGTGCAGGGCAACACTACATGATATTTTCTTTACTTTAAAACACTTTTATTTTTTGGTGTTACTGTTCCTTTATGAATACTGTATATCCAAATAAATAGGTACTGTTTTATTGTGTTGGTATTTTGCTAGGACTGCTTTATTTTTGAATCTATCACTAAAGTAATTGCTAAAATGCACAGAGACATGCTTCAAAGCCAAACTATCATGACACACAGTTGTAGTATTCTTAAAATGTCTTAATTTTTTATAAGAAAAAAAAAATAATGCAGTAAGACTGCAGTAAATGCAGTAAGTTCATATATGGAAGTGGTAGGCTTTGAAACATTACAGTTATAAATGTAAACTTTACTAATAATGACAAGATAGTAAGGGAGGAATGTATAATTGGTTGCTAACATAAAAACTGTTCCCAATGTGAATAAATATTCACATTGCAAACAATTTTGCCTATGCACAAAGGTAACAAATATTTTGTGAACCTTTTGCCCCTCACATGATAGTAGAATAATGATTGGAAATTTTATAATTTGAGATGTGCAGTGTATGCAATAAAACTTCTTCTTAAAAAGTGTGCTCTGAAAGTTTACCCACCTTCAAGCAGGTCTTAAAATTTGCAATGCACAATTAAGGTTCGCAATGCAATACAATTCTCATGAAGAATAATACATTGGGACAAGTAAATTTTTTTTCTTATATTTGTGCAAATGTGTTTTCTTTGTGAAATGTATTACATTTCCCCCTAAGTGCCAGTGGAATATAGTGTCCTGTGACTGTTGGCGGACTCAGTGGGCAGTAAGTACTATAGAAAAGTTCCCAGGCTCACTTCATAGCTGCATTGATGGTTCAACTATATCTAGTCAGTGGCTGACTCAGGATATGATTTGTAAAGTTTTAATAAAAATAAATGAAAACAAGGCTCCAGGGCCAGATGGTATACACACCAGGTTCTAAGAGAGTTCTTCTTAGTTCAGTTTTAGACCAGCCCCTATTTCTGGTATGGAACCTATGAACTGGAGAAACGTTGAATATTTAAAATGGGATTACAATCTCAGCCTGGCAACTATAGGCCAGTGACTTAGCTGTAGCAAACAATGCCAGTCAGCAGAATCAAGGGCAAATAAGGTATTGAGCTGTATTAAAAGGGGAATTTATTCACGGCAGGAAGGGGTCATTCTTCCACTGTATAGACCACTGGTAAGGTTTCATAAGTTTTGGTCTCCAGTGCTCAAACAAGACATTATCGAATTAGAGAGGGTACTGAAAAGGACAATTAAACTGGTAAAAGGTATGGAAAAACTTAGCTCGGAGGAAAGACTGGCCAAATTGAGGATGTTCACGCTGGTGAAGAGTAGGGATGGCGCGAACATCCGCTGTTCGCGCTCGCAGAATATTCGCGAACGTCGCGCGACGTTCGCCATTTTGGGTTCGCGTATAGTTGGCGCTTTTTTTTGCCCTATCACCCAAGACCAGCAGATACATGGCAGCCAATCAGGAAGATCTCCCTCCTGGACCACCCCCACACCCCTGCCTGGACCACTCCCCTTCCCTATAAAAACCGAAGCCCTGCAGCGTTTTTTCATTCTGTCTGTGTGTGCTTGGAAGAGCTAGTGTAGGGAGAGAGCTGTTAGTGATTTCAGGGACAGTTGAAAGTAAGTTTACTGGCTAGTAATCTACTGTTCTTCAAACAACTGCCATCTAGCTGTGTGAGCTTGTTCACATTCTGTCTAAATATCAATAATATTACAGTGTCCACAACCACCACCTGAGTGACTTTTTTCCCTTTACAGCACAAAACGCAGCGCTGTGTCAACAATGGATTTTTCAGATACATTTTTGCCCTTGATCCCCCTCTGGCATGCCACTGTCCAGGTCGTTGCACCCTTTAAACAACTTTAAAATGATTTTTCTGGCCAGAAATGTCTTTTTTAGCTTTTAAAGTTCGCCTTCCCATTGAAGTCTATGGGGTTCGCGACGTTCGCGAACCGTTCGCATATTTTGACGCAAGTTCGCGAATATGTTCGCGAACTTTTTTTCCGCGGTTCGCGCCATCCCTAGTGAAGAGGTGCTTAAGGGGTGATATGATAACTATGTATAAATATATAAGGGGATCATATAATTTCTGGAATGTTTTATTTACCAGTAGGTCTTTCCAGCTGACGCAAAGTCACCCATTCCAATCAGAAGAAAGGAGGTTCTGCCTAAATATTCAGAAAGCTGTGAAGATGTGGAATTCTCTCCCTGAATCAGTAGTACAGACTAATACATTAGATAACATTAAAGGAACAGCAACATCAAGATATAAAAATATCATGCAGTTTTGCCCTACTATTGTTTATATCAATAAGCTGCTGTTTAGCCATGGGGACAGCTATTCATAAGGAGAAAAGGCTCAAGTTACACAGAAGATAGCAGATAAGCTCTGTAGAACATAATTTTCTATTTAATGCATTATTTATCCTGTGCCATATAGCCTTTTTTCAATTTCCGTCATTGCTATTCAACAGCTTGTTTATATGAACTATGGTAGTGTTTCTGAAGCAAACAGATCAGTTTTACCAGTGCAGGGCAACAGTACAATATATTTTCATTACTTTAAAAAACTTTTTTTAAGAAAGGGGTTCGATGGCTTATTAGCAAGTGAGGGAATGCAGGTTTATGGAAGATAGCTCATAGTATTGATCCAGGGACTAGTCTGATTTTAGAGTCAGGAAGGATTTTTTCCCCCTCTGAGGCAAACTGGATAGCAGTTAGGCAGGTTAAAATAGAGTTAAAAAGGTTAAACATAATGGACAAGTGTCTTTTTTCATCCTAACTTACTATGTTACAATGTTGGAGGTGGCTGGAGCACAGGTAATGGGGGATAGATGTTGCTATAATGTGCCATGTCGCTGCAGTACACTGGCCCTATAGTTATACCACTGGCCCTGAACCATGGAATGATACATACATTGTGCAGACCACTGAAAATAAAATTCAGTTGCTATATATGTCTGCCCATTTATCCATGGCAGTATTTTTTGAACTACTTCTTTGCCATACATAAACAAAAAGTTCATGTAATTAAAATAAATTAAAAAATTGTCAAGTGAATCAAAGCTAACACCCAGTTTGCCAGAGGAAGGAAAAAAATGTCTGAAATTGGGTAGGGTACATTTTCTCCCTTCTAAAAGTAGATAATTATGTGCAGTACAATAAGAATTCATAAAGTTGATGGGAAAGGAACATTAGTTTAAATAATTTGTTAAAATTTGTTAAAACCAGAATCTGACATATTTTGTGTTTTATTTTGGCAAATACACATTTGACATTATCTAGTCAGATTTTTTCATACATACTGTGAACATAGGCACATACAGATACAGTCACTTGGATTTGTAAGTTAAATGCATCATGGCTCAGGACTAATTGAAGAAACTGTGTTATCTAAAGTTATCTTAACTCATTTAATGCATTTATCCTTTTCATTAGCATACCAAAGCACCATTGTTTTCAATGGTGAACTCTTTAATTGGATGGGATGCTGTGACACAATGTTCTGTGCTAAGTGGGATAAATGGGATAGATGAGTTAAGTCACGACACATTTAACTTACAAATCCAAGTGACTGCATCTGTAGGCACATAGGCACAAACTGAAAAAATCAATTATTTTTCCCTGTGTAGATGAATTGCTTAGTACCAAAACAGATATTAAATATGTTCTAGTATGAGCAAAGTTATAAAAGCCTTGCTCTCTTGTTTCATTTAGCTGGATGCAATTAGCAATGCTGTAGTTGTGCTGTGAATTACTAGCTTTAGCTCAAAAGGAACTGTAAATGTGATTTTTGTATTGGTTAGGGTAAGTGCAAAGAATTAGCAATAATTAAGTTCTCTTTTGTATACAATGTGGCTTTGAACTTTTGAACGAAGGAAATATAATCACTAATTTTAAGCCAAACTTTTCTTAGTTGTTGCTTGACAACAAATCCCAACATACATAAATTATTATCAGAACTCTACTCTAGGGATATCAGTGTTTTAGATTTAAAGCAATATTGTTTGATCCTTTCCCAGCTCCCAAAGATTAATGAGTCCATTAAATTAAAAATGAATCCTTCAGTTAGGAGTGAGAATCTCTCTTCATCTGGGTAAATCTGTCTGTATGTTCTTTGTTCCTGCAACTAGAGCTGAATGATTTTTATAGCAGATGAATAGACAGAGTACTGGCAAGTCCATCGAAGTCCGATCAAATTTAATTAATTCGAATTTGAATCTTCGAATATGCAAATTAGGCAAATTCGACCATCTAATATTCGAATTGAATGATTAAATAAATAAAATTTTATTTGAATATTCGATGGTCAAATACTTCCCCTTTAAATTTTTATTTGACCACCTACTTCGCCAGGATCAAGCTATCGAATTGGGAATCATCAGTTTAGATCGAATATAAAAAATTAGATTGATCAATTAAAATCGTTTGAATATTCGGTTCAAATTTGCTTTGAATATTCGATCGATCAAATTTTTTATATTCGATCGTTCGAATTGCGGTAAAATCCTTCGAATTCGATTGTCAAATTCTAAGGATTTTACTTCCCCACTATTCCCATGGTCGAATTTCAAATTTTTTTTAATTCGAAATTCGACCATTAGTAAATCTGCCCCTAAGTAAAAATGTGATCATACAGTATTTCCTGCCAAAACAATTATTACAAAAAGTCATTTGGATACAGGTTTAGGACCTTTGGCCCAAATTACTTATTTTTACGGTAGTTAATATTATCAATAAGGAAATATACTTTATGCTTAATTTTATATATATACATTTAGGTGTTTCTGTTTTTTACTCACACAGACTGTAAACAATATACATGAGTTACCATCCCAGGAGACATTTTCTAGTATTGAGGTTTCTCCTGCTACACATCTGCCCTGTGATTAACATTTATACTTTGTGCATATTTACCAATTTAATTTGAATACATGCAGATATAAATTCTCTGGAGTTTTCAAGGAAGAGATATTGCATAACATCCTTTTCTTTGTTGATTTAATCAGCTCCTTTAAGTGATATCTTTTGGGTGAGAGAAAGCACAGGTCATATTACAAAACCCTTTTGTATTTTAATTTGACCTATTAAACATTCACATTATAAAGGATTGCCACACAATAACTGATTAACATAGAATACACTTTCTCTAATGTATTTTCATTTACATAGATATTTAGCTAAATTAGCTAAATTGTGTTTACATTTTCCCAACAATTACAGCAAAAATTTCTAAATAAAAACTTCCTTTGCTCTTTATTGCAGAAAGGCCAGCATAAAGTTCCTGTTCTTATCAGAAGGGGAGATGTAGATGTACATTAGTATGGTACTGAAATAAAGACTTGACTTGGAAGTTTAAATAAAAGGTACTTCCATGATGCATATTAATGCTGACAAGCCAACTCCTAAGTGAATTGCTTCCAAAGTCAGATACTCAACTCTATTAAGTATGCTACAGAATGCAATTTAATAAAGACTGCAGCTTGCTTCCTTATTCTTAAGCACAAGTGTCTGGTTTAGTTAAAGTATACTCTTTAATCAAAATCAAACTAACAGCCATTAGAGACATGGCAATGTACAGTAAAACTATGTTATTGCTACCATCTTATCATTCCCTCTGCATGGACATTTTCTTTTATCTAGGAGAATAAACATTTATTAGTATTGGGCAATAATATGTCCATGCATAAATTACTTTTGTGTTCAACAGTCATTCAGTGTTTCTGTATAAAGAAGTAGCATAACATTTTAAAACATATGCATTTTCTTCATTTAAATAAATAGGTTATTAACAGAAGGGTTAAAAAGAATTGCATATATTAAAAGGCTTGTACAGCCAATTATGCTTCAAAGAAAGACATGCTTCCCTGAAAAAAATTGTCATTAAAATCATTAGTACTGTATTTTCTACTCATGTCTTTAAAAGGCATGACTGTAAATGACTAAAATGAAACCTATTAAAAAATGAGCGGGTAAAGATACTGAACAATATACCACTTTATGCAATATAGATGTTAAAGTGCACAGTTAATTTTATCTCAATTGAAGAAATAAATTAAAACCTGTAGGGGATTAATAATAAGTATTGGAGTTTAATTACATTTCCTATTGCAAATGTAGTAGATTTAAAGACAGTCCAGTAGGTTACATATCGGGTTGTTGCTATGAAAATCACAGAATTGGAGATTACAGAAAATGTTGTGATTATTTGCAGCTTGTGAGCAAATGTTTCATGCTGATATATATATAGCTGTCAAAAAGTATATACTGTGCATAGAGATTGATGGAGAGGACACTATTGGAAAATCACTCTATACAATCTGCCTTCTGTATGTCATAAAAGTGTTTTCCCTTGCAGGTGTAATTTCTACTTGAGATGTCAAATCATTTTTCATTCCGCAATGGCTATTTATAAAAGTTTGCTTTTTATCAGCATACAGTACTGTTTCTGCTCATCCTCTATTTTTTCTTAGTATGCATCATTTCATTGTCTAATCATACTTGATTTTTCCTGCATAGCAAGTAGACTGTTATTTGTTAAATGCATTCTAGTGTACTTATCTGTTTACATCGGGAAACCCACTTGTAAAAGAGAAATATGAAGTTAAAATTCAAGAAATAAAAGTCTAAATTCTTTTTAAATCTTAGAGCAGATCACGTCTATTTGCAGGAGTGTTTTGGGTATATTAGAAATTGCTGCACATAAACCCTCTCGCTACACAATATAACATAGAGACAATAATTGTCTAGTATAGTTCATTTACTAGTGATGATTTAGTGGTTGGATGAGTTGGATAAATTGTCGTAAGGGCCGTTGGTGCCTACTGGAGAGTAATCCTCTTCGTATTATAATAATTACCACATCTGAAAATGATCAGGGTTTTTCAAAGAATCCTTTCTATGGTATATACAATTATCTCTAGTAGCCACTTAATGTAATCTGCAGTTTTGATTGTAATCCTGTAAAACGGGAAGTGAACAGGTACATTTTTAATACATTCAAATAAGTCTGAGACTTGCATAATGAATCTGACAAAAATATGTACAAGGAAATTATAAAATGTTTTTTTCTATAACTTTAGGGGGGTGATTTATGAATGCAATTTGTCAGTGTTTAAAGTAGAATTTTTTTCAACAAATCAATTTTTTTGACTCAGGAATTCAATTTATGCTCTGAAAAACGTTTATGCACAATATTTATTAAAGGCAAAAACATTGTAAAGCTTGAATGTAAAACTTCATCTTCATAAAGAAGTTCATGAAGTTCAAGTAAATGGGAGACATTTATGGCAATTTTTTATAACTTATATTTTTATTAGTTTTAAACAGTTCAAAGCAGTTATACAAGTATGGCAATTTAGTCTCAGTAATTGTTCAATAATAATAATGCCACTGAAATGGTGACCACTTTGGTAATAGTAATTCTGCATATGACATAGTTAAAAGAGAGAAGGAAAGTAAAGAAAACTAGGAAAAAGCTAAACATCAATATGGATGTGCACGCTGGGGTTAGGTTTGCCACCTTCTCTTGAAAAAAATACTGGCCTTCCTATATATTTAGATTTTTTTTCTTATTAATAACATTGGGATCATCCATCAAAAATACCGGCCAGGCCGGTAAAATACCGGCCAGGGCGGTAAAATACCGGCCAGGTGGCAACCCTAGCTGGGGTCCATTGTCTATGTCCAGGATATACAAAGATGGGATCTGTTTAAACCAACATAGGCACATGAAATAGGGTATCTTGCAGCTGGGTGTCTCATGTTGAGGAAGTATTTTATTAAATGGCTAGTCCTCTTAGTTCCCATAAGTCCCATATTTCCAGATGTAATGGTAGGTTGTTGTGGAGGGTGGAGATTCCAAGTTCAAATAGCCTATTGGTGTTTACCCACTGTATTATTTCTGCCAAAGATGTCCAATTGCATTTGGACTGAGAAAAGGTTGCTAAGTAAGTTTGTCACATTTATCCACAGCAGTTAGATAATGGAAGAGTCCCAAAATATATGTTTCAAGGTGCCAGTAGGTCTCTCTGGGGTGGTGGTGAGAATATTGTAGAGAATGGAGAGAGTGCAGAGATGTGCAACTAAACTAGTTAGAGGGATGGAAGACAAATTATGACGGTAGACTGTCAAGGTTGGGGTTGTTTTCTCTGGAAAAAAGGTGCTTGCAAGGGGACAATTAAACTTTTCAACATTAGAGGACATTATAAACAAATATCAGGGGACCTTTTTACCCATAAAGAGGATCACCGCACCAGAGGCCAGGACTTACATTTGAAGCAGCGTAGATGATTCTTCACAGTGAGGACAGTGAGGTTGTGGAATCCACTGCCAGGTATTGTGATGGTTGATTCTGTTGATGCTTTCAAAAGGGGCTTGGATGATTTTTTGGACAATCAAGGCTATTTTGATACTAAACTCTACAGTTAGGGGCAGATTTACTAAATTCACGTGAATAGAGCGAAGTTCAATCGAATTTGATTGAATTCCGATCGTATGATTTAATCAGATGTTCGAATATGCAAATTTGCCCACTTCGATCAGCGAATACCGAAAATTCGATAGATTGAATAGATCGAATGATCGGATATTCGATAATTTGACCATTCGATGATCGAAGTACTTGAACTTTAAAATTTTATTCTACTGCCTACGTCGCCAGATTGAATTTACCAAATTGCAAAATTGCAATAGAAGCCTATAGAGGGCTTTTAGCACTCGAATTAGTGAATAATAGTAAATCTGCCCCTTAGTATAGCAATGGGCTTATAGGGTTTGTGTGAAAGAGTGAAGGGGTGTGTGTGTGTGTGTGTATATGCTGGGTTTTAATTTGGAGGGGTTGAACTTGATGGACTTTGTCTTTTTTCTACCAAATTTAACTATGTAACTATGTAATGGAGATTATGCCCTTTTGTGGAAGGCCATTACAAGCCAGTCTTTTGGGGATGTTATATATGGCTGCAAGAAGTGGCAGAGTTGAAAATATATAAAAAAAATCGGTTACTGGGGCTTTGTCTTTTAGAGCTTGAAACTAAGACATAAGATGGGTCTGAGAATCCAGAATATTTTGTACTGTATGTAGTTTTGAATCTGTCCATCTTTTGTAGAAAGAGGGAGTTGTGCCTGGCTAAAATTGGGATTATTTAAAATAATTGTGTTCATGGGCCCCTCTGAGGTGAGTCCATTCCTAGATTTAGTCCGTGTCCAAATTGCAAAGGTGAGGCATGTTGCAGAGAGCAGTGATGGAGAAGCTCTCAGTGTGATAGGTTTGGACCAGAATATGCGCTGATATGAAAGTCCTTGGCCATGTTGTTCATTATGACCCCAGACCATTGGTGATGACCATATCAATAGGGACAGCACCTACCATACTCTGTACAGAAGATGCAGGTGCAATAGTTATCCTAGCAACTTCTATCCAGGGCTTACTACTAAGAATATGATTCTGAAGTTATGACATGGGAACTACTGAAAATGTTAAACTGTGGTTTCCTATTATTCTTCCTCAGTGAATTGTCCATTGCAGCATGCATAATCATTTGAGATGTAACGCCCTCTATTTAGAGGTTTATTTATCAAAAGTTGAGTTTTTAAGGTTAGTTTCACAAAAAAACTCGAATTGTAAGGAAAAAACTTTAGCTTTTCGAGTTTTCCCTATTTGTATTCAATTGAGTTTTTTAAATTCAGATTTTTTCATAAATAAGTTTCAAGTGAGTTTATTCAAGGTATAAAAAAACCCACAAACTCAATTAAACTTATTAAATAACCGTCTAAATTTCTAAATTTTGAAAAAGTGTATGTAGACTGCTTTAAAACCTTCATCAAAATGATTTCCTGATTCAAAAATACAGTAGTTTAAACACAATGCAATGAAAAACATTAAGACTAGTCAAGAACTGTTAGGGGCAGATTTTTCTTCAGTGTATACAATTGAGTCTGAGTTCCCAGGCTCACTTCATAGATGCACTGACTCAGCTCAATCTAGTCAGTGGCTGACTCAGGATTTGATTCATAAAACTTTATTAAAAATTAATGTAAACAAGGCGCCAGGGCCTGATGGTATACATCCACGGGTTCTACGAGAGCTTAGTTCAGTTTTAGACCATCCCCTATATCTGATTTTCTCAGATTCACTTTCATCTGGTATGGTGCCTATGGATTGGAGGAAAGCTGATGTCATCCCAATATTTAAAAAGGGATTATGATCTCAGACTGGCAATTATAGGCCAGTAAATTTGACATCTGTGGTGGGCAAATTATTTGAAAGCTTGTTAAGGGATCACATTCAAAATTTTGTCCTAGTGAATGGCATTATGAGCAGCAATCAGCATGGCTTTATGAAGTCATGCCAGACAAATTTGTATCAGTCTTTGCAGATGACACAAAACTATCCAGCCCAATTAATTCCATCCAGGATGTGGCATATTTGCAACAGGATCTTGACAAACTGGCAATCTGGGCAGCTAAGTGGCAAATGAGATTCAATATTGATAAATGTAAATTCATGCACCTGGGATGTAAAAATATTCAAGTCACTTATACCCTTAATGGGACTGCACTAGGCAAATCCATTATGGAAAAGGACCTTGGAGTCCTTGTAGATGATAAACTTGGCTGTAGCAAGCAATGCCAGTCAGCAGCATCAAGGGCCAATAAGGTCTTGAGCTGTATTAAAAGGGGCATAGAGTCACGGGAGGAGGGGGCCATTCTTCCACTTTATAGAGCATTTGTAAGGCCACGTCTAGAATATGCAGTACAGTTTTGGTCTCCCTCACTCAAACAGGACATTATTGTATTAGAGAGGGTACAGAGAAGGGCAACTCAGCTGGTAAAAGGTATGGAAAATCTTAGCTATGACGAAAGACTGGCCAAATTGGGGATGTACATGCTGGAGAAGAGGCGCTTAAGGGGTGATTTGATAACTATGTACAAATATATAAGGGAATAAATAACTGGTTCCCAATGATGCCTTATTCGTGCCTCCGACTCTGCCCTAGTCCAATTAGGGGCTAATGTATCAGTGAATATGAAAGTAGAGTCAGGCACTCGCAGGTTGACTGCAAAAGTGTTTATTTCCACGGCATGTTTCGGGCTGAGCCCTTTTTCACTTGAAAAAGGGCTCAGCCCGAAACATGTCGTGGAAATAAACACTTTTGTAGTCAACCTGCGAGTGCCTGACTCTACTTTCATATTCACTAAATATATAAGGGGGTCATATAATAATCTCTCTAATGCTTTATTCACCAGTAGGTCTTTCCAGCTGACATGAGGTCACCCATTCCGTTTAGAAGAAAAGAGGTTCCGCCTAAATATTCAGAAGGGGTTATTTACAGTGAGAGCTGTGAAGATGTGGAATTCTCTCCCTGAAACTGTTGTACAGGCTGATACATTAGATAGCTTTAAGAAGGGGTTGGATGGCTTTTTAGCAAGTGAGGGAATACAGGGTTATGGAAGATAGCTCATTATACAAGTTGATCCAGGGACTAGTCCGATTGCCTTTTTGGAGTCAGGAAGGAATTTATTTCCCCCTCTGAGGCAAATTGGAGAGGCTTCGGATGGGGTTATTTTTTTTTTGCCTTCCTCTGGATCAACTAGCAGTTAGGTAGTTAAAATAAAAAAAAAGTTAAAAAGGTTGAACTTGATGGATGTGAGTCTTTTTTCAGCCTAACTTACTGTTGCTATGTTACTATGTTACTAAGGGTCGATTTGAGGGTTAAAAAACCCTTGAATTCGACCATGGGAATAGCTGGGAATACCGTGGGAAGTAAAATTCATCGAATTCGAAGGATTTTACCGCAATTCTAAAATTTTCGAAGGAAATATTCGATTGATCAATAAAATGTCGAATCAAACTATTCAAATACATTTTTATTCGAATCATTCGATTCGATCGAATTTTCAACTGGTCGAAGTGGTCTTCAAAAACATTCGAAAATTAGAATTCAAATCTTTTTGAAAATTCGATCAAACTTCGAATCCTTCATGTGAATTTAGTAAATCCGCCCCTAATTGTTGCAGACATTTAAAAATATTTGCTGACGACGTATGCTAGAAACAACGATAATGTCACATTTCTCTTGTCAGGCAAAGAGAAGTCTAGATTAAAAGTCTAGCTCAACAGGTAACTGATAACAATAAGACTGAACAACAATATTGTATGCTGTAAAAAAGAAATTCGTGTCCCAGCCCTCAACTGATCTTGACTGTTCGTTTCTGCGGGATAAAGTATCTGAGAATGATAAATGCAGCAAGAAATACACTTTTATTTATTAGATAAATCATAATGTAATCTTTACAGGTCTACATTACTTGATAATGCCTGAGATATCTGACAAACCTATATTGTTCAGTGGAGCCTGTTTATCAAGCAGAAAGAGTTTACAGACTCCCTGATAAATAGCGTCTTTAAAAGAACATTGCAATTGACAGCATGTTTATTTAATAGACAGATTGGTGACCACATTGCGCATCTCACCCATCATTTTACTTTACTTCAGAGATAAACAGCTTTAACATTTTACCATTAAGACAAATAGTAATCTTGCAACTACACAAAATTCATTACATGAAACAAAACAAAAACAATAGGCTTCAGATATTCTTTTGTTACCTATAAAAGAAAACTACAGCAGGTTGTTTTAATGCAAAATGTCCTTTGTAACGTTTACTTAAAAGCCAGGAGGCCTTTGCCAACTGCAAAATATCTTAATTGGTTGAAGTCAAAATAATGTACCAGGCTGTGGAGACGTTTTCTGCTTTGTTTTACACTAGTAAAACTAGCATAGTAACGCAAGTCTGCATCACCAAGTTATAACATAATAAGGATACAAAGAAAACATACATCCCTTCCACAAACAAATAGGAAAAAAGTGCAGGGTCGGAACTCGGGTTTGGCAGAAGAGGCACCTGCCTGGGTCGCAATGAAAGGCACCTCTCCCACTCCCTTTCCCTCTGGCAATCTCCTCTGTCCTCCACTCTGGCACTCTGCGAATGTGTGCGCACTCTGTGTTGGGGATGTGTGCATAGAGGAGAGCGTGTGTGGGCATGGAGGGGAGCGTGGTGACCAGCCAGGTCACCTAGGGTGCCCAGTTGGCTTGGCACGGCACTGATAAAGTGCCTTAAATTTGCACTCAAAAATAAACAGCTCTATGTGGAAAATACCATAAAAAATTGCAAATTTAACATTCCATCCTAGAATCTGACATATTTATGTTTGTGTGTATATAAATGTAGGGACCCATAAGTGTAAAGGCCCTTATGGTTTCATTCCCTGCCAGTGCCTGTCTTTCCCTGTTGCTGGGTTAAATCTGATGTAACTTGTTATATCTCATTTGCATACATGTATTCATTGGTTCTTGGTTGTGACCACTTCCTGCAGTGCTGTACAAAGTGTTTTTCAGGGAGGGGCAATTCCTCTTTGGCCTGCAGCAATCGACCTAGGCAGTTGTTCCACTGAGCATGAAGTCAACAAGGTGTCAGGGTGAAGGGACCCCATAAATGAGGTGAGCTAGTGTGTAGTGTAGCTGTTATAGCACTTTATAGAGAGAGTGAGACTAGTAAGAAAGAGCAGCTCAAGCTCCAACTAGGAGGATAGACGGGAGTATCTCTCCCCCATGCTTTGCTTTGCCTGTAGTGAAGGGGCCGCAGTAGAGATGAGTGAATTTTGCTATGGTGTAACCCTGTTCCAAGTCTGCTGATGAGGTCCAAGCCACACGAGGTACTGTACTGAAACCCTGGAAGGTGATCTCACAACTCCTTTGGGTTATGCCTAGTGTGGTGTCTGTTTATGCTGTCTCTGCTACACCTGTGAATGTACTTGGAGATTTGGCACTTTATGCCTGAATAAAGCCTGTTCCACTGTTTTGCAAAAAAACCCTAGCATCCAACTCTATTTTTGTGTATTTGTGGCAGGAGTAAGTTGTAGTTACCAACATCAGCATGTGTTTCCATTTTGTGAAAGCCCATCCTGGTGAAAGAGGGTCATGTGTAACCAATGTTCTACCTCTCTAGTTGGTATTTGTCTGTTATCAGTCAAAAAGGGGTTTTATATATATATATATATATATATATATATATATATTTATATATCCCTCAAGCTTGAATTCACACACATATATATATATATATATATTAGGTACTGCAGTAGTAGACAACACTCCAAGGATAATTCCAAAACAGCAATTATATCAATTGTTTCGCTAGGTATGTGCATTCCAATCCTCCCTATAGCTATCCCCTGCGCCTGTCCGTGCCTCAATGGACTCAACCTCCTATGGCAAGAGTCGAGATTAGAGTGGCAGTTGGAAGCGGTTGCCAAGCAGTCAAGCACTGTGTTGTGCTCTCCGGAAGGCAAGTAGCCTAGCAACATTGCTAGTGTCCACCCTCTGCAGCTCTACGGGAGCAATGTGCTTCCGGTCTACTGCTTCTGTATGTCAGAAGGGTTTATAAAGAAGGCACTGGTAATCACAGTTATTTTGGGGGATGGAAGGATGCACCCATGGCTCTGGTGTTACTTTGGCAATGTATGACAGGGACTCGTATCAGTGTCTTCAGTGGAGAGTCGGGCCTGAGACATTCTGAAGTTAGCCACGGCTTTCCTTACATTTCAGGAAGGGCAGGACAGCATTGATGCTTTTCTAGAGACATTTGAGATTATGTGCAGAGCCCACAAGATCACTGAAGATGATTGGCCCCATATCGTGTCTGGCAAATTAACAGGAAGGGCCAGTGCCACATTCAGGGTCTTATCCAATGAACAAAGACTGGACTATGAGGAGATTAAGCAAGCATTACTGACCCGTTATGCCATCACCCCAGAGTTTTACCGGCAAACTTTCCGGTCACTGCTAAAGACCACCCAGGATACCTACCTGGAGTTTGGAAACAAGTTGTCAATGGCCCTTGACCAGTGGATCAAAGGGACTGGGGCCAAAACCATGGAGGACTTGAGGCAATTATGCCTAAGAGAGCAATTTTTGGAGAGGTGCCCCCTAGGAGTTCGGGAGTGGGTTATGGACTATGAGCCATAGACAGTAGAGGAAGCTTCCCAGTTGACCAACAAGTATACCGAGACCAGGACTCCCACCAAGAAGGACTCCCACCAAGAAGGGCACCCAAGCACAAAGTACAACAGGTGCCAAAGCTAGAGAGTTGCCAGGCTCTCAACAACTTTCCTTTGTCACCACTTCCACACCTCGCAAACTGCTCCCAGGGGCTGGGCCCAAAACCTGTTTTGGATGTGGGGCTCCAGGTGACTTTCAAGCTACTTGCCCTCTTAACCGAAGGGTTGCTTCTCCTTCAGGGACCCCGAAACTGACCTCTGCTCGACCTGCTGCCACTATTCAGAAGGAGAGCACAGAGTGACCTGGCCCAAATTGACCTCAGTGAGACCCCTGAATTTGCAGTCATGCAGATTCATTGGGCAGATCAGTCAAAGAGAAGATGGTATGTGGTACCAGTTTAAGTAAATGGAAACCTGGTAGAAGGATTTCTGGATCCTGGTGCATTTATAACTTTGGCTGAGCCTAATGTGATCACACTCAATCGCATTGTTCCGGGGAAAATGGCCCGGCTGATCCTGGCTGGAGGACAGCGGAGAGAGGTTCCAATTGCACAAGTGACTTTGGACTGGGGAGAAGGGCCTGTGCTGCATGAGGTGGGAGTCATGGATCAACTTCCTGTAGATGTCCTGCTTGGTAATGATGTTGGAGACATCTGCTGCAGCATCACACGGAGACAGGCAGAGCTGGGCAAGCCCCCGACTGCTGTCCAGGAGGTAAGTGGGCAGACATATGTGACGGGTGACCATTTTGACATAGGAAACTGGCAGGATTTTAGGGCTGAACAAGCAGCAGACCCTACACTGCAGGCATTACAAGATAGAACTGTCCCTGGATTGGAGGGCCCAGATGCAGGGGAGAAAATAGTGCAAGAGAATGGGTTGTATTATGGAGTCTTCAAAAACTCTAGGGGACGACAAAGAGAAGCATGCCATCAGTTGTTGGTGCCTGCCAAATTTAGGATCCAGTTACTTCACCTTGCCCATGAGATACCCCTTGCCGGTCACCAAGAGATTTCTCGCACCCGATATTGCCTGCTACAAAATTTCTACTGGCCAGGGTTGTCACAACAAGTGGCACAATTTTGCCGATCATGTGACAACTGTCAGGGCGTTGGGAAGAGTGGGGACCGGAACAAACATACTTTACAACCCCTGCCAGTGATTGGGGAGCCATTTCAGAGAGTTGCTGTTGATTCAGTAGGACCCCTTAGCCGGCCCAGCAGGACAGGTAAGCAACATATACTTACGGTGGTGGACTATGCCAACCGTTACCCAGAGGCAGTGGCTTTAAGGAGAATTGATGCCCCAGCCGTTGCAGATGCACTAATTCAGATTTTTTCATGGGTAGGATTTCCTAGTGAGATCTTATCTGACAGGGACTGCAGTTTATGTCACAGCTGCTTCAGTGTCTATGGCAGCGCTGTGGGGTCACCTCACTTCGCTCCACCCCATATCACCCCCAAACTAATGGGCTATGTGAGCATTTTAATGGGTTTCTTAAGAACATGCTCCAAAATTTTGTGGAGGATGGAGAAGGGGACTGGGAGAAGTTTCTGCCCTGTCTTCTGTTTGTATATAGGGAAGTTCCCCAAGGGTCTACGGGGTTTTCCCCTTTTGAGATTTTGTATGGGAGATGGGTTCAGGGCGCCCTAGACTTGCTAAGCGAGTACTGGGAGGGGGGAGCCCAATTCCCTGATTTCCCTGTAGTTCTTTATGTTCTACAATTCCGAAAACATCTCGAGCAAATGACTGCTCTGGTGAAGGAACATTTGTCAGCGGCTCAGACCAAACAGAAGGTCTGGTATGACAGGAATGCCAGAAATCGGCACTTTGTTCCAGGGGACAAGGTGTTACTGCTGATACCGATGAGGTCAGACAAGTTCAAAGCAGCTTGGGAAGGGCCCTATGTGGTAGTGCAGGCCATTTATGATACTACTTATGTGGTCTCCCCTATTGACAACCCGGACCAGTATAAGACGGTCCATGTCAATATGATGAAACAGTATGTAGAGAGGGAAGCCATTATGTCTGCCATTTGTAGTCTGCTGGAAGAGGGGCGCAATGAAGAGGCTCTCCCTAACCTCTTACAAGAGGCAATTAGGGTTAAGACTTGGGAGTATGTTACTATTAGTGAGCAATTAACCCCTGAGAAATGTGAGCAGTTGTGTGAGCTGCTCCAAAAATTTCAGTCTCAGTTTTCTGAGAGGCCAGGTTGCACCAACTGGGTTGTCCATCAGGTGAAAACAGAGGGGCATGGCCCAATTCGCACACCTGCCTATCGTGTGGCAGAATCTGTACGGGCTGCCATGAAAAAGGAAATTGAGAAAATGTTGGCACTAGGCGAAATTATTCACTCTCAGAGTCCTTGGGCATCACCAGTGGTCTTGGTTCCCAAGAAGGATGGTAGCACTAGGTTTTGTGTAGACTATAGGAAACTGAACCAAGTGACGGTAACAGATGCCTATACAATGCCCCGGGTATATGAACTTCTTCACCGTCTGGGGAATGCCAAATATCTCACCACTCTAGATTTAAGCCGGGGATACTGGCAGATTCCTCTAGCATCAGAGCTCTTGTCACACCTCATACTGAAACAAACTTTATAAATACAATAAATTAAAATTTCTCAATTATTTCGGAAATAATTAAGTTTATATTTACTATTCCTCTCTCAGCATCTGTTTCACTTCGTCCTGTCTTCATGCAGCAGTTGGATGAATGATCCAATATATCTTATGGGGGCTCTCTTACCTTGCTTATTTATTAGAGCTCACTCAAATAAATGATTCCAGTACAAACAAAATCGAACAAAATAACTGTCTTTTGCACAAACTGTGCATGTAGAGAGACCGGATTTGTGGTGGTTTTAACACAGTGAGCTCTAATACATCTTCTAGGCAAGAGGACCCCCTTATAAAATATATTGGATCATTCATCTGCCACCAAACTCCCGAATGAGTACAGAATGAGGAGATGTGGAGATTGATTGATTGTATTTAGAAAGTTTCTTATTTCAGTATGCTGAAGCTAATATTACATTTTCACAATTTCCCTTTAAGAAAAAAACTAAAAAAAAACTCAAATTAGCGAGTTCAGGGTTAGCTACCCAAAAATGAAAATAATAATTGAATCGCTCGAATTGATCAGGTTTTTGGGCAAAACCCACCAAAAAAAAAACTCGACCATCATGAAGGCAATTATCTATATATTATTTCTTCAAATGGTTCAAGGGACCTCTGACATTGTCATACATGATTTAGACAGGGTTTAGATGGTGTATTTTCAAATTTGAGCTATTTCCATGGCCAGGGAATAATACATTTGAAAAAAAAGTTTTTTTATCCTATACATTTATTTTTGTTAAAAAAAATAACCTCAAACTCTTTCATGGAATTTCATGGAAAACACAACTCCATCCTTAATAAATCTGCCCATAATTGTTCATGGCTACTTTATGCTTTCTTATGCATTAAACCTACAGATGAAGCCACTTTGGTTCCTGTGTTTAACACAGAATAGCTAAACACATTTAACCCAATTATCCAATTTAACACAGACAATTGTGTCACAGCATCCCATCCTGATAAAGAGTTCACCATTTGTGAACAATGGTGGTGTGCTAATGAAAAAGTTACATGAATTAAATGAGTTTAGATGACTTTAGCTAACACAGTTTATCCTGACTTATGACACATTTAACACACAAATCCAACTGGCTTCATATTTATATACACTTTTGTTCAACATTTTTGGGTTCTGCCTATTAATTTAAAGGGGTTGTTCAGTATAAAAAACTGGCTAAATAGATATGTCTTGAGGGGGATATGTCGTTTTTGACGGGCGTCAATTGCGGCGTGGTGCGTCGTTTCCGACGTGCGTCGCGTCATCTTCGACGCGCGACTCGTTTTTTGGGGTGAATTTTCGCTGGCGAATTTTTGCTGGAGTTTCGCGAATTTATTCGCCAGCGGCGAATCGCGGGAATTCGCCATGAATTCGCCCCTGGCGAATAAATTCGCCCATCACTAATCAACAGCTAATTGAAAATTTTTTGCTGAAATACAGTATTTAAGCATCAAGAGGTTACCACAGTTACTATGACCAAGGATGCTACTGCCAGGATCTATAATTGGAGGCCAGCTCACTAAAAGATCAAACACCCCTTTCAGAAAAAAATACTTTGATTATGAAGCTGGCTATTCATGCCTAGATGTGAGTTTCAACAATTTTGTCCAACTATTGGAGAAAGTATTTCACCTTGTATGGGGGTAAATAAAGAGACATACCATGTGTGATCCTTTTATTGTTATATTTGGTCAATTCTGACATGAGATAGCATGACAGGACATAATCATCTACGTATCAGAAATGGTTGTTTTGGGACACCTTTTTGGCAATGACAAGAGGAACATAATAGCTACATTTGAACTATGCTTCTCCACTGAGTATGAAATGAACTAGAATTGACACAATTTATATTCTTGAGTTCTGACGGTCATTTGGTTAGATGACCATACTATGGATGCTGACATCTTTGCACATCTGCCTTTGTAGAGATGCTAACATCATAGTTCTAGTGATTGTGTCAGCACCCATGAGGATAAACTCTTTTTTTACCATGTCTTGGACCTTTTGTTGGTTTACAGTACTGCTCAAAATCATCAGTCAATTGGCAAACAAATTGCCATGCGACACTTTATAATACTTACAAGCAGATTATATCTAATTAGCATTCCATTCATAACCAATACTCAAAAAAGTTTTCAGCACAGGAAGTGCACAAAAGAAAAATCTAATGAGAGTCAGTTAAAGTAACAAAATGATTAAAATGACTGCTAAAATCAAGCTTCAAATAAAAAAAAAGCTATACAGTAGCTTCAACTAGAATTACAGACTGTAGCAAACATAACAGAAAATTGGCCTGGCTTTCCAGTTGACAAGATTGTCCTGATGATCAAAAACATTGAAAACTGAAAATTACCAAAACAGCTTGTGGTGTTTATACAAATGACCTGCAGGTGTCACTGTGCACAGGACTTGTACTGTGCATACACAGGACTTTCTGTACAGTTTGAAAGTGAAGTAGGAAGTAAGGCAGTTATGTAACAGTTGGATGAACCTGTTAATAAAGCAGTTATACCCTCCTCAGTCTCGGCTACTAAAACATAACACAGCTCTGTTCATTGTAAAGACTATTCACTGATGCACTCATTAAGATAATCAATCAGTAATCACAAACTGATCAACCCCATCCTGCACATTGCTAATCACAAGTGGTTCAGGATAAACATAGGCAATATTTGGGCCTGGAGGTACTGAATTATAAAAGTCTGAAAACATAATGTACAGTTGAACAGAAAAACTGACATAGATTTGAAACTTTGGCAAAGACAGGAGGTTGAGAAACCTCATAGAAATACATAGAAGTTGCTCAGTATACAAAAGATTCATCCTCCTGACTTTCTGTTTATCAAGGATACAAAATAATGGCTATGGACGTATTGAACTATAGTCGGTATATAATCCTCACATTGTTTGACTCTTCTTGCATGTCCAGTTGGAGATCTCACAATTATGGTACATAACAATGAAGCAGTAAAAGCCATATTCTCACCCCCAAAATTGCAGCTGATGTAAGAGCAAGAGCTTATGAGCTTGTCCTTGAAACACTACTTGAAAGAAAGTATGTTGAAAAGTGTCATTTTTCACAGCAAAAAAAAACTCTGAATTTGTTCTACAGAAATTATAAAATATAATGAAAATAGAAAGAAGAAAATCTGTATACAAACATCATGCATGCAACAGTACTTTTTGTATTGTTTTAAAATACACTGATAAATAGAAGAATGTAAAATCTTCAAAGTTAAGAAGCTTAACAACCTCACCAAATGAAGCAATATAAAGATTGTACAGCAAAAGTGAATATAATAAACACAGTACTATATGAATACAGTGGTAACTGGAACACTCTAACACGAGTCATTTTATTAAATACATGAATGTTTAATTACAACAAAGGAAAGAATATTCACATCCCATTCATTTCAACGTTACATTCTATTCAACTTTTCAGCTTTGAAAGAATAAGATTTTAAAAACATTTCAATGAAAACTAACTTTACCAAGGTTAACTGGTATTGCACTGGAATGCCATGCTTCATACAAACTGATAAAACTACATGAGTGTTATAAGCACTTGCAACCAGAAGCTTATAAAATCTGAAAGAATGTTGGTTTATATATTGTACTTGCAAACTTCTGTACAAGTTAGTGTAAAGATAAACACTGTATATAAGAAGCAAAAGGACATTACCTGTGGCAATGCTAAAATGAGTCAGACAGTATCAAATGCATATTTTCTATTTGGAAGTATTTTTTTTTAAATACATTAATAAAATCAAATGCATATTTTCTATTTGGAAGTATTTTATTTGAAATACATTAATAAAACAATACAAACAAATATTTAAGCAATTATACCACAAAAACCAAGCAAAAGATTGAGCCTTCTAACCATAGAGTTACCCAATCAATAGCAAGCAATGTCAGTTAGCAGCTTCAAGGAAAAGCAAGGTCTTGAGCTGTATTAAAAGGGGAATAGATTCTCTGGAGGAGGGGGTTAATCTTCCACTGTATAGAGCGCTGGTAGGGCCCCATCTAGAAGCAGTTTTGGTCTCCAGTGCTCAAACACAACATTATTGAATTAGAGAGGGTCCATGGAAGGGAAATTAAGCTGGTAAAATATATGGAAAATCTCGACTATGACAAAGGACTGGTCAAGTTGGGGCTGTTCATGCTGGAGAAGGGGGATATGATAACTATGTATAAATATATTAGGGTGCTGTTCAATAACCTCTTTAATGCTTTATTTACCAGTGTCCAGCTGACAAGAGGGCACCCATTCCGATCAGAAGAAAGGAGAGTAGTGATGGGCGAATTTATTCACCTGCGGCAAATTCGCAGTGAATTCCTGCAATAGAATACATTTGAGAAACACCAGTGAAATTTTGACGCTGGCAGTGTCCAAAAATTTGTGAAAAATTCAGCAAAATGCTGCAGATTCGCCCATCACTAAAGGAGAGTCCATCTACATGTACAGAAGGTTTTTTTTTTTTACAGTGAGAGCTGTGAAGATGTCATACTGGCTGATACATTAGATAGCTTTAAGAAGGGGTTGGATGGCTTTTTAGCAAATGAGGGAATACAGGGATATTTAAGATAGCTCATAGTAAAATATGATCCAGGGACTAGTCCAATATTGGAGTCAAAACTCCAACTCCCGTATCCTCGGCGCTACTCGAAGGAGAATCATCACACTTCTCGGGGCCGTGTAGACGGCAAGAAACATGTCAGTCTGTTATGTAGCTTTACCCACTGTTATTACTATGTGTATGTCACAATAAAGCCACAGGATTTGCAACCGAGAAGTGTGATGATTCTACTTCGAGTAGCGCCGAGGATACGGAAGTTGGAGTTGTGCTATACTTAACCGACGTACAGCAACCGGTACCGCGTATTGGCAGCAACAGAGGAGACACACAGGAATCGGGTGAGCTCGGCCACAAAACGCTTCGATACATTTATATTTGCAATATTGGAGTCAGCCTCCCCTCGGAGGCAAATTGGAGAGGCTTCAAAGTTTTTTTTTTTCCTTTCTCTGGATCAACTAGCAGTTAGGCAGTTTATTTACAGAAGTAAAAGGTTGAACTTGATGGAAGTGTCTTTTTTTCAATCAATTTATTATGTTTCACAAATTGCAAATTTAAGTTACTGTCAAAGCTATTTTCGCGCACAGCAACTTAGCAAAGTGTCTGTACTGTTGTTATTGTTATTGTTATTAACAATGCAAATTCACAAAAAACGGAAAGACAGGCACAGCAGTGCAATATTTTAGCATTCAGGAAAAACAATCATTTGCAAACAAAACAATGCAAACTTTATAAATAACCCCCAATGTGTCTATAAGTGTGTATCAATGTTTTTCCCATTAGATGAGAAATTATTTTAAGTATAATGGCCCTGACAAGCTTAAACTACAACCAAAATGTGATTATTATTTTATTTAAAGCAGTACTTGCCCTGAACCTTAAAATGATTGTGATGTAAAGATTGTTTCTCATTGAGACTTTGCAACTGCTCTTGTTGTTCTATCTATATTTTGCTAAAAATATTTTGCATCACATTACCTATTTTTACTATTAGCATATATCTAGTTGCTAGAGTCAAATGGAGTCTAGCAACCAGCGTTTGGAAATAGAAACCAAAATATGGCAAGAGGATGTCCTACATAGAATGCTGTGTCAAAAAGTCATTACAACATTTACTTATGACCCTCACACAAAAATTATATGAACATTTACACGTAAAAATTAAGCAATATATTAAGAGTCTTAACAAAAGAGTCTAACATTACAAAATGTAACATAAAGGTTAATTAATCACTAAAATTGTATGATAGTTTATCTGTCTGTCTATCTATGGGGGATATTTATCAAAAAGTGAAGTTAAGAGTGAAGTTCCTCCACTAGAGTGAAATTCTGCAGCTCTCTATTTATTTCTATGGGATTTTGAAAAGTGTATTTATCAAAGGGTGATATTTCACTTTCACTCATTGATAAATACGCCTTTCAAAATTCCATAGAAATTAACTGAGAGCTGCAGAATTTCACTCTAGTGGCAGAACTTCACTCTGATAAATTTACCCCATGAGTCTCTGTATAATCTTTGTAACTATATAATCTATCAATTTAATCAAACTATGTAATTAATCTATCTAGATATACCTAAATATATATACTTTATATATTAAGGAGGGAGGGGGAAAGAGAGATTTTTTTTAAGGTAAATTTACAATAAATCAAAAATCTGCACATGCATAAGGAATAGCATCAAGATTTTGTGAACATTCTGCCACTTGGTTTAAGGAAAATTTACACATTAATTTTTTTCTTACAGACCAACAACTATAAAACCAACCACCACCCACAGGATAATCTTGTGCTATAGCACAAAAAAGTAACTTGGCAAAAATAACAGCATGTCTTCTAAGACTTTAACAACAGATACTGTTGCAAGTGACAGTGTTCCAAAAGAATGGAACACTGATCTTCTCAAATAAAATTTAAACATAAAACACATTTGAAATCAGTCAATTGTAAAACACATAGTATAAAAACGTATTTTCCCTTGTTGAACTTCATGTCAGTACTCAACGGGATAGACCCTCACCCATGCTCCTATCAGAAGGACACTCCCCAAACCTTTAAAAAGCCAACCACACCCTTTTTTGTCCATCTCCTTTGCTTTTGGATTTTCTTCCCATTGGAAGCAAAATTTTCGTTTTAACCTTGGGAAAGCATTAGGCCTGCCCATAAGGTGTCCTAGCACACTACCTCATATCTTGGAGTTTCCTGTGCTTCAGCTCCGGGATCAGGTAAGGCACGGGTGTGCAATGTTTTCCACTCCTTGTCTGCCCGTGTTTCAGTTGCCTTCCTGTATTGCTTTGAAGCATTTGATGGCAAGTGCTTGTCCTCCCATTCGTGTGCCCTCCTGGCCTGTCCAAAAGACGTCTGGTGGCAGTGGTGTATGTTGCCCCTACACCACATTTTTATGGCTGGGTGAGGGAGGTGGCAGTTAGTTTAGGCTTAATTAGTTAGGGGCCTGAGCCTCCTGTTACTTTTGTTTTCTTGTGTTTAATGGGGGGAGGTTTTTTTATGGCCAGCTGCCTCCCTCAACAGACTTTCCCTAGGTGGAGGTATTTTATAAAAAATGAAAAAAGTTGCTCTATAGCCTTCAGCCAATATGGCCACAAACTTGGGCCCTTACAGGAGGCACCAACACTAAGTATTCAATTTGCCTCTGTGTAACCTCAGCAGTTGTTTTTGGTTACCTGCCAATGCAGACAGCAGTTGAAAATAATCAGTGGGTTCCACTGGTCAAGTGCCCCCCATTGAGTACAATTATGTGATTGCTCTATCTGTGCAGACACCAGCTGAGTATAATCAGGTGATTCCTGTGCAACTCCTAGCCATAGCAAGTGGAAATGGCCCCGCCCACTCTCTCAGACTGGAACTCTGGCCCAGCAGCCTTGGGTAAGTACTGCTGTTGTCAGTAAACTTGTGAGGCCTGTCTGTCTGTTAAAAGTTAACCTGGTGTCCTGCAGTATGTGGCTTTAAACGGACTGCTTATAGCCTTGCATAATGAGCAGCAGGTAAGGTTCATGTTCATATTCTGTTTGAAGTCTAACTAATTGCTTGCATACAATGTGATCATATGTTTACCTGCACTGTACTTGGTCCTGAAACCAGTAGCTCTAATAGAAATAGATACATGGGCTAGCATGCTTTCTACTGACATGTAGTGTAGGCCAGATTCTGGCTAATGGCCCATTTTAATCCAATAGCCCTAATGGATATAAGTAAGTGGGCTGGAATTTAACATGATCTTATGCTAAACTGCTGAGTTCAGGGCATTTGCATACCTGACATCACTAGTCCTAATGAATACGGATCACTGGGCTGGGTGGCTTCTAGGCTCTGATATATGCTTGTTTAATCAGCAGCTAATCTAAAATATGTATTACATATTGCTGTGATTGCATCTGTGTGCTCCTATTTTGTTATACAGTATGTTCTCTGGCTATTGCTCTCCTGGAACAAGTAGCCCTAATGGATCTAAAGCACAAGTCTGGCTTGCTGCTAAGTCCTGATACATGCTTGCTCTAAGCAGCAGCTAATCTAAACTGTATTACATGCTGCTGTGATTGTATCTACAGTATGTGCTCCTGATATATGCTTACTCTAAACATCAGCTACCCTAAACTAGGCATTGCATGTGGTTGTGATTGTATCTGGGGTAAATTGGGGTATAATACTGATGAGTACTGACATGGATACCTACATTTGAATTTCTTATTATGCCAATGCATTGCTCCTATTATAAGGTATGGCTTAATCAGTTAAGCAGGGAATTTAATTTACTACATGACAAAGTTTCTCCCTATTGTAGGTAAGTCCACATAGTGTCTTGACACAGCAGGGGTTTCTGAAGCCTGTCAGTCATAAGTATTGCTTGGTTAACAAAGTGTTTGGGGCAGATGAATGTAAATTTTCCCAAATTCAGCGGCCTTGTATTGAATGCATGAATGGGGGGCCATGCAATTCTTTCTTTCAAATGCACAGTATAATTACGATTCATTGCGTGGGCTCTGGGGTTGGGCATTGTACTCTGCCAGAACCAGTTTCTCAGGGCCCTGACCGCGGCATCCTATATAATAAAGTTCAAGTGTCTCTGCGTCCAGTCCCTGTGTCCGTGGAATTGCGCTACTGCGCATGTGCCCCACGGACAGCCAGCGCGAAGCTTACGCTAGCGAAGTAGATAGAATATAATAGATAGGAGGTTGAAAAAAAATTGAAAAGTCCCAAAAAACGCTGTACCGTGTTTTACCATTGTGGGTGATAGTCTGAAAAAGAAGTGTATGTTCAATAGATAGGAGGTTGAAAAATTTTTTAAAAATTTTTCTAAGTCCCAAAAAACGCTGTGGCGTGTTTTACCACTGTGGGTGATAGTCTGAAAAAGAAGTGTATGTTACAGCCACTACACATGCCCAGGACACCTTTAATCAAAAAAATAAAGTTTTCCTATTGCCCTACATGTGCCCCCTATATAGTAGTGTTGCCATACTGTATGTCAGGAAATGTAGGGGGGAAGGAGGGTAACACCCCCCCAAAAAAATTATGTTTTTCAGATTATCACCCACAATGGTAAAACACGCTACAGCATTTTTTGGGACTTAGAAATTTTTTTTATTTTTTTTTCAACCTCCTATCTATTGTATTGCTCTAGCGTAAGTGCTAACGAACAGCAAAAAGTTGATCTTAGTGAATTTGCGTAATTACGATCCTTCGCCAGTACGCAACTTCGCCTGGCGTAAGGGTGCGAAGTTGCGCAAGTCTATCTACTTCGCTAGCGTAAATTCGCCAGAGTCGGTGTTCGTGAATTTGCGATTACGATTTGACGTCACGCTGGCGAATTTGCGCTAGCGTTAGACGCTTCGCGCTGGCTGTCCGTGGGGCACATGCGCAGTAGCGCAATCCCACGGACACAGGGACTGGACGCAGAGACACTTGAACTTTATTCACGCCGTATGCAAATTAGGCTTCACTAGCGAAATTGCGCTATGCCTAGCGAAGTAACACTAGCGTAAATACGTTACCGTTCGCCGACCAGAGCGTAAATTCGCACTTTAGTGAATTTGTGTAAATTCGCCTGGCGAAGTGCGGCGAACGCTCGCGAAGCCTGTGCTAGCGATTTTTCGAATCTTAGTGAATGTCCCACTTGGAGCGCAGAGACTTTCGTGTGGTTTATAATCTGCTGCCTTCAATCTATGGAAAGACCAGCGCTACATAACGGTGTGCCGCTTCTCTGCTCACCGCTGCACCGCCAGCTGTACACATACCCAAGCATCATGTGACAGAGGAGCAGCTCGAGCTGTGGGATGTGTGACCCGGGGAGTCCGTGGCGCAGTCAGTAAAGGTAAATGGGGGGTCAGGGTAGAGAGAGACTTCCACCAGCTCCTCACAGAGCGTCTTGCCTCTTTATTTATTGCCTAAAAGCCCTGCCCTCACGGGAGAGCCTCAGCCAATCCCAGTGCGCTGCCCCACCCCTCTTTGTTGTGCTTCCCAATGGCAGAGGGATAGAGCGTTGCTGGCCGGCGGGTGACAGAGGAGCAGCTACTGTCTGGCCTCCCATAGCTGTGAAAGTACCTCACGCTCTCTGACTCACTCAACTCCGCCTACAGGATGCCAAGGAAAAAATATGATTGGCGGAAAATGGGCATGCGCACGTGAAGTGCGAATGATCAAGAGGCGGGGGCGGTGCCAACTGTTCCTATCTTTAATCTCGCGTTGTTAGAAGCTAGACCCGCTCACTCAGCGCATGTCCCCAACATTGCTACGGCAACAGGGTTGCTGAGCTGACAAAGTCAGGCGGCTCTTTTTCTAAAAGTAACATTGAGGCAGAGTCGCCTCTGAAATTCTGTAGGACAAACATTTTTTCGTGGAAAAAAACACTGGTGTGATCTATACCATAAACAAACATTGCCCAAACTCTTTAGGAAGCAGTAGTATTTTTAAAACTACTGAGAAGCACTCTAGGTGTCCACCATGGTTGTCCACTTTTTTTTGGACTGGAACAAGTCTGTTTTTATAAATGTTTGACTACATATGTTCTAGCATGTTTATCCTGAGAAGGATGAAAAAACTTTCAGAATGAATGCTTAATTAATGCTTAACTGTAGCATGTTTATGCTCCATAATACAGAGTCCACCAAAAAGACATACTATATGTGTGCATCTATAGGTGGGCCTTTGGCATGTGTGTATATACGTGAATATATAGGCATGTTTATGCATGTGCAGTGTGTGTGTGTTTGTGTGTGTATATATATATATATATATATATACATACACATATATAATACAGGACTACAAGTTCTAACTGTGATAAAGATAAGGAAGAAGAAATACAGTTCTCTATGCTTGGTTGAAAAAACCCTATATGTATTTTATGCTTAGTTGGGTGGGACCTCAGTGCCTCCTACAAGCTAGAAAGGGGGTGGCTTCTACCCAGGGTTATGCATTGACACTTACTACTAATAAGCTTTGTGTCAAGATGTATGGGCCATTTTATCTGTCATACAGATAACATTTATATGGTAGGATGCCTATGGAGACATTGTCCACACAGACATCAGGCCACTGGGAGTTTTAGGTATTATCCTAAATAAGGCTGGTCACATGCCTAAGGTCTATTTTCCAGACCAAAAGTTTTCAGCCTATAGGAGTCCTCAACTAGCAGAGTGTCTTTAAGACAATAAAGATTACCTTGTTCAGGTTACAAATAGGACTAGCCCAGGATAGGAGTCATTTTGCTTATACTGCCAGCAAAACAAATCATTATTGTGGCTTAAAGGCCAGGCTTATGCTCTGTGTCCAGAAGGCAGACCTATTGTGTCTGTTTTTCTTCAGTTTTCCAATCTACTAGTTATTGTGTATTTAGAACAGAGGGCTAGCTGTTCTTCCATACCAAATATGTAACTAATTTAGACAGCAGATGATGGAAACATCCAATGAGTGTTGATTTTCCTATGTCAATGCTCTCTTGAGCCACTAACATTGGAACATGGAACCTGCATGCTCACAGCTACCTGCTTGTGTGTTTCTACCTGTTATATTGCCTCAGGCTAATGTATTGGACTATATTGAACAGGATCATAGTCATCCCTAATGTGAGACGTTTGCAGTTATTGCAGTAGAGTGCAATCTCCTACATTATTATTAATAGCATGTATTATATAGCGCCAACATATTGCATAGCACTGTAACATCTGCCTGCCTTATCCATTTAATTTGTGAAGGAATTGAGGAGATGTTAGGTATTTGTGCTGCAAGTTTGTCTAACTTCAAACAGGATGTTTGGATGTGTTTGTCTGTTTTTGTCACACTGTTTCTTATACTATGAGGATTTCACATTTACACTGGCTGAATATTGTGGTCTACTCTACACAGTCACAGGCCTCTCTGTTCAGATAACCTTCTAGATATGACACTTCTAGTAGCCTTGCTTGTTCTCGGATTTCACATTTTGGTTCTATAAAAGTAGGACTTCCTTGTGAGGCTCAGCCACTCTTAATACCCTCCTTATATATCTGATCCAACATGGCTCTAGTCTGGTGGATTAGAAGCCCTTCTGACACTGATTGGAACAGCCATACGGCCTCTCCAGGCCTAAGGTCAGCTTCATTGAAGGAGTTCAAATATGTAGGATATTTGATTTCCACATATAAACATGTCCCTTACAGGTGGGATGAAAACAGACAGGTTTGAGGGTGATTCTAATCCTCTCTCCAGGAATCATGGGATTCCCCTTTAGTTTCACTGGGGTTATATTTGGATCTGTAAACTTAAGGGTACCTAGTTGTACCTCTCACAAGACTATGGTGGGTTAACCAACAAGGGTTCTATTCCTTAGGTACTGTAGTTGCTCTGGTTTCCAGAGAGAATATCTTCTGGATAAGAGTACCAGTGTTTTCACTGTTATTTGAGTCTCCCTTAGCACAGCACCTTACACGGTGTAAGGCATTCTAACCCAAGGTTTGTCTCAGGTGCCCTTGTCCATGTTATTTTAGGATCCAATTTCTGTTAAAACAGTTCTGAAACAGATCATGACACATTCTAAACAGATCATGCCTACAATGTGTTTGTTTGGTTCTTACTCCTACCAAATGTTTCTTACAGGTGGCTTTCAATCTGCACTGAAACAAGGCATACATGTGACAAATGTTTTTCTAGTGAATAGGAGAGCAAGTATTTCAGATGAATTCACCATGTGCAGAGGTGTCTTCATTGCTCTCTTTTCTGGAAGGGGAAAGCAGTTATGTTATTCAACTCACTTGTTCCTCACTGACAGTGGGCTAACACCTCTCTCTCTCTGTAGTATAACGTCTATACCATATGGCCATTCTTAGCCTTATTCTGGGGTTTCACCTGGTGTCTCTATATTATTGACCATAAAATCTCTCCAGTTCAGTTAGATTTGATTTGGCTGCGAGCATGGACAGCCTGCTTCAAATCATCCCATAGATTTTCGATGATATTCAAGTCAAGGGACTGTCACAGCCATTCCAGAATATTGTACTTCTCCCTCTGCATAAATGCCTACTGTATGTAGATTTGGAACTGTGTTTAGGGTCATTGTCTTGTTGGAATATCCAAATTCTGTGTAACTTCACCTTTGTGATCTTTTGAGAGTTGCTTTGAGGATCCCATGCTGTCACTCTTCAGAGGAGATACAAACAGAAGCACAGCTTGCAATTGTCCACCTTAAATAATTTTTCTCATGATTGGACACACCTGCCTATGAAGTTCAAGGCTTTCACAAGCTAATCCAACCAATTTGGTGTTGCCAGTAATCAGTATTGAGCAGTTACGTGGATTCAAATTAGCAAAATTACAAAGGTACCCAAGTTTTTGCCCAGCCAGTGTTTCACATTTGATTTGATCTCATACAACTAAATACTGCTTCACTGAAAATATTTGTTCAGAAAACACCCAGTACTCCTGTGTTCCTGGGAAATGAAAGACATACCACTGTTATTTTTTTTGTTGACAGGCTGTAGTTTTGTTTCTTTCATTAGTTAGCTTAACAAAAATTAATTTGTGAAACAGATTTATTAAACATCCACTGCAGTTTGGTGTTTTGTTTTTTAATAATTGCAACAAGATGAACAGGATGCTTAACCTGTGTTATGAACAGACTGCTACAATAAGCTTTTTGTTGTTGTTGTTTTGAATTAGCTCATTTTATTAAGGGTCCACATTCTGTTTAAGAAGCACTATCAGCAAAAAATTTTTGTCAGTAGAAAGAAACCTTTCCTAATATGGACCTGACCTAATATTTAGGTCTTGTGTAAAATAAAGGATCAGTATTTGTTTTGTTACAGTGCTTCAAATAAAATAGTGGTTGAAATGTTATGTTTTAGAGAGTAGATACTTAAATATTCTATATATTGTTACTTGTGGGCATTCATTACCATAGTAAAATGCTGGACTTTGTTGTAGTATGGTGTTCCAGATGCACTTTTTCTTCTAGAAACACTAGAAATATTTGATAAACCTGTTTTGCTTTTTTTACCGGTTGAATTACAAAAAAAAAACATTAATATATACATATTGCCTGGAGATTTTAGCAGCTTTTTAACTTGTCGGTCGCTGTATTTTTCACTGTATAAATAAAATAAGGGTTTCTTATAGTGGTAATACAAATATATTAAATAATAAAAATGTGACTTAATTTTAAAAAAGGAGTGATTTTGACCAATTATTCCTGAAAGATTAGCTCTAGACAGTTAAGATTAGGTGGAAGGTGTTTTTGCACCATGGTTTTAAAAGGTGCCACAGATTCTTAAGTAAAATGAGGTCAATATTTTGACTAGAATATATGGATGGTAGGGCATTTTTATATTTTTTTTCAAGAATATTCACATTTCAGTGTCCGTGTTATAATTTATACCATTAAAAATACTATTCCTGGTTTGCAGTACCCTTCTTAAATACTTCTTAATAAAATCCCTGAAATGTTTCAAGCATTTTTCACTGTTGTGACTTTGGGGTTATTTATGAAAAATTTACTTGGCAATTTTCAATGTAAGAAAAAATGTTGCAAAAAAATATAAATATGCATTTAGTGAAACCTCAGAGAGCCGAGATTCATTAAAGAAAGTCCAAATGAAAACTCAATAAAAAAATTGGAAGCAATAGATGGTGAGTTTCTATAGATGGAAGTTGTATAAACAACATGAACAGCTTTATCTGGCCAGTTTATTAAAATGTTTGAGTTTTTCAGCGTCCCTGCAAATAAATCAAAGAAACATGACCGTGGATATTCTGTTGCCTTTTTTTCCATAAATAATGTATTGCTTGGGGAAAATGAAAAAAGTAATGTAAACATAATGAAATTATATTTTTATACAGCAATATCAGAAAATTTTAAAATTCCAAAAAAGGGTTTTCAAATTAAATTAGGATTAAAAAGGACACATTATTTTAATCAACGTTAAGTAACAATAAAGAAATGTTTAAGGTTCACTGAGCCAGTATTTACTTGTCTAGGATCAATCAGACAAATTCTAAAGTATTACAGAAGTTGCTGATCAAGTAGGAATTATTTTATTTGCTGCAGGCTCAGTTTATAGTTTATATTTATGTTGCTGTTGCTTGTTGCATCAGCACATTCCATGCTTAGACCTGTATTTTTATACAGCAAAGGAGACAGTCTTTCCTTTGCTGATTAATTACACTGACCCTGAAGACATGCAAATGGTCCTAAACAAGTTTGATATGCCGTAGAAACGAAGTCACAGAAACACTTTAATACCTTTTTTGGAACAAAAATGTTTTAGTAAAGTAGCTTTTATTTCCGCTATTGCTTTGTTTCCAAGAGATGTTTTATAAAGCTCAAGGAACAGTGAAAAACATGTTCTTTTTATCTACAGTTTTAGTTTTTCATGATTTAAGTCATACGCATTATGATAATGTGTAGTGATTTTTTGTAAAACCTTCTGAAACAGAATATCCTCTGGTTCTGTTCTGTTTAGAGAAAATAAAAGAATAAAAGGAGGCAGAAAATGCTTTGCTGACATGTTTAATCTTTACATGACAAGAGTTCTGACATAACCTGTGGGGGATAGTGTCAGACAGATCTTAAAAGGCAGTCACAGCACCCATAATACTATGCATGCTGTCTGAATGGAATATACAATCAGGGAAAGAGGAATAATAAATAGCACAATGACATTTCCAATCTTTTTAGAGTGCAAGCCACAATCCCATATGAGTACTCTACATAAAGCAATTTTTGTAAAAGGACAATCTAATATTATAAATGGCATGACCTGCATTAAACATTTAGCAAAATAATCCTTCAAAGAGAGCTGCAAAGCTCAAATTTGCCTATATTACAGAAGCGTGCTGCAGGTTTACCTGGCATTGTAGTACAGCTAATGATTGATTTTTTTTGAATTTGATAAAACGGAAACAGATAATGACATCTCTCCACATACTTTCCCTTTTCAGGAAAATCCCCCAGGTTCACACAGGTTCTGATTAAATAATTGTAGCAGTGATTTTGTTGCCAATGTAATAATCATCGTTGAGCAAGAATTAGGATGGGTGATAGTACAGAGTAATGTTCAAAGCAGTCAAATACATTCTGAAGAAAATTTGCAGTTTTGATAAATGTGTAAACTAATTTAAAACTCGTCTTACAGTCAGGAATGTTTTTTGACAGTTTTGATGAAATTGGAGAAAAATGAGAAGTTAGCCTCATACATTCACATGAGGGACCAAGACACTGACTTAAAGGACCAGTAACATCAAAAAATGAAATTTTTTAAAATAATAAAAACATAATGCAGTGTTGCCCTGCACTGGTAAAACTGCAGTGGCTGCTTCAGAAGCACTATTATCGTTTATATAAATAAGCTGCTGTGTAGCTATGGAGGAAGCCATTCAAAGGAGAAAAGGCTCAAGTTACACAGCAGATAGCTCTGTAGAACATAATGCTATCTGTTGTCCATTACTTATCCTGTGCCATATAGCCCTTTTTCAATTTCCGTCATTGCTACACAGCAGCTTGTTTATATGAACTATAGTAGTGTTTCTGAAGCAAACAGATCAGTTTTGACAGTGCAGGGAAACACTACATGATATTTACTTTAAAACACTTTCATTTTTTGGTGTAACTGTTCCTTTAAAGGAACCCTGCATTCCTAATTTAGGAACCCCTGAAGTGCTGTGCCCCCCAGCCCAACAGCACTGCTGCAGTCCTCATTTGCAGTAGCACAGTGGGTTTGCATCTTTCAACTTGCTGCACTTATTAGTCTCTTGGAAACAATCATTGACTTTTCTTTTACTTAGTTGGAAACAACACAAATTTGGCAAACACATTGAAATCAAGGGGTGTCTTTTCATGCAACATTTTTTTTTACTATAAATTAGATTCTGTGAGTGTTTTTCAAGGAAATATTTTGCATACTTTCGTGACACCTGTATTGAAGAAAAAAAAAATGCTTCAATGCCCTATCTATTGGTAGATATGAAATCAGCTCTCATTAGTAAAAATCCAAGTCTGGCAACTCAGTTACATTGAGTGGGAGAAATGATTGCTTATCTGAAAGCTGTTCTATTGTGAAGTGCTGGCTCTTTCTGAAAGCACAAGATCAGGCACAATGACCTGAGATGACTGCCTGCATACCAATATGACAACTAAGTAATATATATTTATTGGTTCAAGAATAAAATTGTTAATGGTAGTGTAATATCCCCAGCACTAACTGCCATTATGCTGCTACATTTCATTACTCATTTGTGTTGAACAACACAATCTGCTGGCCATTTCATGGATTTATACAACACCTCCATAAAACCAGTAGTAGCACTAAATTTGAACTAATATAAATACCGTACTTCCACCATGTGATCTGGTGCAATGTCTTGTGGAAGTTGAGGCTCCATTTTACAGCCGATGTTGTGGAAGAGAAGAAGCACACAGTTTCCTCTCCTCCTCATGGAAGCATTGCTGGTGAGCAAGCAGACTAAAAGTTGCACCAAAACACCTCCACAGCTGCCAGCACCTCCAGAGACATTACTGCATATATATGTCATGCCAGCTAGTGTTAATGCTGAAGTTATATGCTCATTTTATATGTTGAGATTGCACTGTTCAGTGCAATCGATTTATTATAATTTCTGTTATTTATTACAGTTTCACCTATTCTCTTTGCTATCCAGTAAAATCTACAGACTTCAGCTCTCCACTCTTTATTGGATTGTGGGAAGGTTTAGCTGCATGTCAAACTACACACTGTCCCAGGGTAATTTTTAGGGAGGGCAGAACAGGTAATATGAATTACTTCGTTACACAGTGTAATTTGGTAATAAAAACGATACCATAAAATATTGACAGAATCCCATATACACACTAAGAATAAGTGTATTTTCCACACCCCCTTTATTTTACAAACTATATACTGTACTACAAAATGTTTGCCAAATAATTTATTATGGAACAAGAAGATAATCCAATCAAGCTCTTGGAAGAATCTATACACTGCAAAATCCTGAATATGTAAGTAAATGAGAAGCTATGTTGATAAGGAAACAATGTAGTTGGGTTGTTCAAGATGAATGCCAGGTATTAGCATTACAAGCATACAATTTCCCAGATCCCATTAGGTGAGAAAAACATATCCCTTATTCAGTTCCAGTTTGTCCCATAGAGCTAGATGCAATAAAAAAAAAGCTTCCCTCAATGTAAATCACATTAAAAACTCTATTGCAGTCTATGTCAAAAAAGTAGAACTGTTTATAGAAATATTTTTTCTCCTTGATTTGTATCCTACCCATAAAATTATGTTTTTTCACTGATTTGAATCTAAGATCAAAGTAATATAAACTGAAACCATATGCATGGAGATTATAAATATTACCTTACATAGACCTGTCTTACAGTTATGAGAGAGAGATGATAGAGGGGTGACTTCTGACTCACTCTAGGAATTAATGAGGAGAATGCTGTGGACTGACATAAGGCATTGTGATATAGCAATATCAGTACTGTGATATTCTTTAAAATTCCCATATGACTTCCAGAAGGCGGACCCAAAGATGGCCGCATTTTAATCAAGCTCCGGCATAGAGAGCTATAATCTGCTACCATCCGGCAGATATAACAAGGACTAAAGCAAACTGAACCAGCCACCACAGATTGCGGAAAAGGCACGAAACACCGAGCGACAGCTGAGAACATCTTACAAGCTGACTCGCAATACCGGAGGACGCGACACGCCTAAACCGCATAGCTGGAAAAAAGCGGAGGGAAAGAACATGACAGCCCTATATTCTTTAAGCTTACCAATCGGAAAAGCTCGGTGAGTACGGGCACCCAGTGCCGGGGACCAAGTTCAGGGTGACATCGGAAGGGTGGGAGGCGCGAAGGCCCAAACCAGCAGCCCGCAATGAAGGCCTAAACCAGCAGCCCGCAATCAAGGCCCAACCCAGGCATGAAAACCAGCACTTGCCTCGAAATACCACTCCCCTGAACGAACCAAAAACACCATCCCCAGGCTAATCCCCACAGCAAACCTAAAATCGAGGGATAAAACCCCAACTCACCCAAACAGCATCCAGCTACCACTAACTTTGGGTCTGCCTCACTGCCAGCCTCAAAATATAAGCTACCCCACATGGACTGAAAACTAAAGCTCACAAACCAGGCTTATCTATATGAAAAGACAAAGAGAACCAAAGCCATAAAGACACAAAACAACTACACCCAATACTCTCTCACATTTATCTATCAGCCTGATTAGAACACCTCTGTTCAAAAAAATCAAGGGAATAACACAACAACATCCCCAATACCATCGAAGGCAATCTCAAGTTCACAACAAAAGACCAACAAAGTACCCAAACCCACAACCATTTCAATATCAATAAATGGAATCCCAAGACCACCAAGAAGGCTAACAAGCCATCCAAAGACACCTAGAGATTGAAGGAAATGCAATCATCAACCCACAAAAGAAGGGGAGAACTAAACTGAAAATTAGACACACTGAATGTCCATGATGAAAAAGCACAACCCATCAATCTGCTTTATCTAAGACATCCACCCTAATATTACCATGGACTGATGTGAGAACACCGTTGGCGAGTATTTCTGCTACTGCCCCATCACAGGGAAACAAATACAATATCCAGAACAATCTACAGCAAAACCTTGTGTAACAAAAGAAATCCAAAACCAGTCGCCTACCTCTCTGACTAAACAACTTGTATCTATTTACTGGCTCCAAAGAATGGAAAAATACCTCGGACAATCTAACACAATGACGTCGAGACAAGCCAAACTGTCAGGATCGCGCCGCCCGGAGGCTTACCTTAGCTCCGGGCGGCACGTCCTCCCTGCTCCGCGTCGCATCCACAATGGCGGCGCCCATAGCCGCCACATGGATAGCGGTGCCGGGTAGTGACGTCATCGCGTTGCGCCTGACGCGATGACGTTGCGGCGCCCGTTTTTGGCGCCAAATTCAAATATTTAAGGGCGCATTGGACGACATTATGGCGCCCAATTATAGGACCACTTTGCTATTGATCCTGGGTATTGTTTCTGATCCTGTTCTAAGTACTTTGATCCTGTTTTGCTGTATTATTTGACCTTTGCTTGGACTTTGTATATTTTGTTCCTGCCAATACACCTTTTGCCTGGACTTGTCTGACTCCTGCCTGATCCTTGCCTGTGCTGCATTATTGGACCCTTTAACTCCTAAGCTTCCTCCTTGGTCCACTACTTCCCCTGGGCGCCTATACGGCCTACCCGTGACACAAACAAAAACTCAAAGAGAAAAAAACAACCTCAGAAAATGATTCAATGGACTCAGATGCAGAATCTCTTTCACAAGTTACTCCTTCACAAATCCAAATACAAGATCTTACGAAAATACTTGGCCCATTATTGGATCAAAAACTAACCAGCTTCAAAGAAAGCATTACAGAAATGCTACAACAAGTAGCAGACCAAAGCCAAAAAATAATATAAGCCAAACAGAGAATTAGCATTTTAGAAGACAAACTAGACACAGTGCAAAAAACTGTAGACACTCAACAAAAAGAGAACCATTCTGGTAGAAAAAATAGATGACTTGGAAAACAGGAGTAGGCAAAACAATCTAAGAATTGTTGGAATTCCTGAATCAGTCAGAGGAAAAGACTTAGAAAACTTTCTTACACAGGACTTACCAACCTTACTTAAAATGGAAACCACTCAATCATAGAAAGATTCCATAGAATTGGTCCGCCACCAGATACAACTAAAACCAGACCACGACAAGTAATACTCAAACTGCTCAACTACACCGATAAGATGAATATACTAGCAGCATACAGAAACAAAAGGGATCTACAATATGACGGCAAATGCATTCTGATTTTTCAGGATTTCTCAGCCTCTGTCACAACCAAAAGAAAAGAATTTTCACCTATCTGCACAACTCTTTTCAACTCAGGATACAGATTCCCCCTGCTTTTTCCAGCTAAGTTGAAGATTACAGACAAAGACAATGGCAACATTTTTTTTCTTTGAATCCCCAACACAGACAAAGGAATATCTTGAAGAAAAATCCAAGAATAAAGACTCTACCTAAACAGTTTAAAACCTGATATGTCTTTAAATATCTAGACTGATCTGGAACTGTCCCATCTGCTTCTGAAAACATCGTTTCCCAACTATCCATAAGAAGAAAGAAGGAAACCAGATCAAGGGGTGATAATGAGAAATGCTTGATATCTCTTGTTTATACTCTGGCTTTTTTTTCTCCCATTTCTCCTTCTCCAGTTTCTTTCTCCTTAGTTTCAATAACAATTGTACAATATAATATAACAATTTTTTGCTATCTTCTGTTTTAAATGTTCACAGCAGATTCTACCTAAACAGTTAAACGCCTGATATGTTCTTAAATATCTAGACGGATCTGGAACTGTCTTTTCTGCTTTTGAAAACCTTGTTTCCCAACTATCCATTAAAAGAATGAAGGAAACTATATCAAGGGGTGATAGTGAGAAATGCTCGATATCTTCTGTTTATACTCTGACTTCTTTTACTTTTCCACTTCTTCTTTTCCAAATTCTTTCTCTCTAGTTTAAATAGTACATGGGCCAATATAACATGATAATTTTTTTTCAATGTTACCTTTTGGTTCAAATGTTTACAACAGCTCAAAGGAAGATTAACATACACACAAACACAACGATAGATATACCAAGACCCTACACACACATAAGACAAAGATGTGGGCCTGCTTGCTGGGACAGACCGCATCATACAGAAACTTACGCATACAACATTAAAATCCACAAAACAGGAGTGGGTTAACCCACTTAGATGCAAAACACAACAACCACAGGTGATCCTACCACCAAACCTAGGACACACTTCAAGGTGATATCATGGAATGTTGGAGGATTGAACTCACCAATTAAGAGGAGAAAGATCAGTTACATAAAGAAAAAGCTCAGTTAATTCTCCTACAAGAGACACACTGGCGCAGACAGGACAAACAAACACTAAAAAGCAAATGGTTACAGATAGTAATAGACGCATCATACACAACAAAGACAAGAGGAGTGGCAATACTAATCAATAGAAACCTACAATGCTCGATAACCAAAACATACAAAGACAAAAGTGGACTTTATTGATAGTAGACCTAGATATCAATGGTAAAATATATACAATAGTAAATATATATGCTCCTAATGATGAAAATAAACTCTTTTTTACGAATGTATTGCAGAAGGTGAGCTCTTGGGGGGCTGAAAACATTATCCTGGGAGGAGACGTTAATGCGGTTTGGGACGATTGCATGGACAAATCAGGTAACTTTACAAATAACTCACGAACAAGAGCAAAACCACTACATATGTTATGTGACACCTTACAACTATATGACACATACAGACACCTAAACCCTATCACTAAAGACTACACCTTCTATTCGGGGGTACATAAAACACACTCCCGACTAGATTATTTATTTATATCTCAGACGATTCTACAGACACTATGCTCTGCCACAATAGGGAATATAGACACATCTGATCATGCTCCCATCGCAATCAATCTAAAACTAAACACACCCCAACCAGGCTCATTTAACTGGAGATTAAATGAGCACCAACGAAGACTTTCACCAATTTCTTAAAACTAGCTGGGCAAACTATATGGATGACAACATAGATCACTGAGATAATCCACAATTACTATGGGCAGCGGCAAAGCCAGTGTTGAGAGGGCAGATAATTTCGTATCTAATAAAACAAAAGAAATCATACAATGAAAAATATAACCAACTACAAACCCGATTAACAGAACACTACAAAACTTTTAAAAGAACAAACACAGAGGAGGACAAAAAGACATGCAAAGAGACAGAAATGCTTTTCGATACTTTATTGACTGGGAAGGCTTACAAAACAATACATCACACCACAAACCAATATTTTAGATATGGCAATAAGTCAGGCAAATTATTAGCATACATAGCAAAAAAACAAAATCGAGCAACATTTATTCAAAAATTAAAAACTAATGATGGATGGACACAAGACCCCACACAAATAAGACACATACTATTAAAACATTTCAAAACCCTATATGAAGCTCCAATAGACGATCCCAATGATGGCCTTAAATTTCTACAGGAAGCAGGCCTCAAAAAACTCTCGGTTCAGGACCGCAAAATTCTTGATGCCCCTATAACAGAAAAAGAAATATCAGATACAATTCGACATCTAAAAAATGGGAAAACCCCAGGACCTGATGGCCTCACGGCAGAATTTTATAAAATCCTTCTACCTGAGATAACACCACTTCTAAACACCATATACACAGACACCCTACAGGGAAATCCACTCTGGCATGAGGCAAATGTAGCTAGAATCATAGAGACCCTACGGACCCAACATCCTATAGGCCTATCTCACTCCTTAATCAGGATATAAAAATTCTAAATAAAATAATGGCAGATAGATTACAACAAATATTACCCTCAATACTTACTGAAAACCAGGTAGGCTTCCTCAAACAACGCCATCCAGTCCGAGCCCTCCGACAAATCCTTACAGCCATATACATCAACAACCTGGAAAAAAGAAAACATGGTATGTTAATAAACCTAGATGCTGACAAAGCGTTTGATAGAATAACACACAACCACCTACGTCGCTTACTAAAATACCAACACTTCGGAATACACATGCTAAATCTCTATAAAAATCTGTATCTAGAACCTACAACCTTCCTAACAGTTAACAACACCAATACAGACAGATTCCAGATCCATAGAGGCACCCGACAGGGCTGCCCCCTATCACCCCTCCTATTCAATGTGGCAATAGACCCGTTACTGCGACACATACTTAACAACCACGACATCCAAGGTATGAACATAGGTCAAACGAGGTTAAAAACAGTAGCGTTCGCAGATGACATACTATTGTTCCTCAACAGACCTAAAACAGACATTCCACAACTCCTGCAACTAATACAAAGATTTGGTAATCTAGCAGGTTTCCGCATAGATAAATCTGAGGCATTACAACTATACCACTCAGATCCTTCAGACTGGCTCACACACTTCCCCTTTAAGAGAACTAATCAACACAAAAAATACTTAGGGATCAAACTACCATCACACCATAAAGACACATATGCTTTAAATATAAGGAAAACAGTAGACACTATATAACAAGAAATAACTCAATGGAAACACATAAATCTGACCTTTTTGGGAAGAATACATTTTATTAAGATGTTCTTGTTCCCTAAATTACTATACCCAATACAAATGCTGCCATACTATATACGAGCCACCGATCAAAAAAAGATAAATCAATCATTTAGAACTTTCATTTGGGGGAAAAAAAGACCCAGAATCAGTCTCTTTAAACTGCAACAACCAAAATGTTTAGGGGGTACCAACTTCCCTAACATTAATGAATATAATGAGGCGGCACTTCTTCGATATGCGGGAGACTGGATCCTCCATAGAGACCTCTACACCACAACCTCTATAGATCAATATACAACTGAAAACCAATCTCTAAATTACATGCTACATTCACCAATAAACAAGATCCCAAAGACACTGCGAGACAACCCCCTCTTCATAGACACCTATAAAGCATGGCACAAAGTCAGGAAAAAACAAAACCTATCACCATTCACCTCCCCAAACATAACCTGGATTGGAAATGATAACTTTCCCATAGGTAAACATAACCCTATCCTCCAAAGATGGAGCAACAACGGACTAAGTAATCTCAACCATATTACAAACAATGACTACACTATATATTCCCAAGAAAAACTGATTGAAAAATTTCCGTTCACAAAACAGCATCCATGCCTAAGCCTTCAAATCATTCACTTTGCTAAAAGTGAAATAAAAAAACTCCCACTGGCTGACAGAACTAAACATTTAAACCAAATATGGAAAAACAAAGACATCAAACTAACAACATCGCAACTATATTGTCAGCGGGGGCCTCCGGCTCCCACGAGGGGGTGTAGTCAGGATCAAGGAGGAAGTCCTTTCCAGCGAGTCCAGGCGAAGTATAATACAGGGGAAATCCAAAAGAGAGGTCAAAGTCCAGGCAAACAGGTTCAGAAGGCAGGCAGCAAAGATTCAAGGTCAGGAACAGGCAATGGATCAGCAACAGGAATCACCAGCAAGGCTAAGAGACCCAGGAACACAATAGCTATAATGAGCTATACTCGGGCATCGAACCTGGGTCTCTGGCGTTCTTTTTTATTTGAATTCGGCGCCAGAATGCGCCTGGCGCGGCGCGATGACGTCATGGCCGGCGCCATAACCACGTGGCGGCTATGGGCGCCGCCATCTTGGATCCACCGCCGCCCGGAGCTCCCGGAAAGGCTCCGGGCGGCGTTCGTGACATATACCAGTCAATTAGAATGTTGATAGACACAGATAAAGAACACAGACCAGGATTCACATGGACAATAGATATTCCAGACACCACATTCACAGAGATCCTTCAACACCATACTCGCATAATGAAGCTACTCCCAGCCAGTAAATACCAGGAAATGGCCCTCCAAATATTGCACAACTCTTATCTAACTCCTGCTAGGAGATACAAAATAGGAAATCTGCCCTCTGACAACTGCCTCCGATGCCAAAACCCTAAAGCAAACTTGATACACACTCTGTGGGACTGTCCATCACTAAAAGACTTCTGGGGGGAGGTAGCAAAATATGGTGCTCAGATTCTGGGTAAACCCCTTCAGCCACAATTAAGTTGGGCACTGTCTAGCGATGACACAATTTACACACAACTGAAAAAAACAGACAAAAATTTGATTGGAAAATTAGCAGCTGCAGCCCGGAAAACCTTACTGCAGTATTGGCTGAACAAAGACCCCCTTCTATAACATTAGAAAAACAAAAATTACACTATCTCTTCCACATGGACTGGCTAGAGACGACAACCAGAAAAGAACAAAACACGCCGAAATTCTTTAAGTTATGGACACTATACATAATGTCTTTACCACCACAACTCAGATACCTCACAGTACAAACCTTTAGTAACACAACATGGTACAACGCTCTATTGACAGAAGTGCCAATGGAATCGTCCCAATATCGGAACAATCAACAACAAGACCAGAGCAACATGAACCACGAACCCCCCAGGAGCCACCTCACCAACAGGTTAATTTCCTCCTATCCTCTTACCTCGGAATAAGGTCTAAAATACTATCTTTCATTTGAGCTGAAAGTTATAAATACATAGTTAATTTTGAAATTGTAAAACTGCATACTAGATACATACTGTAAAGAACAAGATATCACAATACGCTTTCTGTATTTTCATGTATCTTTGAAAATGTTATGCAAACATATTCTAAATAAAAACAAGTTTAAAAAAAAAAAAAAATTCCCATATACATTGCATCCCTCCCACAACTATGGGGTGCCATTTGTCCCAAATACATTCTGTATACAAAACTATCCCTGATATACAGAATGAATGTCTCTCATGTTGTATAACAAAAGACTTATTTCTATTAAAGAATGAGAACAAAATATTGTTAGTGCACAAAAGGATGTCATTATATTACAAACTCCATTCTGTACATTTTAACAATCAATCTGCCTCACAAATATATAACCTCGATGTAACAGACAAACTTCTATGCAAAGTTACTTACAGAATGAATTATGTTAAAAAAACTTGGACAGAATATATGTGTAATTAACTATTGCATGCCAAGCTAGATTTGAATGACAAAATAGATATTTGTGACAGAAAGCAAGATTTTATAGTACAGGATTCATTCTTTCAACAAAATTAAAGTTTTATTTCAAAATAACCATTCTGTGAAGCAATACTGTCAGTCACTTCACTGAACAAAAAAGAACAAAGCTTCCTGGCCTGCTTGTGTGGACATTTTGGTTAAGGGCATTCCTGCTGTTTTGCCATTGTCTTCTTATTAATTTCCTGTTCCTGTTTCCCTCTTCCAGTCTAAGCTGAGAAGAAACATGAAGCAGCCATACCCACCTGCCATGTTGTTATAAATGTACTGTGCTTGTCTGACTGCTTTACCTGAACTAACACAGCACAATCATTTAATCCACTACCAGCCAGTTTGTCACACTTATTATCTTGCAGCCTAACTGTAACATCATTATAAAAGGCCTAATATCCATTCAATGATGTCTGAAAAAGTATCACAGTCACTTATACATGTATATGATGTTAGGCTCTAGTGTCTCCTCCTAGCTCTAATCTTGCACCAGTTAGCTTTCAGCACCCTCTTAATAATGTGCTTAGATATAGTTCTACTACTTCATAATAGGTTTATCCAAAATGTGGGACTGATTATGTGCACACACATTCTGTATAGTATGATGAGTGGGTCTTATGAGAAGTTTCATAGTTAGCTGTAGTCCAACTACTACATAATACTGTAGGTTTAGCCACAGAGTGGGGGTGATCATGTGCACACATATTCTGTATAGTATAATGTGTAGGACTTACAGTATGAGCAGCCTCTCCTGACTACTGTGTACAAACTAAAGGGTCATTTATACAGGGGAAATTTTAGGGTATCATAAATTATTTATATAACACAGCAAGCTGCACAGTGCTTTACATGAATTTATAACTAGCAAGGGTCTAATGATGGCACCCCCTTACCTGTCCAGTGCTTACCCCTTTCACATCATTGTGGGTTGAGGGGGGGCACGACACTAATGCAGAGAGTACAACTGTGTACGTTACACACGTCACACACACGTGGGTGAAAAGGCCGCAGCTTCTTTTATTAAATAACATTTTTCAATAGCTTATTCTTTATTAACTCCAAAACATACAATCATAAAATAATAACACTGAATAACATTTTGACAACGAATAGTCACTGAAGGCTGCATATAACATTTCATAATAGTTACATACCATACCAATCTCTATGTGATCAAAACCTGTTAACCCGCTAAGGCTAAGACTCCGTAACCTATTTCCTCACTTAAGGTGCCTCCTTGCCCCAGGCCTAACCAACCAACCTCAGGATTTTTTCCTTCCAGCCCCCCTTTTTGGCTACCCAGTAGGGCAGCCCCACTATGGGGTAGATTCATCAAAGAGTGAAGTGAAGAGTGAAGTTCCACCACTAGAGGGAAATTCCACAGTTCTCCATTCATTTCTATGGGATTTTGAAAGGCGTATTTATCAAAGGGTGAAATTTCACTTCACCCATTGATAAATAGGCCTTTCAAAATCCCATAGAAATGAACTGAGAGCTGTGGGATTTCACTCTAGTGGCGGAACTTCACTCTTTGATGAATCTCCCCCTATGCCACTGTGCCACATGCATGACCCCCCCTTATGCAGGCAACGCTAATCCAGACACCAAACTCGCGGCCCTTTCCACCCCATCACCTAGGTCCAGATTAAATTGCCTTACTACCACCCCTCCTGACCTTCTAATAAAAACACTAAGGGGCAGATTTACTAAGGGTCGAATTTCGAATGCCAAAAAAATTCGAAATTCGACCAGGGAATAGTGGGGGAATAAAAAAAATTTGAAAGATTTTGAAGCGATCGATCAAATTTTTCTTATTTGATTTTAGGGAATGATCCCCATTTCGGTAGGTTTAATCTGGTGAAGTAGGTGATCGAATTTAAATTCAAAGGGGAAGTATTCGACCATCGAATTTCGACTAAAATAAAATTTGAATATTCAAATAATTTGAATTTGAATATTTGATGGTCGAATTTGCCTAATTTGCATATTCGAAATTCGAATTTGAATCTTTTTGAAAATTCAATTGAATATTCTAATCCCTCATGTGATTTAATGTGAATTTTGTAAATCTGCTCCTAAGTAACTGGTTCAGCTTCCTCCTGCTCCTTTCCATTGCTGCATGATCTCTTGCCCACCTCCACACCAACCTGGGTACCATTTCCGACCACACAATTACCATTCCCACAAACAATGACTGCAGCTTATCAATGTCGGTTTTCATCTGTCTTACCAAGTCTCTCTGGTTCAGGACCCCCATGTTGTTACCACGTGCGTGCAAAACCAGAATATGGGGGTGCTTCTCTTTGCCGACAGACTTACCACTCTATCAAATAAACCTGGCCACAACAATCCTGGGAAGCCAAACCACTCCTGGGAAGCCCAGCTGCCGACCACCACTCCAAACTGCGGCTCTCCTTTACACCCATTTCACATAGGAATGACCAATAATCCAGTCCAGGCCTATAGTTTTGAGGCTGAGAATGGGATCCCTTTTTGAATAGCGACACCACATTAGCAATTCGCCAGTCTCTCGGTACCATGCCAGACCTCAATGAATCCTGAAAAATTAAGTATAGAGGTTGGGCAATCACAGAGCTAAGCTCGCTAAGTACCCTGGGGTGAATCCTATCTGGCCCTGGACCTTTGTTTATCTTAACATGTTCTAGTCTCTTTTGAATTTCTTCATGTGTGAACCATGCATCATTGGATGTATTATTAGAATTGGAAAACAAGGAAACCTTCATTAGCTGGTTCCTCATTTGTGTAGACAGATGAAAAGTATTCATTCAGAATCTGTGCTTTTTGCTTGTTCTCATCAACCAGCTGACCCCCCTCTGATTATAAAGGTCCTACCCCTTCCTGTTTTATTTTTTACTATTAATATATTTAAAGAATAATTTAGATTTTTTTTTTACTGCTTACTGCTATATCCTTTTCCATATCAATTTTAGCTTGCCTGATCACTTTTTTTCATGACTTATTGGCCTCCTTGTATCTTATAAATAGTGATGGGCGAATCTACCGCGTTTCGCTTTGCCGAAAAATTCGTGAAATTTGCGAATTGGCGAAAAAATTTGCAACGAATTTCATGAATTTTCGCTGGCGTTTCGCCCATCACTACTTATAAATGATTCAGCTGTCCCAGCTACAGATGCCGCCACTTGGATTTGTAAGTTAAATGCGTCGTGACTCAGGGCTAACTGAAGAAACTGAGTTATCCAAAGTTATCTTAACTCATTTAATGCATTTAGCCTTTTCATTAGCATACCAAAGCACCATTGTTTTCAATGGTGAACTCTTTAATTGGATGGGATGCTGTGACACAATATTCTGTGCTAAGTGGGATAAATGAGATAGATGAGTTAAGTCACGACGCATTTAACTTACAAATCCAAGTGACTGCATCTGTAACTTGAAATCCTTAAAAGCACATCTTTTCTTGCAACGACTTTCCTTGCTTACAAGTGCAATATACTGACATATATTTATTAAGCAGCATGTTGTGTTCAAGTTCTACAGAAAGTCCTATGTATGCACAGTGCCACCTGCAGGCCATTTGTATAAACACCACACAGCATTTTAAAGACTTCCCATTTTTGTTTAACCCTGTGAAAAGCATTTCCCATTTAATATGTTGCAGAGATGCCCTTATACTGTCAAAGTTAATCAAGTAATACACTGGTATATATCACCCTTGTAGTCTTTTCTTGAAGGTATCTTAAGCCCCTGCTTCCATCCAAAGCTGAATCCAATAGAGTAAACGAGGTGGGGAAAGAATACCAAAAGCGCTTATAGCTGCAAGGTGCCTTTATTCACCGTCACACGACATGTTTCGAGCTAGGTAGCTCTTTTTCAAGTGTATAGATCACAACAGTGGAAACAATCAAGAAATAACCATCAACTCCTCCCCCCTCTGTTCCTAATGGTCCTGAGGTAATTGCATGGAGGATTTTCATGCCTAACCTCCACAATGCAAGACAGCAAGTTCCTATTTTCCCAGCCTCTCCGATAAGTATGGCCTGGTGTACGGGAAGGAGGTCGGCAACACTCCAAAACTGCAAGATACAAAAATACCCAAACACTCAAGGCCAGTGAAGCGGGGATGAACCCCTGCGTGTTTATTCAGGTCAGTGATGTAACGTTTCGGGGGCGTGCCCCTTGTCTGACGAAGGGGCACGCCCCCGAAACGTTACATCACTGACATGAATAAACACGCAGGGGTTCATCCCCGCTTCACTGGCCTTGAGTGTTTGGGTATTTTTGTAACCTCCACAATGACCAGAGTTAACCCTTTGTGAGAAATCCAGCATGTTCAAAGTCCCATGTGAAAGTCCAATGTGCAAACGTTCATTAAAATCATTTAGATCCTTGTGTGGTGTTACTGAAAATAGAATAAATGAAAGAAAGCAAACATACTCTTAATCTCAGCACTGCTCATTAAAGTTACCTTAGCCGTAAAAACACACTATCAGGCATATTTAAACCCAGTGACAACTGTTACATTCTGTTGCAAATATGCTGTCTTACTGTTTAAAATAAAGTCACTAAGATGCCAACCCTTAAATGTAGCGGTAAAGTATCTTACCCATGGTAGCACTCGTTTTCAAAGGCAGCACTATCTGTTAGGGAAGGAGAATGGATTTAATATTAGCAATTCTTTATAAATAGTTTACAACACTCCATTGGTCATTTAAGCCATGGGGTACCATCGCACATAGCTTTTTGACTCATTGGGTATTGCATGTGGCATAAATAATGGGTAGTTAACATGCTAAAATGTCCTTGTGGAAAAGTCTATGTGGGCCAATCCTGTAGAGAAGTAAAAACTAGAATAAAGGAACATAGAGGTGATATTAAAAAATTCAAACCTAATACCTACACAGACACCTCGGTCTCACGCCACTTTAATGAATGTAGACACAATACGTCACAACAAGTGGCAGGTGCTAGAAGTGGTTCAAACACCACAGAGAGGGGGCAATAAAAAGAACATGCTGCTTCAAAAAGAGGCCCTGTGGATCAAAAAACTACGTATGTGCGATGGTACCCATGGGTTAAATGACCAATGGAGTGTTGTAAGCTTTTTATAAAGAATTGCTAATATTAAATCTATTCTCCTTCCCTAACAGATAGTGCTGCCCCATAGTGTGTTTTTATGGCTAAGGTTACTTTAATGAGCAGTGCTGAGGTTAAGAGTATGTTTTCTTTCTTTCATTTATTCTATTTTCAGCAACACCACATAAGGATCTAAATGATTTTAATGAATGTTTACACATTGGACTTTCACATGGGACTTTGAACATGCTGGATTTCTCACAAAGGGTTAACTCTGAAAGCCACCTTGCAGCTATAAGTGCTTTTGGTATTCTTTCCCCACCTCGTTTACACTATACTGTCAAAGTTTGCACACCTGAAATTCAATGTTTTAGTTACTCCCTTATAGAGTTGCCTCTGCAACAAAATCTCAAAGGAGACCATGTTATGATCACTATTCCCTAAATGCTCACCCACACAAATACTGTTACTGTTGAAGTGTAATGGCTGAATGAACCTGCTAATAAAGCACTGGTAAACTCTACTCATCCTTGGCTACCTAAACATAACACTTACCAGTGTTACATTGGTCATCTTTTGAAATCTGACATACTGGCACTGCAATGAGATTTCTACTTATCAATATTATACCATAATTATACTTCAGAAGTTGTATATAGTGCTGTTTAGGTGTTTGGCATTATAATAAAATGCATTAATGCGTTCAGAAATTTCATGAATCCAAAAACAATGATGTAAGTGTTAACAAAGTAGGCAAGGTTAGAGGAAACTCTTGTCAATTGGGCCTAGAGGAAAAGATTTTTCTTGCAGTGTAGCTTTCGTAATCCATCTGTATTTTTGTTAGTGCACATTTAAATATTTAAAAAAGTATAGATATTTTTTTCAGCCATTTTTAAAATAAATCAATTGGAAATCCCTGCCACCTCAGTCAGCAACCTTGTAAACTGGGGCTTTTCGCACATGCTCTTAAAGGGGAGGTTCACCTTGTAGATTATAGAGCTAATTTAACAACCCTTGTCATAAACAACATTTTTGTAATTTATCTTTATTGCTTACAATGTTTGCTTTCAGAGATAGATACCATAGAAGTGGCTCATCTCTGCAAAAACTCTCTCAGTTCTCTCCTCTGTTATGGGATTGCCAACAAGCTCTGTGTAAGAGATGCAGGCTGCCAAATAAGAAAGTTCACGACTGAATCTGCTCTGTGCATGCTCTCTCTCCTGCTTAATTTGCATATCTTTGATCTGATTGGCTGAGTCTTGCCAGCCAATAGAACTAAAGATATGCAAATGAAGCACGAAAGAAAGAGCATGCACAGCGCAGATTCAGTTGTGAACTTAGCTCTATTGTCCAAAATGTAAACCTCCCCTTTAACTAGAACAATGTTTAAAAAGGATGCTCAGCACAAGCCCCTGTTACCTATTTGTTAAAGGCATGTTGAACAATGAGGAGTATACTGCCCTATATAATCATGATTTGTTTTCTGTTTCCTTTATCAATTTGTCAGCCACTACTATGAAAAAAAATATTTGTCTACCAGGCACTAGCACTACATTGTCTAATAAACACATATTAGATTTGCATGGTTTAATCTAGCCAAACATATTATTAGGGCAAAAGGCAACATGAGTCCCAACCAGTGATTAAATATTTATGAATTTATAGTAGTTTGTATTCTGCAGCACTTGTTTGGTAGCTCTAAGAACAGCACCCAAGAGTAAAAGCTAAGTCCCCCTGTCTCACTTTCAGTTACATTGAGTAGGAGAAACAACAGCCTAAACAACAGCCTGCCAGAAAGCAGTTCCATCTTAGGGGTAAATTTATCAAAGAGTGAACTTCAGCCACTAGAGTGAAATTCCGCAGCTCTTAATGGGATTTTGAAAAGTGTATTTATCAAAGGGTGAAGTGAAGAATAAATACGCCTTAAAAAATCCCATAGAAATGAATATAGAGCTGCAGAATTTCCCTCTAGTGGCGGAACTTCACTCTTTGATAAATATACCCCCTAAAATGCTGACTCATTCTGAAAGGTTTTGTCGAATGCAGTACAAATCCATGGCAGTAATCTAAAGACTGCTAAATTCCTTTATTGGGGAGTGAGCATCCAATTATCACTCATTCTGAAAGCACAGGACCAGGCAAAATGACCAATGGCTGTCTACACACCAATATTACAACAAAAAATACACTTGCTGGTTCAGGAATTAAATTTAAAATTGTAGAGTGAATAATTTGCAGTGTAAACGTAAAAAAAATAAAATCTGCACCATAAAAACCGTCCCTTTAAGGAATCTTCCTGGTTTCTGGAAGCAAACCTCCCAAATAGAGGCAGACATGGTACAGTAAGGTTGTTTGTTGAAAGGTATATCATGGTAATTAAAAGCGCAATACAGTCTCTCTGAGCAGAACAGAGAAAGAAGGCTCCATGCCTGTGAAAGGAATTTCCAGTGGGGATTGGGGTGCTGTCTCCAAAGCCAAGTTGCCATGAAAATAAACATAAAATACATGCTTGGTTTTATAGAGTAATAGCTTTGTAATTTGTCCATGAGAAGTGTGAAAGTTTGAGTTTAACACAGCTGTGCAATTTTGCAAATACTGTAGTTGGCATAATGAGTTTAAACATTTGCAGCCATCAGCCACTTGAAGGATTGTCTTACGTTTTAGGAAACTATTTCTTTTATGGATAATGTAATTGTGAAACATGACAAGATATTAGGGAGATATTGTTATTTTACAGAACTTAAGCAGTTACAGAATAATGTAGTTACTAAAAATGACAGTATGCTAATCAGCATTTCGCTTACTTTCTAAAATGCATTTATGCATATGCCATATATGCCAACATTTTAAAAAAATAAGATGTCTTTATCTCTCCCCAAAGATGCTTCTTAGACCGAATAACTTCTTTTAAAATACAGTGAAGCTGCCATGTACAGAATTAAATTTGTATGCAATACTGTACATAAGTTATGAGAGATGAATTGAGAATGTGCCAGTGCAGCATCAGAATCCAGTGCTTCTGCCTAGAAACCCTGTGTTAAAGTTAAGTACTAGTTTAATGTTATTGAAACTGCTACAAAAGTTCACAGGAATGTTCACTTCTCACAAAACTCATTACATACAGTACAGCAGCTCTTGATCAAAATAAAAAAGCCACCACTACGCTCTCTCTGAAGATTAATGTCATGTCAGCGATTCAGATAAATACTTCAAATAAAGGTGTTCCAGAGCAAGATGTCATGCACCTAGCACTAATTCTGAAAATGAAATTGCTTTGCTTTAGTGTGGAATTCACACAGAAGAATATTTTAATAACTAGAAATACCTCAAAATTGATACTTTTATCAGTATTTACATCTTTCTCTAAAGCAGTGATCCCCAACCAGTAGCTAGCGAGCAACATGTTGCTCTCCAACCCCTTGGATGTAGCTCCCAGTGGCCTCAAAACAGGTGCTTATTTTTTAAATACTGGCTTAGAGGCAAGTTTTGGTTGCATAAAAAACAGATGTCCTGCCAAACATTCTCTCCTGTAGGCTGCCAGTCCATATAGGGGTTACCAAAACACCAATCAGAGCTCTTATTTGACATCCACATGGACTTTTTCATGCTTGTGTTGCTCTCCAACTCTTTTTTTAAATTTAAATGTGGCTCACAAGCAAAAAAGGTTGGGGACCCCTGCTGTAAAGGCTTGAGAATTCACAAACAGTGTTGTACTAGAACCAATGTTTAAAAAAGACTAATTATAGCAATTCTTTATTCTACAGAAATCAGTCATAAAATGATTTGTTGGTAGACTAATAACTTCTAACATCAGTTTCACCCTAGCTGCAGTTATACCGCATAAACCATTCATTCTAAATTCAGTTTCACAATGCTCACATTACATAAATGTTTGTATAAGTTAAAAGTCATATTGTAGTGCAGAAGCTCTGTATTGTGCATGTTGTTCCTTCTCAGTGCCGACAACTAGCTTTTTTACTGTGTGTGATTTAGCTAAGAGGTTCTGCACTTTTCATTCAATTTAAAAAACATCACTGTGTTATAGTGATACACTATACTGTATATATATATATATCTATGTATATATATATATAATGTTCAGAAGGTACCTGCACTCTTACTGTATTTCAGCCTGGGTGC
>CM044441.1:80547843-80560984 GCA_024363595.1 Xenopus borealis
ACAGCCAGTTTGTAACATCAAGGTAGCTCACTAGACAGTAGAGAGGATCTTGAGCACATTAAGCTTACGTCATCCCATAGCAATTGAATGAACAATTAGTGAACATATCACAAATTATAAAAAAAACTAGCTAAAGAGTACATTTCATTAAGCCCTTTAGGTGCTACTGTATTCAAGATCCGCATCCACCTTGCTTCACATTGCAGTAGAAGTTTTGATCTATATATATATATATATACAGATGCCGTCACTTGGATTTGTGTGTTAAATGCGTTATGACAACTCATCTATCCCATTTATCCCACTTAGCACAGAATATTGTGTCACAGCATCCCATCCAATTAAAGAGTTCACCATTGGGGCTTTGAGGGGCGTGGCTTGCGCGTGAATGTGAGCAACAGCGCTGCTGCTCAGCTCCGTACCCGGTGCCACAACAAGCTGAATAAGCAGCAATCCCAGGATGGCTAAAAGCGTGAAAACAACCCGCTCCGATCTTGCAAGTATTTCTCGGCGCAAACCAAAACACGCTCCTCTACAACTCACCTCTTTTTACGGTTCCCAGCCGAAAGCGCAACCCCACGAGCAGAGCCAAGATGGCGCCCGCTCTCCCACGGAAACATCCTCACCAGCGCGTGCAGACGCTGAAATGATACATCATACAGATAAGTACACAGAGGGTACACAGGGCATAACGGAAGCACAGTTAAAGGCTATGCTATCACAGCTAAGAGGGGATATTTGCGCAGATACAAAAAAAACAGTACAGGAGCTAAAGACAGAACTTCAGGCTATAGCTGAATGCACAAACAATCTTGAGTGTAAGAGGGCAGACTTAGTAGAAGTCCACAACACCATGGCTGACATGGTGTATAATCATGACACAGAGATTGATAAGATACAAGCTAAAATAGCAGATATAGAGGATCGGTCAAGGAGAAATAATGTCAGAATAAGGGGTATACCTGAGGTCATTTTGCAATCGCAGCTATACCAATATGCTCAAGACCTTATACAAAAGTTACTTCCAGAAACCCCTGCAAACCATCTCATTATAGACCGGATCCACAGAATTCCAAAATCAAAAAATGCACCAGCTAGTGCACCCAGAGATGTAATCTTCAGAATCCACTTTTACCACATAAAAGAGAACCTAATGCATCTCATCAGGCAATGTGACTCTATCCCACAACCATATGATGGTCTACAGATTTATGCAGATTTATCAGCAGCAACTTTAGCTAAGAGAAGGGATTTGACAGCCATTACACAGGCACTGCGTAAAAAGGAAATACCATATAAATGGGGATATCCAACAAAATTAATTGTCCACTGGCAAAATACTACAAAAATCATCACTAGCGTAGCAGAAGGGAGAGCAGTCTTGGCGAAGCGGAATATCCCAGTGGAGCTGCAAAGCAAATCTCATCCAGAACAAAGAAGCTTGCATGTGGAAGATGAATGGAGTAGAGTCAAGCCCTAAGAGTACATTTTAAAAGGATATACTATTCCTTACCGCTGGGAAAACAATTATTTAAAAAGACCTCCCAGGCACCAGGCACCAGCGGACCGGAAACCGAGTTATTACAATTGTAATCTCACCCCCACACTTCTCACATTGCTAGACTCTTAGCCAAAATTTGCAAAAACGCAAGGAGAGAACGGCCTATAAAAGAGGCCGTAATGTATATAAGTTTTGTCTTGGATGTTATGTTTGTTTCTTTTTCTGACTTTCCTTCACCCCCCTTATCTAGGAGACTGGCGTGCTATATGAATTTTGAATTGAATAGGGTTACTATGGGACCAGCCAGATGGATGTGCACTAGAACTTAAAATTTTAATATGGGTCTTAAGTGTATTAGTGTAAATGCGAAGGGCCCCCACAAGCGATTACTAGCATTAGCTGAATGCAAAAAACATTATCGTCCTATCTCATTATTAAATGGAGACTTGAAAATCTATGCCTCTGTATTAGCAACTAGAATCCAGGCGGTCCTATCACAATTAATAAATAACGATCAAACAGGTTTTGTAAAGGGCCGCCAACTACATGATAATACAAGAAGACTCATTACCCTAATCCAACAGCTAGATAAAGACAAAGCTCCATCCCTCATATTAGCATTAGACGCCGAAAAGGCATTCGACCGAGTGAATTAGCTATATATCAGGCAAACATTGGCAGCGTTTGGCTTCCCAACAATTATAATAACTGCCATTATGGCTCTCTACTCAGATCCTACAGCACAAGTAAACGTAAATGGATTTCTGTCAATCCCCTTGTCTTTAACGAATGGCACTAGACAAGGTTGCCCACTTTCACCTTTAATCTATATTTTAAGTATGGAACCATTGGCCCAAGTAATAAGACTCTCAAAAGGGATCAGAGGAAAAGACATAGACCCTCAAGAACACAAAATGCTTTTGTTTGCAGATGACATAGCTATGATTTTAACTAACCCTGAGATTGCTTTACAGGAATTATTTAAAATGGTGGAAATGTTTGGAACTTTATCGTACTATAAATTAAACGTAAATAAAACGCAAGCTATGGCAATATCTATGCCAACCACAGATATTAATATATTAAAGTCTAAGTATGATCTTGACTGGCAAGATACTACAATTAGCTATTTGGGGACCAAGATAACAGCAGATCCCAATGAACTTTACCAGGAAAATTTCGTTACACTGCTCAGAGACACTCAAACCTCCCTACAAACATGGAAAACTACTTACTGTATATGTCCTGGCTAGGCAGGATAAACGCAGTGAAAATGTTAATTCTACCAAAAATTCTGTACAAATTCAGGGCATTGCCTATCCCGCTCTACACCTCTTACCTTAATCAACTTATATATAACTTATCAACAGAAGTTCATTTGGAACAACAAAAAACCACGACTTGCACAAGGTATTATGCAAGCTCCTAAGAATAAAGCTGGACTAGCATGTCCGAACATGCAACTATCTTAGACCAACTAACGGACTGGCAACTGCCCCCAGGCACCAAGAAATGGGTAGATATAGAGGACTGTATATATACAAATCACTTTGGACATACGAAGAGATCTCACATATGGATTATGGGAAGACACAATCGAACAACATTAAAGCACCTGCCTCTGCCTATACAAGCAACATTACTCACCTGGTATGCAGCCAGAACAAATCAAAATTTAACTAAACCATTATGTTCCTTAGTACCTCTGGAAATTCTAGAGGAAAAAATACAAGACCTAAATTTGAAGAAATGGCGGAAATTAAATCTTTTACAAATGGGTGATCTATATGACCAAGATGGATTAATACCGTTCTCCAAACTGAAACAAAAAAGTAAACTAACAGAACAACTTTATACATACTTGAGAATCCAACACTACTTGCAAACAAACAAGTGGTTGGGAACAAACCAGCCAACAAAGTTTGAATGTAAATGTTGGAAACCCATGCAGGAAGGCAAAGGCACTGCTATCATATACAGCCTATTACTAACAAAGAATGTGGAAATGCCTCCAGTTGCGATGAAAAAGTGGCAAGAAGATCTCAAAATCCCTTTAACAATGGAACTTTGGCAATACCTTTTTAAACAAACTTCAAAGTATTCCAGAGCTTTAAACCATCATGAACTCACAATTAAATTAATGTACAGATGGTATATGACACCGGAAAAGATCCATAAAGCATTTCCCATGTCATCTAACCAATGTTGGAGATGTCAACAAGAAAAAGGGACTTTGCTTCACATTTGGTGGAGTTGTCCAATTGCACAAAACTACTGGGAAACAGTTAGACAATCATTTGGAGCACCCATTACACTGAACCCTGCTCTATTTCTTCTAAGCTTAGGAATCCCTCAAGGGGACAGAAAACAAAAAAGATTGTTGATACAAATATTATTAGCAAGCAGAAGCTTACTAGCACAACATTGGAAGCAAAGATCATTACCATCGAGTAACATAATAATTAAAGAGGTGGAAAGAATCCAACTTTATGAACGAACTTATTATTACCATCAACTTAGAACATGATAAAAGCCTAACTGAATATAGAGGATTGACCAGATACAATGCATAATTTCAGATAGTAACAAAATGGAATGAATACTAACCTGATATATGATAGACAGCCAGTCTCCAAAATCCCTCTCCTTCCCCCTCTTTTCTTTTTTTTTTTCTGCCTTCTTCTTTTCTTTTCTAAAAACATGTAAAAATGGAGAAATTATAAAAAAAAAAGAGTTCACCATTGAAAACAATGGTGCTTTGGTATGCTAATGAAAAGGTTAAATGCATTAAATGAGTTAAGATAACTTTGGATAACACAGTTTCTTCAATTAGCCCTGAGTCACGACGCATTTAACTTACAAATCCAAGTGGCGGCATCTGTACATACACATATTTGTGTGTGTATTTATCTATATATGTCTCTCTCTCTCTATAAATATATATAAATGTAGGGAATTAGTGCAAACTGCTGTTTGGTAGCCGAGGATGAGGAGAGTGCTTTATTAGCAGGTTCGTGCAGCCATTACTTAACAGCAGTAAGTCTTACTTTCATTTTCAAGCAGTACAGAAAGTCCTGTGTATGCACAGTGACACCCGCAGGCCATTTGTATAAACACCACATATTCTCCCTATAGTAGGAAAGCATTTGGGCAAATATAATAAACAGTAACAATTAAACAGTATGTTTCTTAAAGCAATACATACATTCTTCATATGACATAGTCCTTGGTCCATGCAGGTAGTTTTCTGATTCTTGCAGTGCGCCTTATAGGTTCACTTTCTTCAGGCCTATTGCGGTTGGCATTAGGAGTAGGAAAATGTCCTTCATCAAATGGAACATCTGCAATGTCATATCTAGCAGGAGGAAGACGAGCTGCATTCCATATACGTCTATCAGACAGTTCATATGTGTATGGTCCTCTCTGGCATCTCACTTCAAGTAGTGTGGTAAATTTAGATTGTCCTTGTTTCAGTATTCCTGGTTTCTTAAAGGAAAACTATACCCCTCGAACAATGTAGGTCTCTATAAAAAGATATTGCATAAAACAACTCGTGTGTAAAATCTTGCTTCATGTAAATAAACCATTTTCATAAGAATATACTTTTTTTAGTAGCATGTGCCATTGGGTAACCACAAATAGAAAATAGCCATTTTAAAAAATAAGGACAGCCTCCTGGGATCATATGATTCAACTGTGCACACAAACATACCAAACAAACTATAAAGTTAGGTCACACGAGCCAATTAACAGAAAGAGTTCTGTCTTTTACTTCCACACTTCTTCCTGTTACAGTTAGTTGAAATATTTCTGGTCAGGTGAGCTCTGAGGCAGCACACAGACCATCACGAAATGGTGGTTCAAGGCAGGAGATTTAAAAGGGCAATATTTACATAAATATATATTCCAGTTTGATAAGATTCTTTAATATGCCACTTACTTTGACAGATATGAACTATCTGTTGCTCAAGTATAAATTTTCAGGGTATAGTTTTCCTTTAATTCTGACTAAGATCCAGGCTGAAAGTGCACTTCTCTTGCACCACATTTTCTATCAGTATAAGCCTTGCATTCGACTTGTTGACATTTGACAATGTCAGCAGTAGATGAGTTTGTGGGAACAGTATTTGGTGGAAGTTTGATGTCTGCAACATGTAACTTAGTGCTCATCTGTCTGCCATGTAATAATTCACCTGGAGATGATTGGGTCATTGCATAGCATGTTGCTCTGTAGTTATGTTCTGATTTTATATCTGTTCTCAACTTAACTTTGTGTACAAAGCTCTTTGCACATCCCAATGAAGTGTTGCTTGGTGGTGAAATTTTAGACACAGGCTGTGTGGCAGGCACTGGTGTTGTAGTAATGAGACCATCAACTAATTGTAGGTTTAATGCAGCAAAGAGATCCCTTCCAAGTATAGCAGTACCCTTAATCACAATGTAAAAGTCACATTTTGCAGTATTTGATTCAAATTGTACAAATTGGTCAGTGGCAAGCAACCAAGCACAGGGATTGGATCCTTAAAGTAACTGACCAGTTTCAGGGCCGGTGCAAAAAGTGGATCTTTTGCAAAGTATTTCAAGAAAATATCCTTTGGTAATATAAAAACAGCTGAACCTGTATCAAGCATCAGGTCAATGGAGTGTCCTTTGTTAGCAGAACCAGTACTGACACTGACAGTGCATATAAACTTGTCTGGAATAAATGTACCAGCTTCATCCACACTTAATACTGTGACGTGTTGTAGTAAACATCATGGACATCTGTAGCAGAACTACAGAAGACCATAGCAAAGTGACCTGACTTTAAACATTTGCGGCACTGAAGTGACCTGACTTTAAACATTTGCGGCACTGTATAGCTTTTGCAGGACATTTAGCATAGTTTGCAAGGTGTTGTGCTAAACCACAGCAAAAGCAGTATTTTTTATTTGCTGCACGGTTTTGCAGTGAATTCCTTTCCTTAGCACTGTATTTTTCCTGCACATTATTAGGCCACAGCTGTTTCAATTTGGCTAGCAACTGTAATAGCCTTTGCAAGGGTTAAATCTTGCTCTAGGAGCAGTCTCTCTCTAAGGTGTGGTGGGTTTGTTTTTTCCACTATTTGCTCTCTTAGCATTTCATCTGTTAGATTCCCAAACTCACAGGTAACAACCAGCTCTCTCAAAGCTGCTACAAAATGTCCACGTTGTACATGTTGGCGGAATTTATATCTTTCAGGAACTACATTTACTCTTGGCACGAAAAAGTTCTTTATAGCAGTAAGAGCAGTTTCATAAGTTTCATCAGGTGATGGTAATGTATAGAATATACACTGTCCCTCTGCCCCCAGGCAGTGAATAAGTAAAGCACGCTAGCAACAGAAACCTGCCCTTGGTCAGCAGCAATAATGTAATTTGCAAACATACAGATCCAAACAGTAAAAGGTATGGTAGGCTCAGGTAGAAAAGGTGCAGGCTGCCGCAATGGTAGAAAAGACACAAACCCCTTATCCCTGTAAGTGCAGAAGCACAGAGCCTGTGTGCTGTAACTTAGCAACCAGCAATTCAGTGATCTCAGTGCAACAGGAAGTGAAACAGCAGCTAGTGAGTTGCTGGCAGGAAAAGGAAGCCACATATAATGGCAAAAGAAGCAAGCCTGCCATAGAGAACCACATGGTGGACAGAGAAAGAGCACCTTTGGTTGGGGATAGCATTTTTAACCAATAGGTGCCCTTAAGAAGGGTTTGGATGGCTTTTTAGCAAGTGAGGGGATACAGGTTGATGGGAGATAGCTCATAGTACAAGTTGATCCAAGGACTTGTCTGATTACCTTTTGGAGTCAGGAAGGAATTTTTTTTCCCCTCTGAGGCAAATTTGGATGTTTTTTTTTGTCTTCCTCTTGATCAACTAACAGACAGGTTAAAAAAAGTTAAAAGGTTGAACTTGATGGACATGTGTCTGTTTTCAACCTAACTTACTACAGATGAAGCCAGAACGTATTTTACATCTGACTTTCTGTAACTAATACAGATAAATGCACTGTTCATGTTAAGTGCAGGGAAACACAATGCCCTTTCGGTCAGAGAAGAACGGAATTTAAATTAAAGTAGGCACAATTCCACAATCATACCTGATCTACCATTCATTTGCAATGCTCTGTAGAGCTTTCTCGTGACAGAAAGCACACTAAACCTAATATTGATAAAACTTTAGAAATGGAGCCAAATGTAACCATTTGGGGGACACAGTCAATCCAATGATAGTAAATGTATGGCCATTATATTTTTAACTATAAGCTTTAGATTTCCTTCATTCAATAAACTTGGTCCTGTAGCTAGGTTTGAAAAATAAATGAATGAATACATTGGTAAAAATAAATGAATACATCACAACCTGCATTTGTTTGCCATTTTCTGTAAACATATACTAGTATTCTTAGTGCATCAATTTGATTTTAATTAAGGAGGATTTCAGCTGACTCTTAATATTAGCCATGAGAGAACGTTATGGAACTTATTTGACAGTCCCAGCTTTGGTAGCCTATTGGTTAGGGTAGAGGGCTATGATATGGGGATTGTGATTGTATGTGTGTGTTTGAACTTACTCAGTGCCTTGTTTTTTTTAAGAGTTCAAACCCCTTTTCCTCCTCAAGTTTTATTTACATATTAGGACACATTAAGCAGTTGAGGATTGAAAAAATATAGTTTCTCCATAAAACTGTTAATTAATCTGGAATGGAATTTTATTGGTGGGGCTAAATGTCTTCAACTCACTGGAGCTTGTCTGGTAAATTCACTTTCAATTCCTTATTGCTTTAATATACAATGGTTTAATATGTCATAACATTTACATTTTACTTTTCAGCAGCAGTTAGAAAAATAGTAAATCTTTAGGTGTAGAGGGGAATTGAAACCAGTACCTTTGACCTCAAAAACAAACAATTAAACCAATAGGATACTAGGGTTTATAAAACTGTCCTATAATATATATACTGAAGCAGATAAATGTGTGAAGGAGACAGTATGATATCCTAGTATGATATCATAGATTTTTACATTTATTATTTTTTCCCTCCTCTTAGTGCGTTAAATGTATACTAGAGATTCCTACACACTTGTTTACTGCACACATATGTTTTTTTTCGGCACAGTTAACGCCAAGGTTTTTAAAAAAAGCTGTCCACTATTTAAATACTCTAACGTAAATGGCATTACCTAAAGTTGAAACCACTAAGAGTATTTATGCAGCAGTCAGCTTTTTTTAAAAACAGCCTCGTGGACCATGCCAAAAATGTTACGTAGAAATGTGTGTGTGTCCATACCCGTAGGGAACCCATGGCCACAGCTGCATATTACTGGAACTACAAAAAAATGCTTAATTGCTGTTTAGGTTTCAACATTAAAGTGTCAGCAACTCAAAGGTCCAAGGTAGATCAATATATTAGTAGGACAGCCAGTTGTAATTTCATGTGTATATCTATGGAAAATTGCAAAACTTGTGAAGGGCATAAGAAATGGTTTTCATGACAAGTGGGCCGCTCACTAGATAATTAAGAATTGGAACACATTCAAGTACCTTGGCCCAGGGGCCCAAGACCACGACTGCTCCTTTAAATGCACATGGCTGGGCAGAGTGGGTGGTGATTCTTCAGTCATGAAACTGGAACCAGAAGCTGTGGCTGCAAAGGACTGGCACAGCAGGATCCTGAGCTGCCCGTCTGCTTATTCATTGCCTTCTGCAGCTAGGGTTGCCACCTGGCCACTATTTTACTGGCCTGGCTGGTAAAAATTATGGTTGATCCCAATGTTATTAATAGGGAAAAAAACATAAATATATAAGCAGGCTGTTTTTTTTTCCAGGAAAGGTGGCAACCCTACCTGCAGCCAGCAGTGGGGAGAATCAGCAGATGTCAAGCCTTCTTGCCCCACCAAAAAAAAAAGTGCACGGCTGCTCAGGAAGTCAAGGGCACATAGTATATTAATATAGGGTGAGGTGGGGGTTACTGTAAAGCGCTGCATGTGGTAGGGGATAGGTCTAAGCACAAAGCAGGCACTGACTGTATCCTGTGGCTCCCTGGCAAGGGGACTGCCAGTTGCTGGATTGTCTAAGCTGAGTAATTGGATGAAAGATTCATTGGTGCAATTATTCCCATCTCATCCAAATTCGGTGGGGGGGGGGCTGAAATCTATCAGCAAGTGGAGCAGTTAGTCTCCAATAGTCTTATATTATATTACATGACAATAGGACAGGATAGAGGGCAGTGTTGAGGGCCTATGGTGGCAGCCTTGAGGGCAACCATAGAGTGCCTCTTAATACAGGTATGGCACCTGTTATCCAGAATTCTTGGGACCAGAAGTTTTCCAAATAATGGATGTTTCAGCAATTTGTATTCCCAAACCTTAAGTGTAAGAAAAATAATTTAAACAGTAATTAAACCCAATAGAATTGTTTTGCCTCCAAAAAGGATCAGGCACTTACTGATACATTTTTTTTTACCTTTCCCATAAATCATAGTACTATGCATATTTAATGTAACATGCCATACATTTTAAACTGCTTGTTTGTCTTTTATAACATTATACTTTGTACTGTAGATGACAAATGGGCACACAAAATCACTATTGTCTATTTTGTAGCCATGACAAGTAGTTGGTACTAGTAGCTACTATATGTGTCTTCACTAGTGATGGGCGAATTTATTCACCAGGGGCGAATTCGCGGCGAATTCCCGCGATTCGCCGCTGGCGAATAAATTTGGCAAAAAAAGTCGTGAGTCGTTTTTGACGCGACATGGTGAAAACGACGCGACGCGCGCCGAAAATAACGCGACACGCGCATGACTCGTTTCGCTAATTTTTTCGCCAATTCGCGAATTTTGCTTGAAATTCGGGAATTTTTCGCAAAAGCGAAACGGGTGAGATTCGCCCATCACTAGTCTTCACCTTTAGGGAAGTGGCAGGGAACGGTCCAAAAACTTGCAGCCCAATATAGAGAGAAGGTGGATGGAGGAGGCATTTTTGGTTACTTTTGATTAAATATTTTTTTTTTGGTTACTTATTTTTTATTAGTGCAGTAACACTAAAACATCCCATTTGGTATTACACTTTTATTTAAACATCTGAAATTGTTTTCAAATCAGATATGCCTCCTCTCTTCGGCTTATAAGGAGATCACAGGGTAGCACTCTCTTTTTTCTCCCTCGTAACTCATGTATAATAACCCTGTATTCCCTCACTTGCTAAAAAGCCAAATCCCTTCTTAAAGCTATCTAATGTATTAGCCAGTACAACTGAGAGAATTCCAGGGAGGGAGTTCCACATCTTCACAGCTCTCACAGTAAATACCCCCTGAATATTTAGGCAGAACCTCTTTTCTTCTAATCCAGTAATGGAACTAGGGGTAGGCGGCCCTGGGTACAGAATGCACAGCCGGGTCCACCCACCCCCTCACTGGAAGCCGGTTTTAGGCTTTTCCTGTAGTGCTGGAAGACGTTTTTCAGGTTCTCCTGTAGTGAGTGCAGGTGGGCTCGTAGGGGGTGTGGACCCTGGTACAATTAGATCCCCTGCTTAGTTCCGCCACTGATTGGAATGAGTGACCTTGTGTAAGTTGGAAAGACCTACTGGTAAATAAAGCATTAGAGAGATTAATAATATGATCCCCTTATATATTTATACACAGTTATCATATCACCTCTTAAACCAGCAGAATTTCACATTTTGGTTACGTGAAATGCCAGCCATTTTTGAAAAACTTGTGCTCTCTCACTTTAGGGGCATTTTCTGAGGGGAAACCTATAGTTTACCTAGGGAGTAACTGAGCTTTCTAAATCTGCCTGAGTTTTCATGTATTTCCACCTCTGCTAAAAGATTTATAGCTCTAAATTAAAAAAATAAAAAAATCCAATTTTTCACAACATATGTATTTATACCAGAAAAATATTTAATTCAAAAAAACCCTTGCAAGTATTTAGGCTGAACCTCTTTTCTTCTAAATGGAATCAGTGACCTTGTGTCAGCTGGAAACACCTACTGGTGAATAAAGCATTAGAGAGATTATTATATGATCCCTATATATTTATACATAGTTATCATATCCAACCTGCGGCCCGAGGGCCGCATGCGGCCCAGGATGGATATGAATGCGGCCCAGCTTGATTCCCAAAGAAATGTCATATTGAAAAGGATATAGGAGGAGGCAGGAGGGGGTACTCTGCCCATTGCTCAGTTAGTAGAAATAATAATATAATAATAAGTTTTATTTAATATCCAGGTGTCCCATATTCCAGTGAATAGCTCCATCTGGTTATCCAACTGGTATTGTAGTTCTTTTCTGTGCATTTTCTTTATTTTTATAAATCAAATGTGTTTGTATATTTCATGTGCGGCCCCAGACAATTTTTCTTTTTCCAGTGTGGCCCAGGGAAGCCAAAAGGTTGGACACCCCTGCCTTAAGAGCCTCTTCTCCAGCGGGAACATCCCCAATTTGGCCAGTCTTTCCTCATAGCTAAGATTTTTCATACCTTGTACCAGCTTAGTTGCCCTTCTCTGTACCCTGTCTAATACAATAATGTCCTGTTTGAGTAGGGAGACCAAAACTGTACTGCATTCTAGATGTGGCCTTACAAGTGCTCTATAAAGTGGAAGAATGACCCCCTCCTCCCGTGACTCTAAGCCCCTTTTAATACAGCTCAAGACCTTATTTGCCCTTGATGCTGCTGACTGGTTTTGCTTGCTACAGCCAAGTTTATCATCTACAAGGACTACAAGTAATCCCTAATGGATTTGCCTAGTGCAGTCCCATTAAGGGTATAAGTGGCTTGAATACTTTTACATCCCAGGTGCATGACTTTACATTTATCAACATTGAATCTCATTTGCCACTTGACTGCATGAGCAGGGAAACATGTAATTAAACCCAATAGGATTGTTTTGCCTCCAAAAAGGATCAGGCATTTACTGATACAATTTTTTTACCTTTCCCATAAATTATAGTACTATGCATATTCAATGTAACATGCCATCCATTTTAAACTGCATTTTAAACTGCTTAATGAACAAGTTAAATAAAAGTGGACCCAATACTGATCCCTGAGGGACCCCACTAAGAACTTTACTTCAAGCAGATAATTTACCATTAAAAACCACCCTCTGTATCCTATCCTGTAGTCTGTTCCTATCCATGTGCAAATTAATTCATTAAGCCCAACAGACCATAGTTTAGAAAGCAGTAATTTGTGGGGCACGCTATCAAAGGCTTTGGCAGAATCCAAATAGATTACATCTACTGCCCCCCACTGTCCAGCATCTTACTTACCTCATCATAAAAAGCAATTAGATTTGTCTGACATGACCTATCCTTCATAAAGCAATGCTGATTGGTGCTCATAATGACATTCACTAGGATAAAATTTTGAATGCGATCCCTTAACAAGCCTTCAAATAATTTGTCCACCACAGATGTCAAATTTACTAGCCTATAATTACCAGGCTAAGATTGTAATCCCTTTCCCTTTTCTAATTTTAGTTCTGTACATTATCAAAATGAATTTTAAATGAAACAACTCAGATGCAGTTCAACTGCCTTCAGTGGACTTAATGAGACCGTAATTTAGTGTTACTTCTTCACAAGGCCTTAAATCCTTGAGACTATATATATATAT
>CM044441.1:80570756-80600618 GCA_024363595.1 Xenopus borealis
ACTGATTATAGTCACACCAGTTTACTATAGCGCTACATATATATATATATATATATATATCCAAAGACTTGTAAATTCATCCCAGTGGAACAAGTCATTCTCTCAATGAACGATACGATACAAGTTTTTTCATTATGCAAAGTAATTTGCTGTTTAAAGGAGAAGTCTAACCTCCTTGCAGTAAACTCCTCCCCCCTCCCCTGGCCTACCTCTCCCCCCGGGCAAATGCCAAGAGCCGAAGAATCCAGGAATAAGACTGCACAAGAGAAGATGGCACCTTCAAACTCAATGGACAGGACCTGCGCTGAGGGGGTATTTAGCCCCTAAGTTAGCGCAAGGAGGGTAGACTTCCCCTTTAAGCTACAGATGACAAAGTGCTTATTTGCTACATCTAATGCTCTATGAACTAGTATTCATTGTATTCTCTACTGATTTTGATGCTAATTTCTGTGATATTGCAATCTTTTTCTTCCTCTATCTTTTCCTCTTTAACTTCAATTGAGTGTGTGTGTGTCGCACTGCTGGCAATTTTGTCTGTTGGGTCCGCTAACAAACTGTCAGGGAGCAAAAGCCTAAATAACTACCTTCCTCTGCATGGTACAGACTGCCTCTGAATGCCATAATAAGCCTGGCCATAAAATACATTTAGGTGCTTCTTGCTATTGTTTATATTAGTATAAACAATATGCCAGTCATTAATAGTTATGATGTACTTAGTATAACACCATTTAACCTGCTATGCACTGTTTCCCTTGTTAAGATTGTCCATTTGAAAAGCTGGCAGTATACTGGTATACATTACATAGAACAGTAAATGTGCGGTCTATGTGGAGACCATGGTTGCTATGGGGGCGGTGCCTTGCAATGGCCTTGCAATTGGGGTAGATTATGGAGCTCTAGCACGCTCACCTCTGCAGTATAAACAAATAACTGGTTGTGACCCTTCTCATTTTGATTCATACAGGAGATGGACTCGAGCGTTTCAGATCAGAAGGTTATGCTACCTACTATATACACCCACTCTGTTTCCTTTATATGCATTCTCCTTGCACTCTCTGCTATCCTTACTCCTCCAAAAAAGTGACACTTTGGATCCTAACAATGACACACTAAAGCTTTTTGTAAAATTTTAGCATAAATATATGTCTAACACGTACTGTTTTTTATAATGTTGCCTAGCAACTGTTCGGCAGCCATCTTGGAAGGGGTATATGTTTATGTTTGTTGGTGGGGGCTCTGTTTGTTTGCTGTTTCTGGCAAAGGTATGGGATTAGGACCGAAACATTAAATAAACTCTCCTTTTTTGCATAATATAAAAACCCTGAGTGTGCCAGTCCTTAAATTTTGCTTTACCCAGGTTACAGACAGACAGTTATATGGAGTGCACCTATTTAACTATATATATATATATATATATATATATACACACCAAAAAGAAGGTCAGCACTCTCAGGTCTTAAAATAATTAAAGTTATATTTATTTAGGAACTGTGGGCCTTTCTCAAAGTACCCTATTACTTGTAAGAGGTTGCTTAAATACAAAAACTGGCCGGGAAAAACAGCAAACATTACAGCTCTACTGCATCACTTAATGAGTCGCACCTGATCCCACTTTGATCTATATTTCATATAAAATTAATTTAAGCTTTAACCATACTTATTTTACAAGGTACATGCCCAGTATATATATCACAGGTTAAAAACAGTTAAAAACAACATGGTATGTAACAATAAATACTTATGGCAACTTTGCAGCATATTTGCATGGAAAAGATAACTGCTGCAATTGCTCAAATCACTGTATAACTGAGAAAGATTAAAAGACTAGCCCCTCACTCTATATCCTCCTATACTTTCACCCTTAGTCGTCACAAATTCTGCCATACATTTACTTGTATAATTAAACCAATATTGCCCATGATAAAATTTATACAGATATAGGAGCACTAACATATCTACTTCTCAACTTGCAAATATCTCTGCTCACCCCACTAGTATACTGTTGGTCTTAGTGTATTGATACCCCTCCTATTGATGCGAGGATCTAAAACTATACAAAAATTGTGCCAAAGTGTGTTTACACTAAATTCAAATAAGGCAAGTGAAATCTTTTGAACCCACTCATCTTGCTACAAAAATTCTTGAAAATTAAGTGTACAGATATGCTAAAATTAAGTGTGTCTAATCCCCTCCCCCCTCAACAACTATTAGTGTATGGGATATATGATATATACTGGGGATGTAACTTGTAAAATAAGTATGGCTAAAGCTTAAATTCATTTTATTTGAAATATAGATCAAAGTGGGATCAGGTGCGACTCATTTAGTGATGCAGTAGAGCTGTAATGTTTTCTGTTTTTTCCCGCCAGTTTTTGTATTTAAGCGACCTCTTACAAGTAATAGGGTACTTTGGAAAGGCTCTGTGCTGCACTGCCCAAAGGTATGAAAACTGTGTCTGTCGTAGTTTCACAGTTAAGCTTCTGCCTCTTGTAAGGCCAGATAAAAGCAGTTTTCATACTTTCTGACAATCTGCATCAAGAATTCAGAGGAATGGCTATCAGGGAATAGGGGAAAGCAGGGCAAACTTTAGCATTACATAGCAATGTTTGAAACTGACACATTGCTAAGTTCCCTTAGCCTTGTGATTTGTGTTCTGATAAGCTTCAGTCTCTCTTTACTACTCTGCTGCAAGTTATATTTAGGTCACCGGTTGATATCATGTAAAAAGACAAGTGTTGCCAGTTTACCATCAGAAAAATAAACAAGTAACTACTGTAGGTAACAGTTCTTCTTGACACATGATCTGATAGGAGCCAAATGTTATTGTGCTGCTATTTCTACTTTGCTTTGAGCTAATATAACATGCAGGTGAAAAAACATCCTGTATTTTAATTTAAATAGACACAACTGCTCATGTTGCCTCCAATTCACTCTAAGAGCAAATGTAGATAGGAGAATTTTGTTGCCCACTAGGAGCATGAACAGGTCACATGACTTTTGCAAATCATGCTCCTAGCAAGCAACAAAATGCTTCAAAAATACCTTTGAATTACAGCATATGTGACTTAATCATGCACAAATTAAGTGAGAAGTCAGTTCCTTGAGTGAGTGCACTAAACCTATAACCTGCCAAGGCCGAAGGACCACACACAATGTCGGATTAGGGGTCCAGGGTCCACTGGGTAGCCATGTCAGTGCCCAGACACAAACCTCCTCCATCATCCCCAAAGTCGCAACCCCCTCTGACGGCTCCGCCACAGACGGGAACATTCTTGTACCATATTAAAGATATGATAGATATGATATATATACCATATTATATATACAGTTGTGCTCATATGTTTACATAACCTGGCAGAATTTATTATTTCTTAACCATTTTTCAGAGAATATGATAACACAAAAACTTTTCTTTCACTCATGGTTAGTGGTTGGCTGAAGCCATTTATTGTCAAACAATTGTGTTTACTCTTTTTAAATCATAATCCCTACATAAACTACCCAAATGACCCTGATCAAACGTTTACCTACCCCGGTGATTTGGCCTGATAACATGCAATCTAACTTGACATAAAAAGATTAGAATGGCTATTAAAGGTAACCATCTTCATCTGTGATCTGTTTGCTTGAAATTAGTGGTTGTGTATAAAAGGTCAATGATGTTCTGGACTCCTGACAGAACCTTGCATCTTTCAACCAGTGCTGCACTGATGTTTTTTGTATTCTAAGTCATAGGGAAAGCAAAAGAATTCTCAAAGGATCTGCGGGAAAAGGTGAACTTTATAAAACAGGAAAAGGATATAAGAAAATATCAAAGGAACTGAGAATGCCAATCAGCAGTGTTCAAACTCTAATTAAGAAGTGGAAAATTTGGGGTTCGGTTGAAACCAAACCAAATGTTGGCTGAGTTGCCAGAAGAATTACTACGCAAATGCCAAAAAGTATCCCGCTAACAATATGCCAAACAGCACAGAGGCCAGCCTCTAACCTTCTGGCACAAAGTCATTTGGAGTGACAAGACTAAAATTTTACTTTTTGGCCACAAGAGAGGAGTCAACAAAGCCTATGATAAAAGGTACACTATGCCTACTGTGGTGGATTGCTGATGTTTTGGGGATGTGTGAGCTACAAAGGCACAGGAAATTTGGTCAGTATTTATGGCAAAATGAATGCAGTAAGTTATCAAAACATACTGGAGGAAAATTTGCACTCATCAGCCCGGAAACTACGCATGGGATGTACTTGGACATTCCAACATGACAATGATCCAAAACACAAGACCAAGTCGACCTGTCATTGGTTACATCAAAATGAAGGTGGAGGTTCTGAAGTGGCCATCTCAGTCTCCTGATCTCTATATCATTGAGCCACTCTGGGAGACCTCAAACGTGCAGTTCATGCAAGACAGCCCAAGAATTTATGGGAACTGGAGGCTTCCAGAATGGGCAGCTTTACCATCTGAGAAGATAAAGAGCCTCATCCACAACTACCACAAAAGACTTCAAGCTGTCATTGATGTTAATGTAAACTTTTGATCGGGGTCATTTGGGTAGTTTGTGTAATGATTATGATTTAAAACGAGTAAACACAGTAGTTCGACAATAAATTTCTTCACTCACCATGAGTGAAAGAAAAGTTTTTTGTGCTATCATTCATATTCATAAATTCTGCCCGGGTATGTAAACTTATGAGCACAACTGTATATGATAAGGAATAACAAGGAATTATATAAGGGTCATATTTAAAACAACTTAGCTTTAATAGCACTTAGACATAATTCTGCTATATTATTCAACCTTAATCTTATCAGTATTCCCATGCAGTGTCCTCTTAAGTGTTTAAAAAGCTACAAACCCTTCACACAAGTTGCAAATTGTATAAGGTTTCTTTTCATGAAAGATGAGTTCAATGTTTACTTAAAAATTACCTAATAATTGAACATTTTACTAGGAACAAGATGATCACCCTAAATGGAAACAAACTAAAAAGAGACATATTTAGTAATGGATTGGTGTATTAATATTTAAAACAGCTTTATCAAGCAAACTATTTGGCATGGGAAATTGAAGCATATACTTATGAGTCATTTATCCAAAGCTCAATTTTGTTGGTGGATTAAATATTAGGATACATTTCAAACACCTGCCTTGATCCAATTAGAAAATATAATTTGGCTGATAGATGCTAATATTGCAGAAGAGGAGGTTAATGTTGCTCTTTTAAAACCTTGTGTGTGATGTTAATATAGAAAGACAGTATAATCATTCACAAATTCCAATTTATCTTGTGATCACAACAGATATTAGATAGCAACTTGCGTGGGTTTGGTTACATGCATTGTGATGTGGGATTTAAATAACCAGATGTTACATGGAAATAAAGCTTCCCATGAACTTCTTAAAGGTTAAGGAGAATCTGCAAATTTTATTTTATCTGTGGATAATCTAGTAGAAGAGAATAATGTTCAATGACACATGCCTAAAATATACCTTTTTATGCATTATGCTTTGTTTGTTATCATTACAATAGCATATTCTTTTCTTCCAGATGCTAGCAGCTAAAATGTATAAATACCACAGAGAATATGTTTCATTGAACTTTTTCCACAGAATAACAGAGTGCATGTGGATTGCTTTACACATATATCTCTAAAGTAAATAACTTGTTCTACAGAGTTTACATTTTAACAGAACAAGCTTTTTTAGGGTATATTATTTTTCTTTATAATATATATGGTGCTCCAAACTTTGAATTGTATTCAGGCCGTGTCATCTTGAGATTCACTTTAATCTTTGAGTTACAAAAGAAGGAATATATTTGCAGAAACACAAAATGTCACACTTTACTACTGTTTCAGTATTTCTGTATAGGTTATGGTTTAGTAATTGCCCTATACAACTTATTCAGGTGGGGGGTGACAAGGTGCCAAGTGAAATTGTTCCTGCTCTTCTGCTCAAAACAGGTATTAATTAAAGCAGGGTCAGACTGGGAGGTCCGGGCCCACTGGGACTGCTGTCCATGGCCCCCCTCCAGACCTACCGGGCCCCCCTACCCCCTACAAGATGCTGCATGAGCTGCACTGAGCTGGGCGGTGCATGCACACAAGGAGCCGCATAGCACTGCGCCACAATTTTTGGGTCTGGCTTGGGGCCCACCAGTTTTTTCCTGGTGTCAGGCCAGTCCGACCCTGTGCCACAATTTTTGGGTCTGCACCTTATCTTATAACTCTGCCTAATTACTAGGTCGATTTGAAGTGTACATTTCTAAAAAAAAGTTTGTCCTAAAGAATGAATGTTTTATAAATTGAAATAGCTATACTGAAACTATTGCCCAACATTCTCACTTCCATTAGATGCATAAATGTGGTGTGTTCACCGTGTTCATCAAATGCAGCAAAATGTCTTCTCCGTATGTAGTTTAATTTTGTTCATTTAAATATCATTATACTTTTACCACAATATCATTATAAGTTTCTAATTATAATTACATTTTCTAATTTAATTTTTAAGAACTGAATATTATTTTCATGTATGTATGTTGTATGTTTTCTAAGAAAGTAATATATTTTCAGTCTACAGTTTTAATCTTACATAAGCAACCTCTGTTTAAATTGCTACATGTTTCTTAACCTTTCCAGTGGTCTGCCTTTGTATAATAACCTCATTAGGAAAAGCCATAAAGGTTGTATGGCCTAGTTGTTAAGGGTCATGCAATACCTCATTGGCCAGTTGAACAGGGTCTTTCCATGTATAGGTTTACTTTTTCTTTAGCACAGTTCATCTGAAGTAAGTAGTGTGATGTCCCTTTATTGACAAACTTGAATAAAATGTTATAGTACCATCTAAATTAGTAGGCTGGTAGGATATGGAAAAACTGACCTCCAGTACAGTAATTATCTTTCATCTTCATAAAGCAAAATTTCATACATGGTGATGTAGGAGTGAGCTTTTTGCTTGTTTTAATGTTGGGACAGAATATTCATGTTAAGTAAACTCTCTAATGTACAAAAGGGCTATGGTCACCACAATGTGCCTTCAAATACTGGTTTAGGAGTAAAAATCCAGCCAGTACTGTATCTCCAGACATCAGATTTGTAATCCTATAGTAAGTATGACAGTACAATGCCATTCTTAATGTGATTTTTTTTTTCTGAGTAAACAATGGAAACATTTATATAAGATTATGTCTACATATATCTGTAATGTTAATGTATACAATATGTATTAAAGATACCACAAGCCAACAGGCAACAAAACATACACCAGATGACAGGCTTGGAAAACAAAAAAAGGTGTATTGAAAATGTATCCTCATCTCCTAGTGAGTGCTAAGCATAACATAACGCATGCTTTTTAAAATAATTGCATGCCAACCAATATGAATGGACATTTTTTTAATATTAGATTATATTTGCAGAAATCTGTTCATTCTAATTATGTTTCATATGTTGGAAGCTTGGATATTGACTGTGATTAGTGGGCGGACCTTGGAGATAAAAAAAAATCCACAGAGTCTAATAATCAAAATCATTGTTTTCAGTCCATGTCAGAGGCTATGCTGTCAACATCCAAAGATTTTGATATATGGATATTTTTCTAACTTCATTCAAAATATAATGCCTATTAGATAACTAAACATGTGAGCACAATTTTTCTCAAAATTGTAATTTTACTATGTCAAAATATTTTCTCTTGACTTAATTGCATTTAACATAAACTATGTATGTGGGCTATTAACATTAAAACAAACAAAGGTTTGAAATGCCAAAAATTGCTTAATGAGAATCTGTTCAGAGCAAAACATAGTCTGCAATATGCTGTAGCAATAATTTATCATAAGAAGAATATCTTTATAGCTATTGAAAATGGGTTGTTTTTATTAAATTACAAGCATGATGAAAAGACAGTTCTTCCTCTGCAATGAAATACCATCATGTCTGTTACAATTATACTTTTCATACAAATATCCTTTCTAAATGATCAAAATATTACTCTACACATGGACATTATTTGTACTTGACTTTGTACTAATCACACGTTTCACCATAGACTGTGCCTGGTTTAGTGTATAACATACAAAAACTGATCACCATGAGAAATCTCTGCAACTAGGGAAGTGTACTTGTTATGCTTCAAATGATTCAGCTGTTGAAATATGAATACACACTCAAAGTTTTCATCTGTTGAAATCAAATGCATCCACACTCAAAGTTTTGAGAAGATATGTTAGGGATTTAGCACTGAAAATAAAGATGTTCTGCCAAAAACAATGACTGTTTATCAGATAATTTTATATATATATATATATATATATATATATCCTTTAATAAAAAAGAATTGTGGTTCAATTTATTTGTTAAAATCAATAAGATAAACAATTAAGATAATTCCTACATTCTGGGCTTTATGGTGACCTGCATTTCAATAAAATGTGGCCAGTTGTGATTTAATGACAAAAGGAAATGGGCCTCAAAATGAGTTTTTGCCTTCCCATATATGCAATAAAGGACTGTTTCTATAAAAATCCAAATGGGAGAATCAAATTATATTTAATATAATAATAATTCCTTAAAGCCTTTTATCTTCTGTAAATGTGTAAATTTATTAGAAATTAATCAATTGCTTTGAACAGTTCAGATCAGTTAATTCCCATAGGTGTTGAAGTGTCAGCACTCAACTCCAACACCCTACCAATCAAGAAAGTCCCACCCCAAAATCAGCATTTTGTTAATGTTCTTTTATGGTAAAATAATTTCAGGTTACTATAAATCAGTAATACCAGTAAATATTAATTGTAAATGTGATGTGCCTGCTCACTTTTTATGAGTGTTAAGAACAAGCTCCATAGTGTAATATCTCCAGCCTGTAGTAGTCACAAACAGGCAGGAATCGGTACAGGCAGCAAACTGGTGGAATTAGGGACAGACAAGGGCCAAACACTAGGAATCAACACTGGAGAAATACACTGATAGCACACAGGAACTAGGAAGAAACTTTACATTGGGAAGGCCCAAGGCCCCTTTAAATATTTAGAATTGTGTGCCCTTGCACGATAACTTCACTCGGTGCTCCAGGTAAAGCAGAATTCCCCCAAGCACCATGTGACTCAGAAGCGACAGAAGATTCAGGATGGCGGAAATAGCATGCTGTGGACATCCCTGAAGGTGAGGCGGAGGGGCTCCCTGTACTTTTATTACAGAAGTTATTTATGAAGGTATTAACTACCCCATTCATCATTCATTTCAGTAAAGGGTTTCATTTCTAAATACTGGAGGAAAGGTTGCAATTTTTTTAATAAAGAAACGTAGAATCTTAGTTATTAATTTTTAGATGGTCCAGATCTAAATGAGAAGCCTTCATTTTACTAGCCTGAATGTGTAAGAATTATTTTCCTCACAGGAACAATCCATTTCATCATGGGAAATATTTAAAAATAATTACCCATATTGTTAATTGACACCTTTGCTTTGCATCAGGGATTACAGATGCAGAGGTGCATTAGTGCTCAGTGCTGCTCTTATATACCCTCATGAAATAGCTCAAAGCAGCTGAACACATTTTTGATAAAATTATAACCTTGGTAAAAGTGTCAGTAAATATTGACTGTCAATATTTAAGAAGTTTAAATTTCTTGTCAGCATTATAGATTCCCAAGTTCCATCATTAATCTTAGTCTGCCCACTATAATTTAGGCAAATAACTGAATGTCTGAACTTCATTAATCCAAAGAATTAGCCCTTAGATCAACTGGTCAGATACATGGATGTGAAAGTATGTGGCCTTACAGCTGTTTGTCACCATAGCAATCGTCAAATATGAAATACTTTAATATAAATCAGTCTTGGGGTTGCATACATAAAGATCATTATATAAAATACCTGCTTGTTTTGAACTACATTGAGGGGCCTGTAAATGCTGTGTGGAGAAAACAGTGGATAAAAACATCACCAGTGATGTTTCTCATAGCAACCAATGAACAATAAGATTTCAACAGTCACCTACAAGTTACGTTGGCCATAGATGTTATAATTACGATCAGGGCCCCGGCCAATGGGTAGACAGAGTAGCCACGTGCCTAGGATGCAAAACTTGGCAGACATGTACCTTCTCTGTTGCCTATCCCTTGTCCGGTTCTCTCTCTCTTTGCCACTACCAGTAGATTTCTTTTGTCGCATGTGCTCCAGAAAATGTGAATGCCTAGTTTTTGCGTATGTACACACTGTTTTTGCGCATGAGCGGGTGCCATTTCGCGAATGTGCACGCTCAGCCAGCGCCCCTAGCTCTGATAATGATCTTTTCCTGGAAAGATTGTTAATTTCAATACACGAATGTAGAGCTGAATCATCAGATATAAAGGTAGAAACAATAGAATTCTACCTGTATCTGACTATGGTCAATGTTTGGGTGCCTTCAAAGGTGCCCGATCAATGAGTAAACCAATATCCAAGTCTCCTGCCAATATCAATCAGCTTGTCTTCCACCTTATACAGTATGCACCAAATATTGTATGAAAATTACTTTTGTACTTTATTGTCGGTGCACTTATGGCCACCTTTTGAAAACAAAAGCAAAGTATGATTGGTTGCTATGGGCAACATCACTGGCGATGCTTTTCTCCACTGTTTTACACAGCATGATAAATAGGCCCCTAAATCTTTGGTGCAGCTTCAAATTCATTATATTGTATTGCTATCAGGACATACTCTTTTGCAAGAATGTTCAGGAGAACTACAAAATAAAACTACAAAAGTATGAACATATTGATTTATTTTTTTATTTACATCTCGATGCTGTACATGTCAGGTTTACTATATAGTGACAACTGATCTAATTTTACTTTTCTAAGGGGCAATTCAAAGCAGAGCATAGGAATTAAAATTTGTACTCAATAAGTCCTTTGAATTTTATACATCTTGTATCGACATAGATTAAATAACCTTTATATGCTTTACTAGAATGGCATTTTCAAAAGGCTATATCATAATAAATGAGTATGCATGCCAGCATGAATATTTCAGTTGAATCGCATCTTTTTGACAAGTACATTTATTCATCTGACAGTTGGGTTTAAGTTATTTGCCTGTTTGAAAATGACGTTATAATGAAAACTTTTTCCTAATGCATTCAATCTCTCTTTGATAGTCAGTCTCTCTCTCACTCTCTCTCTCTCTCTCTGCATGGTTGAGTTGCCAGAAGAAAGCCATTACTATGCAAATGCCACTTACAATATGCCAAATAGTACAGAGACAAGCCTCAAACCTTATGGCACAAAGTCATTTGGAGTGGTGAGACTAAAATTTTACTTTTTGGCCACAACCATAAATGCTACATTTGGAGAGGAGTCAACAAGGCCTATGATGAAAGGTACGCCATTCCTACTGTGAAACATGGTGGTGGATCACTGATGTTTTAGGGATGTGTGAGCTACAAAGGAACTGATGGCAAAATGAATGCAGTAAGTTATCAAAAATATTGGAGGACAATTTGCACTCATCAGCACGGAAGCTATGCATGGGACGTACAGTACTTGGACATTAATCCAAAACACAAGGCCAAGTCGACCTGTCATCAGCTACTGCAAAATAAAGTGAAGGTTCTGGAGTTCCTATCTCAGTCTCCTGACCTCAATATCATTGAGCCACTGTGGTGAGACCTCAAACGTGCAATTCATGCAAGACAGCCCAATTTATGGGAACTGGAGGCTTTTTTCCAGGAAGAATGAGCAGCTTTACCATCTGAGGAGATCAAGAGCCTCATCCACAACTACCACAAAATACTTCAAGCTGTCATTGATGTTAAAGGGGACAATACAAGGTATTAACTGGGGTATGTAAACTTTTGATATTTTCTTATATCCCTTTCCTGTTTTATAGAGTTCAGATAGCTTTTTCTGCAGGTCCTTTGACAATTATTTTGCTTTCCCCATGACTTAGAATCCAAACACATCAGTGCAGCACTGGATGAAAGATGCGAGGGTCTGTCAGAAGTCCAGAAAGTCATTGAACTTTTATACACACCCACTAATTACAAGCAAACAGATCAGAGATTACCTTTAATAGCCATTCTAATCCTTTTGCATCAAGTTGAGTGCGTGGCCACTTCCATTCTAATCCTTTTGTATCAAGTTGTGTGCATCAGGCCAAATCACCAGGGTATGTACACTTTTGATCAGGGTCATTTGGGTAGTGTGTGTAGTGATTATGATTAAAAAAGAGTAAACACAGTTGTTTGACAATAAATGGCTTCAGCCAACCACTGAGTGAAAAAAGTTTTTGTGTTATCATTCATATTCTCAAAAGTGGTTAAGAAATCATAAATTCTGCCAGGCTATGTAAACTTATAAGCACAACTGTATATATAGATTATGTACACTTCACCCTGTTGCACATCTAAGTTTATCATTGTCACGAACGGCGCTCAGATCCTTACCAGGAGCTCCGGCCGGCACATGTTGTCTCTTCAGCATCACTCCCAAAATGGAGGAGCCCAGTGCCGCCGCATGGGTAGTGGCGCCGGTGTGGTGACATCACTGCGCTGCGCTGGCCGCAGCACGTGGTGACTTCACAATGATTGTTTTGGCGCCAAATTAAAATATAAAAGGATGCCAGAGACCCGGGTTCATGCCGAATATACAGTAGGTTTTGTTATATATATATATATATTATATATATATATATTATATATATATATTCCTGGGTGCTCTATTATTACTTTTGCTATTGATGCCTGAACTTGACCTTCATACTTGCTGCCTGCCTTTGAACCCTTTGCCTGGATTTGACCTTGATTATTGCTTGAACCCTGCCTGTACTTTGTTCTGGACTTTAACCCTTCAGCTTCCTCCTTAGTCCTCCACACTGGGAGTCACTAGGCCCCCTGATATTATATTCGGGCCATGGATCCCTCTGAGGAAGCTACTCTGGACGTTGGACGAGCACTCCGCGGATTGGCTGGCCGCATGGAATCCTATTAAGCACAGAAGACTAATTTTGGCCTAGCTCTAACAGCCAAACTGGATAAGTTGTCTGCTTTTTTTTCAGCTTTGCCACCCGCTACGACTCCACCTCCGATGTCTTTTTCCCACACCCTCAAGCCACGCATCCCAGCACCAAATCTCTATGGCAGAGATCCACAATCCTGCATAGACTTCCTGAATCAGTGCGAAATCCAATTCACGCTGCTTCCTAGCCAGTTTGTTTTGGATATATCATTACCCGCCTTACTAGGAAGATCTTAGAGTGGGCATTTTCCCTGTGGGAGAAAGAGGACCCTCTTCTAGATGATTCCAAGGCCTTTACCAAAGCATTATGGATCATCTTTGATACTCCTGGCAGGTCTGCCTCTTGATGCAGTTACGTCAAGGGACTCGTACTGTGCCTGAATACAACATAGAGTTCCGTACATTGGTCGCTGAAATGGGTTGGAACAATGAGGCCTATCATGCTGCTTTCTACAATGGGCTCTCTACCCGCCTTAAGGACGCTCTTGTTTCCCATGAGCTGCCTTCTCGTTGGGAAGATCTTATTGCATTGGCTGTCAAGCTGGACACTTGGCAAAGACAGCACCAAGCAGATAAAGACCGTCTCAGGAAGTCTCAATCTTTATTGGCTCCCCAGTTTCAAAGACCTGTGCTTCCTAGTGCATCCTCTCCTTCAGCATCATCTTCTTCTTCCGTTCCTCAAGCTCCTTCTGATGAAGAACCAGTGCAGTTAGGACGTGCCCGCCTCTCCGAACAAGAGAGATTGAGAAGACGATCAGCAGGGCTTTGCCTTTACTGCAGTGAGAACAATCATTCTGCCAATTTCTCTCTTGCAAAGCCAAAAGGTTCTTGCCCCCAATGTAAATTTGGCACTTTTCTTGTGGCTGGTGTTACCTGTAGACTCCAAGTGAACTCTCACCAGTTTCTTCTTTCATTTACAGATCTGGCTTCCTAATAAGACCTTCCAAGTTTAAGCATTTCTTGACTCTGGGGCTGCCAGCAAATTCATGGACGCTGCTTTTGCCAAAGAAAATGGCATTCCCCTTTTTCATATGCCCTCTCCTCTGCGGGCATTTGCCATCGACGACAGGCCATTATCTTCAATTTAATTTCCTTGAAAATTGTGACTTTACACTCTGAGAGACTGTCCTTCCTGATTATTTCCTGCCCATCCTCTCCAGTTGTGTTGGGTTAACCCTGGTTGTGACTCCACAATCCCTCCGTTGATTGGTCCTCCGGACAATCTCTCATTGGAGCCCGTATTGCCAAGTCCACTGTTTGCCAGCTTCTCCTATCCTCAAGGTAACTGTTTCCTCCATGCAACGTTTTATCTGTGCTTCCACCTCTCCAGCAGGAGCTGGTCTTCTTCTTCATAGAAAAGAAGTATGGTGGCCTACGTCCCTGCACCGATTATTGGGGCTGCAATAAAATTACTGTTAAAAACAGATACCCTTTGCCCCTAATCTCCAAACTGTTTGACCAACTGAAAGGGGCTAAGGTCTTTTCCAAGTTGGGGCGTATAATCTCAATAGAATCCAGGAAGGTGATGAATGGAAGACAGCATTCAAGTGATGGGCATTATGAATAGCTTGTGATGATCTTTGGTCTTTGCAATTACCCCGCTGTTTTCCAGGAATTCATGAGCAACATCTTCTGTGATCTTCTGGGGAAGTCAGCGGTCGTATATCTGGATGACATTCTAATATTTTCTCAAGACTTGGAAAGCCATCACTCAGTACGAGAAGTCCTCTCTCGCCTAAGAGAAAATTTCCTCTTTGCCAAGCTGGAGAAGTGTGTATTTGGGGTACTTAAGATTCCATTCCTCGGCTACATTATTTCCCCTCAGGGGTTCGAGATGGATCCTGCCAAGGTCTCCACTATCCAGAAGTGGCCACTTCCCTTAAGCACCAAGGCACTTAAGGCCTTCCAGTCCCTGAAGGATGCCTTCATATCTGCCTCTGTACTCCGGCATCTTGATCCACATCTTCCCTTCTACACTGAAGTTGACACCTCTGATGTTGGAGCTGCTATCCTTTCCAAAGACACTCCACTGATGGGAAGTTACATCCTTGTGCCTACTTCTCTAAGAAATGTTCCCCTGCAGAGCAGAACTATGACATAAGAAATCATGAACTCCTAGCAGTCAAGCTTGCTCTCGAGGAGTGTTGTCATCTTTTGGTGGGTGCTCCTCATCCGGTCACGGTCTATACTGATCATAAAAACTTAGAATGTATCCAATCTCTCAAAAGATTAAATCCTTGGCAAGCAAGGTGGGCTCTGTTATTTTCCCGCTTCAATTTTGTTCTGACCTACCGTCCTGGAACCAAGAATCTGAAGGCTGACACTTTATCTCATAGCTTCACTCTGGTGGATCGTCTTCCTGATCAGTAATCCAGTAATTCCTCCTTCCAGGATCATTGCTTCTTTGCTTCCCCAATTTGCTAAGAAAATCTTTTCCATTCAGTCTACCGCTCCTGCTGACACTCATATTGGAATGGTGTTTGTACCTCCTAACTTAAGTTTCCCCATGCTGCAACAGACTCATTGCTCTAAACAGGCCGGCCATTCTGGTCCTGAGAAGACCCTTGAACTATTAGCCTGGTGGCCAACTATTCATAAAGTTAGCAGCCTGTTTGAATATACATTTTTTTCATTGCCAAAGTGTTTAAATGATGTTATTTTTCAATTTTTTCAAGTTGTAGTATTACTTCATACTATAATAAATGCAACTGAAAGTATCGATACAAACTCCTTATTTTGTAATTCTAACAAAGCCTCCAAATAAGTATCTAATATTACTTATACTATTTTAAAGGGATGGTATACCACTCTGTTCAACACAAATTCAACGAATAAGGATTGCTCTGAACGTGTTTTTTGCCTGTTGCATTATTCACAAAAAATGTATAGTTTTTTTCTTGTGCTAAAAAGGGCAAACAGGTAAACTGATGCTACTCCAGTTTTGCTCCATGCAATGTAGAAGATGAAACTATCTGTATAAAACACTGTCTTCCCAGTTGTTGTAATTGTTTTTCTAGTAGGAGGATTATATGTGCATTAGTTATATGGTCATTAGTATCAAATTATTTATTCAGGACCAAACATGGAGTAACTACAATTTACCTGTTTGCACTGATTAGCTAAAAAAATAAAGCATAACAATCCACTCCCAGCACCTCCCCACAGTCTCAGGTACCCTTCAATTAACTACTTATAGCAGTTATAACAATAGATTCTCAATCTAAATATGCTATTGCACAAAATACTTTTTTGTTATATTTGGCCAGTTCTATATTATCATTCTGATGGTATGTTTATCCTGAAAATAGGTCAAGCATCTTGTAATGAATACAGATTATTTTCAGAATCCAACTTTATAATTTTTTCCTTCTGCTTAAATATATAGTACATACTTTCTGACCTTCATGAATGATTTTGAAAGTTTGATCTTGTTTGAATAATAGTAATTTAAATAAGCTTTTCATGAAAAAAAAAAATGGCAAATTGCTAACTGCAAAAAATCTTTAAGCTTCTGTGGTCAAATTTGACTCTTCTGCAACAGTTCTTTTTTTCTTTTTTGCAATTAAAATAAAGCCAGTATTTAAATATAATATTTTGTCTGCATGGATAATCATATCACTGCCAGATATATTCTACAATATAAATTTCAGAAGCTGCATTAAATTATCCATTTGACAGAACAAGAGCAAGAGATTTACAGAGTATTATTACTGGGCAGACAGGAACAATTGCAAAATAACAATAATTTCCCTCTGTAGCTTTTTATTATTTAGTCAATCAGAATAATCTATTCAACTTGTTCAGCAGTATTTTCAGTAGAAAACTATGGGGCTCATTCATCAACACTGGGCAAATTTGCCCACTGGCAGTTACCTATAGCAATTTATCAATGATTAGCTTTTAAAAGCCAACTGCAAGTAGAACAATGAATGGAGCAATCTGATTGGTTGCCATGGGTTACTGCCCATGGGTAAATTTGCCCAGTTTTGATAAATGATTCCCAATGTGTTCCAAACAACACACATGATTCCTTGTCCCCAAGATGACCATAAATACCTTGAAATCCCTAATAAAAGCCATTAGATTCTGTTTTATACTCATGTTTTAGAATTTGACGAGCTGCATTGCGAAAAAAAAAATTTGATGCCCATAGACTTCAATAAATTTTGGTGAATTTTGAGTTTTGCTAATTTTTGGCAAAGTGAAACTGGTCAGATTCGACCATCACTACTCATTATATAAGGCACTTAATAGAAATGTCTTGTCATATTGTAAAATACACTGTAAATATTTTGGCACTCCTGGTTATAATATTGGCAGAATGTCAGCAATTTAAATTTCCTCACTGAGTCAATGAATGATATGTGTTTGATGGCTCTCAAATATATATTTCTACTCCAAATTACCAAGTTGCAATTCTATCCTGTTATGATTTTTTTGTAAATATTTGTGTTTTTTTTTTAAATTACCTCCAAAGATTCAAGTCTACACCATCATATAACCTACACATAATTAGGTAACCAGATAAAATACACTAAATAGTTTAATGCCCAATATGCATAGGTTTACCTAAGTATGTGGCATATACAGAAGGGGGCCCAAAATTAAGACACCCTATGCAAGCTATCAATTATGTAATTCCAGATACTGCACAATCAACACATTTACAGCATTGTATGAGAGGCAAAGGTACAAAAATATATTCACTCTAAAAAACCATATAAGTTTGGAAAGTACACATTCCTATTAATCTAAATTGGGTACGCGTTTCTTTCTACTCAAAAGCACCAAGCTGCAAAGATTTTCTAGATTTGTTGATGTTGGTGACATTTCCAAAAACCACCTCCAAAAACTGCAGATGCAGAAGGTAATGCTCTTAAAGTGCAGAATGTACAGTATGTAATATGTTTTTGATGCTTAAAGCACTTGACTGCCAGCATGTATCCCGTACATGCTTGACAGGCAAAGTATTAAGTCATTCAGTCATAATTTCAAAAATATTTAGGAAAGTAAATGCATAATTTCCTCAGATCTCACCCTAATTTATATTTAATCTGGGCTTTTAGATTTATTTAGAAGATCAAGTTAGCATTCTGTCCATAGCTGGCCTATAGGCTAAGCCCCTCCAGAGGGGCAAACCACAGTTGGGGAACCATTGCAATAGAACAGAAATGATTGTCATTTAAATTATATTAAATTGTTATTGTTCTCAATTTAGTCCTTAAATAAATAAAAGGCACTCTGTGCCTTTATATAGAAGTAAAGAAGTTATTAGGAAGGAAGAGACAGGCATTTAAAAACTACAAGTCTATGGGGACAGAAGCTGCATTTAATAAACAGAAACACTATGATAAATGTTGTAAAACAGCAATCCGGAAGGCAAAGTATATGTATATGAAGAGTGCATTGACTAACCCCAAAAAGTTTTTTAAGTATATTAATAGTAAAAAAAATGCAGGTTTAGAGTGTTGCTCCTTTAAATAATGGTACCAGTATGGTTGTAACTGATACAGAAAAGGCAAATGTGCTAAATCAGTTCTTTTCTTCAGTGTATACAATAGAGGAATCTGAGTTCCCAGGCTTAATCTATTCAGTGGCCGACTCAGGATATTTTTCATAAAGCTTTAATAAAAAATTATGTAAACAATGCTCCAGGACCTGATGACATAAACCCCAGGGTTCTAAGAGAGCTTAGTTCAGTTTTAGACCGGCCTCTATTTCTGATTTTCTCAGATTTGCTTTCATCTGGTAAGGTACCTATGGACTGGAGAAAAGCTGATGTAATTCCAATATTTAAAAAGGATTTCAGGGATTTAAAAGGATTTGAAGACTTGTTTAGGGATCACATTCAAAATGTTGTCCAAGTGAATGGCATTATGAGCATCAATCAACATAGCTTTAGGAAGGATAGGTCCTGCCTGACAAATTTGATTGCTTTCTATGATTAGGTAAGTAAGATGCTGGACAGTGTGGGGGGCAGTAGATGAGATCTATTTGGATTTGGCCAAAGCATTTGATACCGTGGCCCACAAATAGCTGCTTTATAAACTAAGGTCTGTTGGGCTTAATGAAGGAATTTGCACATGGATACACAACTGACTACAGGATTAGGTACAGAGGGTGGTTGTTAATGGTACATTCTGTGCTTGGAGTAGCGGGATCGCTCAGGGCTCAAAATTGGGTCCACTTTTATATAACTTGCTCATTAATGACTTAGGGGAGGTTATTGTAAGTAATGTATCAGTGTTTGCAGATGTAGCAAAAACAGCCCAATTAATTCCTTCCAGGACATGGCATCCTTGCAACAGGATATTGTCAAACTGGCAATCTGGACAACTAAGTGGCAAATGAGATTCAAAACTTGATAAATATAAAGTCATGCACCTGGGATATAAAAATATCATAGCCACTCATACCCTTAATGGGACTGCACCAGGCACAAAAGGACCTTGGAATCCTTGTGGATAATAAATTTGACTGTAGCAAGCAATGCCAGCCAGCAGCATCAAGGGCAAATAAAGCCTTGAGTTGTGTTAAAAGGGGCATAGATTCACGGGAGGAAGGGGTCATTCTTCCACTTTATAGAGCACTGGTCCCGTCTAGAATATGCTGTACAGTTTTGGTCTCCAGTGCTCAAACAGGACAGTATTGAATTAGAGAGGGTCCAGAGAAGGGCAACTAAGCTGGTAAAAGGTATGGAAAAGGAAAAGAAAAACTGCCCAATTTAGGGATCTTCACACTGGAGATGAGGCACTTAAGGAGTGATATGATAACTTTGTATAAATATATAAGGGGATCATGTAATAACCTGTCTAATGCTTTATATACCAGCAGGGCCGCCATCAGAAATCACAGGGCCCCATAGAGCTAATTTTTCTGGCCCCCTGGTCTCTGTCCACCCCAGATCCTGCCCCACCCCAGATCCCACTCAAAGCCCCAACCCAGATACCACCCCAAGCCACACCCCAGATCCTATCCACACCACAGTAGAAAGTCCACAAAGACACCACTGCTAAAACCGGTATTCACAAGTTATAAAAAGCCATGGGTGGTCAGGGTCCCCTAATAATTAAAAAAATTGGTGGCAGTGGTTCCACATACTACGATCAGGGGCACTGAAAAATTGCTTAAACTTTTTCACAAGTTAAAAAAAATCATTGGGGCCCCCCCTACAAGTTAAAAAAAAATATTGGTGGTCAGGGCCCCCCTACAAGTTAAAAAAAAATTTATTGGTGGTCAGGGCCCCCCTACAAGTTCAAAGAAATCATTGATGGTCAGGGCCCCCCTACAAGTTAAAAAAAAAATCTGTGGTCAGGGCCCCCCTACAAGTTAAAACATATTATTGGTGATCAGTGCCCCCCTACAAGTTAAAAAAAAATATTGGTGGTCAGGGCCCCTCTACAAGTTAAAAAAAAATTAATTGATGGTCAAGGCCCCCCTATAAGTTTTAAAAAAAATAATAGCACAACATAAACAGCACTGATTTGTCGCTCTCATATTCTGCTTCTCCACAAGTTCCAGGATGCTGCCACCAAGCTTCTCCTCCACATAGCATTTTCGGTGAGGCTTCCGGTCTTCAACACTGGTGGGCTCCCCCTTAACTCCAGGCCCGGGACAGGTGTGCCCCCCTGATGGCAGCCCTGTTTACCGGTAGGTCTATCCAGCTGACACAAGGTCACCCATTCCAATCAGATGAAAAGAGGTTCCGCCTTAATATTCAGAAGGGGTTTTATACAGTGAGAGCTGGGAAGCTTTGGAATTCTCTCCCTGAATCAGTCATACTGATACATTAAACAGCTTTTAAAAGGTGTTGGATGGCTTTTTAGCAAGTGAGAGAACACAAGGTTATGGAAGATAGCTCATAGTACACGTTAATCCAGGGACTAGTCTCATTGCCAATTTGGAGCCAGGAAGGAATTTTTCCCCCTCTGAGGCAAATTGGATAGGCTTCAGATGGGTTTGTTTTCCTTCCTATTGATCAACTAGCAGTTTGGCAGGTTAAAAAAAGTTAAAAGGTTCAACCTTACTATGTTAATAATATGCTTGCTTTCAAACAGGTGACCAGTAAATATCTGTTTGCTTTCAAACTGATGACCAGGAAATACTGGGAAAATGGCACTCATCGTGACAATGTGCAAACAGCATTTATTTTTATATGAAGTTGAGCGAGTGCCATTTGGGAGAATTTGGTTCTATGTGTATAATTATTCTACAAGTAGAAAAAGTTACAAATTGAGCCCCACGTACATATCCAAATTTCTAATACTGCTAATGGATGTGTAGTACTCACATACAATTAGGGGCCTCAATGTGTTAAAGCGTGGTATTTGAGTTACATATTTTGGCCAAAATGTGGTACTAACACCTCATTATTTGTAATTATTATTTTTAAAGGCAATCTGGCAATCTTTCTCCATCTCATGAGCATATAATTACATAATGATTGCTTGTGATATCATCATATCAAAGATAATATTGTCAAAAAGAAAGGTTTGTGAGATTTTTGGACCATGTGGGGATCATCCCACCAATTTTCGTACCATGGCAATCGGTCGTTTAGTCATTTGGACAGGTTGGAGGATTTCTTTTGGCTAACGATAATATCTCAGCAGGTATTGCCTATCTGACAATAATGGGATATCGTCACTACAATTTTTTTCCCCAGGAAGAGGAGTATTACTCCCTCCATAAACTAAGGGGCCATTTAGTAGCCAAACTTTAGGGCAGGGGTCCCCAACCTTTTTTGCTTGTGAGCCACATTTAAATTAAAAAAAGAATTGGAGAGCAACACAAGCATGAAAAAGTCCATGGGGATGTCAAATAAGAACTCTGATTGGCTTTTTGGTAGCCCCTATATGGACTGGCAGCCTACAGGAGAGAATGTTTGGCAGGACATCTGTTTTTTATGCAACCAAAACTTGCCTCTAAGCCAGTAATTCAAAAATAACCACATGCTTTGAGGCCACTGGAGAGCCACATGTTGTTCGCGAGCTACTGGTTAGGGATCACTGCTTTAGGGGATTGCACAACAACTATAGAAACTTTATTTATGCTACTATATATAATACTTTACATATAACCAGTGTATCCAAAGATGCACGGAATTTTGGCTGCCTGAATAGTTGTGAAATAATGAACATTCTACAGCTGTTCATACATGGTATGATTTTTTTACTTTTAATCTCATTGGCTGTTGTTGGCTATGCCCACTTTTCTAAACTTGACACCTAGTCAAATAGCAGCAAACTGTGCAAAGTTTGGGAACCCAGTTATTAAACATGTGAGAATGAGAGCATTAAAATTTCCCCACTAAAATCAATGAAAAAAATGTGAAATTCATTGGATGAAATCTGATTGGCAGTTGGTGGCTCTGCCCACTTTTCTTTTTTTTGGCTGTAGTTCCCATTTTTGGGCATCCAACAAATATCATCTTTTCATTTAGGTTGACCCCATGACTATGTGATTCAAGTTTGATGAGTGTACCTTCAAAGCTATAAAAGTGGCGCAATTTAAATTTCCTTTAAAGTGTGAAATCTGATGTTGTTGTTTCCTTTTCCTTTTCATTTGGTTTGATCATATGACTATGCGATTCAAGTTTGTAGCGGACAATGAAAGGTTTAAACTAAGTAAACTTTATCAGAAAGGTGCCACTAAATACAACCATAAACACTCACAGTATTACTCTGTGAATACAATACAATACTCTGTGAGAGCCACCATGTTCCTTTCCTCCTATTCTTTATACGTAAGTAGTGATGCTGAGAAAATGACACCCAAAAATATGATTGTGCATCAAAAAATTTTGTTGCACGTCCAAGAAAAATGTGTCCCATAGACATGCATTTCTGTGAATTTTTGAAAAAAATTGGAGTCACATTTTTGATTGTGCTATTTGATAGTATTATATGCAACACTAATATAGTATTTTGACATTGAGCATGGCTACATGTGTAACATTGCATAGGATATACTTGTTATATTATAACACATAGATTGTAACTACATTGTTGCACAATTGGTATGAATTTGTTTCCTCTTTTTTAGGTTTCTTTCCCCTTGTTTTTCACTGTATGTCTTTTCACTCTACTATGGTTTCTTCTAGGGTTAATCATTTATGTGGGTGTGGTAAATAGTGTTTTAAGGAAGGGGGGGATGTGCTGCTGACAGCTTCTGATGAAGTGGCGGGAAGCCGCGAAATGCGTTAAGCGGGCAGTCTTGGCCTGTTTTATGCTGTTCTATGGATTTTATGTATATTTAATAAATTTGGATTTTTATTGACGTCTTGGCTTCTCCAGTGCTCCGTTTTTTACATTTTTTTCTGGATTGATTGGACAGCATTGGATAAAGGCTACAAGAAGCACGCTGATCCTATCTGCCCGGTAAGTTCTCCCTCTCACTTGATTTTTCTGAACTTTTGAGAAGCATTTAGAAAATGGGAAACCAAGATTAAGAATAAGAGGAAGTATGAGCTGAAGCCGAGGAATAGTATGTTGGTTTTCCAAGTTGTGTAATTGCCCTAACACAGTTAAGACATACAAGCTTCAAACACAGCAGACTTCAGTTTGATAAATGAAATTAATAGCTGAAGCAAATGCTATTTTATTGCCACACACAAAGGTTCATTTACCTACTTACTATATATCCAGACATCCTTTGTGTGGCCTTCCATGTGCACAGTAGATTAACATTTTTGCAAATTCCCAAGCCAGCACTGGTGATGGGCGGTAAAGGTAAAGTAAAATGTAAAATGGCATTGTGGCTTTCTCTTCACATGGGTTGTGCATTTGTTTCTAAAAAAGGAGTAGCTTTGGATTTTCAGGGAAGTATATATTTTCTTGAATATATCTTCAGAAGAATGAAGTGATCACATGTTAGGAATTTAATTTAGTTTTAAAGTGAATCCTGTATTGTGCAGCAAGGAAAAACACACTGGTCTCTTTAGAGGAACAATCCCTGCAAATCCTAGGAAAGAAAACCCCGCACAAGTAAAGCAATAAGCAAGAACTTGCTTAGAGGGTTAAACAGTCTTTAATGACAGTTTTCTTCCCACAGGAACTCAGAGGAGCGGATCTGGCATCAGGCAAATCCTCATTAGGAAAGAAATGGCAGAAATGTACAACGGAGCAGGAAAGGATCACTCTCTCAAGGTACGTAGCACTGGAACATGGTAGCATAAATGAGCATTAACTTCCAGAGTTGGGGAGCACAACCCCTACCCCCACTTCCCTGAATAGGTAGCAAATAGTCTATGTTTATAAAATGAAACAAATAAGAGGTAACAAGGATTTCACAGGATTTTCTTAGATGGGTCAGGCAGAAAGAAAGCAAGAAAGCACAGTCTTCGCATAGTAAAGCCAAGCAGGTAGAGAGGCAAGGGCAACAATATAGTCTTAACGTAAGGAGCCAGGCAGTAGTTAAATAAACTTAGATATTTCTTAATAACTCACTCAGTGATAGAGATGAACTGCAGAACCGTTGCGGAGAGATGATTGCTGTGCCTGAGAGCTGGTTTCTATAGCTGGACTTCCTAGAAACAGAGCTTTCAGGAATAAGTAGTCTTGTAGGGAAGCAAAACAAAGGTAGCACAGCTAGCAAGGGTTAATGGTACCTTCTTGATTAAGCTCATGAGGACTTGACGACAATCTTGCAACATGAACATAAACAGCGCTGGTTTGAGCTTGCAGGGGTTAATTAACAGTTGAAGACAGGATTCACAAGTGCTATACTTGTTCAGAGAATAACAGTCTTTTGAAGCAAACAATAAATGCAATTGGTGCTAATAAGGATCGCTCACGATAGAAGAATCAAGGCTGAGTCATTGCTAGGGAGCAACCTTCAAGAAACACGACTGAATGAAAAAACCAGCAGAGCTGACGACAGGAACCCACTGATACACACTGAGGATCCAACCCACCGATGCTGGAATGCCTCTGGGAAGGAGTAGGTTGAATTCAGGTACAACTGGCAACAGGGTCAGGCAAGGAACTTGGAGCACGAGGATGCCAAACCTTCTTCCGGGTTGAGGTAAGTATAACTGTGCAGCGCCACAGCACCTGTGCTCAAACTTTATAGGCAGAGAGGGAGTTTGCAGCGTAATTGCACCTGCGCTTAAAATTTTATACAGTTGATAAAGGGTTGTTACCCGAAACATGTAGTGTGCTATACACTGCTTCAAATAAAATAAATTTGCAGACAATAAGAACTGCCTGAAGCTGCTTATTCCATTTTCTACAAATCTTTGGATTATTGTTGGGGTTGCACAGCCCTGGGAATAGTGTCAGCTACCTGAACCATCTACAAGTAACTTCGGAACCAAAACTCTGTTTGCCTAGTACAGAAAGAAATGCACACCATTTCTGCACCTGTGCTTGGACTGCCGGGGAAGGCAGCCACAAGCTATGTCATAGAGCTATGGAGCTTTACATCAAAACCATATTGGAGCAGTTTTTAAGATATAGAAGAGGTCACCTACACTTGGGGGCTGCCACCCAGTATGGCCCACCATGCACTCCTGACAGTGTAACTGCACTCACAGTGGTCCAAAAGTAAGCAATAGCAAGCAAGTGGTGGCTGGGTCCAGTTATTGCACCAGGGCCTGTAGTCCCCTACTTATGTCACTTATGAGAGGTGCAACTTCATCTTCATTATGCTATATATAGTATTCACAGACCACAGTTAAAATATGATAGAGCAATAATGACAACATATAGCACAATATATTAAAGTCACAGATATATCAAAATATTTACTTTTTATAAGACAGTTGTCTTATGTGAACACTATTTTTTTCTTTTGATTTGTTTTAATGTGTTATAATGCAAAAAAAATAAGGATTCTACAGTCTTATTCAAAATGAAAGCTGTCATATGACACGTGAAACACTGTAAGTTGCCTTCTATAGTAATTATTGCAATTTGACAATTTTTTTTAATCTTTTTTAATCTTTCTTTAATCTTTCCCTATCTCTGGTTTCTTAAAGGACATGTAAAGTATTTTTCTGGTGCCAGTCTGTGTGCATAGAGCACCTTACCCTGACCCCAACCGCATAATTTTCGCATCCCCGGATCCTACGTCCTGCACCGTCGCTTTGTGCCTAACTGCATTAAACATTTCACCATGCGGCCATTTTCCCTGCCCAGTGTCATTGCTTCTGGCATCCTGTTCTAAATGCGCATGTGCGCATAGTCCCTTCTGCCTGGGCTTTCTCTGATGACGCAAGCTTTAGCTGTACTGAAGCAGAGAAAGGGCGCATGCTCCCCACGCCAAATGACAAGGAGAATTCTGAAGGGAGGGGGGAGAGGAAGCAAGCCAGCTGCCGATATGCAGATAGATCAAAAGAACAGAGCAGCCGATCTGTTAACCTCTCAGTGACCGCAGAGGCAGGTATTTAAAGATCACATTGGGGCTTTTTACAGATAAGATTTTTGGCTGGGGGGTTGACATGTCCTTTAATTCCAGCAATAATTGACAGCAATTGTTGGCTTAAATTTCAAAATATAACCAAGCATCTTAATCTTAATATCTTTAAGGGGCACATTTACTAAGGTTCAAATGGATTCGAAGTGAAAATCAAATTCTAATTTAAAAAATTTGAAATTCAAATTTATTTTTTGCTTATTCAACTATGGAATAGCCCAAAATTTGATTCAAATTGGGCAAATTCGATAATTTGAATTCAAATTCAATTGTCGAAGTACTGGCCCTTTAAAAAAAAATTCGATATAACAATTCGGCAGATTTTATCGATCAATCAAATTTTTTATATTCCATCATTCGATAATTCAAATTGCGTTAAAAAAAAATATGTGTGTGTTTGGGGGGGGGGGGTAAGTTGCACTTGGGTTTGTAGACGTGTTATCTGTTTCATGTATTATACTGCCAATTATTTTGTGAAAATCTGCATTGTCTGTTAAGCATTGTAAACTTGTCTTAAGAAGAATAAAATGTAGAAAATCTATACTGACAGCCTGAATATCTCATAAAAACATATTTGTTATAAAAAATATATAAAATATAATCTTGATGTTATCTGATAACTGTAAAATCATTTCTTAATGCATCCTGGATAAAACATATTGCATGTACATAATGTGGTAAACATAATTAAATAATGCATTCTAACAAGATTTTGAAGGTATGTGATGAAAATCAAAATAGATGTTTCAATTTAGCTTGTAAATTCAGCTTTCTGGGCAATTTAGCAAAATCAGGCTGCAAACATTACTGAAAGTGTGTGTTTTTAATATATCATCTTATGTGAGTCAAAGCAAAAGATTTAAGTAGCACTTTCAGGAGAAAAAACACTTTGTACTACTTGAGAAGAAAACATGAGCAGGTTTTGTGGTAGGAGGAAATTAGGTACTATGGCATGTGCAATTTGGGTAGATAAAGTTTTATATTCTCACGCTGAAAATAAGCAAGAACCATAGTGTGGAAGGAATCAGGAGGAAGGAGGCTGATATCTCTTTGTGCAGTGGTGATTGCAGATTGACTTATGGGAGAAGGAGCATAATTCCAATTTTGATGTTGGTGAGATTGTTTCTAATTCGCCCTGAATTGTTTGTAAGGATATAGTGACAGGGGGATGCCCCATGTGGGTCACTGGTACAACTGGTGTACCACAAACAAAGGCACATGAAGGGTTACGCAACAAGATATGAAAGAGAGATATTAAGCAAGTCTTGAAATTATGTTACATGGAAAAAAGGGTGGATATGTTGCAGAATGGATAAATATTTTTAGCATGTGCAGTGGCGTAACTACTCCCTGGTGGGCCCCGGTACAGGATGGGCACCTGGGTCCCCCTGTATAAATCCCATGCTGGAGTGTTGATAACATGTGTGCTGTAAAATTTCCCCCTAGAAAACTGCCTGCCATAACCATTATCGTGGCTTGGCTGGGCCCCAAGGGGGTGAGGGCCCCAAGGGGGTGAGGGCCCTGGTTCAATTGCACCCTCTGCACCCCTGGTAGTTATGCCACTGAGCACGTGAAATCAAAAGAAGAATAAGAGGGATAGTAGCAGTTAGAAAATTATTTTCTCTCTCTCTCTCTCTAACAGAGTGATCGGTAATCAAATCCAGGGCCGAATTTACCTAGCAGACACCCCTAGGCCCGCTATCAATTGTCGCCCCTGTCCCCTCCCTTTATTTGCTCAAATTTTCATCATTGGGTCAGAGCAATGGGAATTGGTACACAGGAAATTGAAATTTCTGGACCAATGTGGGTGTTATTGGGCAGCATGCCGCCCCCTAAACTCATGCCACCCTAGGCCTGGGCCTAGGTGGCCTCTCCACAAATCCGGGCCTGATCAAATCTGCCTCTGACCAGTGAATAAAAATAGGGAATTTTATTGGGGTGACCTTCACAGCTTGTTGTGAAGTTAAATACTTTTAGAAAGTGCAAACAGTTAACCATAGATTTGATAGCAGAGTGATGTAGAAGGGATGTTAGTTGGCTGAAGTCTGGATAGCAGTGATAAACTACACAATCTCTGTATATATGATACTATAGTCAATTCATTTAATCAATTATGCATGGTTTGTAGTGATGGGCGAATTTATTTGCGGCAAATTCCCGCGATTCGCCACCAACGAATAAATTTGCGAAACGCGAACTTGTGAAAGCACAGTGTTTTGTCCATGTTAAGCATTGGCCAATGCTTAACATGGACGAAACACTATGCTTTCACAAGTCAAAAAAAACGGTCATGGGCTACAGGAGGGGTAGGAATCTAAGAGACCTTCTGGTCAAGACCGATTTCACCAAGAACTCTCAATCCAGCACCAACTGGCTCTCAACACAGACCAAGTTGGGTTGCTATAGGTGCACAGATTGTGTTACGTGTAGATGTCTTCTCACCGGCCCAGACTTTCCTCATCCTCATACTGGTAAAAGATACAAGATATCGACTGAGCTGTTTGTCTACCTACATTGTCTATATCATCACCTGTCCATGTGGACTGTATTATGTGGGCAAAACAACTACCACTATGAGAGAAAGAATAAGTAATCACAGATCGGCCATCAGTAAAGCACTCAGAGAGGGTAAGGCCCTACAACCAGTTGCTAGACACTATCTAGTGAAAGGACACACATTACCCACTTTTAGGTGCATGGCAATTGACTTTCAACCACCACTGGCAAGAGGAGGCAAGAGAGACCAAGCACTACTTAGAAGGGAGTCAAAATGGATTTACAGATTGGACACAGTGACCCCACGTGATCTAAATGAGACTTTACCCTTGGGATGTTTAATTTAGAATTTCTTATAACTATTGTTTATTTTCCTCCTGCTCCACATGAGCCTATGTGTTTAACATCAACATTGCCTTAGACTGTTGATTTGTGTAACAGGTTTTTCCTGTATATTTGTTTTTAGCCACATTTTCTACTAATAGTATCACTGAATTCACAATTTTTGACAGTTTAAATAGCCATCTCAGCCCTTGATGCTACATGCTACTATATACCCAAAGGGTGGCAGGCGCACCCAGGGTTCTGTACTAAGAGGGTAGCAGGCGTACCCTCGACTAACCAGCAATTGGGACAGTACAGGGTGCTTCCCCTCAGCAGTGGCTTTGGTCCTGGAATGTGGGTAAGCGTGCGCAAGTGACAGGGTACTGGTTCCCCGACGAAGCCATTCTAGCACTGTTATCGTGGAACACTCGAACCGTTGTGTCAATTCGCGGCAACTCGTGGGTTCACCAACAAGCAGTGTGTTCCTGAGTGCGCTATAGAATGCCGCAGCGTTGCTAGGCGTTGGCGTGCCTAGATACCGATGAACACATGTGGGACTACCCTTTGTCACCGCCCCTCCAAGCTCAATGAGCATTCCCCACCAATGCAGGACCTCGGACAGCTAGG
>CM044441.1:80606445-80623794 GCA_024363595.1 Xenopus borealis
AAAAATTCGCCAAAAAAAATTCGCCGCGCAAAAACGAGTCGCGCGTCGTTTTTGACGCGCGTCAAAAAACGACGAAACAGAAATTTGTGAATTTTTCGGCGAAGCGAAACGCGCCCGTTTCGCCCATCACTAGTGAATACAAGTTGAAGTTATTAGTGATCAATTTTGGAATAACCAGTACCAGGGGGTATCTTTCCTTTCCACCTTTCTTCGAGGAAAACAATCTTTCCACAACTGGAAATTGATCTGTTTAGAAAACTAAAAGAGAAGAATAGTCTTCTACACTTCAACTGTTTCCATCCATAACCCCTCAAATATTCCCTTCCATATACACAATTTTCAAAAGAATTGTATCAAACATATAAATACAAGCATATATGAGGAAGAGTAGGAAGAAATGACCTGTATAGTTGCACCGTCCCTCCTGTGTTCAGTGTAGCCAATAGATATACAGTGTAAGATAAAACTTAACTTTTAATAAATATCTTAAAATAAGTCCAGAGTTACTTAGTAGTTAAAATTATAGGTCAGGCAGGGCACTTGGTTGTGTACGGTTGACCTAGGAAAATATATAATATCCCCACTCTAGGGGTTGTAGCCAAAGACAGTTCCTATAGAGGGGGTGTATCACCCACTTTCTGTGCGAGTAATAGGAATCAAAAAAGTACGTTATGGTCTGTCCAGTGCCTCAGGCCTAATGGAGCACGATAGCGTTTCTATTGCTAAAGCTGTTAACTCTTACTATGCCTGTTAAAATCTATCTAACTCGTGCCTCAGGCACTGTGACTGTCTGTCTGCGCAGGCATAGATCGAGTTAATTAGGGTCAAAATGCGCTCTGTCTAGCTTGTGCCTCAGGCACCATGTCTGACTATCTATGTTCGTTTGACCCGTAAGAGAAAGGAACGCTACCAAAGAGTTACGTCGTTCAACCGCAGGAACCGGACTTCGTCACCCCGCTCCCACCTCCCGTGGTTACCCTCATCACCACGAGGTTCTAAGTACAGGATGACTACTAAAGTGCTATCGCCTGCCTGCCTTCAACTAAAATAGCGCCGACGCGCGTTTCACCCGGTAAGCTCGGGCTTAATCATGGCGTGAGAATAGTCAACGGTCTGCCTCTATTTATCACCTGCGGATCTGATCGTTAGATTCAAATCCACCATTCACGTGAAGGCATCAATTAGTCAGTTCAATGACGTCGGCTCTGCATTTGGAGTCCCAGTGGGTGCGCAGCCTTGAGTCTGTATTATTGAGTGACAGTTCTGCTCAATACTTTGTTGCCATGTGAGACTCATTCAATGCCTCAGACTCAGCGTAAAAATTGTTGCAAAATCTGTTGGGCATAACTGAGTGACAGTTCTGCTCAATACTTTGTTGCCATGTGAGACTCGTTCAATGCCTCAGTCTCAGTGTAAAAATAGTTGCAAAATCTGTTGAGCATAGCGTATCTGACATTTTAATGGGTAACTACTTGCTTATAGATACATTATAACCTTCAATTATGATATTATGATGATGTTGAAGCTGGATCGGAATAGCAAATTTACATCAGTGACCATGTCCCTCATTGTCATACGAATGGAACTTAAATAAAAAATATATCAAATAAAGATATTCATGATTATACATTCGTTGAGGCCATTCGGACCCAATGCGTTCATCAAGAAGATCCATTCACTTTCCTTTGATAAAAGAGCCGTTTCTAAGTCACCACCCCTTATCCCTAGAGTAATCTAGGGATAAGGGGTGAATGGATCTTCTTGATGAACGCATTGGGTCCGAATGGCCTCAACGAAAGTATAATCATGAATATCTTTATTTGATATATTTTTTATTTAAGTTCCGTTCGTATGACAATGAGGGACATGGTCACTGATGTAAATTGCACACCATTCCTGTCTGACCTTCTTAGTAACGGAGGGTGCTCCCCTTTCTCTCTCTACGTATAAATACAAGGAAAGGATGGATGAAATGACAATTCATTTGAGGGAAAGAGGATATCCAGATGATATCCAGATGATATCTTGGAGAAGGGGTTGTAATTAATTTAAAATAAGAGTCGCGAGGAGCTGTTACACTCCTCATGGAATAACGCCAGGCGAAGTTGCGTACTGGCGAAGGATCGTTATTACGCAAATTCACTAATATCAACTTTTTGCTGAATGTTAGCACTTACGCTAGACTTCACTTCTGAGCAGGCGAAGTTCAATACAATAGATAGGAGGTTGAAAAAAAAATGGAAATTTTTTCTAAGTCCCAAAAAAATGCGGTGGCGTGTTTTACCATTGTGGGTGATAGTCTTAAAAACATTGTTTTTTTTGGGGGGTGTTACCCTCCTTCCCCCCTACATTTCCTGACATATGGCAACACAACTCTATAGGGGGCACATGTAGGGCAATAGGACAACTTTTTTTTGTTTATTAAAGGTTTCCTGGGCTTGCGTAGTCGCTGTAACATACACTTCTATTATATTTTGTAATTCGCACCATATGCAAATTAGGCTTCGCTAGCGAAATTGCCCTATGTCTAGTGAAGTAACACTAGAGTAAATATGCTACCGTTCGCCGACCTGAGCAAAAATTCGCACTTTAGTTAATTTGCATAGTGCTGGCGAAAATTTGCCTGGCAAAGTGCGGCGAACGCTAGAGAAAGCCTGCGCTGGCGAATTTTCGGGATCTTAGTGAATGTCCCACTTTGAGTCTAAGAGATTAGCTAGTAAAAGCTAATATTAGTCCCTCTGCAAGCAAAAATTTAGGACCTTTCCTTGTCTCAACTGCAATTCGGTAATCAAAGGAGATGTGTTTTACCATCCCCCTTCAGGTAAAAAATACAATATCCAGGATTATTACACATATGATTCCTGATTTGTGGTATATTTATTGAAATGCCCATGTGGGATCATTTACATTGGTGAAACTACACAGAATATAAAATATATAGCGCCGACAAGATACGTAGTGCTTTACCTTAGTTATAACAAACAGGTAATATATGGTGTATAAATAACAAGGGTTTACAGAATACAATAGGATTAGAGGGCACTACAAATTAGAGTTTACAAACTAAATGTTAGGGTACAATTGAGACATTAGGATTTAAAAAAACAATTTTGTGATTTATGATATAGCAATGATTGATTAATTAAGGTACATTGAATAAGCTTCTTTAAACAGGTGGGTCAGTGTGGGTCATGTGTGATGTCAGTTCTTCCCATCATCCTTAGTGTTCCTGCCTTACATGAATGAGGAGATACTGCTCAGAGGTTAGGAAAGGAATATTCTTTTTGACCTGCAGCACTTATACATCCACTGCTACATTTGTTCATCCAGCTCAAATAAAGCACCATAGTGGATTCAAAGTGTCTGGTGAGTTAAGCTACAGATGCAGCCACTTGGATTTGTGAGTTAAATGCATCATGACTCAAGGTTAATTGAAGAAACTGTGTTATCTAAAGTTATCTTAACTCATTTAATGCATTTAACCTTTTCATTAGCATACCAAAGCACCATTGTTTTCAATGGTGAACTCTTTAATTGGAGGGGATGCTGTGACACAATATTCTGTGCTAAGTGGGATAAATGGTATGTCTGAGTTAAGTTATTCTGTGTCAAATGCACAATCCAAAGTGGCTTCATCTGTATCTGGCAAAAATTGCCCAGCAGGGAGGTATCATGGGGATTCAGCTATTATCTCAATAATTGGAGCCAGAATAACTTGCTGACTGGTTGCTATGGGTTACTGAGTCTGGGCTCCAATTATTTGCTCATCAGTCACCTGGGCCTTCTGGTTGATGGAGCCACATGTAGAATGGGACTCCAATGGGGAAAAAACACACAAACATGGTCACATCCCATATATCAACCTGCCTATCATCTGCCCATCCACCTCCCACATGCCCTGCCCCTCTACATTTACAAAGAAGCACATTCTCTACAGAGAATTTAAACTTACCTATTCAATCACATTTTCCATGTCAGCACCAATCATTTCAGTTTTTTTGTAAATTACTATTTATGTATTATAAAAGTATCTGCTCCAGTGGAGTTTACAGTCAAAGTCACACAGTCATAGAATAAATTGCAGAAAATCGAAATAATATAATTTTTTTAATTATGGAAATTATACAGTTATTTTAATTTGATATTATGTTACAGGATATTAACCACATAATTCTAAGGCATCTTTGTAACAGTGAAACAATAGTAAAGGATTAACATGTTTGCTTTGAACATAAGATGCAGATAAAGGACCTGTTTGTATATCAGCAAAATAACCTCAGGGTTGGCTTATGAAAAACAGATGTTTGAAAACAATGTATGCCAAATACCTTTAGTCTTAAATGATCCCAGATTCAGCTTTGTGCCTAAAGCCCTGTTACAGTTTTTTGGGCAAGCATTTAGAAATAACAGCATTACTTTCTGCTTACTTATATGGTTTATATTTTATAGTTAAACTTTTGTTTTCATGAACATGCAGATAAAGCCAATCTGCTACACAATGCTCTATGGAATAGGTATTGAGTTGGTTGTATATGCATCATTTTACAGCTGCTAGAAAGATACTGATTTAAATCGGAAAACTAGAAATCGAAAAACGTTAAAAAATCAAGAATGTGCTAAAAAGATTTCTCAGAATTACACATTGTCACATCTGAAATAAAATATTTTCATGAAAACACATTTTGATTTTTATGGTTGCAGTAGTACATGCGATATAACTGTAATGTAAGAAGCAGTTTAATGCCAACTCTAATTTAAGAAACAGAGAATATGGATCCAGGATTACAGAGTTCAGGTGCTTTTCTCAGTGGATTGTCTTGCATTTATTGGGTAAGCCTGCAGAGCTGCAAAATATTGTGATTACCTCTTCAACAACAATACTGTAGGTGTAAAGTAAGAATGACTCCAGCACTATATTTTTTGCATTTTATGTGTTTTCATTTAAATACAAAGGTAAAACTCGGAGGGTGGCAGTATGTTAAAAACATGCATCCAGAATACTTTAAAGGGGTTGTCCATCTTCGCTAAGCTGAACTCACAATGCAATAAATTATTTTCCCCCCAGCAACGATAAGCAATTTTGCAGTGCAGGTCACGTGAGAGCGTGTTGACTCACAAACCTCGGATTGCCCTCACTTCCATTAGAAGATTTGACATACTGTGTCATGCTTATACTGGGTTTTGTACAAGTTATTATAAAATGTTCTCCCCAAATGTGAATAAAACATACCATCTTTTTTAGTCTTGAACAGCATAAAGGCTGAGAAACAAAGAGTTAATTTCTCCTGTTCATCTCAGAATGAAAAGTAGAGTCTTGCAGCCAGGTCACTGAAGCCTGACCTCTGTTCTCATTCAAGATATATATACAACATACAAGCACCCACTCACTCCCTCTCTTCCCCAGTACTCATCACTATCAGCGGTTTAGGTTTATTATGGGGCAAATTCATTAACGTATGAAGCATCTAACGCTATCGCTAATTCGCCAGCGTTACGTCATTTCATAACTTCGCAAATTCACTAACACCGACTCTGACGAATTTTCGCTAGCGAAGTAGATAGACTAACGCAACTTCACACCCTTACGACAGGCGAAGGATCGTAAGTACGCAAATTCACTAAGATGACCATTTTACTGAACATTACCACTTACGCTAGACGTTACTTCGCCAGGTCAGACCTGGCTGGGGTGTTATACCTTTGTAGGGTGATAGTGTGAAATAGAGCGAAATAGTTTTGGGGGGGTTACCCTCCTTCCCCACTACATTTCCTAAAATATGGCAACTCAACTATACAGGGGGCACATGTTTAGGGCAATAGGACAACTTTATTTTTTTTATTAAAGGTTTCCTGGGCTTGTGTAGTGTAATGTAGTGGCTGTAACATATTCTTCTATTATACTTTGAAATTTGCGCCATATGCAAATTAGGCATTACTAGTGTAAATGCGCTTTGCCTGGCGAAGTAACACTAGCGCAACTACGCTACCATTTGCCGACCTTTTGACTTCAAAAATTTAAGTCAATGGGTGCATGGTGAATTGTCGTCAGCGTCAGAATTATCACAAGCATCAAAATTGTCAGCGGCATCCAAATATTTTTTGAAAAAATTCAAAGATTACTAGTTCCAATAAGATTTACTAATTAAGGCAGTTTGCTTTCTTCCTAGTCAAATGAAAGCATATTAAAGGAGAAGGAAAGGCTGGAGGCACTTGGGGGTGCCATACGTTAGGCACACCCAAGTGATCTATCTACCTACTGTACCTGAAACTGGTGCTCCTATCAGCAGAAAATGCTGCAGTGTGATAGCTGCTTTTTTCCAAATATTTTTCTGTTGCATTGTGGGTCAATATCCATTTTATTCTCACTTTGGCCTAAAAGCTGAACCTGTTACTTTGGAATTTTATTCAATATCACATAGTATAATTCACTAGCTACTGAACTGAATCAGAACAATAGAATCCCATCTAAGGTTCTTTCCAGAAGCTTCTGACACAGCTTCTGGCACAAAGTCAGAAAAACACACATCTTTGTAGTAAGTGGCTGGTTTTCTCCTAGGAGTGCACATGTGGTTTGTTTTCTGCCATCATTATTGTTTTGCAATAAAAAATATTATATTAAATAACACATTTCTGTAAAATTTTCTATGTCTCATCCTCACCATTACAACTCTGTATTCATTATATTGTTATGTAAGAACATTTTTTCATTGAGTGCAGCTAAACCCACGTGTATCTTGATGGAGCTTTGTATGTTGTATTTAATGTTTTGCTTTGTTACTGTATGTTACACATATTTATTTAGTCAAGAACAAGCATATAAATTTTGGAAAAAGACAATTGAAATGTGTATGATAAAAGCATCCAGAAACTTTAGTTTTTAATGAAGATGGACAAAATGGAAATGAGGGTCACGCCTCACTTTGAAGATACAATGATCTTTGGGGTTATGGGTAATTGGGTGTGTTTAGCACTACTTTAAATACCATTGTAGCACTTGTTTCTAAAATCCTGATGAAGGGAGGGTGAAGCTTCCCCCCCCCCCCGAAATGTTGATGCACATGAGGTGGCAATAAAGAGAAAAAAAAGGGGCAAGCTCCCCACCTGTGATAATATTGGTGTAGTGCGACTCTTTTCCTACATATAACTACATGTAATTGACGTGCGCAGACTGTCTAGAGGGATCAACACCACCAAGTATGGATCATAGGAGAGGCAAGGAGGTGCGGCCATTTACAATTTTGGACACAGTATTGGGAACACATAAGTGGGACAAGTCGAAATTTACAGCAAATAAAAATTATGGGAAAAGAAAAATAAGAGGTGGCAATCTATTGGCTTTCAATTTTTTATTGGTTTACTTAAAATTTTTTATTTGTAACTTTTTATCTTGGTTATTTTTTTATGAAAAATCTTTGTATGCATCACTGTGCTTTTATCATGTTTAAGCTTTCATATTAATTCATTGTAATGGTTAGCATATTGTAGCTTTACTATTTTACATGTTTTATAAATATTGGATTTTGTGCTCATGAAAATAAAGTATATCCATAAAATTGTCCAAAAAAGTGCATACTTTTTTCACTGATGATTATCAAGATTAATTTGCATTCATATTATTTAACAGCATCATTCTTTAAATGATTTGCATTATAATTGTTGAACGAATATGTCCCATTTTGATTTGCTGAAAGTTTTGCAAAACCACAAAACAAATTCAGAAAATGGCGAAAAATTTGCAAAGCACATGAATTACATGAATACATGATTACATTAAAGCCCAGATCATACCTCTTCTATTGTAATATGAAATTCATGATAGAGTTAAAGTTTTTTTTACAAATACTGGTATTATATATTTATCAATAAATAAATAGAAAGCAATATTTAGTGATGAGTGAATCTGTCCCATTTCGATTTGCTGAAAATTTTCGAAACTTTTTTGTTGTGGATATTTTTTTTTTGCTCAACATTTTTGCAGCAAACTACATTACAGTTTATGGTTTTTTTGCTGAATTGCATTGGAGTCAATGGGAAAGCAAAATGACATACATTTTTCGCTCAGTATGTTGCCATTTTATTAAAAAAAAAGTCTGATATTTTTTACATTACCTCGTTTTTTGGCGAAGCGAATCTAGGGAGATTCGCCCATCACTAGTAAAATGATGTATGTGTTTTACAGCTCAAACAAATTACTCCAGGATTTCTGCTTAAGGGTTAATACCAGTGTTTTTATTGTCAGCCAAAAAGGTACTATGTTTTGGGGGCGTACCCCTTCGTATAAGGAGAATTGAGAAATCAGTTTATAACTGTCAGTCTTAGTGACATGAAAGTTTTTAATTATTTAGTATATAATACTGTATATTGAATATTTTGATTATTGTTCTTATGGTTCCAGTTTTTATATTTTAATTTAGCCCTTCTTCGATCTTGTTCTGGTTCTGCTCATGCATTTGTTTCCCATAGGAGATTGAATATGCACTGCTCTCAAAACAAGATGTCTTTCATCGTAATAATAAAACCCTGAGGTCCTTGTATTTTTGAAAAATAAAACTGTCTATCTGATAGCAACAAAAAAATAAATAAGGTGTTTATATGCATTTCAATAATAGGTACAATTAACCTAAACTTTAGGGTAATAGTACCTATTATTGAAATGCATATAAACACCTTATTTATTTTTTTGTTGCCAAACAAAAAAAATTGCACATTCAACATTTATACATACAGCACACTCAAAATTATTTAATTTTTCTTAACCTAAGAAAATGTATATTATCTTTATTCTTTTTTATATTTAACTTTTTATTGTATTTTTCAGTATTTTTCAGTGTATAATAAATCAACAATTGAAGGAAGACTTACTAAATTTGTGTGAAGGATTAGAATATTCGCTCAAATAGTCTATTTTTGATTGTGCGACTATTTGAATATGCAAATTAAGTATTTTCAACCATCAAATATGAAATATTCGGTCGCATCGATTATGTATTTGATCGCTCAACTATTCGGTGGTTGAAGAACTTGCCCTTTAAATTTTTATTCGACTGCCTACTTCGCCAGATTAAACCTACAGAATTGCATTAGAAGCCTATGGGAAGCCCCCATAGGCTTTTTTCAAAGTTTTCTTATTGAATATTATTCATATGATCGAACGCTGCGAATATTCGATTCGTATGAATTTTTGCGCAAAATCGTTCGATCGTACGATTTTGGTGAATATTCGAAAAGCGCTCAAAATATTTATTCGCTAAAAAGCCCTCGACAATTCAACCCTTAGTAAATCTGCCCCATAGAGCAGTGATTTTCAACCTTGTGCCTCCAGCTGTTAAGGAACTACAAGTCCCACAATGCAATGAAGGAGTCTGACAGCCACAGGCAAATGCATTGTGGGACTTGTAGTTTCGTAACAGCTGGAGGCACAAGGTTGAAAATCACTGCCATAGAGTAACGAAAAAATAGGTGAGTGAAGGGAAAGTTGTAGAGAGGGGAGAGGAGAGGGGGGTAGTGTTCCTTAATTATTCTCAGTTCAGTGTCAGTAAAGCTGCTGTCCTAGAATTTCATATGTTGTATCCTCTGTAATTGATCTTTGCTGTTGTGTTATTGATTATTGTGGTAATTAGCTTTCCACTTTTGCCATTTTTGATAGGTAGTGATTTATTTTGTTAGTTGTTTAGCGCTTGATGCTTTGAGTCTTTCATTGGTAAGATTAGAGTCTATGAGGTAATTTGTTTGATTGATTGGAGGATGCATTTGTTCTTGTTCTATGGCAAGCCAGTGTTGTGGGGAGATTCCACTTTGCTCGTTGTTCAAGAATAGCTGCCTTGTAGTAATTATCTATGTTAGGTACTCCAAATCCTACTTCTTGTTGTGGGCGTTGCATCATATTGCGTTTGAGTCTTGGTCTGTTTTCTCCCCAAATAAATATGTCTAAGGTAGTTTGTGCTTCTCTTAGAAAGAGTTTTGGCACTGTGATTGGTAGTATTCTATATACATATAATAACTTGGGTAAAGACGTAATTTTGACCATAGCCATTCTCCCCATCCAGGATATATATAATGGCTTCCATTTATCTAATTGTGTTTATATATCCTTTAGGACTTTTGGATAGTTGCTGTTGTAGGTTTTGATGATAGAGTTGCCAAGTTCAATTCCTAAATAGGTAATTGTATCTTGTCTCCATTGGAATGGGTAGTTTTCTTTTAGGTCTTTCGTTTTATTCTTGGGTATGTTTATTGGTAAGGCTTGCGTTTTGCTAAAGTGGACCCGTCACCCAGACACAAAAATCTGTATAATAAAAGTCCTTTTCAAATTAAACATGAAATCCAATTTCAAATTTTTATTAAAGCATTCATAGCTGTTTTAAGCTCATTTAAAAATCTCAGCTGTCAATCAAATATTGTCTGCCACTCCTCTATGCCTTAGGCATAGAGGCGGGCCAGATAATTACTTTCACTTTCCATTCAGCACTTCCTAGATGCCACTGCTCCCCACACATTCCCCCTGTTCTCTTAACCATTTAATTGTGTAACCAGTGCATGGGGTTAGACATCGGGTCCCCCATTCTGGTGCACAAACAAGATTCTGAGATGATGCAAGGCTTGCCTTAATAACAGTGTCCACAAAATGGCTCCTGCCTGCTTGCTATAATTATAAATTCCCAGACTGAAGAAAACAAGATTAAAATAATTTATATAGTGTAATTAATGTTCATTTTGCTTGACTAATGTGATTAAATAGGATTTTGAATATTCTTTTGGGGTGACGGGTCCACTTTAATGTTCCGTTTATAGTATAATATTTGGCTGTATTCTGTTAGTACAGGGATCACCAACCTTTTGAACCTGTAAGCAACATCAGAATTAAAAGTAGTTGGGGAGCAACACAAGCATGAAAAATGTTCTTGGTGTGCAAAATAAGCGTTGTGATTGGCCATTTGGTAGCCCTACGGTATGTGGATTGTCACCCTACATTGAGACTATGTTTGGCAGTGCACCTGGTTTTTATACTGTACAAACAAAACTTGCCTCCAAGCCTGGAATTCAAAATAAACACCTGCTTTGAGGCCACTGGGAGCAACATCCAAGGGGTTGGAGAGCAACATGTTGCTCACAAACTACTGGTTGGGGATCACTGTGTTAGTATCTGAAAAAGTTTTGGGATTGATTGGTCCGGGTTAGTTAGGGTCAGGATGATATTGTCTGCAAAAAGTGTTAATTTGTAATATGTCCAATGAGTTTTAATTCCTGTTATATATGTTGTATCTCTAATGGTTTTTTCCAGGGGCTCCAAGATTAGGTTGAATATGAGTGGAGATAATGGGCAGCTGTGTCTTGTCCCATTTGTGATGTTAAAGGGGTCTGACAGGAACCCCATATTTGTGACCGGTGCTGATGGCTTGGAATATAAGGTCAATATTGAGTGTGATATCTCGTCTCTGAATCCAAATGTTTGTACAGTTTCATCCATATACTGCCAGTGCACCCTATCAAAGGCCTTCTCGGAGTCGAGTGCCAGTATCAATGATGGTGTCCTCTGATGTGTGATTTTCTCTATGAGAGATATCATTTTCCTAGTATTGTCTACCCCTTGTCTTCCTTTGGTAAAGCCTGATTGGTTTTGGTAGAATCTCCTTTAGTCTGTTTGCTATTACTTTTGCATATAACTTAGTGTCTCCACTGAGTAGTGAAATGGGATGGAAATTTTAGCACTGGTTTGGGGTTGTCATTATGGTTGCTTTAAGCATTTCGTTTGGCAGACTCCCACCCTGTTGAATGCAACTGAAGAGTTCGGTCAGTTGGGGGATGAGAATTGTATGGAACTGTTTGTAGTGAGATATTGTTAGACCATCTGGTCCAGGTGCTTTCCCTTTAAGGGTAGTGTTAATGGCTTTTTGTATTTCACTATGAAGAATAGGTGTGTTTAGCGCAGGGGCAGGGAACCTATGGCTCGGGAGCCAGATGTGGCTCTTTTGATGGCTACATCTGGCTCACTGGCAAATCTTTAATAAAAATAACGGGTGGCGTGGACTGCGCTCTGAGGTTAGAATGACTACAAAGAAGGGTGTCAGAAAAGAAGACATGAAAAATATTATGAAGAACAGTGATATTTCAAATGAGTGATATTTCAAAATGATTTGCAGGTGTCATATATCATCTGATGAGGAGAAATACAGTGAAATGGTGATATTGGAACATTTGCAACTGAATGATTTTTGGTTGTCCTTCACAATAAAAAATAACAGAACAATTGCAACCACCTGCAAATCATTTGAAACATCAATCATTTCAAATATCACTGTTCTAATTGTTTTTATGTCTTCTTTTCTGGAATGTCTGGCATTTGACATGCTACCATGAGACTGTACATTGGGCTTTTGCATTATGTCTTGTGAGTAAGTGGATTGAGCAACAAAAGTAGCATTTTGTGACTGGATTGAGGGAGTACATATATAGATATTGTCCGATGCATGATTACTTCACATCTACCACAGACTGCAGCATTAGCCTAAAATTCCCCTTTGTATCACCGGCAACATTGCTGTGGTCTGTTAGAAACACATATTGTCTTGTGTGAGTCTGACCCACATGTCACATCTAAAGCACAATAAGACCAACCTACTATCACGTTTAACGAATGGAAGTCTCAACGCCTGCATGAAACATATCCTCACCACATATCAACCAGACTACAAAGCCATCAGCAAAACCATGCAGCACTAGAAGTCGCATTGATGGTAAGAAGTACTATTCATCACTGGTTAGCAACAGCATAACAACATTATTAGAAAGAATTCAGAGACTTATTGTACTTTAAAAGTGTTGATCTTTCATAAAATGCACACATTTACTTGTATTTAGTTTTAAACCTATTGTATGGCTCTCACGGAATTACAATTTAAAATATGTGGCGTTTATGGCTCTCTCAGCCAAAAAGGTTGCTGACCCCTGGTCTATCATGTCTTTCATAGATAAGGTGTATCAGTCTTTTGTAGGGATGCACCGAATCCACTATTTTGGATTCGGCCAAACCCCTGAATCCTTCCTGAAAGATTCGTCCGAATACTGAACTGAATCCGAACCCCAATTTGCGTATGAAAATTAGGGGTTTGAAGGGTAAAACATTTTTTACTTCCTTGTTTTGTGCCAAAAAGTCATGCAATTTCCCTCCCTGGCCCTAATTTGCATATGTAAAATAGGATTCGGTTTGGCCAGGCAGAAGGATTCGGCTGAATCTGAATCCTGCTGAAAAAGGCTGAATCCTGGCTGAATCCCAAACCGAATCCTGGATTCGGTGCATCCCTAGTCTTTTGAGAGTGAATGACTAAGGACCATTGAAATCCAAATACACAATGCAGTAAATACTGATGGTGCATTGTTTCACTTTTAAGCTTCTTAAATTAAACAGAAATATATATTGCAGGATGAAACAAACTGCTTTTTGTAACACTGTATCCTTGGCAAGTTGACATTTTGATGGTGTTATACATTTATGCTTGTAGGACACAAATGTAAAATATTTGTATTAGAGATATAGGTCAGACATTTTTGAGGTAGATTGTAATGCTGTAGTCCCTTTTGCTCACTTTGTGTGCTCAGGGCAGACAGCAATGTTTAGAAATGGTCAGAAAGGCAGATAGTCTTACAATAGTACATTCAGAAATATTAAAAGTGAGCAAAACAATAACTTTTGACAATACTGCAGATTTGTACACCAAATGATATCTATATTTAAACACTATCAATTATATGGAAAGAGAAGAAATTAATGGTTACAGCAAATTCCTAATTAGTAAGGGTCCATGCAAGACTTTACAAATCACATACCATAAAAAAAAAATTTTCCCCTTATAAAATGATAAATTCAGAAAATGCAGTATACACTGCATTGATTGTGGCTATAATGTAATTTAATGTAAATTTTTCAGTAGATATCAAGAAGTCAATGTTTCAGGCCTTACTAGGCCCTTCATCAAGTATATTGTCATACACGCAACTTAGTGTTGAATAGTGTAGGATGAAAGTGGGGAAAGAATTACATCATTTTTCGCAACTTCGCAAATTCCCTGACACCGACTCTGGCGAATTTTCGCTAGCGAAGTAGATAGACTTGCGCAACTTTGCACCTTACGTCAGGCGAAGTTGCACACTTAAGAAGGATCGTAATTACGCAAATTCACTAAGATCAAAATTTTACTGAACGTTACCACTTACGTTAGACTTTACTTCGCCTGGTCAGACCAGGCGAAGTTCAATACAATACTGTATATAGAAGTTTTTCTAAGTCCCAAAAAAACGCTGGCGTGTTTTACCATTGTATAGTGATAGTCTGAAAAAGATCAATTTTTTTTTTGAGGGGTTACCCTCCTTCCCCCCTACATTTCCTAACATATGGCAACTCAAATATACAGGGGGCATATGTAGGGCAATAGGACAACTTTATTTTATTTATTAAAGGTTTCCTGGGCTTGTTTAGAGGAATGTAGTGGCTGTAACATATACTTCTATTTTACGCTTAAGTTCCTGCCGTATGCAATTTAGGCATTGCTAGCGTAATTGCGCTTTGCCTAGTGAACGAACGGTAGCACTACTTCGCTAACGTTCGCCGCCCTGAGTGCAAATTCATATCTTAGTGAATTTGCATAGTGCTGGTGAAAATCCTTCCTGACTCCAAAGTGTTGTGTATACACATAGGGGCATACACATAGGGGCATATTTTTTAAATATTTTTAAATAACGCATAGAATATGTTTCTCATTAATAATTGGTGATTCATTGTCTAATTTAATGGAAATTATTATTTGCATGTTTGCTTCCCAACTGTTAGCTTCTAAATTAGGTGCTCACTTGATAAGAGCTGTATAATCCTTTAGTGCCTGTAAACCCAAGATTTAAATAAAACCTGGGACATATTGAAAAATATGAGGAATCCTAATGTTCCTGTTTCCTTCTCAAAAATTTTAAAGACAAGATAACCAAAATGTTAGAAAAACAAGTCGACCATGAGCAAAACATTGTATTTTTTTTCTCTTAAAAATATCATGTTTCAATCCTGCTTGAAGCAGCTTATAAATTCTGCAACTCCAAGCACTGCATTATTTGGCTTCTGGGGTCTCCTTATACAGGTCTCCACCAGGAATATACAGTATGTTTTCTTATTAACAAGGCTAGTTTGTCTATGAAGATTTTCTTTCATCAAGGCCATGATATACAGGGGGAAATTCACTAAAGCGCGAAGCGTATAATGCTAGCACTAATTCGCCAGCGTGACATCAATTCATAACTTCGCACATTCACTAACACCGACTCTGGCGAATTTTCACTAGCGAGGTAGATAGACTAGCACAATTTCGCACCCTTATGCCAGGCAAAGTTGCGCACTGACGAAGGATCGTAATTACGCAGATTCACTAAGATGACCATTTTACTGAACGTTACCACTTACGCTAGACATTACTTCAACAGGTCAGACCTGGCAAAATTCAATCCAATAGATAGGAGTTTGAAAAAAAAATTGGAAATTTTTTCTAATTCCCAAAAAAACGCTGGCGTGTTTTACCTTTTTAGAGTGTTACCTTTTTTTGGGGGGGTTACCCTCCTTCCCCCCTTCATTTCCTAACATATGGCAACTCAAATTTACAGGGGGCGCATGTTTAGGGCAATAGGACTAGTGATGGCGCGAACGTCGGAAAAAAAGTTCGCGAACATATTCGCGAACTTGCGCAAAAACGCGAGCGGTTCGCGAACCCCATAGACTTCAATGGGAAGGCGAACTTTAACACCTAAAAAAGACATTTCTGGCCAGAAAAATGATTTTAAAGTTGTTTAAAGGGTGCAACGACCTGGACAGTGTCATGCCAGAGGGGGATCAAGGGCAAAAATGTATCTGAAAAATCCATTCTTGACACAGCGCTGCGTTTTGTGCTGTAAAGGGCAGAAATCACACTACATTTCTAAACCTGTTTAATAACCAGCAGATACATGGCAGCCAATCAGGAAGATCTCCCTGGACCACCCCCACACCCCCCCTGGACTAAAGAAAAAAAAAATGTGCATACCTCCCGAGTCCCAACTGTCCCTCTTTTGCGAGCTCAACCCTCTGTCCCTCATTTGTACTGGAAAGACCCTCTTTTTGGAGGACCCTCTTTCACTGGAAAGACCCTCACTGAACAGCCAGAAAAAGAAGCAAAGATTTGAACTTGGCTTTTGGCAGAGAGTCCAGAACAGCTAACAGGTGCAGGTAAGATACTTTGTAACACTTTTGACATAAGAAAATAATGGATTGTTCTTTCCCCTTGATCCCCCTATGGCATGCCACTGTCCAGGTCGTTGCACCCTTTAAACAACTTTAAAATCATTTTTCTGGCCAGAAATGTCTTTTTTAGCTTTTAAAGTTCGCCTTCCCATTGAAGTCTATGGGGTTCGCGACGTTCACGAACCGTTCGCGCGTTTGTCGCAAGTTCGCGAACGCGTCCGCGAACTTTTTTGCGGCGGTTCGCGCCATCCCTATTACCGGAAACTAGATACAAACCCAACAAAAATCTTCCAAAAGAAACTAGAGAAATTAGTTGAAGAAGCGGAAATCAACAATATTATAGATAAGAAAGAGAGCGAGTATATAAAAAACCCCCACCCAAGAACACCAGTGTTCTATATTCTCCCAAAAATACATAAAAACCCTATAAAACCCCCAGGGAGACCAATTATTTCAGGAGTAAATTCCCTCACTAGCAATCTTTCCCACTTTATCGACACTAAACTACAACAATATGTTACTTCGCTACCATCTTATTTAAAAGACTCAACCCAAGTACTGAGAATATTGGAAAATCAAGAATGGGATTCAGAATGGCTACTAGTAACCTTAGATGTGAAAGCATTATACACTATTATTAGACATGAACAAGGCTTACAAGCAACACAATATTTTTTAACTAGAGATGTGGATTTAAGCCAGGATTTGAAGGAATTTATTATAAATGGAATACAATTTATACTCTCACATAACTATTTTTGGCATAATGGAGAGTACTTTCTCCAGGTGTGCGGGACGGCCATGGGTACGAGGTTCGCACCAAGCTATGCGAATTTATTTATGGGCTTTTGGGAACTACATACCCTGGGATCGGCCCTGACAAATGGAGACCTGGCACTCTGGAAACGATATATCGATGATATACTGTTAATATGGACTAAAGGGGAAGTAGAGCTAAACAATTTTGTGCAAAAATTAAATCAAAATGAGTTTAATTTGGAATTTACATCTAAGGTGAGTGCGACTCAAATAGAGTTTCTAGATTTGCAAATTTTTGTTGAAGAAAGGGCGTTACATACAAAAACCTTCTTTAAAGA
>CM044441.1:80623804-80660552 GCA_024363595.1 Xenopus borealis
TCTTTAAAGAAGGTTTTTGTATGTAATGCCCTTTCTTCAACAAAAATTTGCAAATCTAGAAACTCTATTTGAGGGAGCAATAAAAACAGCTTTAAAGTATATAAACCAAGTGTAGGAAATGGAGAGAATAATAGAAGAAAGATAGGAAATGCAAAGGGATTTAATGATAGGGATGAAGATAAAAAGAAAGAAGAATTAGCTTCGAATAGCAGTAAACAACAGAAATCAAAGGAAACAAAAGAAGGAAATTCGAAGAAAAAACCCCAAGAACAAAAAACATTAAGAAAAGAATCTAACACACACATACAGGACAAGGGAGATTTTTTAGAGAGGGGTTACCCTACACATTTCAAAACAGATCATACAAAGAACAGAAACAACAAAGGATGGGAAAGAGAAAGAGGGTGGACACAACAGGAAAATCACCACCAAAGGAGAAGAGACCCCTGGGGAAACCCGAGATTCCCGATGACAGAAAGGAATCTAAGGAGGTGGTAGAGACAGATACCACAATATCCCATAAGGATAAAAGAAACAAATTTAATTTAGAGGAATTAGAGGTAAAAAATTTAATTTTTAATCTAAGTTCGATAATATTAACTAAAACACAGGTGAAAGTATTACGAAAGGGTTTAAATTTTGCCCCACTTAATCGGCCCAATAGTTTTAATTTATTTATAGACGCTCAGAAATTCATGCGTAAACTAACGTTAAAAAAATATTTTTTGAATAATGGAGCGGAAGTAAGAAACTATGAGAATAGAGAGGTAGAACAAAGAAATAAAGTAAAGAAAAAATCAACCTTTATTCCATCACAAGAAAAGGGGAAAGAAATTGAAGCTTATGAAAAACTGATTCTAAAGGATTTAGAGAGTTTGGGAGATAAGAGAAAACAAAAAAGGAATAATTTAAGCAAACTAGAGAAAACAGCTTTGAAAGAATTATCGGAAATTGAATCCATAATAATAAAACCAGCAGATAAAGGGGGTGGAACAGTAATCATGAATAAGATTGATTACAATAATGAATGTGGACTTTTGTTGAGTGATGGGGAAACTTACCGGATAGGGATGGCGCGAACTGTTCGCCGGCTAACTTGTTCGCGCGAACATCCGCTGTTCGCGCTCGCCGGAAGTTCGCGAACGTCGCGCGACGTTCGCGAACTTCCGGCGAGCGCGAACAGCTGATGTTCGCGTGAACAAGTTGGCCGGCGAACAGTTCGCGCCATCCCTAAATAGGACAACTTCATTTTTTTTATTAAAGGTTTCCTGGGCTTGTGTAGTGCAATGTAGTGGCTGTAACTAGTGATGGGCGAATTTATTCGCCAGGGCCGAATTCGCGGCGAATTCCCGCGATTCGCTGCTGGCAAATAAATTCGCGAATCACCAGCGAAATTTCGCTTGCCGAAAATTCGACGAAAAAACGAGTCGCGCGAAGTTTTTTTACGCGACGTGACGAAAGCGACGCGTCGTTTTTGACGCAATTTGACGCGACTCGACGCGACGCGCGTCAAAAGCGTCCCGCGACTCATTTCGCGAATTTTTCGCCGATTCGCGAATTTCGCTAGAAATTCGCGAATTTTGCGGCGAAGCGAATCTCGGGAGATTCGCCCATCACTAGCTGTAACATATACTTCCGTATACTGGCGTAGTGGGGCAAACGTTAGCGAAGGCAACGCTAGTGGATTTTTGCCGCTTAGTGAATTTGCCTCACAGTATCTAGTAGAAATAAATCTAAAGCAACTGGACTAGAGCTAGTTTACCGTTAGACTGCAACATCTTTGAATTGACTATAATATACACAGACTAATATGTATATTATTTATTATTCTAGTAAGATTAACAAAGATTTAATTCCGGAAGCTAGAGAATTCACTAGTACTATCTTTCTGTTTTCTTACATACAGAATTATAATTTAAAATTGACCTTATGATCAAAAGAGATTAAAAAGTGAGAATATACTGCTATTTGATTTCCATAAAATTTTCCAGCTGCAATATCACAGAGCGTGGAAAATGATTTAAGATCTTTAAGATTTTTAGTTTAGTTTCAGATCAGCCCCTAATTCTGATTTTTTCAGATTTGCTTTCATCTGGTATGCTACTGTACCTAAGGACTGGAGAATATTTTAAAAAAGTTTAACGATCTCAGCTTGGCAATAATAGGCCAGTAAGTTTGACATCTGTGGTTGGCAAATAGTGAATACATTCACGAAACGCCAGCGCCACATTTTTTGGACGCCAGCACCCATTGCCGGCCCAAACGGATGCGCGCATCCAAAACGAGACTCGGCAGTGTTTCGAGAATTTTTCAACGCTTTGTGAATTTCTCTAGAATTTCGCAAAAGATTCAGCAAAACGAAACTCCGGCGGTTTGCTCATCACTATTGGCAAATTATCTGAAGGGTTGTTAAGGGATCACATTCAAAATTTTGTCCTAGGGAATGGCATTATGAGCAGCATGGCTTTAGGATAGGTCATGTCAGACAAATCTGATTGCTTTTTATCATAAGTTAAGTAAGATGCTGGACAAACATTCTAAGTAATTTTGGGCTACTTCAACTATCGAATAGCCCAAAATTTTTTGGAATTGAAAACATTTGAATTTTGAAGTACTGTCTATTTAAAAAACGTTGACACTTTGCCACCCTAAAGTTTCAGAAATTACCATTGTAGCCTCTAGGAACCTTTACATTGCTTATTCTATGTTTCAAAAAATCTAAGGATTTTGCCTAAAATCTTTCCAATCAAACAATGCATTTGAACAGTTTTTATTCAGTCAAAAATGGATCTATTCGAAAATGCCCCATTTGATGGTCAAATTTTGAAGTTTTTTTAACCCTTTGACCCTTAATCTGTAATCTGCCCCTTAATTTTGGAAAATGTAAAGTCATGCATCTAGGATGTAAAAATATCCAAGCGACTTATACACTTAAATGGGACTGCACAAGGCAAATCCATAATGAAAAAGGGCCTTGGAGTTCTTGTATCTAATAAGCATAGTCAGCAGCGTCAAGGGCAATTAAAGAGTGATGACTTTGATGTAGTAGGCCTGCTCAAATATATTGCAATATATGGACAAACAATTCCTGTTTTGTTTAAAGGGTAAGACATTTTTAGTATCTTAAGGCACAAAATATCTTGATAATGGATGAGTGCAGAGGACCTCTTATATTTGTGAATTTTGTGGTCCCAACCTCATTGCACCCACACTTAGAGGCAGATTAACTAAGATACGAAAATTCGCCAGCGTAGGCTTCGTTAGCGTTCGCTGCACTTTGCCAGGCGAATTTTCGCCAGCGCTGACCAGGCGAAGTAACGTCTAGCGTAAGTGCTAACGTTGAGCAAAATGTTCATCTTAGTAAATTTGCAAAGTTACGATCCTTCGTCAGTGCTCAACTTCGTCTGGTATAAGGGTGCAAAGTTCCGCAAGTCTATCTACTTCGCTAGCCTATATTCAACAGAGCTGGTGTTAGTGAATTTGCGAAGTTCTGATTTGACATCCCGCTGGCGAATTAGCGCTAGCGTTAGATGCTTTGCGCTTTAGTGAATCCGCCCCCTAATGTTTTTAAAAATTTGTGGTGAGCACAACTTTCCCATGTTTGTTATAGTTTATGCAGGAGCAGTAGCCAGCTCCATTTTGTAGCTCCCACCATTTCCAGCTATAGTCAGGTGATCCGATTGGGACTAATAAAAGGGCAACCAAGTATATTTGGAAGTTTTACTTTGAAAGCAGCAAGTGAGTTGGAGGTAAAAAGTGGTCCCTTTGTAAAATGTATAATGAAGCAATAGAAATCTTAATGAATCAGATGCAAGTTGAGTGTAAGACTGGCCATACCTGGGATGACTTTGAAGTAGTTGGCCAATTTAAATAATTTGCAATATATAGACAAACAATCCCTGTTTTGTTTAAAGGGTAAGACATTTTTAGTAGCTTAAAGCTGGCCATAGACGGAACGATCTGATCACACGAATCAAGGATTCGGACCGTGTATGGAGAGTCCTGACATTATTCATCCGGCGGAGATTGTTTGTTTGGTCGATCGGACAGGTCAGAAAATTTCTGTCAGCTGCTGATGCATGTATTGCCGATAGTATAATTTTCAGTGGGAGACTGTTACTAGGTTTTGTTGGATACAACTTTCGTACGATCCTTGTAGGGGCAGAACATCAGCAGAACATTGGCTAATCTGTGTTTTTTACTACTTTATTTGTTCTGAAGGTTAGTGGCAGGTCAGGAGATGGGGAAGTCTGATTGTTCAAGGATTCAAACAATCAGATGTTTGTGTCTATGGCCAGCTTAAGGCACAAAATGTTTCAATGTTCTTAAAATATTGATAATTGGTTGAATGCAGATAACCTGTTGTATTTGTATTAAAAGGGGCATAGATTCACGGGATGAGGGGGTCCTTCTTCCATTATACGGAGCACTAGTAAGGCCCCATCTAGAATATGCTGTACAGTTTTGGTCTCCAGTGCACAAACAGGACATTACAGAATTAGAGAGGGTTCAGAGAAGGGAAACTAAGATGGTAAAAGGTATGGAAAATCTTAGCTATGAGGAAAGACAAATTGGTGTTGTTCGCATTTGAGAAGAGGTGCTTCAGGGGTGATATGATAACTAAGCATAAATATACTGTATAAGGGGATCATATAATAATCTCTCTAGTGCTTTATTTACCAGTAGGTCTTTCCAGCTGATGCAAGGTCACCCATTCCCATTAGAAGAAAGGATGTTCTGCATAAATATTCAGAAGGGTTTTTTTAATAGTTGAGCTGTGAAGATGTGGAATTCACTCCCTATATCAGTTGTACAGACTGATACATTAGATAGCTTTAGAAGGGTTTGGATTGCATTATAGCAAGTGAGGGAATACAGGGTTATGTAAGATAGCTCAATGCACAAGTTGATCCAGGGACTAGTCTGATTGTCATTTTGGAGTCAAGAAGGAATATTCCCCCTCTGAGGCAAATTTATAGAAGTTTCAAATGTGGGTTTTTGGCTTCCTCTTGATCAACTAACAGTTAGGCAGGTTGACCTTTTTTCAACCTAACTTACTATGTTAGGAGAGATGCAGTATTGAGACTTATTCTGCATTTTAATGAAACCACTGATCCTGAACAACTAGGAAAAAGTTTGCCTATGTTGCAGGACTACAGCTTCCAGCATGCCTTAGAGGGATTATGCCATTCTTTCTATGGTATACCTTTTTTTATACTATACAGTATTTTTACTGTGTGTTGAAAGTAATTCATTCTACCATTTATATAGGACTTATAACCATGACATAAAAAGCGGTATAATAAATGTCCTTTTCAAATTAAATATGAAAACCATTTTTTATTTAAGCATTCATAGCTAAAAATCTCAGCTGCCAATCAAATATTGCATTAGGCATAGAGGTGGGGCAGGCAACTTCTTTCACTTTCCATTCAGCACTTACTAGATGTCACTGCACTCCTCACATTCACCTTGTTCTCTTCACCATTTAATAGTGTAGCAAGTGGCTATGGACATCAGATCCCCCTTTCTGGTGCACAAACAAGATTCTGAGATGATACAAATCTTGTCTTACACAAGATGGCTCCTGCCTGCTTGGTATAATTATTTATTCCAGACAGAAGGAAACAAGATTTTTTACAGTGTCAAAATAAATTTTGCTTAAATAACATGATAAACTAGGATTTGGAATGATTTTTTTGGGCGATTGGTACCCTTTAAAATGTTATTCTTGATCCGACAATTTTATTTGGATTGCATTGGAGTAAAATTGGAGTGTAGGCAGCCATTCTGGGTCATTGTGTCTGATGCTGTGCTTTAAAAAAGATCAAGAACTTCACAATGGAACTGCTTTCAGGTAAGATATTGTTTCTCCTACTCCTATGTACTGTGAGTGAAGTCAGAAATTGCATAAGCTAGACTTGGATTTCACTATTGAGTGCTGTTCTCATTTCTACCACTAAGTGTGAAGAAGTTATCTGGTTACCTTCCCATTGTTCTGCTGATGCACTGCTGGGGGAAAGAGAGAAGGTTATATCAGAGAAAAAGTGGCTGAGGGCACCTGGGAAACAAACATGTCTAGCCCCAGATTTCAAAATGAAATATAAAAAATCTGTTTTCTCATTTGAAAAAATGAATTTCACTGCTGGATTCTGCTAGAGAAGTTCTATTAACTGATGCATTTTGTAAAAAAAGATGTTTTCCCATGACAATCCCTTTAAGCATGCTTAGCATTTGTATTTCAGCAACAAATAAGTAAAGATTGGTGAGTATTCTTATTTAGTATAAAAAAAAAATGTCCAACTTCGACTAAAATAAGAATGCTCTTGAATATGCTAATTTGCTATGCATGTAGACATATGTTTTACAATTGGATGAGACCAACCCCACCAACAGTGGACACTAGGAAAATAGCTAATGTGAGTTTACTGGCTGTTGTCTATGCTTTAATTCACTCATGAAATAAGAGCTATCCCTCTTATATTTATTTTCTTATGGAACATATGGTTGCGAAATAAGAAATGATGGTCGTGCTATGGTTGTTTTTCTTTTTTAAATTATTGTAATAACTTGTGCATTGAATTGATGAAATATGGAGAAAGAATTCATGTAACCGCGTTGGCAAATACATGTTGTTAATATGAAATGAAATACAATTTAAAAAGAAATTCAAAGAGACCAACCGACTGTTGTTTATTAACACCTTATTAATATTGCACCTAAACTGTGTACATCTGACTTCTTTTTTCCTGCAGTAGGAGCCAGAAGCTAGAAGCATCAAAGTTTTTATTGGATTTAAAAAGCAATATATTCACCTCCCTCATGTTTGGGAAGACAACATTTGTATAGTTATTATGTTTAAATAACAGAAAGATAACTGACATATTGCTGAAACCCAGGCTTTTTATGATCGAATACAATCTGATATAAGCATGTTATCTATGCATACAGTACTTATTAGTAACTCGTGACAAGAACAAGTTACACCCACTTATACACTGGTGACTATCATGCAAATTATTGAGAATTCAGAATTGGGTGAAAATTTTGCCTATGACACCAGTGGGCTTAAATGTTGGAACAAATATTGTCTTTTTTGCCTTTAATACTGTGAATCATCCTTAATTTTTTTTTATTAGCCATAGTTTAAAAATTTAAATACATATTAGACATGCTTAAAGGAGAATTCAACCCTGCAGCGCTAAAACCCCTTCCCCCCTCCCTCCTGTAGGCCTCCATCCCTCCTCCCCACCGGCCTACTCCCCCCCCCCGGGCTATTGCCCCTACCGTGTAAATTACCCCAAAGTGCAGGTCCCCTTCTGGAAGGTTTACGGGCGCCATCATCTGCTGTACCGTCCCTATGGCATTTGCGGCGCATGCACAGTAGGACGCAATAGCCCGGGGAGGGAGGAAAGCCAGGGGGAGGGGTTTTAGCGTTAGCAGGGTTGAATTCTCCTTTAAGCTAAAAGTTTGACTTACTTACAAAATCATACAAAAAGAAAATAAATATAGCACTAAGAAAGTAATCACTTGCCAAAACGAAAAGCCTACTTTTAGCACTGTTTTCCCCAATGGCCATAAATTCAGGGAGAAAGACTCTTTTGAAAACAGCACCCAATGGAATTTCTATAAAATATGATTTTGCTTGGATAGTAAATGAGATGTGTCTAAGAATTTTTTACAACTGTACAAGGTATTCGGTGAAAGCATGGCCTTAATAAAATCCTCTGGGAATATGTTTGATAGATGTAGTTCTTTATACAAGTTGTACAATGCACAGAAAAGATGTATAAAACAATGTTATAGTTAATCATAGCACAAATGCACTCGTCTTAAATGGAAGCACAATATAAAATCTATCTATCAATCTATCTATCTTTGTATGTTGCATTTATAAGCTCATGATGTAAAAGTGCTTTACCCTTATTGCTCATGAACAGAACATTTCTGTCCAGGTTCTGCAGTTTGCAGAAATCAGCATCACTGGGTATGTGTTCCCTGTCCTTAACACCTTACATGCCCCCCGTCTCTCATGAATATAGCACTGCCAAATTAACTCAGTGCTGGAATTGTGGGGAAGCCCTGCTAGTCTCTCTCCTCTGAAATTGAATTCAGGTAAAAAGAAAGGAGGTGTGAAAGGTGCAAGCAAATATTGAATTGCACCTGATTTTTCACTGTGCACAATGACCCCTTACCAAAATCTACACAGATAAAGTTGCTGCACCGTGTTAGCCAGTAAAAATGTTATAGGGTAACCCTTTTGAAATAAAAAATAACAAAGTGGTATAAAGGTGATACCTTTATTGTCTAACTAATATAATCATAGCAAGCTTTCACTGCTGTAAGGTACCACCACCTCAAAACATTCAAAGCAGACTTCATCAACAGGAGCTACAACCTCATGGTTGTAGATCAATACATTTATGCAGCCACCAGGATTCCCAGACCTTAGCTTCTACAGTAAAAACAAAAACCTGAAATAAATAGGATTACCCTAGTGGCCACATACAATCCACAACTAAAGACCCTCAGAAAAATAGCCAAAGATCTACAAGGTACACTTCATAAGGACGAGAGGCTCAAAAGCATATTTCCAGACCTGCCACTCCTAGCATTCAGGCAGCCTCCCCACCTAAGGTCACTGAGAACAAGAAGTGCCTTATTGTACCCAACCAAAAATTAAATATACCCCTGTGGCATAAAAAACAATGCAAGACTGCCCACACATTCTGACTTCAGACAAAATACCAATTCCAGACACATTAGAGCAGTGATCCCCAACCAGTAGCTCGTGAGCAACATGTTGCTCTCCAACCCCTTGGATGTTGCTCCCAGTGGCCTCAAAGCAGGTGCTTTTTTTTTTTAAATTACTGGCTTAGAGGCAAGTTATGTTTGCATAAAAAACAGATGACCTGCCAAACATTCTTTCCTGTAGGCTGCCAGTCCATATAGGGGTTACCAAAAAGCCAATCAGAGCTCTTATTTGACATCCACATGGACTTTTTCATGCTTGTGTTGCTCTCCAACTCTTTTTTAAATTTTAATGTGGCTCATGAGCAAAAAATGTTGGGGACCCCTGCATTGGAGGAATACAGCATCCGTGGTCACTACAACTGTTCTTCTTCCAATGTGGTGTACTTAATACGTACATTGCACTAAATGCAAAACAGGGGGACTGTTTGCAAAACAGGGGACAATGCAAGACCTATCTGAGAAAGAGAAATACACACCACCGTTTCACTGTAACCAATAAAAAACTGGACACACCAATAGGAAATCATTTCAGTGGCTCTCATCACTCCATAAAGGATTTAAGTTTTTTGGTCCTTAAGGGCAATTTTAAAACAGATAGTGATAGAAAAGTGTGGAAATTGACTGAAACTGAAACAAATTAATGGAAACTTTAAATTCTGTGGAGAAGGGACTAAACCTGGGACTTGGATTCATTGCTAATTATGTTGACTAAGAAAGGACTTTACCAGGTCAGAAATAACAACATTCCTGGATCTGGACTAAGAGATTATATGGAATTCCTTTGATTCTATACTCCAATGATTAAGCCCTAAGTTATACTCTGTATATATATATTATTATATTATTGTTATTATATTATTATAACCCTAATGAAGCCTATTTGACCCACATTATCTTGTACCTCGTAAATGACTTTGACACCTCACACATACATAGATTGATATTCCTGAATGTTGTTTATAAACCAGAGAACACCACAGCTTCATCGTAATCACCTTGAAAAAGGGACTAAAATGTTCTGAAAGCTTACTTTGATTATATTAGTTAGCCAATAAAGACATCACCTTTATACCACAGTTATTTTTTTATTTCAAAAGGGTTGCCTTATAACAAAATGTACACAGCAATCCCATTATTTTAGACAATGTGGGCATTTATTAGACAATTATTAGACAATAATGAGTTGGGATTATCTCCCCCACTGAGGCAAATTGGAGAAGTGATGTCTTTTTTCAATCTAACTTACTATGTTACAAATGTTTTTGAAAGAGTAACTGAGCTTGGGGTGACTTTAGAGAGCTAGGGGAAACATTTTTGTGGTATGTTTTAATATATGTTGTAGATAGGTAGTTATCATTGGGGATACTCTTGTATAAACTGGGTCACTGACCCTGGGGAGCTAAAGAAAGTTTTTTTTTCCATAAGAATGCAAGTAACACTACAATAGTACAGTAATACATATCCAAGTATTCTTTCAAAATTATTCTTTTCTGTTTCCCTTTGAAAAATAACTGTAAAACATAATCTCTGTATGTCAGTCAAGTGACATTGCCAAAATAAGTTCATAAATATAATAATTTTCAGATTTTTACTTAACAAAACTTTCTCAGCAAGTGTACAGGGAATAGTCACAATGACTAGATGATTTATTAGTTAGAGTGCTATTTAGCCAGATCTGTTTGTGTTTTGGAAAATGTTTAACAGTATGCTGTGTTTGGTAAAGAGCTATAAAAGAGTGAAATGTCTGCTTATTTGTAAACAGTGCATAAATACAATTTACTAGGATGGCCAGATTCATCTCCATATGGTCATTAATTGATCTATTTTGAGGATTTTTCATTTTCAAAAAGAAAACATTGTGATATGGATATGTTCAATTCTATATTACTGTTAGGGGCTTGCATAACTCAAAATAAATGATATACAAGTTGAGGTGGTTTTGTAAAAGAAATCTCTTTATAGATAATTCATTAGTAATACAACCAACATGCTGTATGCAATAAATTGTACATCATATACATGTCCAAATAATAGCAATGTTTTGAATACAAACAAACCAGAACCACTGCCTGCCACACTGCCATATAGTGTGTGATAGAGAGTGGCCTCTTCCTCTTTGGCTGCTGGTGTCCCTGAAGCTGGTTGTCCCATTGAGCCTGGGATCACCAAGGCCCCAGTAAAGCCACTGCCCCAAAGGGACAGGAATGAGGAAAAGCTAGCCTAGGGTAGTTTTGTAATAGACTCTCTATGAGAGTGAGACTTTGTCTCCCTAACTATTTCACTGGTGATCCTGATATCTGTGTTCTGGGAATAGATGTACACTTGATTACTGATACCTTTGTGAGTTAATATCATCCCTGTTGTATTATGTGATCTGTCCTCTGTATATATCATCTGCTATTACCTCAGCGCTCATACACGAGTAAATATGGGGATATTTGTCTTGGACATAGTAAATCTACCTATTTGTTTGCATCAAAGAACCTCCTGGCATCCATTTCCTTTATTTTATGTACAGTAGCCTGTGTGTTGTAGTTCCACTACACCCTAAAGGGAAGCTTCCATCTGGCGAAGGCCCTAACCCTGTTGTGTAAGTCGCAGTGTAACCCATGCTAATAGCACTAGCTGGAAACTTTAACTATCTGTTGCCAGGATAGCCCAGATTAGCGTTACATAAGTTTGCATGCATGCATATACTGTATACTCACAGTGATCATAGTGCTGTGTCACATATACAAATAGCAATTATTGGGAGACTGTTTATTAATTAATACAATAATAAGACAAAAATGTGTACTCCACTGGGGACACTGGGAGGAAAAATGTCACGAAAACACCCTTGGGTCTTGGTATTGCCCTTAAAGGGGTGGTTCACCTTTAAAGTAACTTTTGGTTTGTTATAGAATGACCAATTCTAAGCAACTTCTCAAATTGGTGTCACTGACCCCTTCTAAAAAGCAAATGCTCTGTAAAGCTACAAATTAATTATTATTGCTAATTTTTATTACTCATCTTTCTATTCAGTTTCTCTCCTATTCATATTCCCGTCTTTTATTCAAATCAGTGTATGGCTGCTAGTTTAATTTGCACCCTAGCTACCAGATTGTTTAAAATGCAAATTGAAGAGCTGCTGAATAAAAAGCTAAATAACTCAAAAAACACAAATAATAAAAAATGAAAACCAATTGCAAATTGTCTCAGAATATCAGTCTTTACATCATACTAAGTTAGTTATTTCAAAGGTGAACAACCCCTTTAACGCAACAGCAACTGTAATTCTTACAAGATTATTTTACACATTTTTTTCCTTTCCCATGTAGGATGTTTAACAAATTAATTTATCAGTGCGTAGCTTATGAGTGCATTGCCTTGTAAGATCTGTTGTGCATTAAGATCTGCCATGCCTGGGATTCATGCTACCCACTACGAAAGAGGATATAAAACTTACTGTAATTTCTCCTATGTTGGGTTTCTATATATGTGATTATTGGTGATCCAGAGCAAGATGAATACAATCTATAGCAACTAAGCACCGCAATGATCCCGTGGATTAACCACTTCCCTGCCAACAACATGTGCAAGCATTGCTAAGCAAGTATGAAGTCTATAATTGTTTATCAAGTCTGTATTAGAGAGTGTAAACATGTATTGTTATTTGAAATGAGTGGGTGCCTCTAAGACACTAGCTGCAAAAGCTCCACAATGCCATTTCCAGAATCCCAGCATCTGCAGAAACTTGTGATGTGTCAATAGGGGAAAACATTGGCACCCTCGATTTTGTAAATCGAACACAAGTTGTTTTTATACTAGAAATAGCATAGTTTTTGGTAACAGTACTAGAGTCCTATAACTTGGCCCACATATCCATAGACCCAAGACAAAACACTAGAATCCTACCATTCTCTAGCTTCCATGCACTGTGCACAGTTCATTGGCGGCTTGGTGGATGTATTTGTGCTCCTTACAAGCTGATAAGCACATTTATGTGTGCCGATACCTTGTGTCCATTTTAGTGTTTTGTGCATGTTTGTAGTGATTCCTGATGTCTACCTGCTTCAAAGATATTTTCAGTTCTTTGTAATATGCTCCAAAGTATACCTGTATAAAGGGAATTATGAAATGAAGATGATTATTAGAATTAAAATGGAATTAAAAGAGTACTAGATAAAAGAATATATTCAGAAATACTGAAAAGCTAAAAAAAAAAAATTGCCAACAGTGCTAAAGAAGAAATCAGCTTCTTTTCCTTGAAAATAGCTGTTTTATAAGGGAAATAAACTACTCAAAGTGATTTCACATTCTAAATAAGTTAGAGTGATTACATTTTCAATGACTGACATGAAAAAGTTGAAAAACACATCTGATGACTAGAAAGTCTCATATATTACAGGTATACAAGAAAACGGACATTGGGCAGTGGCAGATGGTTGTAATGTCAGATAAATATTATTTATGTGGTTATAAACCTTGTATAATCATTAGCTGCATTACATTTTATGTCAAATCTTCTACATCATGTAGTTTTGAAATATCCCAATAGCATAAAGCAATACAAATAGCATTAATTATGTAGGCTGTCTATGATTCTTAGTAGTATATGCAGGCAGACAGAATTTCCATTCAGTGGTAATGCAAAAAGCACTAGCAAGATTGAAAATGTACTGGCTGACTATATGTTTTGGGAGTTCTTAGGAGAAACAATCACCACATAGGCCCGGTCCTTGGATGGAAAATTTTTAGGGACAGCATGCTGTCCAGGCCCTCTATGGGGAGCACCAGATACGCACTGCCAGTTTGGGTGGGCACCAGTGCTGCGTGGCCAGGTGCCAGGACAGCCTAGGGACACCCGTCCTGAAAATTGGCGCTAGAAACAATTAATTTGATTAATTTAAGATTATAAAGGAACACAATATTATTATATTACATTATTATTATTATTATTATTAAAGGGGCAGTCCACCTGTCTAATATTTTCAAATGGCACATGGCAATTTTCTAAAATTAGTTTTAAAAATAAACTTGTTTTAGTTTCCCCTCTCATATTTTATAGCAGCAGCTCAGTAAATCACTGAGTAAACCAGACAGCTATCATTCTGAATTTCGTCAGTTTGATACATTAGTCAATACATCGCTCTGCTGCAGAAGCTTCAGACACATAACTTTAACTACTGATAAATTATTTGTCTGATGCTGTTACTCTTTTGTGTGTCTTACTTCAAGTATAATAGTTTTATCCTATACCCCATACCATTCCCCAAAAATATCATAGATTTATCAAGTTATGGAGTTTTAAATAATAGGCACTAAGTTTGCCCTGTCGCAGTAACTGATAACAACCCATCACCGGGTTGTATTTACTGGTCACCTGTTTAGAAGCAAACATCTTATCGGTTGCTATGGTTTACTGCTTCTGGGTAAACTTATTGTTTTTTATTACATATGGGAGATTGAGTAATAAAGAATGTAGTGTACAGTATGTGCAAATCCACTTTAAAGGAGGTTATTGTGTGCACATCTTTGCAAACTGTATTGTGAGAGTCCACTATGAGCTGCTAAAACATGAAGGCTAAAATGGAATCTTACCTAAAGTTATTTTACTTTTATAAATTATATTACATCAAAGGGTTACAAGGTAAATCCTTAACTAGAATGCTAATCTCCATGTTAACCGAAATAACAACTATCTATGTACATATGTTTCATGTCATTTTTCAGGTAATGCAATCTGCTGTATTGAGAAATGAAAGTCTCTGCAGCTGGTTTCATTGTTCAGAACAGTTATTTATATGGTTTCAGATGTCTTTTTAAAATTTTATGCTAACATGTGTGAGATATTTCCACTAAAAAGCAATGAGTAAAAGGTGTCATCTTTAAATAAGCCTCAGGCATCCCGCACAGCTGTGTAATCGTTTTTAAAGAGGCTTTCAGATAAAGGTATTTGATGCTGCTTTATCTTGTGTGACATGTCTTATTTAACAATTATTGGGAGTACAGTATCCCATGGCAAGTTTTATTTTAATTAGTCAATTTTTTCATGTTTGTTTTTAAAAGTATCAGCAGCTGTTTGAAAAAAAGCTAATCACGAATGGGTTGATATTGGTTACTGTCCACTGTTTCTGTACGTTGGACTTTGATCCTGAGAGTATAGTTAGGATCACAGCCACCATTAGGTGGTATAGAGGTCACTGCAGTCTGTGACCTGGGGCAGACTGGCACTATGAGGGCATGAAAGGAGAATTTGTAAACTGGAACTTGAGTTAAAGTACAGTAGGTGGTGTTTGAGGGGATCATGGGCAGGTTTTATTATAATAGGGTGGGGGTCCCCAAGTGTTTATACATGTGAGCCACATTCAAATGTAAAAACAGTTGGGCACTATGACTGGCTATTTGATAGCCTGTTTGGACTGGCAGCCTATAAGGGGCTCTGCTTGACAGTACATCTGATTTTTATGCACCCAAAACTTGTCTCCAAGCCACAAATTAAAAAATAAGCACCTGCTTTTATACCACTGGGAACATCATCCAGTAGGCTGGTGTGCAACATGTTGCTCAGGAGCCACTGGTTGAGATCACTGTGGTAGGGCACAACTGGGGTGAATGAGAGGCATGGCCATTCTAGTTTGGGACTTTTTTTTTCATTGTGGATTCCTGATGGTGGTACTGTCTATAATTCCTGTGATATAGCAACATTCTGCTACTTGCAAAAAAGAAATTAAAAAAGTTCAGAATTACAGGATGTCCATCTCCCAGAAAGTCCATTTTAGCATGATATCCTTTTTCTCTGTAATAATAAAACAGCTTTAAACCACATAATACAGTATAGGATCCATTATCCAGATAATTGTTATCCAAAAAGCTCTCCCATAAACTCATTTTATCCGAATAATTTAAAGTATAAATATGATTTCTTTATCTCTGTGATAATGAAAGAGTACATTGTACTTCATCCAAACTAAGATATAATCAATCCTTATTGGAAGCAAAACCAACCTTGGGTTTATGCAATGTTTACATGATTTTCTAGTAAATTTAAGGTATGAAGATCCAAATTACAGAAAGATTAAATATCCAGAAAACACCAAATTCTGAGTATTCTGGTTTACAGGTCTCATACCTATAGTTATGTCCACAGCTCACTAAGGTCTGGTGGTATACTTGGGTCTTCACGTGACCCCAATAATAAAACATTACTATTAAACATTACTTGATCCTCACTAAGTTGCATGACTCCATAATGGCTGCAAAACAATTCTGTTTGGTTTATTTAATGTTTACATAATTGTAGGCAAACTATCTTATGGTTAGCCAAATTCTGGAAAGATTCCTAATCCAGAAATCCCCAGATAATACATCATATAATGTATCTATAGTAACATAAGCATAAATAAATTGATTCCCTCATAAAACCGAAAAGTAATAATAACTTTTCCACAAGTATACTTGGGTTCACATGAAGATATATATGACTGGAATTTCTGTTTGTTCTAGCTTTACAGTTTTAATTAACTGAACGTGCTTAACCACTAAATAACTTACCTTTTTTGTTTCTGGACTACAAATCCCAGTATAATTAAACAAACATTATTACAGTGAGGCATTCTGGGAGCTGTAGTCCAGCAACATCAAATGTTTTCTTAAAACAATTTTCCCCAATCCTCCGGAAGGGGTTAATAACCACACAGTTCAGTTCAAATAGAATGTCCCTTCTCCAGAGCTCTTATACCCCAGGTAGTGCTACCTTTCCCAAAAGTACCTCTCCCTTTGGAACTTAGCAGCCGCTCTCACATAGCAGGTAAATGCACAAGACCTGTCTTCAAATTGGGGCCCCACTCTTGTATCCTTGCCAGTATCCTCCCTTGGGTGGCTCACTCACCGGGGTGCCCTCAGAGGCAGTCACACTGGAGATTAGAGTCAGCTCTGCAGCAGGATTAAAGATGAAACCACTTTGGATTGTGCGTTTGACACAGAATAACTTAACTCAGACATCCCATTTAACTCATCACAGAATATTGTGTCACAGCATACCATCCAATTAAAGATTTCACCATTGAAAACAATGGTGCTTTGGTATGCTAATGAAAATGTTAAATGCATTAAATGAGTTAATATAACTTTAGATAACACCATTTCTTCAATTAGCCCTGAGTCACAATGCATTTAACACACAAATCCAAGTGGCTGCATCTGTATCTCAACAGTGGCACCTTTCACCTCCTGAGTCTCTAGCAACTTGGTAGGGAACAGGATTGGTTCTCTCTGTACTTCCACATATTCAGCTAAGACAGTTTCACAAGATTTGGTTCTGGCTGGATCTTTCACCACACAACTATCAGAGAAACTGCACAAAAGGCTCCAAAGTCAGACACATCCTCTCTCCCAAGAATGCACTGGGGTGCCCAGCCAATCGGATGGCTCTCCAGCCTGTAACTGGGCTGGATGATGTCACAGGCAGAAAAACAGGGGAAGGATTTCTCTAGTCCCCTACAAAGATATCAGCAGTATGGCTGTCACAGTGCTGGTAAAGTATAATCTGAGCAAATGCTGGTGCGTAAGAGCCCTTATTGAAGGCTTTAATCACTTGTAAGTAGTTATTAGAATACATGTTATAAAGTAGTAGTTATTTACCCCAGTTGGGGGTGACATATATATCCAGCTCATAACATTTCCTCATTAGAACCAGAATCTTGTCTTTCCTACTATCTAGAATTGTTAAATGGGAAGACAAGATACAAGAAACTAGTGATGGGTGAAACGGCCGCGTTTCGCTTCGCCAAAAAATTCTCGAATTTCCAGAGAAATTCGCGAATTTGCGAAAAATTCGCAAAACGAGTTGCGCGTCGCGTCATTCTCGGCGCGTCGCGTCAAAAACGACACGCGACTCGTTTTTGGCGGCGAATTTTTGGCGGCAAATTTTTCCTGCCATTTCGCAAATTTATTCGCCAGCGGCCCCTGGCGAATAAATTCGCCCATCACTACAAGAAACATTTAATTGGTCACTCATGAGTATGCTAAATGAATACGAGTAACGAGTATTACATTACTAATGGCCTGGTGGAATAGACTGACATACTAAATATTTGGGGCCTGAGAATAAGATTGTTCCCTGCGTTTAGTACAAATGAATCAGGTTTTAGGAAAAAAAGTGAGAAGCCCTATCTAGATGTTCTATGGAATTAATACAAATATTGCATGAAAATGAGGATAATATAGTTAGAGAATTTACAGAGAAAGTAAAGATTAAAGAAACACAGTTATAAGATTACAAACACCAAATAGAATATATTTCCTTTACCACTAAGCTGAACAAGCAGCTGGACAAATTAGAACAAGAAACAGCCGCTAACAAGAGGCATAAATTCATGAGTGATTTATATGACTTCCAATCAGGTAGTATATACAAACGGAGGAGCAAGAGTTCTCTTGGTAAGCATTTTTATTTAAGTCATAATGAACATATTTCTCTGGGAATTAGAAGAGGCAATTTGGATAGAATGCTCCAATCTGTGTCATTCATTGGGTGTCAATGGATATATGAACTTAATACTCCTACTGCCTGTTGATTGAATGAGAGTCTGTCTTTACATACATAAATTGGTGAATAATGTTGTTCTGGAATACTCCATTTGTAACCAGTATCTGTAAATTATAATTTTTATATGTGATGTCAAAGTTTGCAATCTTGTAGTGGTAATACTGTATGTGCATGTTTCATATCGTGATTTGTTTTCAGTACATATCTAATATAGGATGATTAATGTATTTATAGTGTGGATGCCTCTGTTTTGATCAAAAACCACAACGTCAGCACACACAGAGGTCATGTGACTATCATGTGACTATCTGCAACCTATGGCCAGACACGCAACTATGTAAAGATTGTGAGATTTCACTGCCATTTTGCCTTTGATAAAGCCTTCACGGGCGAAAAGCTTGTCAGGTGCAGAGCTCTTTATTAAAACTTTCTGCTATCTTTAAATGAACCATGGAGGTTGGCAAATGGAAAGAAGGGAGGTGTGATGATTTCATTAAAGCTGGGTTAAAATTGCAAATGCATTTATCTGGATGATGAGTCCAGTGGCATTAAACTAAAATAGCTATTTATTAGGCTTCCTGTATTTAATGGGCTGCAATTGCTGTAGGACACGTGATAGGGATTAGGCCACATTATAGTTAGGGACCTCTGAGAGGACAAAGTTGTAGGGGAAATCCCTTTGGAACATCAGTCAAGCCTCAAATACCTAATTGGCAGTCATGGTAGTGTTGTGAGATAATGATTACAGGTTTCACTGGCTACTATTTAGATTGAATCCACACATTTCCAATATTGCTGCGTATCCTCAGACAGAAAGTTCATTTTGTAAGAGGGTTACTTGGTCTGATGTTAAAATCTATGTGGGATTGATTTATCAATTACTGCTATTTCAGCAAAATGCCATATTTTTTAAGATCAGATAAATTCCTCATACTATTTTAATTGTTTTTAACCCTATGAATTGTTTACTTAATTTTAAATGATTAATTATATGTTCATTTTTAGAAATGTTTCAGTAAATGATTGTTGCTGAATATGAACTATAAAATGGATTATTGAGATAAATTAACACAGGACACTTTACACACTGGAAGCATTTTATATTGAATGGTTTCCTTAATTTCTTAATTAATATGAAATTCAGATTACATGATTGACACACATGTTTGATACAGATGAACTTTATTGTATTTAATGAACAAATTAAATTTTTTTGAGAGTTATTGTACATAACAGTTTTCTCACACATGAATTATATTTATCAATGTTCTCTTTCCTTTCTTCTTTCATTTCACTATATTTCACCATATGGATGGTGTGACTCGTCCGAGTTCTTGTAGAATCATTTACAAATGCACCTGCAAGTGCAGCTCTAAAATATAATGGAGATAAACTATTGCTGCAATTCATTAGAAAAAATTTGGGTTCAAAAATGCTCCTGCAGTTACATATGGTTGCAAATGCATCTATCCTGCCTTCTCTGATAAGTGGAGCACAACTGTACACTGGGGACCCCTGGTGATACTGCTAATACAGTCCTACATAAAATTGGAACAATAGGGTCACTGTGAAGACTCACCCTGGTGGTCTAGCGGTGGCGCAGCGGGGATGCCCGCCGCACCATCCTTCTCCTTTGCCGGCTCCTTAGTGCGCGGCGCACTTCCGGGTTGCTTAAAGGCGCGTGATGACGTCAGCGCGCAATGGCGCCAAATTCAAATGTTTAAAAGGAGGATTCAGGTTGCAGCTTGTTGCCCGTGATAGGTTTTGTTCCTGGTGCCTTGTACTTGTGCTGTAAAGCTTCTGACCTGTCTGATACCTGTGTTTGACCCTGCCTGGCTGTTTTTGACTACTCTGATCTCTGGAACCTGACCCTTGCCTGAAACCGACCTTGAATTTGCTTAACCCTCCTGATTGACATCCTGGTTTGACCCCTGCCTGTTATTGACTCCGATTCTGCCTTCTCCCATCTGATTGATTACCCGGATTTGACCCTTGCCTGCCTGACGAAACCTAGTTATCCGCCTGCCTCGACCCAGCCTGTCTAACTACGCCTTTGCCTTATCCAATTGTACTGTGATCTTCGGCCTAACTGACTTTATATACAGTCATGCCCCATTGCTGGCCAGAACTCCTGCCTTGCACCTCTCGTTTAAGTCCAGGTGGCATCTGAGTAGCTGAGGGCTCCTCCCGAAGCCAAAGGCGGCCACACTACTGGTGAAGCACGAGCCTAGACCAGGGTGATTGGTACTTGTTCTGGTATTTGGGTGCCGACCGTGACAGTCACTGGACAAATAGGGTCACTGGACAAGCACCTACTGAATCAAATGCAAACTTAATTTTGAAATCACACTCCAGAAGTGACACACGCACTGACTCACTTGTATTGAATTTACATATTTGCCCACTTTGATACCTTGGCCATAATTGTGTGTTGGCTCGAATTGTGTGTAAAATTGTGTGTGTGTGTGGGGGGGGGAGGGTTATACAGCATTGTGGCTAAAAATCATGGCAATTTGTGTCTGGATATTCACTTTTCATACTGAACAGGCATTCATAAATGATCCCTAAGGGGTTTATTATTGAAAATGTTATGAAATGACTTAGATTAGTTTGAAAAAGTAATGTACAGTATATTGTTCTGTAACAGTTACAAACTTTTAATAAGAGCTTTAAAGACAGGTCTTTTTTCATAAAGGTTACACTTCTAATTGGACTCTTTGAGAAAAGCTTTGAGCTTGTTGTTTTGCTTCACCATGATGGTGCAAATTGATTCTTATTCCTCTGATGAAACTCTGCTGTGGGTGTGAGACTTCCATTTATACCTAAACGCACACACATACACACACGAACAAAAACACACTTTTAACATTACATAACATTGCGTATCAGATCTTTATAAGACATATTATTGTAGTTTTTAATGTCCTGTTCATTATTACCAATTAAGGCAGAACTATACAGCAGACTTACGTGTGTTTCTGTTACAGGAACAAGGTAAAGTAATAGGAAGTTGGACAATGACACAGGGTTAATCCGAACTGACACGACTGTCGGATGAAAACGCAGTTTGCAGCATTTTCATCCAACAGTCGTATTGCGTCAGATCAACCCTGCAACACAGTCCGACTTCCTATTACTTTATCTTGTTCCTGACGGATCTTGATGCAGGCGTTTTGTCATCCAGCACGGAAGTCTGCTGTGTAATTCTGCCCTAAGTGATGAGTGAAAAAAAATTAGCATAGTTAGCAAACTCTTTAGTGTTGCCTAAGGCAAAAAATTAAAAAAATTCCCACAAGGCTCATTTTGTCTAACATGACAAAAATTTGTCTCACAACATCAAAAAAGAGACGCGTGACAAACGGAAATGTCATTTTATCCTTCCCCTTTCCTTACACATCAGCTAATTGGATCTAAGCATATTGTCTAAATAAAAATGTGCAGATTCAGCCATTGGATGTGGATAGTGGATAGAGTTGGAGCTAGGAGCGTTTTTTTGTCTTATTTAGTTAGAGTACTCTAGGGGGGAGATTTACTAAGGGTCGAATTTTGAATTGTAAAAAATTTGAACTTCGACCATCAAATTTTTTTAGGGATTTTTTGATTGAAAATGGATCAAATATGTCAGTTTTCGATCGAATAAAAATCGTTCAAATGCATCATTCAATTTGAAAGATTTGAACGATCTTGGAAAAAATCCTTTGAATTTCCAAATTTTTTAAAAACACTCCTTAAAGGTTCCAGGAGGTCCCCTATAGGCTAAAATAGCAATTCAGCAGGTTTAAGGTGGCGAAGTGTGAAATTCGAATTACTTCGAAATTTGAAAATACAATTTTTTTTATTATTTCAATTTGAATCGAATTTTGGGCTATTCGATAGACAAAGCTAGCTGTTTATTAGGGATGGCGCGAACCGCCAAAAAAAAGTTAGCGAACACACTGGGCAAAAAATGGCTACAGAGCAAATAATGCCTACAAGGTCAACGTATACACTACTACAGCGGTGGATACGGATTACGTAAAATATATTATGGCTGCTTGAAAAAAGTCACTCAGGTGCTTTTTCTGGAGAGGGTAATATTATGGATATTTAGACAGAATGTGAACAAGCTCACACAGCTAGATGGCAGTTGTTTGAAGTACAGTAGATTACTAGCCAGCAAACTTACTATCCACTGTCCCTGAAATCACTAACAGGCAGCTCTCTCCCTACACTATCTCTTCAGCACACACAGGCAGAGTGAAAAAACGCTGCAGGGCTTCGGTTTTTATAGGGAAGGGGAGTGGTCCAGGGGGTGTGGGGGTGGTCCAGGAGGGAGAGCTTACTGATTGGCTGCCATGTATCTGCTGGTCTGGGGGAGAAATGGCAAAATAAAAGCGCCAACTAAGGCGAACTCAAATTGGCGAACGTCGCGCGACGTTCGCGAACTTCTGGCGAGCGCGAACAGTTTGCGCCATCCCTACTGTTTATGTCTGTGCAAGTGGAATTTGTGGATTTCAGTTTACTGCTTTCCCTCTTCTGCCTTCCCTCTTCTCACCTGTGAGACCCATGACTTATAGATGAAGCCACTTGGATTTGTGTGTTATATGCATCATGACTTGGAATAAACTGAAGAAACTGCATTATCTAAAGGCATCTAAACTCATTTAATGAATCAAACCATTTAATTAGCATAACAAAGCAACATTATTCAGTCCTCTGTGTTAAATGGGATACGTGGAATAAATGTGTTTAGATATTCTGTGTTAAACAAACAAACAAACCAAAGTGGCTTCATCTGTACAGATGCAGCCACTTGGATTTGTGAGTTAAATGTGTCATGACTCAGGGTTAATTGAAGAAACTGTGTTATCTAAAGTTATCTTAACTCATTTAATGCATTTAACCTTTTCATTAGCATACTAAAGCACCATTGTTTTCAATGGTGAACTCTTTAATTGGATGGAATGCTTTTACACAATATTCTGTGCTAAGTGAGATAAATGGGATAGATGAGTTAAGTTTTTCTGTGTCAAATGCACAATCCAAAGTGGCTTCATCTGTAAGCATGACTCAATGTCAGTCCCAACCCTTACACTCTAATAAATACTTACAAGTTCAACCACAACATCTTGGATGGAAAGGCCACAGCTTGTTTTATTACATAACATTGTAAATAAATGATCCAACAAAACAGACCAACATTTTTATAAAAAATTAATAGCATGTTCACATGTATAAAACACTAGCCGCTGAAGGCTGCATATAACAATTAGCAATAGCTTACAATAACTTACAACCGATTATGATTTCTTCCAATTTCTCGAAGTGAAACTCCGAAGTTCACGAAGTCTTCCGATTTCATGAAGAAATCGTAATCGGAATACTTTGTGAACTTAGGGCGCTTATGCAGAAGGATGAACCGGCAAATGTGTCCTATTGCGCATGCGCCGCCAACGGTGTTCGATCCAGGAAGAAGACCTTGAAGAAGAAGATGGATCCTGTGAACTATGCTGGAGGGCACCAAGAAGGAGTACTTGCCCCCTTTGAGCAAGCCACGTTCTTGTAGCAGGTATAATGCATGTGTTAGTGATATTATACCCCTGGCTTTCCTCCTCAAGCACAGCTAGAGGAAGGTGGTCTGTCTGAGGAGGAGGAGAGGGAGTGCAAGCCCCCTAGGCAGGAAGAAAGGGCTGGGAGGAAGGATAAGGAGGAAATGCTGCCCAATGTGGAGGAGGATGAAGAAGAGGAGGACTGGGTGACTGCAGAGCAGTGGGAGCAGGGCACATGCCACCCAACCACCCGAATTATTGTCTGGAAGGGCACAGAGCAGGAGATGGAGGTAGATGACCTTCTACATCTGGAGGGTAGTCAAGAAGAGGTTGGTCGGGGGCACCTACTACAAGGCTGTCCATATGCAGACTTACCTCAGGAGTGATCCCCAGATCTTCTCCATCAAATACCATGAGGATTACAGCGCCATACGAAATAAGTTGGCCCTATAGAAATACATGTTAATAATTATCGGGCGGCCATTATGCTTTACCCACAGTACAAGGAAAAGCTGGGGGTGTTCCTTGTACCCAGCCAAAGAGTGAGAGGAGAGTGGGCCACTTGCCGTGGTTTCTGTGCTCCAAACTGTTAGAAGCTATTAATGAGAGAATCTGTGAAATAGCAAAAAAAATTAATGAAACTGCGAAAAATTTGCAAAACACATTCATTAGTCAATAGGTGTCAACATTGGCGTTTTTTATCTTGGTAACAATTTTATTTTACAACTTTTTTTGTTGCAGAAAATAGAAATGAGCAGATGGCGAAGTGCATAATTTTGCTGGGAATTCCTGCCTGGCGATAAAATTCACTCATTACTACTTGAGGCCTTCTCCCACTTCTCAGGTCTCCACAGAGGTGGTGATCTTGTGGATGTGTGCAAAAGTTCCTTTGAGCCCGACAGGCAGCCGCAGGCCAGGGGAGCAGCTGAAGTTGCCACCAACAACAGCTGGAGAATATTGTGGCTAACTACATGGGGTCTGTGAGAGTGCAGAACATATGTACTGATTATGATCCCATGCATTTTTGGCTGTCGAGGCTCGACCAGTGGCCAGAACTGGCAAAGTATTCTCTGGAGGTACTGGCTTGCCCCCCTGCCAGGGTCCTGTCAGAGCATGTCTTCAGTGCCACAGGTGGGGTGGTCTCTGAGAAGCGGACACGGCTATCCACTGGTAGCATGGATAAGCGGGGATATAAAAGCAGGGCCGCCATCAGGGGGGGACAGGGGGGACCAGTGTCCTGGGCCCGGCCCTGAAGGGGGGCCCGGCAGTGCTTCATTTTTCGAAGAGCCCCCCTTACGAGCGCTGAAGGAAAACTAGGGAGAAGTTTAGCAGTCAGTCCGATGTGGAGTATGAAAGGGAGATGTAGTACTCACCGGAGTGCCATGCCCCGAAAGGGGGGAAGCTGAGGTGCCTACCCGCACTCTAGATATTTGGCACAGTGTGTGTGTGTAATAAAAACCTTCACAACCCTTGTTTGTATCGCTCTCCTGACAGGCTTTAGCCCCGCCCAGCTGTACAGGGAGGGAGGCACTGTGAGATAAGTAAATGTGTTCTGAACCTATGTGGTTGCCGTACCCAGAGAGTACAATGGCTGCTCACTAGTGACTATTCTTGTGATTGTAAATTGTAGTGCAGTTTTGGACTCCAGTCCTTAGGAGGGATGCAAATGAGCTGGAGAGAGTGTAGAGATGTGCAACTAAACTGGTTAGAGGGATGGAAGACTTAAATTATGAGGAGACTGTCCAGGTTGGGGTTGCGAGGGGACATGATTACACTTTACAAATATATTTGAGGACATTATAGACAAATATCAGGGGACCTTTTTACCCATAAAGAGGATCACCGCACCAGAGGCCACCCCTTCAGACTAGACTTTCATTTGAAGCAGCGTAGGTGGTTCTTCACAGTCAGGACGGTGAGGTTGTGGAATGCACTGCCGGGTGATGTTGTGATGGCTGATTCTGTTGATGCTTTTAAGAGGGGCTTGGATGATTTTTTGGACAGACGTAATATCAAAGGCTATTTTGATACTAAACTCTACAGTTAGTATAGCTATGGGCATATATGGTTTGTGTGAAAGAGTGGAGATGTGCGTGTGTGTGTGTGTGTAAGCTGGGTTTTTAATTTGGAGGGGTTGAACTTGATGGACTCTGTCTTTTTTCAACCCAATTTAACTATGTAACTATGTAACTATGCCCCTCTTACAAATCCATTCCCACATTCCCATCCAGCTTTACACCCTATATCCCCCCATCCAGCTTTACACCCTATATCCCCCCATCCAGCTTTACACCCTATATCCCCATCCAGCTTTACACCCTATATCCCCATCCAGCTTTACACCCTATATCCCCCATCCAGCTTTACACCATATATCCCCCCACAGGGCCGCCATCAGAGGGGGACAGGGGGGACAAGTATCCCTTATGAGCGCTGAAGGAGTACTGCCTTCCATACCAGCAGAATGCGGAAGTGCCGAACAGTCGAAGTCCTAGAGCAGCGGAAAGAACCAAAGTCATGAAGGAGCCGACACTGAAGTCCTGAAGCCACAAGTTCAATTCTATTGACACCAATGTGGGTTTTTTGTTTTAATCCCCTGGCCACCAATGTTTTATATTAATGTTCTATAGGCCCTGATACCAATTTTTTTAAAAAAATTATTTTTGGGGCCCCGATTTTGTTTAACTTGTAAGGGGGCCCTGGCGCCAAGGTTTTTATTTTTTTAAACATATTTTTTGGTGCCCCAATTTTTTTTAACTTGTAAAAGGGGCCCTGGCACCAATGCTTTTTTAAAAAAAAACTTTTAAGGAGGGCCCTTGTGCCAATGTTTTTAACTTATAAGGGAGCCCTGACAATCAATATGTCTGTGGGGGGGGGGTTTACTTTTTTAGTGCTGATGTCTGTGTGGTCTTTTAACTTTGATGTGGAGTGGGCAGTGTTGCTAGCGGTACTGCTGCTGCTTCTACAATTGCCGTATTAAAAGGAATGTTTTTCTGGTGGGGTCTATCAATCATTTGCTGTCCATAATATGCAATTTTTATGTTGGCGGGGCCTACTATCTACTCTTAAGTTTGTAGAAAATGTAGAGACACCTGCATTCACAGCAGAAATCCTCAAATCTTTCAAAACTATTGTTGTCACATGCCTATTGGTAATACTCATAAAGTCCTGTTGCCTCTAAGTGCTCTCTAGACACCTGAAATTGTACTGGCATTATCTTCAATGTATGCTTAAATTTAAAATCACTCATCTATTGCTGTTGCTATTGTCTGTGTCCTAATGAGGGATAAGATATGACTACTAGTCAAGTCCTGCTGAGTGCTGCCTCTAAGTCCATTTAACCAAATCCTGCTATATGTGCTTACTCTAAATGCACTCTCTAGAGAGTCTGCAATTACACAAATGAAGTCTCTAAAATGAGTGCTCTTATATGCTATGTGTGGCCTGCTGCTGCTGCTATAGCAACACTTCGCCAGGGGAAAATTCACTCAGACAATGCTAATTTACTGAGTAGTGAAGTTACTATATGTCCTGTTACTTTGGCAGAGCAAGAAAATCAATGCGAAGGTGCGATAACGTTCAATTCTGCCTAGCACAACTTCACTAGAGTTCTTGCGTTCAGACTAATTTGCATACAGCGGGAAACTATTTATGTTACATGGTGCATCTAATACATTACATTTACACTGATAACTACACATGCGAAAGGAAACTTAATACATTCAATACAGTTGTTTTAATGCCCTACACATAAAGCCACTGTAAAATAATGTGCCATATGGTAGAAAATGTATGGGGGAAACCGTGTACCTGAAAAAAACTTTTATGCCTTTTGCACCCTAACACACTAGAAAAATGAAAAAATATTACGAAGCAATGCTAGCATCTATCTCCTTCGCTAGCGAATCAATGCCTGAGCCCATTAGTAAATCAGCAAAGTGAAAGAAGACTTTAACACTGGCGAATAATTGCCAGTGCTAATCACTTCACCCTAAGTGCGCTCTCTAGAGTCATCTGCACTTGCACAAATTAAGTCTCTGAAATGGGTGCTGCCGAAAGATATCTTACATGCTGCTGTGCAGCCTGCTGCAACACTATTACCCAAGTCCTGCTGCCTTATCATCATACAAATAACACTCTCTTCAACTATTGCTAGTATTTGGTTGATAAGACCCACTCAACTCAAATTAGGCCATTGTGTGTCAAATTAGGCGCTTATGCGTCAAAGGCGATGTCACATGGGCATTAAAAAGAGGTGTCACCAGTTTAAACACCCAATGCCATAAACTTACTCCTGTAGAAGTGGAAAAATACCAGTAAGAAGATAGCAGAACCAGGCACTCTCGAACCCCAGCAGCTGAGGTTCTTTATAAAGTTCCTGCACTGGAAGGGGTACAACAACATCCCTATATGGATCCCCAGTATACAGGAACTGAAAAGGGGCAAGGGCAAAATCGTACTTCTGGAGTTAAGTGAAGAGACGGCACCGAGATTTGCTAAACGAGCTATGGGCAGAATTTTCAGTCAGTTAGAAGACCATCAGCATTAGCAGTGGCACCATTGTGTTATTTTTTTTTTTATTATTAAAAAAGTTGTTTTAACTTCTATATTTGGAGTTGTTCTCAATCTCAGTCATATTACATAGTATTTCAGATTAATTACATTTACAAATAAATATATGGTTCAGTTACATAAATATACGGTTCAATCACTTAAATATAGGGTTTATTCATTTTAATGTGGTATATAAAGCACCCTGATATTATTTGATCAGATTTATTATTAGTTGTGACTGTGTTTGTAAGCTAGTAGTAATATATAAACTATAGATACCGTCCAGAGGTAATGTAAAAAATCACAGACATTTTTTTAAGAAACTGGCAAAATGGGAGCATTTTTTTTTCTCTTCAAAAAACAGTTTTAACCTAATGGATAGGAGTCCTCTAAAATGTAGGGCATGTGTGTTGCAGTATGCTATGTGAAACATTCATTTGAAATGGTCTTCCTATTGACTCCAATGCAATTTAGCAAAACATGGCAGATTCGCTCAACATAATCAACAAGACTTGAAAGTAAGTATAAATGTTTATTTGGTAAAAAAATCTACAAAAAGCTGCAAAAAAATCGAATTTAGTTTCTCTTAAATATATAGAGTGACCAAAAATTGTTTCACGTCAATGCTAAGATTCTCAACAAGGGGGTCGTGGCCAACCATGGTGAGGAGCACAAGCACTTGCTAAATGCTCCGGACCAGAGACCTTAATTTAACCCGAAAATTAGCAATTCACCGAGAGAATTTAGATCCAAACGGGTCGTTTTTAGAATTTAGACCCAAACAGGTGTTTGCCTGCCTAATTATGGGGAAGTAAAGGCTTAAAGACCAGCGCACTACAATGTCACCATTTCTCTGCTAAACACTTGGCCAGGAAACGCGAGGTGTGGCTTAAGAAGGCGCTTAACTGGAACCAACACTAGAGGAAACAGGAGACGATTCTCTCTCTGACTCCGTGAGTAGTGCACAATCTCCGCTATTTGAATCACCAGCTCCCTCCCCTTCCCAACTCGATCAACAACATATAGATGACAATCTCCCAGTCACATATTCTAAGTGAACAACTAGGCCATCTTCAATCATCCCTACTATAACGCAGGCAGTTGCATCAGCTGTTGCACTGGCGATTAAAGAGATATAAAAAGATGTTACTGACATAGGAGAGTGAACTGATAAACTAGAGACTTTTACTGATGACATTATACAGTGTTTGGCTAATGTTGAAGAAGAAAATGCATATTTCAAGGAGGAAATAATACAATTGCGCAACCTATGCAGAGATCAGGAGAACTGGTCTGGGAGGCAGAATCTCAGAATCAGGGGAGTCCCTGAGGATATACCTGCAACTGAGCTTCTACCATATTTGAAGGGGTTATTTTCAGCCATTTGCCCAGAACGTCCACCAGAAGACTCATGGCGATTTGATAGAGCCCATCGTTCATTAGCCCCTAAACCTGCTGGAACTAAACCCCCCGGGATATAATTTTGAGCATAAAGAAGCTATAATGATGAAAACACTAAACATTACTTATATTGAGTTCCGTAACCACAGAGTACAAATTTACGCAGACATATCCCCAATCACTCTGGCTAAAAGAAGGGAGTTAAACCCAATCACGCAGAAACTCCGAGAATTCAAAATCCCTTACCGATGGGGATAACCATTCAAGTTAATAGTTACTCGATTGGGTCAAACCAATATTTTACTTCATCCCCAAGATGGACATAAATTTCTCAAGACTCTGTGACTTATTTTAAGCCCCACTTCTTTTCCATCCCAAGCTTTGAAACAGCGCTTACCTCCACCATCAACTCCACAATCGAGCAAGGTTATGGAGAAATCTCAAACCTCCAGGCTACAACTTATCCCTTCACCCCCAAGACAAAAAGGCCCACACTTCTGATATCTTCAACTACATAACGATAAAGGTTCGCTTGGTGAGATCTCTACAACAAGTAAACCTTACATCATTGCTGTGGTCCCCCCAAGACTTTGACCATGGTACCCCCATATAAAGGAACGCGATTTGTTCCATAAGAGTTCAGATATTTCTACCTGAACTTTCTATATTATGACATACTTAGATACAATTTTAATTCCTGTTACAAGTTGTGATTTATCTTGTTCACTTTATGATACTCTTTTATGCTGTCTACTTCTCTCTCACCTTAACTTTTTCTTCTTTAACCTATGACCTCAACAAACCAGAGGTAATATTTTAAGTGGTTGGAATTACTACGATTATGTATTTGATAAATTTCAATGATTAGGGTTGTCTTGATGATTTTTGTCCTTAGAAGTTGTTTATGTGACATTGTTATATGAAGAACATGGTTTGTTATATATATATGATGAAAGCTTTATCAATTGGAGGGGAGCACAACCTTAAGGTGACTTTTTCTAATTATAATTATATTTTCATTAGCATGCCCAATATAACCTCAATATGGTCAATGTAATTTCATTAAATGTCAAAGGCCTGAACAGCATCACAAATCGGTATCTAGCTTTGAAAGAACTTAAACAATTAAAAGCTGATATAGCTCTCATTCAAGAAACTCATTTTCAAACTGGCAGCTCCATTAAACTTAATTTTAAATACTATCCCAAGGCTGCTTCAGGACCTACCAAAAAAGCAGGTGTAGCTGTCCTTATTCACAAAGATTATCAAAGATTATCCCCCAAGTGTTGAGCAAACCTCCATGGATCCAAATGGGTATTATCTTATAAAAATGGGCAAATTGTTTGCCATTCCGGTGATATTTCTAAATGTTTACTTCCCTAATAGAAACCAAGTAAGATTCTTAAAAAGACTTACTTCTAAGATTCAACAATTTTCATGCAGCTATTATTATCATGGGAGGGGATTTCAATATGCTTTACTCCCAGGCAACTAACCCCCAAGCTCATGCAAAGTCGAAATCTTTTAGGCAGATAATATGACAAGCATCTTTATTTGATGCCTTGCGAATTAACCATCCCACAGCACGTCAATATTCTTTTTATTCTTCAATCTATAAATCCCACTCCCGGATAGATGAGTTTTTTATGTCTCAACTCTGCCTACGTCTTCCATTTACGACAGATTTGCTCCCTATCACTTGGTCAGACCAATACTTTTAAGGATTGATTTCACCAATCCACCTCCTAGAAAAACCCACTGATGCCTGTATGAAACCATTCTCCATAATCAAAATATATTCAATCAGATTGAAACAGATCTTAAAAATTATTTTCAACTAAATGAAGGCACCGTACCCTCCTAACCAACCCTCTGGGAAACCCATAAGGATACTATTAGAGGACAATTCATATCTCTGGTCTCCCATCTAAATAAAAAACATGCTGGGGCTTACAATACTTTACAAATGCGACTGCATAACTTGGAAAATCAATATGACACTTCAAAATCAGATCTGTTACTCCCTCAAATTTTTGAATTACGCAAAGCATTGGCCTCTCTGAAACACAAAGAGGTAGAAAATGCTATCATATGGACAAGGCAGTCCTACTATGAAAAGGGAGATAAACAACAAACATTATTAGCACGAAAATTGAAGGATCAAATAGCACAAACTAAAATCACTGCTTTAAAAACATCTCAATTCTATACATACTGTGTTTATAGCTTACCCATACAACAAATAGCCACTCCGCATCATTTCTATCACATTACCCAATTCTTAACTAACTTAGCACTCCCTAAGTGTTCTCAAAAGGATTTACAAACTTTAAATGCTGAAATCACCAGTGAAGTATTATCCACCCTGAAAAATATGCCAAATGGGAAAACGCCATGCCCAGATGGGTTTCCATATAAATATTATAAACTTTTTTTCACATATTCTCACCCCCTATCTAACTAAACTTTTTTAATCAATATCTAACAGATACCTAGATACCCACATAAAACCTGACTTCTTTCTTAACACTAATTCCCAAAGCAGGGAAGGATCACACCTTATGCTCTAATTATAGACCTATAGCACTCCTCAACACTGACGTACATTAAATCTTATTGAAATCATTAAACACCAAAAAAAAAACCTCACTAATTTTAAGCCTTGATGCAGAGAAGGCATTTGATACCTTACAATGGCCCTACCTGTTTTCTCTTTTGCAACACTTGAATTTATCAGGCCCTTTTTTACAGGCACTCCACAATTTATATAGCAACCCACAGGCATATTTAAAATTACCTGGGATGGCGCAAAAACCAATTTCAATAAAAAATGGGACCAGACAAGAATGCCCCTTATCTCCTTTATTATATGCTCTTAGCATAGAACCTCTGGCGGCAGCAATTAGAGATAATCCAGACATCTCGGGCATTACTTTTGGGCATATGCAATCTGTTTGCAGATGATGTTTTACTAACATTGGCTAAACCTATGACTTCACTTCCTAATTTGCTTAAATTGTTGGACCAATATAGTATCTTATCTGGCTATAAACTAAACTGAAGCTCTATCGATCAATATACCAAGCACAACATTGGCCCTTCTTAAACTTAATTTACCTACAACTGGAGGAGAGAATCCCTTACATACTTGGGCATACAAATCCCATCTGACTCACGTCATTTATATAACTGCAATTTTACACCATTGATGCAAACCACCAAGAGGATGCTTCAAAAATGGTCTTCATGTTCTATTTCATGGTTTGGAAGAATTGCAGCTATTAAGATGTGTATTTTACCTAAATGCCTATATTTATTTGAGACTTTATCAATACCATTCCCATCAAAGACTTTCAAATCTGTACAAAGCATGTTCCATAATTTTATATGGAACCAACGTAGATATCGGATTCCCCAATCAGTTTTAACAACTCCTCCATTGCTCGGAGGATTGGGAGTACCCTTGCTAAGAAAGTATTATGATGCAGCACAAATCTGTCAAATCTTAGAGTGGTCACACTGGATCCCCAGCACTATTTGGGGCCTCATCAAGTGCTGTAGTGGATGACATTCATATAAACTCCCTCATTTGGTCACCACAAAGCCAAACTGGAAACGATACACAACTGCTATCCACCACAAATCTAACTTTATGCATCTGGAAAATGGTTTAGCGCCCAAATGGTTGCTAAATATAATACATCTAAAAAAAAACAGCTTTTCAACCAGATTTGAAATCCTCCTTTTACACCAGATGGTTGAATACTAATTCTCCCAGAGTTGGAGATCTGATGGATCAACAAACCCAAAACATTATTTCACTACAAGAGATACAAGACAGATCACCAACTAGTAAACTGTTGCTGTTTTTTTTCAACTACATCACTTTCTGACTCCATGTTATATATCAGCAATGGCCAAACCTTCAACCAAATTTGAAAAACTAGCAATTAAGGGCCTTCCTCAAAAGGGCCTCATTTTATCTATCTACAAACTATTGCTTTAGCCCCACTCAGATCTTCCATTAACACACGCCTATATGGCCAAATGGAATTCTCTTTTACCATATCCACTAACTCAAGATGACTGGGATGCTATATGGTCCAACGCATAAAAGATGGTGACATGTACTAGACAAAGAAAGCAAATTTACAAAGCGCTAATGTTTTGGTACCACACACCAGACAAACTCCATAAATGGTCTCAGAATGTCCCTCTACTTGTTGGAGGAACTGTGGAGAACAGGGCACTTTACTCCACATATTTTGGCACTGCCCACTTATTCAACCTCTCTGGAAAGAAGTCCACAATTTGTTAAACCATCTGCTGGGATACATAGTACCCTTTGCGATTCCAACTTTTCTCTTAGGAAAACCTTTCCAAAAGACTCATAAAAATACTCAAACCTTAATCAATAAGGTATTAATGGCAACCCATATAGCAATTGCTTTGCAATGGAAATCTGCAACAATCCCACCATTGTCTGATATAAAAAAGAGAGTTAACAGCAATAGACTTTTCAAATCCAGAATATTCTTCTTGCAAAATTGGTCTGATAGATATCTCAAGATCTGGACTATGTGGGAACTAAAAGGATATGCAACTCCATAAATCCCCAACCATCCACATAAAGCATTACCCAACCTAGGTCAACATTTAATCCAATAATTCATGGTAATCCATCTATTCTGGAGACTAACATCTTTGACTACCAGAAAGAACATTGGGGCAAGACAGGACTCCCATATAATACATTATATATTGCATTAATACTGACTAACCTTACTGTTACCATAATATGATGTCACTCTCATACTATATACCGCATATCAAGACAACCAATTGTTAAACTTCTTTCCTTTCCTTTTCTTATACCATCTCCGTATTTATGATTAATTTTGTATAAAATCAATTTTTGTTATTTTTCTTGTAAACCTTCAATAAAAAATATAAGTTACAAAAAAAGATTCTCAACAAAAGCAAAATTTGCATCAAACCAGTTTTGCAAATTTGTCAGCAAAGGGAAATGCAAGAGATTGCTCATCACTGACTGCTACATACTTAAAATTGGAAGTAGTAACATTACTCCCATATCCCATTTGGCATGGCCCAAACAGGACTCCACAGAGAGAGGAATGGAATTTTGTTCTTTATACTGATAGTTACATAGTAACATAAAGTTACATAGTTAAATTTGGTTGAAAAAAGGTCCATCAAGTTCAACCCCTCCAAATAAAACCCAGCATCCATACACACACATCCTTCCATCCTTACTGTAGGGATTAGCCCAGTAACGGGATACCGGTGACTCCCTGGATGAGTACACTGAATAAATCAGGCACAGTAGAAGGATGGGTCTGAGTGAAATACACGTGTGGGTTTTTTAATTTAAACGGCACTGTTTACACCATTAAGAGGTGGATTAAACATAAAAAGGAAAAAATCAACAAAACAGCAAAATAAACCCTTGCCAGCTTGGCAGCTAACTATACATTCAGGCTTCCCTGACTATCAGGCCGGAAACAACCTTGCATTGCTCTGGTCTCTATGTTATCAACAGCAGTCTTTTACCACACACAAATAAACGTTTGGTATTTCACCCAAGATCCCCAAAAGGTTGCTTACCTAACAAAACAAATCTTTCACCGCACTCCCCAGCCTGATATCTCACGTCAGAACTGGTTCCAGGGTGGAGCGAATGCCCTTGCAGGCTGGGAATTCTTATAGCAACCTGGATCAGCAGATTAGAGTCTGCTGAGCTCGTTAACTGGCCCACGAGCTGACTGCATTACCAGAAACTGAGAGCAAATTGTTCAAATCTGGGACAGACATACACACCATCCTGCACAAATCCACAAACCTTTACTGACCTGCTGTCACATACCCCCCCTCTTGTTTCAACCCAGAGGTAGGAACACATGCCACTAGGTATGAATGAACGCGAGACAGAGCATCTACATTAGCCATTTTAGAACCAGGACGGTGTCTAACTGTAAAACTAAATTCTTGTAAGGCTAGGAACCACTGGTTAACCTTACTGTTGGTCTCTTTGTTCTGGGCCATCCATTTTAAGGGAGCATGATCTGTAATTAAATCAAAATGTTTCCCTAATAAATAGTATCTCAGAGAGTCTAGGGACCATTTTATCGCTAAGCATTCTTTTTCAATTGTTACATAATTCTTCTCATGATCATTCAACTTCCGGCTAAGGAAAACTATGGGATGTTCCTCCCCATTTTGCACTTGTGACAAAACTGCCCCTAATCCAACATTCGAGGCATCAGTTTGAACGACAAACTCTCGGGAGAAATCAGGGGAATATAGCACTGGCTGGCTAGACAGAGCCTGTTTTAGGGTTTCAAATGATTTTTCGGCCTCTGGGGACCACTTAATCATGACTGAATGTTTACCTTTAGTCAAGTCTGAGAGGGGAGCCGCTAAGGTGGCAAAGTGAGGAATAAAACGACGGTAATATCCAGCAATCCCCAAGAAAGCTCGAACCTGTTTTTTGTTATTAGGGCGGGGCCAGTTTTGGATTGCCTCAACTTTATTGATTTGAGGTTTTATCACACCCCTCCCGATGATGGTATACCCCAAATATTTGGCCTCCTCAAGGCCAATAGCACACTTCTTGGGGTTGGCTTTGAAATTTGCCTCCCGCAAAGCATCTAACACAGCTTGAACTCTTGGAAATGAGTAGCCCAATCAGCACTATGGATAATAACATCATCCAAGTAGGCAGCAGCATATTTTTGGTGAGGCCTAAGGATTTTATCCATTGCCCTCTGAAAAGTAGCTGGAACATTTTGTAATCCAAATGGCATCATGCGATAATGGTATGCCCCATCTGGAGTTACAAAAGCTGTTTTCTCTTTTGCTCAGAGAGAGGTATCTGCCAGAACCCCTTGGTTAGATCTAATGTAGTCATATAACGGGCAGATCCCAGACGGTCGATCAATTCATCGATTCGAGGCATGGG
>CM044441.1:80665508-80694678 GCA_024363595.1 Xenopus borealis
GGACAGACATACACACCATCCTGCACAAATCCACAAACCTTTACTGACCTGCTGTCACATTACATACATTATATTATAAATGGCTGCTTTAAAGGGGTTGTACAATTAACTTTTAGCATGATGTAGAGTATGATATTCTGAGACAATTTGCATTTGGTCAAATTCAATTTTTATTAGTGTTTATTTTTTATTATTTAGCTTTTTGTTAAGTAGCTCTCCAAAATTTCCGCAGCTACGTGGCTGCTAAGGACCAAATTATCCTAGCAACCAGACTGATTTGAATCAGAGACTGATATATGAACAGGTGGAAATATTATGATATCAAATATATTAGAGAAGTCAAGAGAATAACAGCATTCAAGACTGCTCTGATCTTCAAGACTGGAAAACTTTTTTCCACCATTGCAATTTCTCTCAGTAACATTTTATTTTTACTGCTGTTTCCTTTTATTTTCCTTTTTGGAATAAGATGAATTTGGTAGCCAAGTGAACTGCAGTAACCAGTGCACACCATTCTTTTTTATTCTCTTTGTGCAGAAAATCCTGAATGACATTCATCTTGAATGTCATTTAAGTGAACTTGAATAACATAAACTGACATTTTAGGCCCTAGTTTATATTAGGACAATATGCTGAACCATCTTATATCAAGTAGTTGCACCTGACATGGTTGAATCTCAAACACCTTTTTATCTCTCTTGCTTGTCTAGAAGCTACATCATGTCATGTACTCCCTTGTACTATTTTATTATCTACTAGAAGCATCCTCTCTGAAATGGTACAACTATTATCTACTTGGAGCATCCTCTCTGAAATGGTACACATGTATTTTTCTAATCTCAGAAAACTCCAGTACAGGTTATCCAGAGTGCTCTGGACCATGGGTTTTCCAGATAAGGAGGCTTTGTTAGCTAAAAATTATCTATACATTAAATAAACCCAATAGGATTGTTTTGCCTCCAATTCAGATTAATTATATCTTAGCTGGGATGAAGTACAGGGTAATGTTTTATTATTATTATTATTATTATTACAGTGACAAAGGAAATAGTTTTCAAAAATGTGAATTATTGAATTAAAATCCATAATGATCCGCAGCACTCCCTTATATTCTTAAAACGCCTTTATTGCAGCATATAATATGGCACAGCAACGTTTCGGATCTCCTGGTCCTTTCTCAAGCTGACAAAGTTTAAAAACCACAGACATGTGACGCCCTTAAATACCCAAACTACCACAAGCCCCCTAGTGGTTATAATATATCAAAATTACTTTGTTTTTAACAACTATGTAGTAACAGACCAGAATAACATAGTAACATCTGTAATAGGACAATTTGCCACAAATATTTCATCAATAATTACACTGTATCCAGAGTGCTTTACCAAAATAGTTGAATGACAGAATACCAATACAGCACAATAATTTCAATCTTCAGACACCATGACATGGACTTATAACATAAATAGCACACTTAGCTGGTGTTGCTTCATCTATGTATTCTTTTTGAAGCCACTAGAAAGCAAAATGGCATATTAAAATCTTCTTTACAAAATTTACAAACATTAAAATACATAAAAGATACCTATAACAGAGAATATAATTCATATTCCGTATTTAATCCTCCAGGCATGAGGGTACCTAGTTTCTTAATCCATCTGGCTTCACATTTTAACAATAATTTTGCTCTATCTATGAATTTGTTGTAAAATTTGAAAACACAGTTGGGAAACAGAATGACCTGCATCTACAAAGTGTTCTGCCACCGGGTTCTGTTTGAATTTTCTTTTTATATCATATTTGTGCTCTCCAATCCTTTCCTTAACTTGTCTAGTAGTCTGTCCAATATACATCAATCCACAAGGACATTTAATTGCATAAACTGCATAAGTTGATAGACATATATAATATCCTTTTATCTTAAATTTCCTGCCATTTTGTGGATGATATATACTGTCACCTTTTATACAACTGTTACAGTGTCTACAGGAGAGGCATGGAAAAGTTTTTTGGGTGCATAATGTACCCTGTCGTAATATTCTCCCTGCCCCAACATCAGCTGTTACCAATCTATCTTTTAAGTACTGGGCTCTTTTATATGATAATAAAGGTGGATGCTGGAACTCCAGTGTGTTCGGACAAGACACCTTTAAGAAATTCCAATGTCTATTTATTACTTTACCCACTTCTTTAGATAGAGTATTGTAATTGCTAACAAACGCTAATCGTTTACATTTTTTAGCTCTTTTCTTTGGTAACTGGGTCATTACTTCCCCTTTATATTTTTCTAAAGCTTTTAATGGGTAGCCTCTAACACTTACCAGAAAAAATGCTATTCTGGATCTAGTGATCTCAAATGACCCAGAACTTATAGCAAATGTGCAAGTCATTGAACCCCTGGGTAATAGTGACCATAATGTTATTTCATTTAATGTCTGGTGCAAAAAACAAATATATACTGGGGCAACTAAAACCATGAATTTTGGAAAAGCTAATTTTAGTGCCTTCAGGGCTGCCCTTCAGAGTATTGATTGGGGCATTATGTTTTCAGCTAAAACCACAGAACAGAAATGGTTGTCATTTAAAATGATATTAAATCATTACTGTTCTCAATTTATTCCCTTAAGGAGTAAATGTAGAAGCTCTAAGAATCAGCCTATGTGTCTTAATACAGATGTAAAAAAGATAATAGGAAAGAAGAAAAAGGCATTTAAAAACTACAAATCTGTTGGGACAGAAGCTGCATTTAATGAATATAAACACTGTAATGAATGTTGTAAATCAGTAATCCGGAAGGCAAAGAAAGGAAATGAAGAATTAATTGCGCCGCAGGCGAAAAATAATCCTAAAAAGTTTTTTAAATATATTAATAGTAAAAAGATGCACGTTGAGAGTGTTGCTCCATTAAATAATGGTACCAGTATGGTTGTATACAATAGAGTCTGAGTTCCCAGGCTCTATTCATAGATGCACTGACTCAGCTCAATCTAGTCAGTGGCTGACTCAGGATATGATTCATAAAGCTTTGATAAAAATTAATGTAAACAAGGCGCCAGGGCCTGATGGTATACATCCATGGGTTCTAAGAGAGCTTAGTTCAGTTTTAGACCATCACCTATTTCTGATTTTCTCAGATTCACTTTCATCTGGTATGGTGCCTATGGATTGGAGGAAAGCTGATGTCATCCCAATATTTAAAAAGGGATTACAATCTCAGCCTGGCAATTATAGGTCAGTAAGTTTGACATCTGGGGTGGGCAAATTATTTGAAGGCTTTTTAAGGGATCACATTCAAAATTTTGTCCTAGGGAATGGCATTATGTGCAGCAATCAGCATGGCTTTATGAAGGATAGGTCATGCCAGACAAATTTGATTGCTTTTTATGATGAGGTAAGTAAGATGCTGGACAGTGGGGGGGCAGTAGATGTGATATATTTGGATTTTGCCAAAACATTTGATACCGTGCCCTACAAACGACTGCTTTCTAAACTAAGGTCTGTTGGGCTTAAGGAAGTCATTTGCACATGGATAGGGAACTGGCTACAGGATCGGGTACAGAGGGTGGTTGTTAATGGTACATTCTCTACTTGGAGTAAGGTTCTTAGTGGGGTCCCTCAGGGCTCGGTGTTGGGTCCACTTTTATTTAACTTGTTCATTAATGACTTAGGGGAGGGTGTTGTAAGTAATGTATCAGTGTTTTCGGATGACACAAAACTATCCAGCCCAATTAATTCCATCCAGGATGTGGCATCCTTGCAACAGGATCTTGACAAATTGGGCAGATAATTGGCAAATGAGATTCAATATTGATAAATGTAAAGTCATGCATCTGGGATGTAAAAATATTCAAGCTACTTATACCCTTAATGGGACTGCACTAGGCAAATCCATTATGGAAAAGGACCTTGGAGTCCTTGTAGATGATAAACTTGGCTGTAGCAAGCAGTGCCAGGCAGCAGCATCAAGTGCCAATAAGGTCTTGAGCTGTATTAAAAGGGGCATAGATTCACGGGAGGAGGGGGTCATTCTTCTACTTTATAGAGCACTTGTAAGGCCACATATAGAATATGCCGTACAGTTGTGGTCTCCCTCACTCAAACAGGACATTATTGTATTAGAGACGGTACAGAGAGGGTCAACTAAGCTGGTTAAAGGTATGGAAAATCTTAGCTATGAGGAAAGACTGGCCAAATTGGGGATGTTCACGCTGGAGAAGAGGCGTTTAAGGGGTGATATGATAACTATGTATAAATATATAAGGGGATCATATAATAATCTCTCTAATGCTTTATTTACCAGTAGGTCTTTCCAGATGACACAAGGTCACCCATTCCATTTAGAAGAAAAGAGGTTCCACTTAAATATTCGGAAGGGGTTTTTTACAGTCAGAGCTGTGAAGCTATGGAATTCTCTCTCTGAAACTGTTGCACAGGCTGATACATTAGATAGCTTTAAGAAGGGGTTGGATGGCTTTTTAGCAAGTGAGGGAATACAGGATTATGAAGATAGCTCATTATACAAGTTGATCCAGGGACTAGTCCGATTGTCTTTTTGGAGTCAGGAAGGAATTTTTTCCCCCTCTGAGGCAAATTGCAGAGGCTTAGGATGGGGTTTTTTGCCTTCCTCTGGATCAACTAGCAGTTAGGCAGTTAAAATAAAAAAAAAAAAAAAAGGTTGAACTTGATGGACGCAAGTCTTTTTTCATCCTAACTTACTATGTTAACTTATTTTCCATCTCATCCAGTCTTTCTTTTAAAGTCTCATCATCTGATACTATTCTCTTTACATGAGAAAACTGAGATTTCGGTACAGATCTTTTCACATTTGCTGGATGAAATGAATAATATAGTAAAAGTGTGTTCTTGTCTGTAGGTTTAACATATAAGTCAGTAGATAGGTCTCCATTCTTATAAACCCATATATCCAAGAAATTAACTTGCAGTAAATCAACATGAGATGTAAATTTTAGTGAAGTGGTGTATTGATTTAACTCACCCAGAAACGCGATTAGGGTCGAGTGTGGCCCCTCCCACAGCATAAAGACATCATCAATATAGCGCCACCAGCACTTACAGTGTTGAATGAATCCTAAATTTTGGTACACAAACTTGTCTTCAAAATTGTTAACATAAATATTTGCATGCGTAGGGGCCACATTCGATCCCATCGCCATTCCACAACATTGTATGTAGAATTCATCCTGAAACAAAGTAATTTTGTTCAAGTACAATTTTAAGGAGAGAGATGACCAAACGTTTTTGGGCTCCATCCCAACAGGGGTCATTATTGAGGCACTGTTCCACTGCTGCAATACCACACTGGTGGGGAATATTGGTATACAGACTTTCTATGTCAAGTGTGACTAAGTATAGTTCTTCACTCACACCCAACACCCAACAGCTCAAACTGTTGTGCAGATGCCACAAAACTAATATTATTTGCTGTTATGCATGACTGGGTGAGATAAAAATGTATACTATTTTGTTATTATATGTTTTAATGTTAATGAAACACTGCTGCTTTATCCTGAAATAAGTTAGACACAATTATCTAAGCTAGTGTGAATCATCATTGAGTAATGCACATGAATATTTTCACTTTAAAACATGGACAAGCATATTAAATACATGTCATTATCATGGAAATTACAATAAATCTTAATTGAAACTGTTTTGTTCCTAGAAAAGATTTAGCAACAACAATATTTCTTATGTAACATTCACTCTAGAAACACCATTTCACAATTCCTATGTTTTGAGCTTTAATTTAAAAGGTTACTGCAAGGATAAATTCTAACAAAGGATGTTTAGCTAGTGCTAATATACCATTTTAATTTTCAAGAATTTTAAAGCTGGAACATAATGTTTTGGCCAAAGAAATACCTGACACCTGAGTACTACCTCAATACAAAACACGTTGGGGTAGATTTATTAATCTGTACCCATCAATGTTCTGGCCAAAAATGAGTTTTTCATCAGTCATTTTCTCACTTTCTCCAAAAAAGTGTTTTTTTTTCTTTCCATCTATGGGTTTTCAACAAAAATGTAAAGCTTGTCCAGTTTTTGGTGGCTTTGGCTCAGTCTTTAGTTTTTTGTTCAGGCACTATTTTTAATTAAGTTGGTTGCCTGACCATGGATGGACAAGGATGACAAAATCTGGCCCTAAAAATACTTTCAAAATTTCACTTTTTCTGCAGTGACATGCCCAGAATCAGATGTTATGGAAATATTTTCCCCCGAATCACAATTTTAAGGGCTAAATATACAGACTGACATATCCAGAACTGCCTTTGAAACAACAGAAGTCCCACAGTTCGCCATTGCATTCTAAAGTACAACTTAGTCAGAAGGCTTGTGTTTTCAGATTTTTGTGGCCACCAGAATACAGTGATTTAAAAATGAAGATATAGTGTATAACAGGATAGACATAACAGGAGAAATATTTACAATACATTGGTATACACATTTTTCCATAAACATGTAAGATGTGTACGCCTAGAAGAAATACTGAAAAATACAATAAAAATACGTTTGTTTCTTCAAAGTAAACTGTACATTGGGCATTTTTAACCTTGCAGCAATCGAGAAGAGAAGCCCTTTTATTTTTACATCTGCATAAAGTAGGAAAAAGTCTGAGAAGCCTGTTGGCTATTATTTCAGGCAAGGAAAAGGCAGATGTGATTTTTACATAACTTGTTTAATTGCTGGAACAAAAACTGTTCTCTTCATATGTATTTTATTATGCTCTGCACAGCATTCTTTGTAAACTCAGCATATTGATTAGGACATGTCAGATTCAATTTAAAAACATCTAAATAACCACCTGGTGAGATATGACCCAAGGAATACAGTATGTATAATAAAGACTGGGCAAGGAATAATTTACATAATTTACATAGAATTATAAAAGTTGAGCAGTGTACAGCATTAAGTGATGTCCTTTACCCTGAAAACAGAAAGTTAAGTTCCAGGCTGTGTGTTGACTCCTTTATGTCAAGTATGTGCCTATTTAAAATTATTTCAATAATTCATTCAATTGTCATCCAGTGACGTGCGCTATATTAAAGTGAAGTAAACACTATGAGGCACATTTACTAATGGTCAAAGTGAATTTTCAAATCAAATTCAAATTTGACTCACGAATAGCCCGAAATTCGATTTGAATTGAAAAAAATATGAAAGTTTTCATTTCGAAGTACTGTCTCTTTAAATAACTTAAAATTTGCCACTTCGCCACCTTAAAGATGCCTAATTGCCATTGCAGCCTATGGGGGACCTCCTGGAACTTTTCCTGCAAGAGTAAACCCCCTTTCATCCATTAGACACAGCACACTTGGCTCTTAAAAAATCTCTCACACCAAACACTGGAAATTATGCTACTCAGACTATGGACACTTTTATCACAATTGTGCAAGCACAATTCCATTAATTTTGATGCATTGCCCACTGTTGCCCTTAAAGAAGAATCAAACCTGTAATAATAAAAAACCCTCCCCTAGATAGACCACCTCCTCCCCCAGCCTACCTGCCACCCCCCCCACACCCCCCCCTGGGCAAATGCCCCTAATTTTTTACTTACCCCTTCTGCAGATTCGGGCCACGGGAATTCACAGCAGCCAACTTTGTTCTTTGGTCTTCTTAGGAAGTTTTTTCTACTACAGGTTTGGTTCTCCTTTAACCCTTAAAGGAGAACTAAACCTTAACTAAAGATTTAGTCGCAACAAAGATGAAGACGCAATGCTGTTTTTCAAATGGTGTACCTAAAGTACCTCCAGATTTTTATTTTGGCTACTTTTCCTCACAATAAAAATCTGGAGGTACTCTAGGTACACCATTTGAAAATCAGCATTGCATCTTCATCTTTGTTGCTACTGTTTGTACTTCACGCTGGGTCACGTGATCTGAAAATACGCTGGGCTGCAAGCTGTGCAAAGTATCATGAGTGTATTTGAATTGTTTCATATTGTAACTAAAGATGTAGGCTAGAAATTATGTACATTATGGTTTTGGGCTTCTGTATCAACTCAAGATAACCACAGCCCTTTAGCAGGGAAGATATGTGCCTCTGAATGTGCCCCCGTAGCTCCCCATCTTCTTTTCTGCTCATTTACTGCACATGCTCTGTACAGCTGTCACTTATATACAGTACACATACAATATAAATGTCACAATATGCTATTGAAAAGCTTTAGGTTGGTGCAATAAATTCAGTATATAAAATATGGCATTTTTAGACATATGTAGCGCTTTAGTAAATTGAGTGCACCTTTCTCCGACTATGAGCTCCACTCCCAATATGTTGCTCTGGATGAGACCTTAAATTAGGGAGTAAGGCATCGCAACAATGAGGAGGCAGGGTGTAGTGCAACTGTAACTGTATTCAGGGTGCAAATAATTAGGTGCCAGTGGTTCTTGTAACTTAACCAAAGAACATATTTATTGACATACAATCCTGGAGTGTACAGCAATCACATCAGCACATACAGGATCAACAGTGGATAGGCAATACTCACAGCACCTTTGGACAGAGACTGTCCCCTTCACACATGGGAGACAAAGTATATACAGCCTTGAGGAGGTACACCCAGCAGCCTTTTCTCTAAGTGGAACCTGAGGAGACACTTATAATCCTAGGTCTGTACACTTAGTCCCTACTCTGGGCAATTAGTACCCGGGATCTTAATCCCACTCACAATCCTTTTAGGAGCCTCAAACTGCTCAGATAAATAATCCTAGCTATCTGTCACTCCTAGAGTGACCTATAACGGTGAGTAGCCTATCTATACTAGACCTGACATGTCTAGGCTCCACTTGAGCTCTGCCTGCCTGCTCAGGCCAGAGCCAGCACAAGAAGTACACTGAAAGCATGGCTCACAGTGCTTTTATACTTTAGTACAGTGACATCTACTGGTCACTGTGAGTAACAACAAGAGGCATGGATTAGAGCAGAAAGTGTTCCCCCTCCTATCTGTATTTTATGACCCACTTAGGTGTTTATAACACTTGCGGACTGCTTGCTAAATATACTGGGAGGTTAATTTACCAGTCCCCTACAACTAAAAAATAATAATTTAGGTTTAGTTCTTCTTTAAGGTATTTCCCTGATTATAATGGCTATAACAAGCTTTACTACTCTGGATTAACTTTTTTAATTGATAAAATTAACAATGGACTTGCGTACTAAAATTTTACCCAGAAGTCCAGAGATATGAATGGGAAACTTTATTGGAGTGGAGAATACAAGCTAACTTTCTTAACACACAGGAAATTTTATCAGAAGTAAATTAAAGGAAATTCAAGGGATTATAATTGCCTGATAGCCAAGGCTGGTGTTCATATTAGCAGAAAACTGCACCAGTCTTAGGTACTTCTGTAGCGCACCACGTGCAATAGAGTAAAAAGCTTAGGTAATTATCCCACTGCCCTCCGAGTCCCTGACATAGGGGTGAGCCATACCAAGTAAGCAAAACTTCTTGTTTGAATAGGCTATGCCCTGTCCTGCTCAAAGACTAGGGATGGTGCGAACTGTTCGCCGGCGAACTTGTTCGCGCGAAAATCGGGTGTTCGCGCTCGCCAGAAGTTCGCGAACGTCGCGCGACGTTCGCCAATTTGGGTTCGCCTTAGTTGGCGCTTTTATTTTGCCATTTCTCCCCCAGACCAGCAGATACATGGCAGCCAATCAGTAAGCTCTCCCTCCTGGACCACCCCCACACCCCCTGGACCACTCCCCTTCCCTATAAAAACCGAAGCCCTGCAGCGTTTTTTCACTCTGCCTGTGTGTGCTGAAGAGATAGTGTAGGGAGAGAGCTGCCTGTTAGTGATTTCAGGGACAGTGGATAGTAAGTTTGCTGGCTAGTAATCTACTGTACTTCAAACAACTGCCATCTAGCTGTGTGAGCTTGTTCACATTCTGTCTAAATATCCATAATATTACCCTCTCCAGAAAAAGCACCTGAGTGACTTTTTTCAAGCAGCCATAATATATTTTATGTAATCCGTATCCACCGCTGTAGTAGTGTATACGTTGACCTTGTAGGCATTATTTGCCCTGTAGGCATTATTTGCCCAGTGTGTTCTTCAAACAACTGCCATCTAGCTGTGTGAGCTTGTTCACATTCTGTCTAAATATCAATAATATTACAGTGTCCACAACCACCACCTGAGTGACTTTTTTCCCTTTACAGCACAAAACGCAGCGCTGTGTCAACAATGGATTTTTCAGATACATTTTTGCCCTTGATCCCCCTCTGGCATGCCACTGTCCAGGTCGTTGCACCCTTTAAACAACTTTAAAATCATTTTTCTGGCCAGAAATATCTTTTTTAGCTGTTAAAGTTCGCCTTCCCATTGAAGTCTATGGGGTTCGCGAACCGTTCGCGAACCGTTCGCAAATTTCCGGAAGTTCACGAACTTTTTTTCGGCGGTTCGTGCCATCCCTATCAAAGACTGTTCAATAACTACACAAACCCCAACCACTCTGCATCAAGAAATCATCACATGTAATAGAAACTGGTAGAATTGTAAATGGAAGATTCTTTTGCATCTGTTAAACTGCTGGCCTAGGAGGACGCTGAAGTAAATTTATCATACATTACTTATTTAATAAATAATCTTTGTTATTGCTGTGTTACAGCTCCTTTCATGATTTAACAAAACATTGATAATAACTTGATCTCAATTATATAACCAACAGTTAAAAAATAACATTATTTGACCCTCTAACCATCAAACCTTGAGCATTATGTTTTTTTCATACATACATTGAAATTATGCATCAATTAGTTTTCATATAAATTACCCCAGTGTTGGGCATCTTTTTTTTTTTTTAACAGATTCCTGGTAAGACCATCTTGGGATCTTGGTTATGGTTTGTAGTCTTGGGCTCCAGGCTTTTGAAAGGATATAAATGAAATAGAAAGTTTTAGAAATGTCCAATTACACTGATAAAAGTAAAAAAGCATGATAAATAAATAGCCTAATCTTTATTTGTATGTGGATATGATGACTTATATGTTATAGAACCCTACAGACAGGTAGCCTGGGATCTTTTTTAACAAAAAAGGAAACAAAAGACCATTCCCTTTAGACTTCAGACACAGAATTTTCACCTGAAAAACATTATGCAGATCTTGGATATGTTCTTGGAAAGGCAAAATATCCAGGGCTACAATAAGTTTTGTGCAGGTATTTTTGCATGTGTGTGTATCTACAGAAAATGGTGTATGTTGTTTCTACCCTTTCCTATAGTGGAGTCATGATGATGGATCACATGGAAGGGATGAAGAACATGGATGGTTGTCACTTTTGTAACCCAAATGAACTATATAACTCTATTATTATCAAATTAACTATGTAACTCTGTAAACTAACTGCGTTGGTCTACTGCTTACATTTTATTCACTGTTATCACTTAGTCTATGAGGTAAATGCTAAAATTGTCTTTTCTTCCACTTCTGGCCCATTCTATTTTGATTTTCTTTATCATTTACTTTAGCTTCATTCCTCTCTTTAGCCATTTTCCTTTCTCATTCTTTCAGCCATTATAACCTCGTTATCCATTATCTTTGTGTTCCTTCTGTACAATATTTATATATTCTATTGTTTTCATTTTCCGCCCCTTCTTTCTAATATATTGAACAACATTTAGTTGTTATTTGTTCTTCCAGTTAATACTCTTGTCATTGAACCCTTTACCTTAATTTGTGTTCTGGTTTTACATATGTTTCTCCCCAACTCTCTTTTTTTAGTGTTTTCTCATTACAATGGAGCAGATGTGCATTTAAAACACAAAAATATAAGTTTACTTCTGTATGTTGTGACCAGTAGATGATATTTAGAGGGGAGGAATCTAAACATGCACATTTGCAAAAAGGTAGGTACTTCAAAGACCAGTTGTTGTTGGTGTCTTTTTAAGCAGGAATTAAAAAATATTCTTTCGTTTAACAAATTATAATTATATGCATATTTACATCTACTTTATTTAATATTTGGGGAAAATAGAGGGTTTGACACATGTAAAGAGTGAAAAGTCTGCATATGAAAAGTAGTTCAGACATTAACTTGTTATTTGTGTGTTCAGATATGTTCCTTGACATATGGCATTTAAATACCTGTGATTTCCTATAGTTATGTTAACTGTACTTTTTGTTCTCTTGTCTATGTATTAAAAATCAGATCACAGAATGTTCAAAGCAAGGAGTGTATTATTCCTACCAACTATTCCTCTCATGTATTGAAAAAGGAAGAGTGGGTGAAGGGGTAAATATGATAACATCACTTTAATATACAAGTAGAACTGTACAGAATGAAAGAAGCCTTCCACATGGATTAGCAATAGCTTCTCTATTCTAATATACATAATTCTTCATCTTACTGAACCAGACATTCAGATATCAACATGACATCAGCATTGAGCATAAAAGAGGCCATTAAACATTGATCCAACTGCAAATGACAGATCTGTCAGATTTTATCATGTGATTGATAGGTTGGTAGAATACATTCTAGCCTTATGCTACATTCATTTATAACATTATTTACCATATAAAACCAATAAAAAAACCTTTTTTGCTTTTAAATCCAACGTTTGCGGATGTTGAGTTTATACCAGATACGTGAAACTTTATTATATATTGTAATATTTCTGTTTTTCTTTATGTTAACATTAATGTAATCTAACAGACAAACATCTCAGCTTACTTATACATTTCCCCCATTATGCATGTAATCTTTTGCACTTTATAACTGAGGTTCACACTTTTACATCACCAATGCTTTAGAAGCTCTGAGTAAGATAGTTTATAGTTTTGTGGATGGATTCATTCTTTTTTTTTTCTTTGCATGCCTTAAGACAGAAAAGTGGCCAGTTGGAGGCTTTGTGATGTGAGTTGAACCTCTAGGTGCATCATGTAAAAAAAACTTAGCTAGCTACCTCTGTAAATACTCTACCTACAGACACACTTGTGCACATAATCACCCACACTGCAATAACACACATATACAATGAAGGGTCTGTTAATATACGGTCTATAGGGGATGTCTATTAAAGGAGAAGGAAAGGTTAAAATTAAGTAAGATTTATCAGAAAGGTCTATATGAATGCACCAGGAAACCATCAGAGTAATGCTGCTCTGAGTCCTCTTTCAAAAGAAACACCACATTTATTTCCTTCTATTGTGCACACATGGGCTTCTGTATCAGACTTCCTGTTTTCAGCATAAACCTCTGGGGCTAGGGTTGATCATGCTCAGTTTGCTCCTCTCTCCCTCTCTGCCTTTCTTTTCCCTCCCATCCCTGCTACAATCTGAGCCCAGAGCTATGAGTGAGCATGGAAAGACTCAGGCAGGAAGTTATGTAACACCAAGCTAATTTGGCAGCTGCTATCCTAAACAAACAGAAATAGATTCTAGAGCTGTTTACTCGGTTATGGTAAAGCATTCTGCAGAATAAATATAGTGTTATAGCTTGCACTATTGTGGCTAATCCATTGACAATAGCCTGCTTTGGTAGCTTTCCTTCTCCTTTAAGTGCAGTGTAGGGTGAAAAGTGCACAATTCACTATGCCCCCCATCCAGCTTTCATGTAAACATGTGCTTTTTGGACTTTGCTCCTTGCCCTGCACCTGAAAAATTCAACAATTCTTTCCACTAAAAACATTTCAAAGACCTAAAGACCTGCACCCCCACCCCCATGAATACAGCACTGCTTATTTTTTATAGCTCTATATTCATGAGAGATGGAAAGGGGAGACACAAATGTGTCCCCTCCTGTCCTCTACCAGTTATCTAACATGCAGGCATTCAGTAGTAGTGATGGGCGAATCTATCCCATTTCGCTGCATCTTGCACTGGACCTCCAGTCTGGTATTAGGTGTAGACTGCAGTCATATTCTAGATGCAGGGGCTATTAAAAGGAACAATAAAGGATGCACTTAGGTCCAGGGTCTCTGTAAATTACCACTCAAGTCTCAAGCTACTTTGCCAAGTGAATGGACTATACAACAGAGATGTTTAAAGGACGCCATCCCTTACACATGATGCTAGGAAAAATATGTATTTAAACATTTCTGTATATTTGTCCTGTGACTGGATAGTGTTAAAATGCTGTGAAACAGATTACTTTTATATTTCATCTAATATAAGATGAAAGCATCTACCCTTTCAGGTATTTAAACCTTATAAACCAGATTATCAGATGCTATTTCCCTACACAGATGGGTCATGGAAAATGGAACCAAACCTGAAGGCTGCAGGTCATTAATAGTTAGGGAATTCAAAACATCACACTTTATTTTATTTTACCTTAACTTTCCTAGGTAAAATCCAGGGGATATATATACACTAAACAAAAGTGATTTTCAAATCCCAGCTAGGGGCATATACTGTTGCTAGATCAGTAAATAACAAGACTCGCCATCTGGCAGTAGTATACACACTCAGCGCCTCTGTGCCGGCAGAGGACGCCTGAGTGTCCTCTGGTGTTATTTATGATTATTTCTTGTTATTTATAATTGTATATTAACTTTGTAGCCCCACTAATTTTTGCTCACTGCACTTCCTTCTTACCCCATTCACCTGTATAATTGTTGTATCCTCTAATACCATCAATCCTTTACTTTGGTATTCCCCAAAAAAACCCTCTTTTTTATTAATAGCTAACCAGTCCCTGCACCATACCTTTATCCCAGAATCACGACCACCATATATACTCTTGTAATATTAAATAAGTTTTTGTTTTGACGAATAAGCATATAGCATACTATATGTCACTTTGGTCTCTGAAATTCACAGCTGTAACTCCTATGTTTATTGCCTGAAGAAGCGGCCCGTGAAATGCGTTGTACTGATTGGAGTTCGTTAATAAATTTTGACTGCTTAGTTACAGTCGTTTTGTGTCTGCTCGGAGGAGGTAAGTCCACCACTGCCTCCTCTGATTACCAAGTTTTAGCTTTTAAATTCGTTCATATCCCTTTATCCTTTTGGCACCTCTGTTCTTTCTATACAATACTAAGTCCACCCTCGTTGGAGGGTTGATACCCTTTTTCTATATACAGAGAGCGACTTCATAATCCTGAGTGGGGTCAGGACATTCTCCCCACCTGCCTTTACAGCAGTTGCCTATTGGTAACCCTGGTTTGTGAGTATATGTTATTTATTCTTATTTCAATATCCCTTACCAATATATATTACACTATTGGGGCTCTTGGTGTTTCATGAGTAAGTCTGTGCCACAGAGGCATGAGGCTATGAGGCAAAAAGCTGCCTCTTACTTTTTTAACATGAACATTAATCTCTGCTATAGTGATAGTGCTCACTGCACTCATTGCACTTGTGATGCAGCCCCCCCCCCCCACTTCGATGCTGAAAGTTGAAAGCATGGAGTGGGAGGGGGGCGCATCTGGGCTGCTGCTTCAGGCAGCAGCAGCCCCTAAAATGCTGCTGCACAGGCTAAATTTTGGGTAATGAAAGACTCTAGGGTTCATTTGTCAACACAGGGCAAATTTGCACTGGGGCAGTTCCCAATGAAAACCAATTCAATGTTTGCTTTCAATATTCCTCCTGCAGCTGGGTGCAAAAAGTAACCACTGACTAAATAAATTTGCCTAGGGTTATTAATTGTCCCCCACCAAATTAGCAGTAACTTTTAAAATTAAACAACTTATTAATGATGCTATAAAAAGCTATAAAGCTATGATGAGCAAAACTGGCCTTTGTCACGAAAGTTGAGATTTGAGTTATTGGGCATATTTTCTTAGAGTTATTTTCTCATGGCAAATGTATTGAAGTCAATGGGCGTTTTTCCCCAAAAAAAATGCATGGAGCAATACTAACAATTATAATTTGCTCACAAAAACAAAATGCCTGACTGTAGTACTGCAATTGGTGTTTTACTAATTTAAAAAAAAAAAGTATTTCTTGGCAATTTAATTAGAGATAAATAGGTATAATACTCATATATATTCTACACACTACACTTTTTCTTCATGTTTTAGTCAGGCACGTATTCCAAAACTGATAATAAATCAGGTAAATGAAGATGAATATCTGTCTATTTCATATTCAATGGGGCTACATGCTGGTAATGAAGAGAAGTTTCCCTCATTTTAATTTTTTGTAAACTTGTATCTTATTCTGGTCTTGGTGATCAGAAGTATTGCTTGAAAAAAAATCATCAAAATAAAATTGAAAGCTTTTGACATGGGGTGACTAGAGGGAATTAAAAATCATTACACTACTTCACACTTTTAAGAGAAATGGGTATTCCAATTTGGAAGATTGAAGATCTCCTAAAGTGAAGAAATGGTCAAATAATTTTAAATCAATCTGTACCGCACAGACCCAAAAGCTCATATCATTTCCAATCTGAAGCAGTCATAAAAAAGAGTGAAGTACACCAATAAAATTAAATCACTATGTGCTGTATAGGATCTTGTGGAAGTGTTGAAGAAGAGGTGTTGTCATGAATTTATCTGCAGCTAGGAACTTTCTTATTTAAAAAAAAAATCAGTATTATACAGAGGCCAAACATTCAATGCATTCTCAGATATAAAGATTATACTTTTATGTCACTGTACTAGACACATTCTAAATACAAACAGCCGAGGTTGAAAATCTGTATGCAGTTTTCTTTATTTATAGTTTCAGTTGTCAAAACAGGCACACAAACATTCAGAAATATAGTAGTTTTGACTCAAAACTACTATATGTCTAAATGTTTGTGTGCCTGTTTGTATATCCGTGTGTGTGTCCAATATGAATAAAATATATTAGTAGGGATGCACTGAATCCAGGATTTGGTTCGGTATTCGGCCAGGATTTGGTTCGGTATTCGGCCAGGATTCGGCCATTTTCAGCTGGATTCGGATTCAGCCGAATCCTTGTGCCTGGGCGAACTGAATCTGAATTCAAAAAATCATGTGACTTTTCGTCACAAAACAAGGAAGTAAAAAAAATGTTTCTGCACACTCGCCACAATTCTACCCTCCCCCTTGCTAATTTGCATATGCGGATATGTGGATTCGGTATTCAGCCGAATCTTTCGGAATGGATTTGGGGGTTCGGCCAAATACAAAATAGTGGATTTGGTGCATCTCTATATATTAGGCAGTACATTGGACATGTTTGACTCTTCTTTGTACTTTACTTACTGTATGCAGCACCCAGGCATATAAATATTACACACCTAAAGAAAATCAGATCACATACAGTATATTACTTCCATACAAACATTATAGATCCAGATGGAAAGGTGCATTTGTTTTTTAGTCAAACCAATGTGTCTGCCAATGTGTTCAAAACTTTGCAAGGTGGTTGATTTGAAATACCCCTGTGCTAAGCACCTTAGTATAAAAAGAAGCTCTGGAGTTTTGGGCATATGGTACCTTTCCTTGCACTTGGTAAATGTGTCCTATGATGATTTTGGAATGGCATATATAATATACTGCCAACATTCTTCTTTTAGCCACTTGTGAATGGCCTCTAAAAGTTTAAAACATAACATAAATTTGTCCCACTGCACCACCTAAAACCCAACTACAGCTGAAAGGGAACCAAGGAAAGTACCAGCACTATGCAGTAATTTGAAGTAATGTTGCTGTTATCCTACATAAAGCAACCATATTACCATTTCAATTTAATAATATTACAACATAATAAAACAAGATCACAACACCACTCTTTATTTAACCTGTGTGGTAGAGTGACTGGGAAATGGTGGAAAAAGGTCACTCTAGCCTTTAATTTCTTCCCATTTTCTAAGATAGACTCCAGGAAGGGAGCTGTCTGTAAACAGAGAACAGATTCTCTGTGTAAGTTTAGTGGCCAGGTACTCCATTCCACAGAGCCAGTCCGGAGATTGGAGCTCACCTTCCACAGGAAAGCTGTCCTGTGGAAAGGCTATTTAAAGCTAATTGGGATGGGAGAGTGTGTCTCTCAGCAGGGCACAGTAGGTAGGAGACCTGGCTGTGTTAGGAACTCCCAGAGGAGCTGGGGGTGCTGTCTGCTACTGCAAGAGCAGAGGGAGTCCGTGGCTGTGAGTTACAGCCAGATATTGTTGTCTGTGTAGAACACTGAGGAATAGCCAGGAGGCTAAGAAATTCCTGAAAAGACTGTGAGTACAGGGGTGATCCAACCTGTGTGTTGTCTGGTAGTCCACAAGGGGCCCAGTATAGTGAGGGAACACTTCAAAGTGAAGGTAGTGCCCAGTGGGCAAGGATTTATTTTTATGTTTTGTTTTATAAATGCTGAAATGGTCACCTCTGTTTGAATTACTTATTGGGAAATAAACCAATGTTTCTTTGAAGAGCCTTGTGTGTCCCTGTCTTTATGCTCCTTTTCCTATGCTGCCTGCCCTACCATTTGCTAATTTCCCCCAAATTTATATGTTCAAGCCACCAGGCTGTCACACCTGGTATAGAAAAACTGCATTTAACATGCACCAATAGGTATATTCATCAAGCTGAGAAAAACAGAAGGTATTGCACTCCCAGACATGGCATAATATCCATTCAGTCTACTGTATATTATTCTATGTGGCTGATTTGTCAAGCCAAAAGTTGCCTATCTCTGCCTTTCTGAATCAGCCTTATAAAACAGGATTGCATGAAATGATATTTAAGAATATATGGTAGCATCAGAGCCCAATCGTATTCAGTAAGCACACACATGGTTGTGCTCACTGAAAAAATGTTGATTGGATTAGTGCACAATAGCAGAATCAGAAATCATCGTAACTATGTAAGGAAAGGTTATGGGCACACATACTGTTTTCAATGGTGGTTCGGTGGCAGTTCAGTGGCAGTTCCACCAATGGTTCGTGCCGCAGCTTTTAAAAAAGCCAACCGCGGTTTCAAGTTTAGGCTATGGCACTTCCACTAGCATATTTACGAATTGGTAAACTTTTTTTAAAACCACAGTTCGAACTGTGACTGAAAACCAGTATGTTTGCCCATAGCCTAAAGGTCATGTAAACACCTTATTTATAAATAATGGGAAAATGTTCCCCGGGAAGAAACCCATGGCAACCAGTCAAATGTATGCTTTCACTGTTCTACCTGCAGTTGGCTATGGTTACTGCTCAAGTGCAAATTTGCCCAGTGTTTATAAGTAACCCACAGACTTAAAGTTGAGCTAAACCCTCCATAAATCTATTCCAATATGCCACCTAGTACTCTAATGTTGATACATAATTAACAAAAGAGCTTACCAGCACTATAACAGTACTTGTGCTGTTTGTTGAATATTGAAATTATTATGTAACTTTTATACTTCTTGACATTACACTGTAATCAAAAACACCAGTGAGGGCACTGTTTAAATGCTCTGTGATAAAAAACAAAAAACAAATTCAGTTGCAGGAACAAAAAACAGACAAATTGTGCTGTTAATACAAATGGCCTATAGATGTCACTGTATTAACAGTTAGCATACTGTGCATACACAATACTTGCTATAATGGTTAAGGTGATAGAGTTTATGTTACAGTTGTGTAAATGGCTGCATGATCCTTCGAATGAACCACTGTTATACTCTACTAATTCTCGGCTATCGAAACACAACAAATTGGCGACAAGATGTCTCCTCTACCTCTGCAGCTTTTCTCCCAAATCCTTGTGTGCCTACCATACTTTTTACTGCTTTGATCCGTATGTTTGACAATTACATTATTGTTGCAGACCAAGTGGAGATTTCTACTGCTATAAAGCGTGCTTTACTTATTCACTGCCTGGGAGCAATGGGACAGCATATATTCTAGCAACAATGGCAACTCCAGCACACTTGTCTTACTCAAGGGATTGCTCCCGTGTTTATTGTCAACAGAATACAATGTTTCAGGGGTGTACCCCTTCGTCAGGTTGAAGGGGTACACCCAACATGGAGTTCTGGAGTTAACATTGTTGCTCAAATTTGTGGAGGGGCCTTCCTCCTATACCCCAGGCACCGTACCTACCTTAATTGAGAGGCCAGGTGTGCGTGTGCAACTCTTTGCCTTAACAGCATATATTCTATACATTACCATTACCTTATGAGACTTACTTGCCAACATGGACAGCATAATGGCAAATCCACAGAACATTTTGTAGCAGCTTTGAGAGAGCTGGTTGTTAACTGTGAGTTTGGGAATCTAACAGGTGAGATGCTAAGAGACCAAAGAGTGGAAAAAACAAACTCACCTGCTCCTAGAGCAGGATTTAACCCTTGTAAAGCTATTACAGTTGCTAGCCAAATTGAAACAACAGTGGCAGAGGCTAAAACTTTCAGTCAGGGAACTGCTAGGAATGTACAGATTGTGAATCCAGTACTGTGGCCTAATAATGCAGTCACAAGCAACATACAGTGCTAAAGAAAGGGACTCACTGCAAAACGGTGCAGAAAATACAAATAGAAAATACTACTTCCACTGTGGTTCAACACAACACACTGCAAATTATGCTACATGTCCTGCAAAAGCTGTACAGTGCTGCAAATGCAGAAAGGTAGGACACTTTTCTAAAACCTTGCGTAGTTCTGCTAAACATGTTCATGAACTCACTACTTGTCAGGAACGGCCAGGAATCGAACCCTGGCCCCTGGTGTTGGGGAAGTTCTGCATTCCCCGAAAGCTGCCTCCCGTGCCGGTTCACGAAAGCTGCCTCCCGTGCCAGTTCACCGAAAGCTGCCTCCCGTGCCGGTTCCCCGAAAGCTGCCTCCCGTGCCGGTTCCCCGAAAGTTGCCTCCAGTGCCAGCAGCTTTCCAGCCTGCAACTTCTGTGCCAGCAGCTTTCCAGCCTGCAACTCCTGCGCCAGCAGCTGTCCTGCCTGCATCTCCTGTGCCAGCAGCTTTCCAGCCTGCATCTCCTGTGCCAGCAGCTTTCCAGCCTGCATCTCCTATGCCAGCAGCTTTCCAGCCTGCATCTCCTGTACCAGCAGCTTTCCAGCCTGCATCTCCTGTGCCAGCAGCTTTCCAGCCTGCATCTCCTGTGCCAGCAGCCTTCCAGATTGCATCTCCTGTGCCTGCAGCCTTCCAGCCTGCATCTCCTATGCCAGCAGCCTATGGGCCCAAGGACAAATCCACCTTCTCTGCATTGAGATCCAATGGTTCTGGTGCAACAGATACTACTGGACTCGTTGTCAAATATGGTGGTCATTCTGCTGTCCTGGGCAATTCACCTGTAATGGGTGACTTGGCTGTTTTCTCTGCTCAGTTTGCTGACTCCTGCAATTCCTCTCCTGCTCTGGTCGCTGCTTTGGGTGATGCTCCTGACCCTGGCTACTCCTCTATTCTGGCTCCCGATCCTGGCAACTTGCCTGCTTGGACTACTGAATCAAGTGGTCCCCTGGTTCCAGAAGTGGCATCAGGTGGTCCCCTGGTTCCAGAAGTGGCATCAGGTGGTCCCCTGGTTCCAGAAGTTGGCTCTGGCGGCTCTTTAGTTCCTGACCCTGGCAACTCCTCTTTGGCTCCTGACCCCGGCAACTCCTCTTCAGATTTGGCTCCTGACCCTGGCAACTCCTCTTCGGCTCCTGACCCTGGCAACTCCTCTTCGGCTCCTGACCCCGGCAACTCCTCTTCTGATTTGGCTCCTAGTTTATTTGGATTCATTTATTGCCACTGGTTTCAAGTCTATTTCAGAATATTCATTTTTATTGTGTTTTCCTGTTCATATCCATACAGTTTTCCCATCGGTTTCTCAGTCCCAATTTAAGTCCCACTTTAAGTTATCTGGCTTTGACTGTGGACGATGATATGAATCAGAGACTTTTGAATGCTTGGACAATCTAGCTACTGCGTCACTATAAGAGTCTTCTAAAAGGAACTTTCTTTTTGAACTCATGTACCCACCTGACCCTTGGATCATCCTGAGGTCAATCCTTTAGGTGGGGGTAATGTCAGGAACAGCCAGGAATCAAACCCTGGTCCCTGGTGTTGGGGAATTTCTGCATTACCAGGGTGAGCCACTGGAGGATCTTTGTACTCATGCTAGACACTGCTCTGGACAGACTTGAAATATGTTCTTTCTCCCCTGCCTCATTAACATGTGTTTTCCATTCCAATTAATGACCCTTTATAAACCTGTCCCTGCCCTATGATCATTGCTTGATCATCTGAGCCCGATCCAGCCCCTTACTCTGCGATTCCTGACTCTTGATTCCCGGTTCCTGTGTCCCCTGCCTGGTTCCTGTGTCCCCTGCCTGGTTCCTGTGTTCCCTGCCTGTTCCTTGTTCCTGATTCCTGTTCTCTGTGGATTCCCTGGTTTGACCTTCGGCCTGTTATTTCATCCCTGCTTGATTGCTGCCTGCCTCTGACCTTGCCTACTCTTTGGACCTTGCTTGCCTGCCGCCTGCCCAGACCTTTTCTGCCTGTTCATTGGATTTTGCTTTGCCATTACCCAGGCTTGTATCTTTCAGTTTACACTTCTGTTTATTGTTATTTTCATTTTCTCCATTAAATCACCTTCACCATATCATGGCTTCTGCTGTTAATCCTACAGTAAATGTGTGTCACCTGGGTTATCCAGCATATAGGCTCCATTCTGCTGAATATTCACCAGCATCCAAACCTGACACTACTACAAATGTTACAGTATTAAGTGTGGATAAAGGTGGTACATTTCTTCCAGACAAGTTTATATGCACTGTCAAAGTCAACATTGCTTCTGCTGACAAGGGACACTCCATTAACCTGATGCTTGATACAAGTTCAGGATATTTTCTTGTAATACTTTGCAAAAGATACGCTTGTTGCACCTGCCCTGAGACTGGTCATTTACTTAAAGGATCTAATCCCTGTGCTTGGTTGCTTGCCAGTGACTGTACAATTTGAATCAAATACTGCAAAATGTGATTTTATATTGTGGATAAGGGTACTGCTATATTTGGAAGGGATCTATTTGCTGCATTAAACCTACAATTAATTGATGGTCGGATTACTACAACACCAGTGCCTGCCACACAGCCTGTGTCTAACCTTTCACCACAAAGCAACACTTTACTGGGCTGTGCAAATAATCTTGTGCACAAAGTTAAGTTGAGACCAGATGTAAAACCAATACGCCAGAAATTGAAGCTATTGCCCCACTCTATAAGGGAGACTGTCTCACAGGAACTAAAGAAATCGGTAGAGCAAGATGTGATTAAAAAATCAGAATACTCTGAATGGGTTTCACTAATTGTTGTAACAATGAATAAAACTGGAGGTATACGATTATGTGTTGATTTCCATGAACCTAATAAATCAGTTTTTATGGATAATCATCCCTTGCCACAAATAGAGGAAATATTTTCAGAACTCAGAGAAGCAAAATTATTTTCCACCCTGGCTCTTCAGAGTGCGTATCATCAAATATTACTGCATGAGTGAAGAAGAGCCCTCACTGCATTTATCACTCATGATGGTTTGTTTCGGTTCAAGCATATATCTTATGGACTGACGTCAGCACTGAGTTGTTTTCAAAGACCTATGTCTTCTATACTCCATGACATACCTGGTGTACAATGCTACTTGGTCGATATAATTTTCTATGCTCCAACTATGGATCATGACAAGTACCTAGAAAAGGTTCTGAAATGCATTGATACAGCAGGACTGAGACTGCACCTTTCCAAATGCCTCTTCAGACAAACTCAGCTGTCCTTTCTGGGTCATAAAATTTAACAAGAAGTATTACTGCCTGACCTTGACCATGTACTCCATCTGATTTTCAGACCTTTATGAGCTTTCTTAGGTCTTACTTCATGGTATTCTAAGTTTATTCCCAACTATGCTTCAGTTGTGGAACCACTTAGAACACCATTACGTGGAACTTCAAGTCTGGTTTGGTCAGAGACTGCTCAACATAGCTTTGAAATAGTGAAACCGTTAATTGTGAACTGTCCACACTACCCACTATGGTTACTACAGAAACTTCAGACTATGGCATTGGTGCAGTTCTTACACAGATCCATGGTGATCATTCAGAGAAAACTGTTGCATTTGCTTCCACTTACAGAGACAGAGCGTAAGTATGCAACTGTTGAAAAAGAAGCTCTAGCATGTGTTTGGGCAACAGGAAAATAGAGAATCTACCTATGGGGTAGATAATTTACCTTATGCACTTATCACAGCCCTTTTACTACACTGCTTGCAACAAAGGGACTAGGCAGAGCTGGAATACATATAGCTAGATGGTCAGCAAGGCTACTGAATTTCAACTACAAAATGTAATACAAACCAGGTTTGAAAAAATGTTACTGCTGATTGTAGCACTGACTGATTTACTATCATCTACAGTTACATCTGCTGATTTCAAGCAAGCTTGACTCTCATGTTCAATCCAAGTAAAACTACGGGACATTTTACAAAGCAAATAGCGAAATGTTGAGAAGAAACTCAGTCCTGATCTTCAACCTTACTACAGAATTAGACATGAACTGTCCTTAGCAGATAGCTATGTTGTCCGTGGAGCTCACTGCTTACTGGTACCAGAGACCTTGTGAGAAAAGCTCATACAACTTGCAAATGAGTCATCAAGGAACTATACTGGTGGCCAGCAATGGATGCCAATGTGGTAACTGCCATTCATTTTTTGTGTTACTTGTCAGAATCATGACAAAACAGCTATCACAAATATTATTATAAACATGTATTTCTATAGCACCAACTTATTTAGTAGCACATACATCACAACTTCAGCCAGTACCATTCCCTGATTTTGCATGGGAAAAACTTGCTAATGATATTGTGGGTCCTTTTGCAGATGGTCCCTGTCATGATACAGGCCTGTAATAGCTAATAAAACAGGCCAAGGTCTCATGAAGAAGCATGTCTTAGCTAAATCAGACACATAACAGGCCTCTCTTCACTAAGGTCTGGAGTTAGCCATTTGTAACAGGATCACAACCTCTTATGCCCTTCTCCAAGCCCTGGCTGATAAGAGCCATAAAATAAGAGGAGGGAAAGCCCAAGGAGGGAGAACTTAAAGTTCACACAAAGGCTTCTCAAAGGTGAAGGGAAGGTCACAAATAACAAAACCAAAAACATATTCATCCTCACAGAACCAAGACCTGTGGTACCAACAGCGTTAAAAACTGGGGATGGGTTCAAAGTAGTATTGGCTTTCAGATGAGCCCAAACATGACTAAGTTTGTTACTCTGTTTATCAGATGTGAATATCAGTTCAGGAGCAGGTCACACAGTATTGATGTTTAGTATCTATGGAATCCAGGAGAGAATTCATAACCAATGAATGTAATATAATATCTCTCCTATGTTCCTATAGGGAGTTATGATCATTGTATTCTTGGTCCAGTTGCTTCTCACAGGAGGTCATAAAAACTCAGGGGGTCATTTATAAAGTTCGCGCAGCGCATAATTGTTCGCAAATGGTAGTTTTGCCCATGCTTTTTCCTGAACGCTACAATATTGCACTACTGTGCCCGTCTTTCCGGTTTTTGCGAATTCGCATCGCATTGTTTTCGCAAACAACTCGCAAACAAGATGGGTCTAGTACAGGCACTTTGCGAGGTTGTTTTGCGCGAAAATAGTGTTAAAAGTAACTTAAATTCGCAATTTGCGAAACAGTTTTGCAAATATTTTCTCCGCCACCAAAGTTGTGGTGCAGAGTGTTCGTATTTTGTGATTTTTGCCATATTTAAAAAGCTCCTATAGACATTCGCAATGTGATAAACAAATTCGCAAATCTATTTTGCGAATTTGCACACTCTTATTCAGCTTTATAAATATAACCAGGCGCAGGGCAAATATATTCACTCTGCGAACCAATCTGCCCTGTGTGAAGTTTATAAATGACCCCCTCCGTCTGTGTCCTGCTAGGCCACACCCCCTTACATTCCTGAGGGAGGGGGGAGTGTGCAGTTACATGATGCCCTGAAATCACTGATAAATAGTCAGCTCTTCTGACTAAGATTTGGATTTACTTTGGAGGACCAATTGCGATTGGAAGTTATCCAGTTTGCTTCCCCTTGCCTCCAGGACCAGGAATTCTATATCTTGAAGCTAAGTATAGGTTTTCCATGTTTTCCCTTTTTATTTTATAACTGTTTGTATTATTGATTGTATGTCTCTTTTTGTAATATCATTTTGTTAACTGCACTGTTATACCTTTTATAATATTAAATATATATAATTTAATAAGATTGTCTTTGGTGCTCTAAAATAACCTAGCCTAACTGTGAGCCTTAACCCTCTGCATGCTGAATGGAAATGCTAGTCTGTATGTAAGCTAGTTAACCATTTGAGTGCTGGTAGGAAGTGTGTGTTTGAATTAACCCCTTCACTACTAGAATACCTGGTTTCTCTCAACACCAGTGTGAAATTGAGACTGGTGGCAGCAAGTTGTGTTTGTTTGTGGGTGTTGGTTGGTGTTTGGGGTGCTGTTATGCTAGTCTAGTGAGTGACCCTTGACAGCCACACCTAAAGTCACGTGCGGTTGGGAGTACCATGTCCGTGACAGTGCCATAGACTGCAGATTTGCTATAGCTCTGATAGACTATTACAGTAAACGGCCAGAAATTGCATTTGTTTCTCATTTAACATCAGCTACAGTAATAACATTTCTGTCTAGTCTTCAGCAGAGAAAGTAATCCAAAGGATTTAATATCAGACCACAGTTTGAATTCTTTCTGAGAGAGAGGAATATTGTACATAGAAAATCTTCAGTGTATTATCCACAAGCTAATGGAGAAATCGAAAGATTCAACCGAAGTCTGAAAGAAACACTACAGACAGCAAATCTTACTGGCAATTGTAGAAATAGAATAGCACCTCCAAGAAAGCTTCTGTAAATAAAAATGCCTTTATTGTACATCTTCATTGTCCAAAGATGTGCAATAAAGGCATTTTTATTTAAAGAAGCTTTCTTGGAGGTGCTGTTCTATTTCTACAATTGCTATTTTTTCCAGTGGAAGTGGCCACCAGGGAACGTGCACTGTAATTGAGAGAATCAAAAGTGTAAGTAGTTGTGCTGACAATTGCATACAAGTAAATCTTATTAAATTAAATTAAATTGCAGACAAGTAAATCTTACTGGGAAATCTTGGAAAGTATTTACAACAGAGTTCCTACATAACTCCAGAGCAATGTGCCATGCAACAACCCAAGCATCTCTAGATGAATTGTTACATGGTAGACAGATGTGCAAGTTACATGTTGCAAACATCAAATTTCCACAAAATACCGTGCATACAAAATCATCTACTGTTGATGTTGATGGGAGTTTAATCTGCCCCTCAGTGTCTATGGGGTGCCGTTTGTCCCTAATACATTCTGTATACAAAACTATCCCTTATACACAAAACAAATGTCTCTCATGTTATATTACTATTTGTGACCATATACACAGATAAAAAATATACAAAATACTTATTTCTATTAAAGAATGAAAAAAAAATATTGTTAGTGCACAAAAGGATGTCCTTATATTACAAACTCCATTCTGTACATTTTAAAAATCAGTCTGTCTCACAGATATATAACCTCCATTTAACAGACAAACTTATGTGCAAAGTTACTTACAGAAGGAATTATGTAAAAAAACTTGGACATAACATATAATAGCGTAACTAATAGGGATGGGCAAATTTATTCGCCAGCAGCGAATTCGTGACGAAATTCGTGAAACCCAAGAAAAAAAATCACGTTGTGAAAATTTGCCTAAAAAAAACGAGACGCATGCCGAAAAAAACGAGACGCATGCCGAAAACAACACGACGCGTCGAATACGGCGCGACGCGCAACAAAAACAACGCGACGAAAATGACGCGAAGAAAACGATGCGACTTGCATTGAAAACAACGAGAATATGGAATTTGGAATTTACCTTAAATTATAGTTCAACAGAGATAGAATTCCTGGATTTACAAATTTATGTAGAAAATAATGAATTGCACACAAGAACCTTTTTTAAAGAGGTAGATACCAATAATTATATATTAGCATCCAGTAATCATAATCCACAATGGATAAAGAATATTCCGAAGGGACAGTTTAGAAGGGTAAGAAAAAACTGTAGTACCCTGAAAGACTTCGACAACTAATCTAAAATCCTGAAAGACAGATTTAGAGAAAGAGGGTATAAGGAAAGTGAAATACAAAACTCGTATGAGGAAATAAGAAATCAAGATAGAAATCAAATGCTGGAATATAAACAGAGTAAATATGCAAAACAATGGAGAAGCTATGGCCCTAGAAATGTGTTTTGTGACACAGTACAATTCAAAAGCTAGGGAAATTAGTAGAATAATTAAAAACACTGGAATGTTTTAAGTTTGGATAAAGAACTGCAAACCCTCCTCCCAGCAAAACCTAGAGTAATTTTTCACAAAGCCCCAAATATTAAACAGAAATTGGTAAGGACCTGTCAAATTAAAAAAACTGGGGAGACTAAAGAGAGGTTCCCCAGTTTTTTTCCATGCAGCCTGTGTAAAGCCTGCAAATATGTCGTTAAGAAAAAACTTTTTGTAGCAAAATAGCTGGAGAAGAGTTCAAAATAAAAGAATTAATTAAATGTGACACCCCAAATGTAATCTACATGTTGGAATGCCCGTGTGGCCTCCAATATGTGGGAAAAACGAATAAAAAATTGAAACTGAGAATTAGGGAACACATCAATAATATAAAGAAAGGGAACATGAAACATGTAGTCTCCAAACATTTCATGGAAGAACATAATAAGAACCTGACAGGTTTAAAATGGTGGGGTCTAGAGAGGGTGAACAAGGATTGGAGAGGAGGAAATTTAACTAATAAAAAGTTACAGAGGGAGAGTTGATGGATTCATAAGTTAAAGTCCCTAGTTCCACTAGGTCTGAATATTGATTTCAATCTGAGAGCTTTTTTGGAATAGGAGACATAGATGAGGAAGTAAACACCTCGTAACAAAAGTATCAATTTGGAAGGGTTTGTATCCATTCAACTATGTATCAGAAGTTATTAGAATTGTGTCCAAATAGTAATCTAGAGAGATAGTGATTGTAAATGTAACGTTCTTTTTAAATGTTTTTGAGGGTTAAATTGAAATTGAAATTGAACCATTAAGGAATTGTAATTTGAGAAATGTGTTTTAATTGCTTGATGTAATTCTTTTTGAACGAATTCGATGTCATTTTAAAATATTAATGTGAATAGACCTGAGATGCGCATAATAGGGATGGCGCGAACTGTTCGCCGGCGAACTAGTTCGCGCGAACTTCCGGTGTTCG
>CM044441.1:80723146-80747234 GCA_024363595.1 Xenopus borealis
TCAATCAGTTTGAGGAAATGTATGTATATCAAAATTTAAAATTTAAACAATATGCGAAATGTTGGTTTTGCTATATAGATGATATCTTTATGCTCTGGGAGGGGCCACATTCGACTCTAGATGCATTCGGATTTGAGTAGGATTAATTTCTTGGATGTATTGGTGTACAAACATGATGGCAATTTAGCCACTGATATATATGTAAAACCTACCGATAGAAATACTTTACTGTTATATTCTTCATTTCATCCAGCCCATGTCAAGAAATCGGTCCCCAAATCACAATTAGCACGCGTCAAGAGGATAGTATCTGAAAGTGATGTGTTGACAAATAGACTGGATGAAATGGAGAATAAATTAATTAATAGAGGCTATCCAAGGAAAGCTTTAAGGAAATACAAAGGTGATGTAATGTCCAAGACGGGTAAAAAATCAAATAAATGTGATCGAGTGGCTTTTGTTAGTAGCTATAATGCTTTATCTAAAGAGGTTGGAAAAATTGTAAATAAACATTGGGATATTCTGAAAGTAGCCTGTCCGGGGATAATCACATTCCAAAATCCCCCTCTATTATCTTTTAAGAGGGCTGATTCCCTAAAAGATAAGTTGGTACGAGCTTATGTGGGTCCAGACAAAATATTGCGACAAAGTACATTGAGTGAGGTAAAAAATGGCACATTTCCTTGCCTGTCTTGCATTCATTGTAACAGTTGTATAAAAGGTGACATAGTGTATCATCCACATAAGGGTACTGCGATAAAGATTAAGGGCTACCATACCTGTTTATCTACACATGCAGTGTATGCTATAAAGTGCCCATGTGGATTAATGTATATAGGACAGACTAGCAGACAGGTAAAGGAGAGAATAGGGGAACACAAATCTGATATAAAAAGAAAGGTCAGACAAAACCCTGTTGCAAATCATTTTGTAGATGCGGGTCATTCTGTCACTCAATTTTACAACAAATCCCGAGACCCAGGAGAGGAGGGGACAGATTACAGTTATTACTAAAATGTGAAGCTAGATGGATTAGGAAACTAGGTACTCTGATACCTGGAGGCCTAAATAAAGAATATGAGCTTAACCCCTTAATATAAAAATGGCATTTTTAATAAGGTTTTAATATAAAAGTTTTTTATTCATATCTGTTTTATTTCCTTTTCTAGTGGCCACTATCAATAAGACAAGCATGACAGCAAACAGCTAGGTCAGTTACTATGGCTAAAATTGCAACATTGTGTAATATGGAGATAAATTGTATACAATGTATTGTTTAACATAAGGTATTTATGTATGTTGTAACCACTAGAGGGCACTGTATCAATGGGTATTTAAGGAAGGTGTGATTCTGTGTATGTATACTTTGTCAGCTTGAAAAAGGACCAGGAGGTCCGAAACGTTGCTGTGCCAATGTAAAGTGCAATAAAGGCGGTTTTACCATGAGCTGGGAGTGCTGCAATTCTCTTTGGATTTTCGCAACAGAGAAAAAAGGAAACACATTTTTAAAATTTGAATTACATGATTAAAATGTAGTTTATTGGAGATGACCTGCCTATAATTTAGAACTTATCTAGATAATGGGGTTCTCTCTCTCAAACAATGCTACAGCCATACATATGTATCACACATTAAAAAGACTTGATTACTGAAAATAGTTAGTAAATGAGTGATGGGAAAATCTAACCTCCAAAGTCTATGGGCGATGAATGTGGATGCTTTAAACTGCACTAGTTATCATATTGCGACAAGTGGTGCAGTCGGACCACTTGTAAACCATTTTTCAAACATTAAAAAGACTTGATTACCAACTATTCAGAAGTGACATAAAGAAACAGTACTCATTAAGACCCCTTGGGGACACAGTATTCAGAGTCTGCATCCAAAAGGTTTACCTTTTGTAGCAACAATTTGGATCAGTCACAGTCACACACTCTTTTAGGTTTAGTTACCAAATTCCCAAAATAGTTAGTAAATGAGTGATGGGAAAATCTAAAACTATGGGCGACTAATGTGGATGCTTTAAACTGCACTAGTTATCATATTGCGACAAGTGGTGTAGTCTGACCACTTGTAAACCATTTTTCAAAGGATCAAAAAGATATATTATTTTTTACAGCAATGTTGGGGGTTCAACTGCATTAGAATATTGATCAGATTGGTCTCTCTACTATACCCCTGCAATAATTTTTGGCTGACAATTCCTGGCAAGTTTTTATCACTAAATCAAGAATTTGCCAATTTTGGTCCACTATGGCATGTATAGTCTTAGGTATCCAATTTCAGTCCATATCTGTGAGGATCAAAATGCCCATTTGGCAAATAAAGTTTGAAGTTTTTTGCAAGATATACACTGTACATATATATATGTATATATATATATTTCAGCAGAGGATAGATGATATATGATATACTGTAACTACTTACACAGCGTCGAACTGATGAGATCTGGGCCACCATTTCTGCCACATCATGGCCCCCTGCCTCCCCCCCAGCTCCTGGTCAAGCTGAAATCCCCACGGGTCCCAACCACTGCTGCAAATCCCATGGTACCCCCTGCTCTAGGTACAAATCTTCCTCTGTCTTACAATCCCAGGGAGGTCAGGAAGTGCAGGTGTTACTGGCTGTGGGGATCAGGTCTGTGCTAGCTTAGCCCACGAGGGCTGTAGTCTACCTGTTTTTTTCCTGGTGTCCTATTCCCAGTCCCGACCTTGTCCTTACATCAATTTACAGGGGGAAAAACTTACAGATACATGAAAACACAAAAATGTAATGATTTATACATTATCCCTTTTACTTAATCTGTACTTGTTTTGCCCTACAACATTTGTGCCCTCTATATTCGCAAAATAGCTCACGCTTTTTAGAATTCTTTGTACTGACTTGAAAACTTGCCTAATATACTCACAGCATAATGAGTGCTACTTTAAATGTATTTTAAACTCCTTTAGTTTTACTCCGCTTACAGTTTATTAGTTAGTTAGTGAGTAGCCAGTGAGCAGTCATCTAAAGTAGGCAATGAAGTTATAAATAGGCACTTAAATCACTTTATTTATTACCTCAAAAAAGGTTACAAATTGAAAATGAGCGTAAGAAGACTCAAAAATAAGATTTTGTTAATCTAAGCAATTTGTATATAAAACAAACATATAGTTAGAAATGCCACTTTCTTTTTTCATGAATTTATTTTTAAAGTAGTCAAGGTCATGCCTGATCTCTGTTCTCAGAGGTTATTACAAGCAGCTTTCAATGAGTTCAAATTATAGAGAAGACTATTAGACCAGCAGGCTGACTCACTCATTTTTGCTATTAATAAAGAACTCATCTTTGAGATTTTCCGCACGACTGTATAGATAACCTGAATTTGTGTGGAACTCAGCAGTTCAAAATCAGAGCTCATTTAACAAGCAGAATCTAATGTTCATTAACAGACTATTTGCTACAGTATTATGTCTGATATCTCTACTCAGTGCAGGATAGAACATCTGCATTCCTCATATTTTGTTTGATTATAAGCCAGTGGCAGTCTGTATAATCATAAATGTTTTGAAGAACCATGTGATAAATTCTTGTCATCTGAATTTCCTGATTTGGTCCTTTGTATAGGGTAAACAGCCTATAATAAAATTGAATAAAAATGTTTTCAATAGTATTTGTTATGAATATACTTTATATGGTAGAAAATATTTTGGAAATAAGTGATTTTATACAGTCTACTTTATCAACTAATTCGAATATCCATGGTATGGTGAATGAGAATGCATTGTGGTATGAGAAGCATTGTACAGTGTTTCACAAAAGTAGACGCTCAGAATGTGTAACCCTTTCTTGGCTTAAACATGCCAAGCCCCACTAGTCAGATAGAAACGGGTTACATTGTACTCTCTTTCCATAGGATGGTGTGCACGTACACCTCTCATGTACTGTTATAATAATAAGATAAGATATAGAATGTCATATGGATCTTGAAAAACATATAACAACAAATTTTATTGTGTAAGGCACCACAGGGTTATACTCAACAATGCTACATTAAGATATTATTACAATCAAACTAGAGCCAGATCCTGTGATACCACTGTGGAGACTGCTTTGGAAGTTAAGGTTTCCTTTATAGGGTTTTTATGTGGTCCAGATCCCTTACAGTAGAAATGAATCAGGGAGAATAACTATAACATAAATCCCTCTTCAGTACTGGGGCTTATTTATCAAAGGTTTGATTTTAGTGGGTTTAGATGATTCTGAAACCATGACTAACTCAAAGCAATGGATGTCATGGCATTTATTATAAAATCAGAATAAAAAAGTATGAATAGAAAATTACGTCTGAATTGACTTAAAGTGGTTCAAATGGATCAGCACAGCTCCATTCTATAGGACCTCAAAAACTTTACCTGGCAAAGTTTTGTATCAGTGGTTTTTATGGCGGTTACACTTCAATAAATAAATCTTGAACTTAAATTGTTAGAGATTCATGGAAAAAATAGAAATTCTGCTGTTAGTAAATGGGCCCTTGCAGAGCATAGGTGAAAGCTACTCCATTCTATCCCTCCTGGATGGAGCAGAGGCTGCTCTTGGTAGCTAGTTCTGTGTATCGCACATTTAAAAAAAGATGCTATTACAATGTGGGCCAGAACTAGGGGTAGGCAGAAGCAGCAGCTGCCTAGGGCACTGGGCAGCTACCTCTAAAATTTTCTACTTCTGCCTACCCCTAGCCTGGTTCGCACTCCTTACTGTCCTTCCCTATGTCACCCACTCCTCCATCACTCTCACCTCCATCCTGCCACCCACTACTTCATCATGTTCTCCTCCCTTCCCTCCACAGCACTTCCCCTCCATTGCATTCCCCTACTCCCCCTCCCCTCCATAGCTCCCCCCCCCATCGTGTTCCCCCCCGTTGCTCCTTCCTTCATGGGGCATGCTCATGCGGGGGGAGTGGCTGGCCAGGTTGCCTCGGGAGCCAGGCCTGGTAAAGACATTTTATATGAAATTCCTCCACTTAGGGCTTTCACACATAATTATTTTACACTACATTCTCCTGCATTGGATTATATAAATTTTCTTCAAGCTCCACCTGTGTTTGGTGATACAGTAAAGAAGAATAGGCTGCATTTTGTTCTGTGCTCCAATTCAGGAAAACACAGGGTGAAATGCTCATGTGTAAGAGGCATAAGCCTGCTAATCTGTTTTTCCCACCTAGACTACTACAACCATCTACTAACCAGCTTCAATAAAGCCCATCTCTCCCCACTACAATCTGTTGAATCCTGCGGCCAGAACTCTCCTCCTCCAAGAGAGTATAGGCCCTCCACTGCTGAAGTCATTATCATAGCTTCCCATAGTTGTGACCTAACTGGCTGCTTTGTCTTGACAGATTGCTGGGATTTTATGTGTTGGCAACCATGTTATAAAAATCCCTCTAGTCTGTGAGGGAATCTGTGGATTTTTGTTAGTCATTTACCATGTCTTGGGACATGTTGTTCTTGTACTTATGACTTGCTGCATGCTGTAGTCTTCTGTTTAAGGGATTGAGCATAATACACCTTCCCAGTTTCTTGGATGTGATGATGGCCTTGTTAGACATTGCCTTCTTAGCATTAGTTTTTTAAGTCTATTTAATCTTGTATGTTGTTTTATTCCAACCCCTGGTTTTATTTTGGGGGCATGGCTTGGTAGATCACATTTGAATTAACATGTAAGGTGTTGTGTTTGGTAGCCGAGGATGAGGAGAGTATAACAGTGCTTTATTATCCTATGTATGCACAGTGCCACCTGCAGGCCATTTGTATAAACACCACATAAGGGACACAAAATAAAATCAGGGGACACAAAATAAAATCAGACTTCCTTCTCACGGTGGTGAGAAGGAAGTCAGGTGGTGATGATTAATTTTTATTGGCTATGGTAAGCTCTAACTTCTAGTTTGGGAGGGGCAATATTGAAGATTTGAACTGACATATCGGGAATGGAAGAAATTGAATTTCCAATATGAAAATTATTATAATTAAGGTAAATTATTTCCAGATAACTATCCAAACTCCAGAGATTATTTGTAAACTAATGTAAATCACTGCCTTTTCCTGTGAATGTTACAGTTACACATGTGTTATACATTTCCTCCCTAACTACGCACTAAAGATTCTGGTACCTCTTCCTATCCCTAATTGTTAATCTTCAAAATTCCTAAAGTAGGTTTCCCCACCATTCCTTGCTGTTGTAAGCCAACCTATCTCAAATTTTCTTAATGACCTCTTTGCATTGCTTTCTTTCCTCCTCTTTTCTGACACCACCTGCATGTTCTGTGACTTTAACACCCCAGTAATAAGCCTTAAAGAGATGCTGACACCTGAAATTAAACTCTTTTTACATCTATTAAAATATTGGCTTTGAAAGCTACTTCTAACTTTGCCATAAAGTATTTGCATAATGCTTTTACATTACCTGTCTGATCCCCCATGTTCCTGTATGAGGGGGCTGCCATATTTGTGCAGCAGGAATCTGTTAGCATTAGAAACTGTAACTAACAGACTGAGATGGGACAGTTAGGTTGGCAAAGTCAGGGTGTCAGAGAGTCAGGCTTAGGAAATTCAACAAACAATTATACACAAAAACAAAGCTCTCAGTAAAAAATGACCTATAGGCAACATGTAATGTATATGTTAAAATTCATTTTTTAGTGTCAGTATCACTTTAAGCACAAGGTAATGCTTCAAATACTATAAAGACAGCACATTGTGCAACTTTTGTCTTGAATGTTTATACCTAAAAATAACATGATGATTAATGTAGCCAGTTCTGCAACCATCAATGGTATATGCCTTAGATCACAAAGACATTAACAAAGCATTTATTTATTATCTCGACTTCTGCTAAACTGGAAGAAGTCAGTATTTATTTCTTACTACCATTGTCTTTATTTGAAAAACGAGTCAACAGAAAAATTTAAGAATAGAAATATAGCATTTAGATGCTCTCTTCAGTGATAGCATGATAGATTTTGTTCAGATAATATACTGTAAAAGGGATTTATTTAAAAAGCAAAGAATGTCTAAAAATAAATCTCAGCTTTGAAGAGGTACACTGTTTATAGCATCTGATCAATCTGTCTAAGTAAATATATCTATACCAGCCTTTTTCACTTGACAGTGTGCTTGGAAAACACCACTGTCTTGAAGGAAAATGCACATAAAAGAGTGCATTTGAACTGAGTTAGAGGTTGCAGAGGGATGCCCAGCAGCAGTAGTGTTAACATTCCCTCTCAACCAGATAATTAAGGGTCAGCTGAGAGACAAGCTGCATGACAATGTAAAAGGGCTGTGGTCCCTTAGCTTGGAGCTCTCCAGATACTTCCTCGAGTGGAGGGAAGTGGGTGCTGTTGGGAGAGACAGCAGCTGGCAGAAGGAGTCTTGCTGCAAGCAAGATTGTGGCAGAGGTTGATGAACCTAAATCCCTGGAGGGGAAAAAAGACTGGCAGAGGCTATTGAGTCTGAGTTCCAGGAGGAGAAGCCAGAGCAGGGCTGAATATGAAGGCCAATTTGAATTTTTTCAATTTTTTGAATTTGCTGAACTATACTTTGAATGTTACATAGTTACATAGGGTTGAAAAAAGACAAAATCCATCAAGTTCAACCCCTCCAAATTAAAGCCCAGCATACACACACACACACACACACACACCCCTCCACTCTTTCACACCTATATATACATATATATACATATATACCCATAGCTATACTAACTGTAGAGTTTAGTATCAAAATAGCATTTGATATTATGTCTGTCCAAAAAATCATCCAAGCCTCTTTTGAAAGCATCAACAGAATCAGCCATCACAACATCACCCGGCAGTGCATTCCACAACGTCACTGTCCTCACAAGAACCACCCACGCTGCTTCAAATGAAAGTCCTTTTCTTCTAGTGCAGTGGCTTCTGGTGCAGTGATCCTCTTTATGGGTAAAAAGGTCCCCTGATATTTGTCTATAATGTCCTCTAATATATTTGTAAAGTGTAATCGTGTCCCCTCGCAAGCGCCTTTTTTCCAGAGAAAACAACCCCAACCTCGACGGTCTACCCTCATAATTTAAGTCTTCCATTCCTCTAACCAGTTTAGTTGCATGTCTCTGCACTCTCTCCAGCTCATTTACATCCCTCCTAAGGACTGGAGTCCAAAACTGCACTGCATATTCCAGATGAAGTCTTACTAGGGATCTATAAAAAATTATGTTTTCATCCTTTGAGTTTATGCAATTTTATGCAGGACAGAACCCTATTTGCTTTAGTAGCTACAGAATGACACTGGCAAGAATTAGCCTACTTGTTATCTATAAAAACCCCAAGATCCTTCTCACTTAAGGAAACTACCAACACACTACCATTTAGTGTTTAACTTGCATTTATATTATTTTTGCCATAGTGCATAACCTTGCATTTATCAACATTGAACCTAATTTTCCAGTTTGCTGCCCAGATTCCCAACTTAGACAAATCACCCTGCAAAGTGGCAGCATCCTGCATGGAACCCATAGTTCTGCACAATTTAGTATTGTCTGCAAAATTAGAAACCGTACTTTCAATGTCCACATCCAGGTTATTAATAAACAAGTTGAAAAACAAGGGACCCAGTACAGAGCCCTGAGGTACTCCACTAACAGCACTGGTCCAATTAGAAAATGTTCCATTAACCACCACTCTTTGTAGTCTATCTTTTAGCCAGTTCTCTATCCAGTTACAAATACTATGTTCCAGGCCAACATTCCTTAATTTAACCAGTGTGACACTGTATCAAATTTTAGCGAAGTCTAAGTAAGTCACATCCACAGCTATCCCAGAATCGAGGTCCCTGCTTACCTTCTCATAAAAAAAAATCACATAGCTAAGCTTGTTAATTACCCATTGATAAATCCCATCTGGCCCTGGACCTTTGTTCTAAATTGAAGTTGTTGAACTGTGTTATGTCCTAAGCCTTGGTGTCCCTGTCTCTAGGCTTAAAATCCTATGCTACCTGCCTACCAAACGCTAATTCCCCCAAAAAGTGCATGTGCAGGCCAGTGGCATGTCATATATATATATATATATATATATATATATATACACATATACTTATAAGAGGAAGCACAATTCCAGCTGTCCTGGGTGCTGGTAAAAGGTATGACTTGTTTGATTTATAGGAGGACAGCAGTGCTCATAACATTGATTTTTATTTTCAATAAATAACTTATTGGCAATAGTTTCCAAATGAGTGTGGTACATTGGTCTGTTGATTTCCAATCCTGTACACTGAACTTTTCTACCATACACTAGAGTCCTGCGCGGGTCCATTTTTTGGGACCCGAACCTGACCCGTACCCGCAACCCGCAACCCGAACCCGAACCCGCGACCCGCATTTTTACCCGCTTGGACCTGCGACCCGAACCGTACCCGCAACCCGTGATCCGCAACCCGGACCCGCGACCCGCTGACCATCAAGAATCAGGAAGTGCTGTCATCTTAAACAGGAAGTGACATCATCGGAAGTAGCCAGGATCAGAAAAAAAAGGAGTAAAACAGGAAGTGCTGTCATTGTAAACCGGATGTGACATCATCAGTAGTGGAAATGCTCAGAAAAAGGAGTAAAAATCCCTATAGCGAGGATCTGCGACCCGACCCTCAACCCGCCAACCTGCAGGACCACCGGCCCGCTTCTATACCCGCACCCAGAAATTCTACGAGCAACCCGCAGGGTACCGCGGGATTTTGCGGGTAACCCGCGGGTACCCGACCCGCTGCAGGACTCTACCATACACCACACTGACTAAGTGTTATTCATCCTGTTGCCATCATGCCAAAGTTGGCCCACCACACTGTCCAACCTGCTCACCAAAACACTGACTAGCTGCACTCTCATTACTTCCCAGGATACCGACATAGATACAATTATTATTATTTTTTTCAGTAGCATCAGAAAAAAACATATGGCCCCTCTTACTAAACCAATGACACTGCCTATTTGGTATCTTTAACTTCAAGCATCTACCCTAGTTGAAAAATCTGGGAGCCTCCAGCATCAGTCCTCAGCCCATCTGTAACCTACCCTAACTCTGACTCACCATATCCAATATGGCTTTTGTCAAAAAGGGGGTGATGGTATGGAACTGTCTTTGGATGGTATTGCTGCTGGACTACTCAGGCAAGTAAAAGGAAGTCCCCACTGATCCTTCCTCCTTAAGTATATCACACCCCTTCCCATCATCTCAAAACAATCCCTTCATTCCTGTGCTCCTCCTCTGTCTGCACAGGGTGCAGTTATAAACTCCTAACATTCTTAATCCAAACATGATCCTAAGGGGGTTATTTATTAAAGCCTGAATGATAAAAACTAAAAAAAAACTTTTTAAAGATTTATTATACCCCAAGGCTGCGAAAAGTCAGAATCTGAAAACCTGCCATCTCAGACCTGCCAAGATTGTATATAAGTCCATGGGAGAGGTTCCTATCCTATTTGCAAGTTTCTGTTGTCTGCATTGGAATTGGCCCAAAAATCTGATTCTGGTTTGGTCTGCTTTTTTTATTTTACAAAATGTGATACATTTGGATTTTTATAAATAGCCACCTAAATGTTAGTGTATGCCTCATCTCCAGCAGTAAGGATTTTGGACCCAACTGCTTTTATTATTTATACTTTATTGTCTGTTGGTAAACCTAACCCAACAAACTTGAAGAGAATGGGTGGAAAAGGTGTTATTTTCACCCTTAAAGTGGCTCTAAGAAACACCTATTAATCTATTGTATTTTTTTTTTACATTTTTCCTTCATTTCACACATGGCTTGACTTCTGGAACTTTGGCCAGTGGGATAAAAAACACTTATTACTGTTGATTTAGTGATGATTTTTACATAAAAAACATAACCAATGATAGGAATCTTTTCTTTCTCAGAAATACCTCAATGTTCTTATTGTGGGGAATAGAACTGAACAAAATATTGATTTTATCATGTACAAAATGCGTGTTTTATCAAATGGTATTCTCATTGATGTTGGTCACTCACTTGCTGCAATTCCCACATGGAAGATAATAGCAAGGTAATTGACACAAGGTGGGGAAGCAGTTTGTTAGTTAGTAGAGGCTTTAAAGCTCCTGCCCAGTGCCACACTGGTTAATTAAGCTGCCCAGGACAATATTTAGGAGTTTTCTTGAGTGGAATGCAATCCAGAACAGTTAAGATTTTAGCCTGGGGTTGCTCACCTAGAGCTGAGGAGGGGGCTAATGTTTAAGAGTATTCAAAGCCTTAACTTTTTCCGGCCTTTTTCACCATTATGGTACTGGAACCCTGACCTGATCTACCACCCACTCACCCCCTTGGTTGCAGGCTATATGTTTATGCACTTATCGTGTCTTGTGTGTTACTTTATTCTATAACTTACATTTTCTCATTTCAGCATTTGTTTGTAAATTGCAATTTTTGTTTATTGTAGGTCACAGTAGTTGGCAGTTTTCTAAACCATGATTCACTTTACATATCCACCACGGCTGTGATTGCTGGCATTGAGATATTTAAACATTTTGTTATGGCATGGCAAGGACTGGTTATCTGATTTTAAAAATATACAGTAGTATATCAACAAAAGCTCTGGCTGACTTCCACCCATTCACAAGAAAATCGAGTCTCTGTGTCTTCTTTACAGTTGTATACCACCTAGTTTATGTGGGTTGTTCTTATAGAAAATGTTTTTCCACAAATCTAAACAGTTAAAATATTTCTAAAGCTTTCTAAGGATATATAGCAAAAAGAAATCTAATTTATGACTGAAACTCTTTTAGAACCATTTGTTTAATAGATGTTTCAAGAGAAAAGAAAGAAAAAAACACCCATGAGGTAAAGTGAAGTGAGTCTATGATTTTCCCAATCTGTTCCATCTGCACACTCCTTAAATATGCTTCCAATTGTATTGTATCATGAAGCAGAACCCAGGGGCAATAACGCAATATGTAGTGTATCATATGGATGCTGTAGGAAATAAACAATGTGGTCCTGCGGGTTAGGGAAATAATTTCCAAAATATTAATAAGAAGCTTGCCATCTGTGCTTTTGCACACTACTAATACAGAGCCATATTACAGAAGTAAATATTTTCGTCAAATGAAAAGGAGGCCCCATGCTTAACACTTTAAGTTACATATGCACATAATTCTATTTAGAATTGAGAGAATGAGCAATGAGGTTTTAATCCTCATAATAATAATGTATTTCTATAGTGCCGACAGGTTACACAGTGCTTAAGTAAAATGACTTTGCAATGTTTGATAAAAATTGATGTGAAAACATTTTAATATAGTAGGAGAGTTTTGGTCTTCGTTTTTTTATTGTTATCACAAACAGGCAAAATTTGTTTACCTTTTCTTGGATCTTGAATTTTCTCATAATTTAAAGCGGAAGTATTGCTCTTTCAGCTGCAAGTAAAACCTTCACAGCCAGTGGTCGTCTCTGCTGTGTGGCCTGTCCGCCTACCAATGAAAAACTAATAGGCGGCCTTGCAGACCATCACCGTTGCTCCCACTGTTTCTTGACTGTCTACTCGCTTTTCATTGGTAGGCATGTCAGGAACAGCAGAAGAGGCAAGCATGTCAAACAGCAGAGACAGCCATGGGCCGTGAAGGTTTTACTTGCAGCTGAAAGAGCAGGTATATGGGGGGATTGCGCTCAACTTTCAACTGAAGCACAATGAAAACTGGCTGATAAAAAATAATGGATTGGAATTAGAAAAATGCTTATATCCGTTCCCCAAAGGCAAAGGGGGATTTTAATTTTAGACAATACATTCCCTTCAATTGAAAAGTTACCTTGCTAAATGTAATGTACTTAAATCACATGTTCCATGCAAAAAATAAAACATTGACTCTTGCCTTTAATTTTATCCCAAAATAATAATACAACTGAGCACAAAGACATTCAAATAATTGTTATAGTCCATATTGCAACCTAGGGCCCCTCTACATCCTTTGTATTAATTTGACAGTCAGCGTAAATTTACCAGAGTCGGTGTTCGTGAATTTACGATTACACTTTGACGTCACGCTGGTGAATTTGCGCCAGCGTTAGACGCTTCGCGCTGGTTGTCCGTGGGGCACTTGCGCAGTAGCGCAATCCCACGGACACAGGGACTGGACGCAGAGACACTTGAACTTTATTATATAGGATTAATCAGGAAAAGGCTACAGTAGTCCATATGCATCCTGTATCCATCTGAGAATCAGTTTACAAATGTAGTCCATAGTTTTGGGCATAAATTAGCAATTGTGTAATTTAATAAAAATGTTTATATTACAGATTAGTTAATAACTAGTCTTGGTGGAGAGGATTATTTCTTACATTACTATATACAGTATTGTGCAAAGAGACCTGTAACATTTCCTAGACTTGTGATATTTTTGTAACATACAAAAGTAAAAACATTATGTTAAATGACATATATATGTAAATAATGTTAACTAACATAACGCTGCCACAGTCTATGATGTGTTAACAATTATATATTTGTTTTGTTTATAAAAGATGCCGTTTGCTCAGGTGAAGTCATTATCGAGCAGTGTTTTTATGAGGCAAAAGACTCCTCCAACTTTAATAAAATAATGGCATTATCGAGCAGTATTTTTATGAGGCAAAAGACTTCCCCAACTTTAATAAAATAATGGCATGGTACTTTAATCATACAACCTCCTGGCAAATCTAGTCAAAAGTGCTTCTGCTAGTTACTGCAAGTAACAAAAGCTGCAGCCACACTAATTTTATATTTTATATATATAGAGAGAGAGAGAGAGAGAGAGAGAGAGAGAGAGAGTAGCGTTTCTCCTGTAATGTACAAAACATCACTCAGTGCTCAGTGAAAAATTCATTAAAAAGCAAACAAGCCTAGGGAACCCTAATAAAGACTAATATGGTTTTTTTATTGCCCTACACATGTGCCCCTAGTCTAGTATGTGTGCCCTATGTTAGGAAATTAAGGGGGGAGCAGGGTACCCAAAAATAAAAATGTTGTTCTTTTTTACTCTATCACCCTACGCTAAGTAAAAAAGCGTTTTTTGGGACAATCAAAAAATTAATTGAATGAAGAGCTGAGACAGTTCCATCGCAGAGGGAAGTTTTCACAGAGGGATGAAGTGTGCCATTTTGCTGACGCACTTACTATATCTATAGCTAACACTATCAAAAATTCTGTAGGTGAAATTTCAGTATGTTTTTCCTATAATTATCATGTGTTTTAGCTATTATGAAAGTCAGATTGAGCTTGGGAGTACGTGGCAAAACATACTGGAGTAGAGTATCATGAAAAATGGTGCATAAGGAAAGCAGCGTCTATTAACAATGAATAACATTCGATAAATCCCTCTTCTATTTTTTACTTTTTTGTAAAACTTATCAAAAATACTATTCTGAAGCATTCTCATAAATTCTTTTCCATGTGCCAAACTATTAAAATATGTAAACATTTATTAAAGAGAAACTATCATGGAAAAACCTTGTTTTTTTATAAACTACATCAGTGAATAGTGCACCTCCACAGACCTCTGCACTGAAATATGTTTTTCAAAAGAGAAAACTGATTTTTTCTCCATTACATTTTGAAATATGACATGGGACTAGACATAGTTAGTTTCCCAGGTGCTTCCAGTCATCTGCTCTGATAAAATTCAGTCACTCTTTACTGCTGTACTGCATATTGGAATGATATCACCCTCCTCTCTTTCCCATCCAACAGCCCATCACCAGAACAATGGGAAGGTAATCCGATAACAGCTCCCTGTTAGTGGCACTCAATAGTAAAAACCCATGCCTCACTGCGCTCCATTCAGTTACATTAAGTAGGAGAAACAATAGCCTATCAGAAAGCAGTTCCATAGTGCAACACAAGCTCTTTCTGAAAGCACATGATGAGGTTAAAATGGCCTAAGATGGCTGCCTACACACCAATATTGGAACTAACTTGTTGAATAAGGAATTCATTTTTATATGGTAGAGTGGATTATTTGCAGTGTAAACAGTGTAATTTAGGAATAAAAACTACACCATAAAAATCATGACAGAACCCCTTTAATACAGTCATACACAGATAGCTCTGTATGTTTGGAGAGGTGGTCAAATCTGGCTGATCCGGTCATATGGCTCCAGGCCAACAATTGGATCAATTGAGGATCTTACAGAGATCTGTTGGCAGAGCAAGCATCAACACAAATGTTGTTCTCCCCAACTCAATTTTCAAATATCAGTCAGGTGGGTTGATCATTGGACACCATATATGGGTCAATAAAACTCTTCCAGACAAGTTGGCAGTATACTTGTACAGCAGAAAGCACTCATGGCCAATGTATATAAAAAATTATTCAGTCACTATTACACCATATCTACACGTTTCAATCCACTGGGGATCATCATCACGATAGTGCCAGGAAGTAATGCAAACTCAAACCCAATTTTCCTAAACCAAACTCAAACTTAATTTTCTCCAAAACCAATTAGGAGTGGCCACTACATACCAAAAACCGCTCCTAATACTGCCACCAAAAAAGAGAACCCCTGGGACTCCAGTGGAGCCTGCTCTAGTTTTTAGCTTAAGTGTTTGCTCTTTAAGTGGGAGATCTATAATTGGAGTTGCAAACACCGTAGTTAGTGTGGGATTTATAAGTGGAGTTGCAAAAACCAGAGTTAGCTGGGGATCTGTAAGTGGAGTTTTAAACACCAGAGTTAGTGGGGGATCTGTAAATAGAGTTGCAAACAAAGGAGTTTCAAACCAAATGAGGTTCAAAGGAGGTTCAAATGTGCTGATTTTTCCTTTGGATACAACTTATACAGTCGTGACAGATTGCACCTCAATAGAAGGGGGTCCACTGTGCTAGGGGAAAGAATGGCCAAGAGGTTGGAGGAGTATTTAAACTAGGCAAGTGGGGGGTGGGTGAGAGAAAGAATTATGGGGAAGTTAGGGTAGATGGGGTAGTGGGATTAGTAAGGGGTCATGGGGGAGGAGTGAGGGGGCATACAGTTTACCAGCTAAGGAGGTCCCTCTGTTACAAGTAAAACAGACTAATACTAACTTAACATAGAATTCTCCTCAAAGTAACGCACATTTAAAAAGTAAAAGTAGTAACCTCCGCTGTATGCTGAAAAATGCACAAAGTTTAGGAGTTCTAGGAGACCTAGAATTAATTGCATGCTCTAAAAATTATGATATAATTGGTATCATTGATATGTGGTGGGATGAAACGTGACCGGACTGTTAATTTAAATGGTTACATCCATTTTAGGAGGGCCAGAGGGATTAAAGTGGACCCGTCACCCCAAAAAAATATTCAAAATCATATTTTATCACATTAGTCAAGCAAAATGAACATTAATTACACTATATAAATGATTTGATTCTTGTTTTCTTCAGTCTGGGAATTCATAATTATAACAAGCAGGCAGGAGCCATTTTGTGGACACTGTTATTAAGGCAAGCCTTGCCTCATCTCAGAATCTTGTTTGTGTACCAGAATGGGGGACCCGATCTCCATGCCCTGGCTACACAATTAAAGAGTGAAGGGAATGTGTGGAGAGCAGTGACATCTAGGAAGTTCTGAATGGAAAGTGAAAGTAATTATCTGCCCCGCCTCTGTGCCTAAGGCATAGAGGAGTGGTAGACAATATTTGATTGACAGCTGAGATTTTTAAACGATCTTAAAACAGCTAAGAGTGCGCCTGCCAAGAGTGGTATGGTAAAACTGTGCGATTTCTATTTTGTCCCAGCTATCTGAAATCCATTGTGGCCATACAGGGAAGTGGAGAAGTTGAATTGCGTCATAATATATCTTTGGAGCTTAGGAACCCCAAGCAAAATATATATGTCACAAAACTTTACGGGGCAAATATTTTAATTTAAAAAAAAAAAAATGAAGTGTATACAAAATAGGTACAGTTTAACATGCTTTTTATCTGCTGTGCATAACAAAATTGGGGTTGTTTTCTCTGGAAAAAAGGCATTTGCAAGGGAACATGATTACACTTTACAAGTACATTAGAGGACATTATAGACAAATATCAGGGGACCTTTTTACCCATTAAGGAGGATCACTGCACCAGAGACCACCCCTTCAGACAAGAAGAAAAGGACTTTCATTTGAAGCAGCGTAGGTGGTTCTTCAGAGTGAGGTTGTGGAATGCACTGCTGGGTGATTATTATTATGGCTGATTCTGTTGATGCTTTTAAGAGGGGCTTGGATGATTTATTGACAGACATAATATCAAAGGCTTTATGGATTGGCTACTGGGGACACACAAAAGTTTGTTAAATCAAGTTAAATTAGATGGTGCATGGTGTCTTAGAGACCTCTGGTGGTCAAACCGAGGAAATACTAAATTAATAAAAATTACCTCCGTAACACCATGCTATAAGAAAATACAAATTTTATTAATACATAAAAAAAATTCAGTTAATCATAGGCCTATGATTAAGTGATGAGAAGCACGAAACCCGTCAGGCTCCATGTGGGGTAAATTAATTTTTTTATGTATTAATAAAATTTGTATTTTCTTATAGCATGGTATTACAGAGGTAATTTTTATTAATAATATCAAAGGCTACTGTGATACTAAACTCTACAGTTAGTATAGCTATGGGCATATACGGTTTGTGTGAAAGTGTGGGGGGGTGTGTGTGTATGTGTAGATGCTTGGGGGTAGATTCATCAAAGAGTGAAGTTAAGAGTGAAGTTCCGCCACTAGAGGGAAATTTTGCAAGGCGTATTCATCAATGGGTGAACTTTCACTTCACCCATTGATGAATACGCCTTGCAAAATCCCATAGAAATTAATTGAGAGCTGTGGAATTTCCCTCTAGTGGCGGAACTTCACTCTTTGATGAATCTACCCCTTGGTTTTAATTTGGACTGGTTGAACTTGATGGACTTTTTTTTATTTACCCAATTTAACTATGTAACTAAAAACATCAATAATATTACATATCACTTGACATCATTAAATTAAGACCACTTTTCTAAGCACTTTATATAACTATATATGTAAGCCAGTTTTCAAAAGGAGTATTTGGAATTACCTGCTAGTTACTTGATTCATCATGGCTTGCATTGTTAAAAATGGAGTAAGAACCCAATGCCTGGCATACTAAGTTGATAGAGGTAGTGTGAAGATAAGTCTGAAATCAGTATCAAAGAGTGATATATAAAAATATGCCTAAACCTGTATGTGCTGTTGTTTTCAGAATGGGGACTAGCCATTTAGCTGCGCCTGCCAAGAGTGGTATGGTAAAACTGTGCGATTTCTATTTTGTCCCAGCTACTGTATCTGAAATCCATTGTGGCCATACAGGGAAGTGGAGAAGTTGAATTGCGTCATAATATATCTTTGGAGCTTAGGAACCCCAAGCAAAATATATATGTCACAAAACTTTACGGGGCAAATATTTTAATTAAAAAAAAAAAAAAAATGAAGTGTATACAAAATAGGTACAGTTTAACATGCTTTTTATCTGCTGTGCATAACTTCAATCATACTATCATTGAAATAAATGTACTGTGGAACATTACATAATATATATAAAATGGTATAAATATGTTAGAGATAAACTGATAATGCATAATTAATCCTGTGGGTACAGTATGTGTAGAAATGATGCTGCATGCACCCTAAAAGCTATGCAAAAAGTACTGCAGGTGTTCTCCATATAACATCTAGTTTGACTTTACTGTCAAGTTATTTGGGCAAATTCACAAAGCGCCTAAAATGTGATAGCGTTGGCTTCGCTGACTTTCGCCACATTTTGTCAGGCCTAGTTCCGCCAGCGCTACACAAATTCACTAAAATGCAAAGTTGCGCTCAGGGAGGGGAACAGTGGCGAAGTTGCACTACCGTTACTTTGCTAGGCAAAGAGCATTTACGCTAGCGATGCCTAATTTGCATATGGCGCAAAGTTAAACGTATAATAGAAGTATATGTTACAGCCACTACATTACACTACACAAGCCCAGGAAACCTTTAATAAATAAAATAAACATGCCCCATGTATAGTTGAGTTTCCATATGTTAGGAAATGTTGGGGGCAAGGAGGGTAACCCCACAAAAAATTACGCTATTTTTCACCCTAAAAAAGTAAAAGTCGTCAGCATTTTTTTTGGACTGGCCTGGCGAAGTCAAGCTTGCAAAAGGTATAGTTCAGTAAAATGGTCATCTTAGTGAATTAGCTAGTCTATCTACTTCGGTAGTAAATTTTTGCAAGGGACACAGCTAATTGGCAAAGTTGCGAAATGACGTCACGCTGGCGAATAAGCACTAGCTTTAGACGCTTTGCGCTTTAGTGAATTTTCCACACTGTTTCTTAAGATATGAGAAGCTATGGCCTTGTGCCTGAATAAAAAGGAAGATATTTGAAAAATGTCATATCATGGCACACATATATAGAGCACATCATATATTTCAATATGTGTTCAAAGCAGATATTTTTTTACTTTAAATAGGAAATTAATTAACCAAAATAAAAACTGTGCAGGCATTTTAGGCTTAAAAGGAAGGGAAAAATAAAGAAATGAGTGTACTATAGACAGCTAAGCCTCTAAAATGATGTACCTGAAGCTAATAATATTTAGCGTCAGTATCAAAAAGCACCTTAAAAAATGTGTATAAAAGTTTGCTGATGTACTGATGAATATGATGAATATCCCACAGTAAATGCTGCTCTATGGATATTATACACTGCAGGTATAATAAATAAACAGCCATGCACACTTCTAAATCACATTTGTTAGGGGCTAAAATGAGATATCTAATGATGGCCGAATTTTTGGGGCGTTTCACAATTTTTTGTAAATTTCCTGAGAAATTTGTGAAATGGTGAGAAAAGCCACTCGTTTTGGATGTGGGCGTCTCGTTTTGAATGCGGGCGTCTCGTTTTGGACACATGCATCCATTTTTAGACACCGGTGCACATTTGCGTTGGCGTCCACAAAAAAGCTGGTGTAGAAAAAACGGACACCGGTATCCGTTTTTTTTTTTTTACGCCGGCAAATTTTCACGGGCATTTTGCAAATGTATTCATTGGTAGTGAATCGCGGGAATTCGCCACGAATTTGAGCCAGGCGAATACATTCTCCCATCACTAGAGATATCTTTATAGGGTGTGTTTGTTTTTTAAATGTCTGAAATATAAGCAGGTGGTACTGGCGATTTGAGTAACCTTACTCACTTCCCATTGCAGCAGATGTTATAAATATTGAGTAGAATTTCCAGCAGTCATCATGCTATTTTTTAACAGTGCAACATTTATATATGCTCAAGGGGTCTTGAGAAAGGTCTTATGCAGAGACCGAAACGTCGACCAGTTCTTTTTTAATGTAAAGAATAAAAGTTGAAGTTTTAATATTTATACAAATCCTAGTGTGCACCTTTATTATATGGAATGGTGTATACTACAGCCTGATTAGGTAGCACCTGGGTCTAGAGCAAACGTGAGCGGAGTGCGCTGGAACCTTGGACTCACAACTACCTTTTTGAAAACAAGTTTCTAGTACAGCTATGGGATTTAGGGCATTATTTTGCAAATTCCCAATTTTTCAGAGCAGTAAAAAAGTCTGACTAAACTAGAATTCATGACTGGACCTTATTTCTTATTAAAAAAAGAAAGATTTAATTGGATGGGGGACAAACTCGATACAATCGAGCAAAAATCTGAATTGTACGTTTTTCTCCTGAAACACTCGATTTTTTGGGGGCTTTATACAGCTTTGTAGACAAATGTAATGGTTTACCTTGCCCTGTATGTTTTTACATGGAAGAGAGTTTGACTGACCTACACCTAGATTTGATCATATTCCGGGTTTCACCATTTACAAACAACTTTATGTAGGAAACCGACAGGAACACTATCCTACACACATACACATTCACATCACCCTACATCAACATCTAGAATTGTCTATACGGCTGTTTTTATTTTCACAATTTAAACATGTGTTAATTGACAATATACCCCTTATGAGACATGGTGGTGAAAAGGACTTAACCCGAATGCAGACTGGAAGCAGATGGATTTTCACTTTGGCTTCCCTATCCCCTAGGACTTGATTAAACCCTTACACTGTTTTTCTCTAATTATACTAGTTGTGCTTCCATATTTATGAAGTACCAGCACCATAGATATGTACCTGGTCTGACACTGGAGGACTCACTACTTTGATAAGAAGAGTATGCCTTATGAATTTTGCCATTATGTTTCAGCACTTTTCTCCAGATCTGGTGGTGTTGGAAATTCATACCTTCTGGTTTACTCCAGCAATGGGACAGTTAATCCTTCCAAGTGTGGTAACCAGTAAGCCTTGAGGAGAAGCTATAAATATCCCTTGGTCAACTGATCACTCTGCCTGAGATACAGGTTGTGGAGAGAGTTAGAGGTGGATTAGTATTCTAGAGTCTTTGCTAAAGTATATTGTGAGCTATCTATTTACTAAGTCTGATACCGGACTCTACTTTAGTTACTGTTTTTGCAAGCTGCTATTTCTGCTAGCGGGATCTCAACCCTTTCAGCTCAACTCCTGCTACCTACCTGTTATCCATTTGTATACAATATTGGTGCAACCACTTGCTCCAACATAATTATTATTCTGGGTCAAAAGCAATTTAGCTTTCATTGCAGAATTGCCTAATCTGACCTTGAGTAAAACCCCCATAAACCCAAATTGTTACAGGAACTATTTTTTAGCATTTGCAACTGTTTTAGTTATATAATGTGTCTTTTGATAACACTGCAACTTTAGTAGTAATTAATCTTTTGTAAACCTTGGTTGTAAACGTATGTAAATCCCAATAGAGGAATGTAATATAAGTCGTTAAGGCAAAAACTATTGTGATAAGTTATGCCTCTGTTCGAACAATTTCAGCTTTGCGCGAATTTAATATAGCTTTTGCGAACCCGGAAACTGTAGCTGTGGTGCAATAAATATCCATGTGTTCTGCTTTACACTATGGAGGTTATATGGGGCAAAATGAGAATTCAACTTACCTACTTGATGTAAATTCCTTTTATTCTAGTCCCAACATTTCAGTACACATGTCAGTACACATGGTAGTATTGCCCCTCCCAGACCTGGAGGTAGGACCTATAACATAACTAATCAAAATTAATCATGACCACATGACTTCCTCCTCACCACTGATATACAGTTGACACAGTCGTACCGTAACCAAAATAAATAACTTGGGATGGTAAACCCTGTACTGTACAGGTCAGGACTAGAAGAAAAGGAATTTACGTCAAGTAGGTACATGGTAAAAGGCAGGCAGACCCATGAGCAGAAGGCCATGGTAAAAGGCCAGCAGACCCATGAGCAGAAGGCCACAGTAAAAGGCCGGAAGACCCATGAGCAGAAGGCCATGGTAAAAGGCCGGGAGACCCATGAGCAGAAGGCCACAGTGAAAGGCCAGCAGACCCATGAGCTGAGGGCCTCGGTAAAAGGCCGGCAGACCCATGAGCTGAGGGCCATGATAAAAGGCCAACAGAACCATGAGCTGAGGGCTACAATAAAAGGTAAGCAGACCCATGAGCCGAGGGCCATGGTAAAAGACTAGGGATGTAGCGAACGTCGGAAAAAATGTTCGCAAACATGTTCGCGAACTTCCGGACAAAAATGCGAACGGTTCGCGAACTTCGCGAACCCCATAGACTTCAATGGGAAGGCGAATTTTAAAAGCTAGAAAAGACATTTCTGGCCAGAAAAATGATTTTAAAGTTGTTTAAAGGGTGCAACGACCTGGACAGTGGCATGCCAGAGGGGGATCAAGGGCAAAAATGTTTCTAAAAAATACATTGTTGACACAGCGCTGCGTTTTGTGCTGTAAAGGGCAGAAATTACACTACGTCACTCAGGTGATGTTTCTGGACACGGAATGTGAAAAAGCTCACACAGCTAGATGGCAGTTGTTTGAAGAACAGTAGATTACTAGCCAGCAAACTTACTATCAACTGTCCCTCAAATCACTAACAGCTCTCTCCCTACACTAGCTCTTCCAAGCACACACAGGCAGATTGAAAAAACGCTGCAGGGCTTCAGTTTATATATGGAAGGGGAGTGGTCCAGGGGGTGTGGGGGTGGTCCAGGAGGGAGAGCTTCCTGATTGGCTGCCATGTATCTGCTGGTCTGGGGGAGAAATGGCAAAAAAAAAGCGCCAGCTAAGGCGAACCCAAATTGGCGAACGTCGCGCAACGTTCGCGAACATTCGGTGAGCGCGAACAGCCGATGTTCGCGCGAACAAGTTCGCCGGCGAACAGTCCGCGACATCCCTATAAAAGACCAGCAGATCCATCAGCCAAGGACCAAAACAAGGACCCTAACACAAGCCAGGGGCCATAATGAAAGCCACAGGCCATGAGCCAAGGACCAAAACAAGGGACCTAGCACAAGCCAATGACCATAATAAAAGCCAGAGGCTATGAGCCAGGGACCAAAACAAAGGCCCTAACACAAGCCAGGGGCCCTAACACAAGCCAAGGACCATAATGAAAGCCAGAGGCCACATAAACCAAGCTCCATGGGGAGAGGACATAGGCCACACAAAGGGCCATAGACTACAAGCTGGCTTCAAGCCTGTTAAGGTGCCAGCAGACATAACAGTAAGTGCCCTTCAAGGGAAACATACAGCCACCAAATCTCAGTAGATGTAATGGAACTACAACTGAGCTCCCAACTAAAACAACCAGATGGAAATAGAAAAAGCCTACATCACACAAAAAGGCACCATATAAGTAGGAAAACTGCCTGTTAAGCGTGGAAACATCATAGGAAAAAATAGGGAACAATGCTGCTACAGCAGAACAAACCCCTAGCCAGCCCTGGAAATGCCAGGTATAAGAACACACCTACCTACTGTGTCTGCACAGATAAATCAGATGACATCAATACAAGAAGTCAGAGGAACACCAGCACCCAACCAGATAACATGATCCAGACAGTAGGAATACTCCAGTCAGAGCCGTGGTGGCAGGCTGCTTGTTAGGATCAGATTAATTGTAAGGAATATTGACTGGAGCAACAGTACTGCCAGATCAATTAATGGGAATAAGTTCATAAACTTGT
>CM044441.1:80759101-80787391 GCA_024363595.1 Xenopus borealis
CTCCTCCCGGGCCCCCCCGCAGCTGCGGGGTCTGCTTCCTCCCTAGTTACGCCACTGTATCTACGTTCTTGGCTTTCCAGGGCTCCTCTCTGCATTAGCGGGCATTGGCGCTTCTGCAGAACGCTCCGGTGCGCTCACTACACCGTAGGCAACGAGCTTAGCAACCGGAGGGGGAGATCACGTGGGTCCTGCAACGCGATCGTCGCAGGACCCGCCTTTGATTAGGCAGACACGTGTCTGCACTGTGCTGCGTCTCCTCTCTGTCTGCCTCCCTATTTCCTGCTGCATGGACTCTGCTGTTAGGATCCCCCGTGGCTTCTAAGGACCCTCCTAGACTACAGAACGGTAGGTGGTCTTTATGTGACACATACATACATTTACATACACATTCATATACACATTCATGTACACAATACACATTTTACCAAGTTAGCTTTATTCTTTTTATTTTCAGGATTATTTTTTTTTATGCATTTCAGGTATACTTTACTAAAATACTGTATATGGTTTTGGTGGGGTTTATGTTCTGTTTGCGGGTCTTGTGGCACAATACACAGTTACTGGTTATGTTTGCAGAAAATTAAAATACACATATTTTTTGGGGGTCCGCACATGCCAACTGCTTTGGTATATCTAAGCATATTGGGCATCAAACTGTTCAGTAGACCCTTGACATCAATATTTAGGGTGTTTTATAAGTGTATGTAAGAAATTGGGTGAGAAAAATGTGCCCAATTGCAATATTTTTAGTTGATTTTCAGAATTATAAAATCAGCTGCCTTTATCACCAAATTTAGGAAGGGTTTGCCGCTTGGTGCTTTGAAGTAGAAATACATGCATACCTATTTTGGATTTGGGGGAATGTGTACTTTCCAAAAATGTATGGGTTTTGGGGGAGAACTTACTGTTTTCTAACTTTGACCCACTCAAAATGAGGTAAATGTGTTGATTTTGCAGTACCTGAAATGACAGGCCATATGGGGGTCTTCGTTTTGGGGCTTTTATATGCCACATGCTTGGGTACACCTATACATATTGGGCATCAAACTGTTCAGAGGACCCTAGGCTTTCATATTTGTGGGGATATATCTTGATAACTAAAAGTATGTGTGGAAATACAAAGCTGCAGTGTGAAAATTTTGAGGTGATTTTTGGAAATGTCACCAAATTGCCAGATTTAGGAAAGGTTTGCGGCTTGGTACTTTTGAGTAAAAAGACATGCATACCCATTTTGAATTCGGGGGAATGTGTACTTTCCGAAAATGTATGATTTTTGGGGGTGAACTTACTTTTTTCTAACTTTGCCCCCCCTAAAAATGAGGAAAATGTGTTGATTTTGCAGTACCTGGAAATACATAATTGATAGCTCACATGGGGTGTCTACATTTAGGGGCCTCTATATGCCACATACGTAGGTACACCAATACATATTGAGCATCAAAATGTTCAGTGGACTCCTGGCAATCATATTTAGGGTGTTATACATTGGTACCTAATGATGTGTGAGAGATGAAATGCTGTAGATTGGAAGCTCTGAGGTAATTTTTCCATAAATTCACCAATTTCTATAAAAAATTATAACTTTAGGATAAAATTGCAACTTGGTAGTTTGGCATACAGAGATATATTTACCCATTTTTGATTCTCCAGGATCTGTTCTTTCTAATAATGGGCAGTTTTCTAGGGAAAACCTACTGTTCATGGAATGTTTGACCTTGAATTCAGAAGTATGCCGTTTTGTGGAGTGGTGCTTTGGAAATTTGGTAGTGTACTACTTAGAGATTCTGAAATATAAAAGTGAGAAATCTCCATAAAATGATATATATCTGGTATTGGCATGTGCGGGACACACTGAGCTTTCTAAACCTGCTGTGTTCTCGTTCATAAAATAAAGTATGTTTCTGATAGATGCGTTTGTATCATGCAAAAATGTTTTTTGTGTTTTTATACACTTAGAACAAAATGGCTGGCAGTGAAACGGTTAAGGAGGGGTATCCTGTCCAGTGAGGAGGAAGTCATGTGTTCTTTTAGGTCATGATTAATTTAATATATGTATTATCCCCCATTGACTGTATCCTGCTATTGGCAGGTTCTGAGATAATCAACTAATCTAAGAAGTTGTGATTTGGTTGGCATCATATTGAACCCTGATTTTGTTTTCAGTCTTGCATGCCTCTGTGGATATTTGAACCTGACAGTAATAGATAGGGGTACGCTTGTGGACTGCATGGTATGAGGGGAGTGTGTTGCACCACCTGACTCAATCCTGAATTATTGCCTGGCAGAACAGTTGCCTATGGAGAACTTCTTAGGTTTCTGTCTGAGCAGGTGATGCTGAGGTTAAGTTAAATAATTTCTCTCCTATAACTGTGTGTGTTGTCAGCTGCTCTGCTTCACTAATATTACAGTACTTTTTCCTTTTAGTACTTTGTCATTTTCTCAGCATGGTTATATTTGTATTACTTTTTTTTTTTTTCAAAGTAACAAAATGGCATAATTTGAAAGTGTTTCAATATGAGATACTTCTATTCTCTATTTTTTTATTGAGGGATTTTTTAGTGCAACTTGAAATGGAGGTTGGCCTGTGTGTATCTGTTTACCTTTTTCAAAGGTCATAGCTAAAGGGGTACTATTGTGAAAATTTTTATTTAATATTCACTTCATCATACTAAAATAAGCATTTTCCTAAGTATAATCAATTAAAAATTCTAATCTGTTTATGAAATAATCAAGTTAATTTTCACTTACAGCATCTGTCTTTCTTCATTCTCTCTTCATGCAGGAGTTAGTAGTCTGATTCTGAATGACAGTTGGATGGTCCAATTGCCTTTGGGGAGCTCCTATTTATTAGAGCTTATGCTTTTAAAATTAACACAAACACTCCCTTTCTACATGCAGGATTTGTAACAAAGTCAATTATTTTGTTGGATTATATTTGTGCTTGAGTCAATTATTTGAGTTAGCGCACATCTACTAGAAAAGGGATTCCCCACTGAAACATATATTGGATCTAATTATCAATCAAAATATGACACCCAACTCCTGCAAGGAAACAGAATGAAGAGAAACAGATGCAGAGAGAGGGATAGTGAAGATAAACTTAATTATTTCATAATTTTTTATTGATCATATTTAGAAAATATCTTACTTACGTTATGTAGAAAGTGCTTTGCCAAGGAGCCTAACAGCTTTTTCTCCACTAGCACTATTACCATATATACCATTATTGTGGTGACACTAAAGTACCTTTGGAGATGCACATGCTCTATTCTTCAGAGGCACATTATGATTTTAACAAAAGCTGTGATGTTGCCTTGCTGCCAAATTTGAAAATAAATAGCCACTTTTGTTTGTTTTCCTTTGCCAACTGGCTCTGAATCCTCAGACCTTAGCTGAAGTCTTTGACCTAATTCTTGCTCTTTTTGGCTCTGTTCCTGTTCCTTGAACTTTGCTGCATATCTAGACCCTTTGAATGATAGTGTTTAGGATCCCTGTCAGTCCTAAAGCAGAACATGTGGGGTTCCAAATAGGCATTGGGGAAGACTAGTGTTAGCAGGGCTCTCCAGCGTACATTAAAAGGTTGATCCTTGTAGCAGTCTCAGAGCGTAACACCAGACCATAACAGACTGTAACACCAGATGCTGAACTGCTTTTGGGAGAATTTAAAAAAATTAAATATTAGAATATTATTAATATTATAAGATACATATTGAATAAATATGGTAACACATTGTTTTGGATGAGTGTAATGGACCAGTTATAGGTCAATATCCTGATAAGGTAACTGCATATTTCATGTGCATTTATAGCACATTTCTTGAGGCTTTAACTTGTATTCTCTATGCTTCCCTTATGCTTGTGGACAAAGTAATTTAATCTTTTTCTGTAAAAGGCCTCTATTTAATGATTTCTTATTAATTTCAGTACTAAAGGGGTCGTTCACCTTTACGTTAACTTCTAATATGTTATAAAACAGCTAATCCTAAGCAATATTTCAATTTGTATTCATTTTTTCTTTTTTTTCATATTTTGTTTTTTAAATTATTTAACCCCATCTAAAAACAAATGCTCTGTAAGGCTACACACTTTTTATTATTCATCTTTATATTTAGGCCCTCTCCTTTAATATTACACTCAATATTACATTCATATTATCAGCATTCTCCATATGACTTTCCAGCTCTATTTATTATGTGTACTGCCACTTCTTCTTTTCTATCTTAGACAATGTAATTTGATATAACAGGTGTATGGGTCAGGGGTACTCCCAATCATCCTCTTGTTACTAGCTACTCTTAAGGCCTGGGAAAAGGGTTTAACTCCCAGCAAATCCAGGTAGGCACTTATATAAGTTGACTCTGAATATTCAAGTGGGCTCTCACTTGTGAAATGCAGTAAGGGATATCACTCTGGTATAGGCCCACAGCATTTACTTTCTAACAATACCTTTGGGTGCTAGTGGTTCTTAAAAACAATGAATCTGTTTATTTAACAGGATGCCAACCTTCCAATTTGCAGGGTGTGCTCAGTTGGTATAGCAATTAAGTGGTAGCAGACCAGTTACATGCAAAGTACTTACAATCTTGTTCCTCCACAAACTTTCTCAATGGGTAGTATTACCTTTCTCTTGGTCACCAACTCACCAACTCCCATCCCTAGGTGAAGCCTAAAGAGGTGTTTTATTCCAGGATCTGCCTAATCCTGAGCCTGACTGACCAGGTCCCTATAACGGCAGCAGAGGCGCTGAAGGGTACCTACACTTCACTAAACTCCTCATTGGAGCCTTACCTGCTCATTAATTTTTCTGGTCCTAACTGTCACTCCTATAACTATTTCTGCCCTGATACTTACTTCTCTTATACTGAGGTCTACCTCCACCTTAGGCCCTAGCTGTAACACCCCACTTTATCCAGCTAGGCAGGGCACATGTGGGCATATCTTTTTATAACCTCAGGGGATTGCTTCCCCTCCCCTCTGGAAAGAAGGGCCCATCCTAGCTGGCCATCTCAATTCCTGATGGCTTAGAAAAACATTACCCTGCTACAGTAATAAATGGTCCTAAGTTTACTAACTGTCTAGTATCCCATAGCAAAGACTCTACAGATCACATTTACTGGTCAGATGTTTCAAATTCTATAAACTGGTTGCTAAATGTGGGAAAACATAAGACCCTATCACATTACCCCATATGAGCATTTTACGGTACATGTTTTATTTCCACCTCTTCCTGAGCTTCATTGAGGTCATTAAATACTTAAATTCCACCTTTATGCTTCAGTTCATAGTTCATATAATAATTCCTGTGGTCTAGTGCAGTTTAATCAATCTTGAATATGAATGTCAGGTTAATTTACTAAAGGTCGAAGTAAAAATTCTAATAAAATTAAATTTTTTTAAATTCAAATTTCAAAGTAATTTTGGGCTACTACAGCTATCGAATAGCCCAAAATTCAATTTGAATTGAAAATAATTAGAAAATTTGAATTTTGAAATTTCGAAGAACTTGCCCTTTAAAAATCCTTTGAGCGACTATTTACCAGCGTAAAGCTGCCAAATTGCCATTTTAGCCTATGGGGGGTGTCATAGAATCTGTCCTGAAAATTTTTCTAAGTTCCAAGAATTCAAAGGATTTTGCAGAGAATCTGCCCCTAAGAATGGGGATTGCAAAGTTTAAGATATTGCAATGCAAATCTTTACTAACCATGCTCTCTCTTCTCAGTTTTGAGGAGTTTTATAGTTTGATGACAAATTGCTTCAAGACAGATTTAATTTTTCCAACCACAATGCATTTCAATCTGTTTCTGAAATCTAACAAAATCGTTAATGCTGTGTAATGCAAGAAGGACAGAACAAACATAAATAAAAAATCATGCAATTTTTAATAACATCCTAATTTCTTTAAAGGAAAACTATACCCCCCCGGACTTTTTTAGTAGCTTGTGTCATTGGGTCATACTAAATAGAAAATAGCCATTTTAAAAAATAAGGAAAGCCTCCTGGGATCGTATGATTCAACGGTGCACACAAACATACCTAACAAACCACAAAGTTAGGTCACATGAGCCAATTAACAGACAGAGTTGTGTCCTTTGCTTCCACACTTCTTCCTGTTACAGTTAAGGGCAGATTTACTAAATTCTGTGAAGGATTCCAAATTCGATTGAATTTTCAAAAAGATTCTAATTTCAAAAAACTTTTTTGGGTACTTCGACCATCGAATTTAAAAAAATTCGATCAACTCGAATGATTCGAATAAAAATCTATTCGATCAATTGACCATTCGATGGTCTACCTGTAAGTACTTGCCCTCTAAAAAAAATTGTCTAGTTCGCCAGATTAAACCTACCAAATTGCTGTATAACCCTATGAGATAACCCTATTTCTGCATTTTTAGATTGAATGAAAAAAATTCGACAGAATGGTTAAAATCGTTCGAATACTGTAGTTCAATTCTATACGATTTAATCATTTGATGAAGTTTTTTATATTCAATTAATCGAATTGCCTTAAAAGCCTTCGAATTTGATATTCGAATTCGAAGGATTGAAATTCAACCAAAATTCGATGGTCGAATTCGAGGGTTTTTTACCTGCCCCCTAGAGTTGAAATTTTGCTCATCAGGTGATCTCTGAGGCAGCACACAGACCATCACAAATGGTGGTTCAAGGCAAGAGATGTAAAGGGGCAATATTTACTTATATATATATTCCGATTTGGTAAGATTCTTTAATATGCCACTTAATATGGTATAAACTACCTTTTGCTCAAGTATTAATTTTGGGGGTATAGTTTTCCTTTAAAGATTCCAAATACACATCCCCATCTACTAATTCAAATAAAATTTTTAAGAAACTACTTAAAATGTAAATTTCTTTTTATTACTGTCAAACTAACCAGATAACTAAAGTATTATCATTGAACGTGCTGTGCTTGGTGCCTTTCTGCCATTTTAAATACAATGTGCAGTGTGATTTTTATTGGTTCGGTGTGATTGCTTCTTTCATCCTTGAATGGCATAAGAGAAAATCATTTTTACTCTAGGTTGAATCTTTCACACTTTTATGAAAGTTATCATTCTAACTGTACCTGTACATTTCAGAACATTATTGAAGACATTGTCATTTCATGAAAGAATAATTGATTGTAATGCTGTGGGTGAATTTGACAGCTCATTTTTTATATTTTTCTGTATGTGGGTTCAAGCAGACTAGAGAATTACTTGTCCTTGTAGAATGTGTAAAACTTTGAGCAAGAAAACACCCAAATATACATCTATCTATTCTAATTCATAGCTGCATTTTCTACTCAGTTTTCTTTTTGATTTAATTAATAACCAGTGTATATCATAGATACTTCAAGCATTTAAAATATCTATTAGTTATGACCTACTTTACAGACACAATTATGAAAAATCTAAAATTAAGCTTTCATGAAAAGGGTTATTTAAAATGCTGGTCATGTATCTTCCTTCAGCTGCCAATTTTGTTCAGGTAAATAGAGCTGAAAAAATATGTGTCCACTTCCACTCTGAAATTGGCAAAAGGGGAATAACACAGTACATGCGTGTTCAAAATAATTGGTTAGGAGCACATCAAATAAAGCAATACACACTATAAAACAGACATGCTGGTGATCTTTAAAACATCTAAGTGAAATCATTTAGTAAATAAGGTGAACCCCAATTTCATGCTAAGATTAGTTATCTAAAGACCTACAAAAAATAAAGAAAAATAAAACTGTGTTGACCAATGCTGTACCAATGTAGGTCATACATTGACTCGTTTTGCCGTCACCAGATTTTAATGACTGATACATCCATCAAGGGTTAAAAATATTTGTTAATGATTAAAATATGTGTATCTTATGCTGGGTACAAGATCACATATATTTAAACTCATGGCTATCTGTTCCTTTGTTTACGTTCACATTTAACCCAACCCTTCAAATAAAGGCACGCAAATCTCTTTAACAAAGATTATTAAGTCATCCCATGCTCTAATCAATTTCATAGTTTCACGAATAAAACTTAAAAAAAAACCTGTCTGATCAACTGGGACAATGTAGTTGTAATGAAAATGGTACAGTAGTTTGCACCCCATTAAAGGGCTTGTTCACCTTTGAGATAACTTTAGAGAATGATCTTCTGAGACAATTTGTTATTATTTGTGGCTTCTGAATGACAGTAAGGCTATTAAAATCTTCAAATGGGTCACTGGGCCTCTGCCATTGACTTCTACAGGATCTCAGCAGGTTTTAGGTGGAGAATAGTTGAATTTGACTTGTTCCCAGGATCAAGGTGTTATAAATCTGAAATTCGAATTGAGTTTGCATTATCCCCAACTAGCATTTGCAAGTTTTGCCCAAAAATCCAACTTTAAAATTTTAATTTTAATTCGAATTTACCATTCAAACCTTTATAAATCCATCCATTAGTGACAACTGCTTCTAATCCATTACTTCACAAAAACCTGTTTTGGCAATTTGTATAAAAATATTGTGGAGGAGAGTTTAAAGCTTGAATAAACAGACATCTAAATACAGCTCTGGGAACAACAGAACCAACTACTTTTTAGCATTAACAGTAAACTCTTGTCTCAATATGTCTGTTTACTGCAAGGTACTGTGTTAATAGCAAATCAGAAGGCAAATTTATATTGCTGTTAATTTGTTTTTAGATCTAAAATAGCACATTACTTTATATTTTTAGATACGGTTTTTACACTATGCTACAACTGTTACTAATAATTAAAAAAAAGGCTTTCATGTTGCCAATATCTTCAGACCATGATGGCTACTTTTCTATTCATTTTGTCAAACTAACATTTCTTCCAGTCAGGTTGGGAATTCCTCAAACCAGTATGACCAAAGAGCCCTTTAATTCACAAAAAAATTTGCACATTTTGACAGAGAGCAGTACAATCTTAATAATATCTATAAATGTTATTAACCCATTGTCCACAACTACCATACCTATTGCTGAAGTGAAAATGCACAGTGCTTTAGACTGTTGACCAAGTCTCTCTTTTTACTGAATAGCATTTTATGAACTACAGTATTATTTTCATCAAACCACTAAAATGAAAAATTATTTGATGTTGTTTTAAATGTTGATAAAAAATGTTAAAAAAATGTAAAATTAAATATATTGGAGTGATTTTGCCCCATTCTATCAGACTTGTTCCAGTTTGTTAAGGTTTGTTCCTGCTGATTTAATCTTTTTAACTAAAGTATTCATTGATACAATTTATTTCTATTTTAAAGAATCTTATTTGTTTCTGCTTCCACAGAGAAGGTCTTTACTACTTTAAATATATTTGTCTTTAGGAAAGTCTGTTTTCTTTTTTCTCTTTATTTTTCTTTTCTGATATGTATTGTATGTCTTGCTGGCAAGACAGTTTTCTAATTTAAAGAAAACTAAAATCTTTAAGGATATTTCTTTAAGGATATTTAAGGATATATTATATAAGTGTTTGTTAGTGTCTTCTTGTGCACATTTGGAAAAATGTATTCTTTTGCTGTAGTTGAAACTCTCTGATAAGGTTCTTGGTATCATTTTTTTTTGTCTTTTACTTTCTAACTAGTTTACATCTCCACTGTAATCTTAAAATAGAATTCTTTAAAGACATATAAAGACAGCTATAGTCAGGTGATCCCACTGGTGTCTAATAAAAGGGCAACCAAATTTGGGAGTTTTACTTTGAAAGCAGCAAGTAAGTTGCAGGTAAAAAAATTTAGTCCCTTTGTAAAATGTATCATGAAGCAATAGAATTCTTAATGAATCAGATGAAAATTGAGCGTAGGATTGGCCAGATATGGGATGACTTTGACATCGTTGGCCAGCTTAAATATATTGCAATATATGGACAAACAATCCCTGTTGTTTAAAAGGTAAGGCATTTTTTTAGTAGCTGTATGCACAAGATGTCTCAATGTCTTAAATATATTGATAATGGGTTGAGTGCAGAGGACCTCTTGTATTTGTCTATATGTATTTTGTGGTCACAGCCTCATTGCACCCCCGCCTAATGGTTTAAAAAATCAGTGGTGAGCACAACTTTTCCTTGTTTGTTTTAGTTATACTGGAGCAGTGACCAGCTCCTTGTTGTAACCCCCCTAATATATATATATTATGGATGCACCAAATCCAGGATTCGGTTCGGGATTTGGCCAGGATTCAGCCTTTTTCAGCAGGATTTGGATTCGGGCGAATCCTTCTGCCTGGCTGAACCGAATCCGAATCCGAATCCTAATCTACATATGAAAATTAGGACCAGGGAAGGAAATCATGTAACTTTTTGTCACAAAACATTTGAATATGCAAATTAGGGTTCGGATTCGGTTTGGTATTCGGCCGAATCTTTCAGGAAGGATCCGGGGGTTCGGCCAAATCCAAAATAGTGTATTCGGTGCATCCCTAATATATATATATATATATATATATATATATATATATAATGTACAGTATATACAGTATACATTGTACATGTATGTATTCTTTTTCACTTAGGGGACATATTTATTATTTTGAAGTAATTTTTGGGTACTTCGACTATCAAATAGTCCAAAATTTTATTTGAATTGAAAAAATTTTGATTCAAATATAGAAATTCGACCATTCGAAAATCAAAGTACTGTCTCTTTAAAAAATTCAAACTTGACCCATCACCACCTTAAAACTGCCAAATTACTGTTTTAGCCTATGGGGGACCTCCTATAAAAAAAATTGAAATTGGTCCATCAAATTTTTTTGAGGGTCATTTTCTATTGAATTAAGATTTTCCCCAAAAAATTATATTTTCCAGAAATTAAAAAAAATTGCAGGGAAGCTTTCAGGAGGTCCCTCATAGACTAAAATGCTAATTCAGCAGCATTAAAGTGGCAAATAGTTAAATTCAACATTTTTTTAAAGGGAAATTTAATTTTTTCAATTGAAATTGAATTTTGGGCTATTCGATAGTTGAATTAGCCCAAAATCTTTTCGAAATTAGAATTTTTTAAATTTGAATTTAATTAGAATTTTCACTTCAACCCTATTCGACCCTTAGTAATTCTGCCACTATATGTTTATAGAACAAAAGTTTGCCTTTGGGATGGATATATATATATCCCCCTCCTTTGTTTTTGGGATTATTGTAATTTTTTTTTAGCTTTTCTGATTATGTATTTCACTGATGAATTATCCTTTTTGGTATGTTCACAATGAACTTCCAATGAACTGGTCTTTTTTGTTTATAAAGGAAAATGACACTGTTGGCACACATAATATTTATGGATAATTGTATCTAACCAGTTGTTCTCGCCCAGCACCTCCCCTGACTTTTCCCCACCCCCGCTTACTACTATTTAACACTGAGGGGCAGATTTATCAAGGCTCGAATTTCGAAGTGCAAAAACAGAGATTCCCCCAAGTTGTGTATCCTAAACATCATACCAGAAAGAATTAGGGATGCATCGAATCCACTATTTTGGATTCGGCCGAACCAGGGCCGTTTCAATATTGCAAATGGTGGGGCACCTGCCCAGGGCCCACTGTCCCAGGGGGCCCACTGTGCTGGGTGACCAGGCGAGAGATGCCAGGAGGGAGACGGAGGGAGGAGACGCGCACCCTGAGGAAGACGCCGAACAGGGAGGGAGGAAACTGGAGGGAGGGGATGCACACAGGGAGGGAGGGGACACACACAGGGAGGGAGGGGGCACACACAAGGAGGATGGAGGAAGACGGAAGGAGGGCGGAAGATGGAGTGAGGTGATGGGACGCACAAAGGGAGGAAGGGGGACACACACGGAGGGCAGAAACACAGAGAGGGGAGGCGAAAACGGATTCAAAATTTTTTTCTGGCGCACGCGGTTGGGGGGGGCAGTGGGGGGCCCACTACTTTGCTCTTTGCCCAGGGCCCACCAAGGCCTTAAAACGGCCCTGGGCCGAACCCCAGAATACATTGCGAAAGATTCGGCTGAATACCGAACCACATTTTTTTTACTTCCATGTTTTGTGATGAAAAGTCACATGATTTTAAGGATTAGAATTTGGTTCGGCCAGGCACAAGGATTCATCCAAATCCTGCTGAAAATGGCCGAATCCTGGCCGAATACCAAACCGAATCCTGGATTCGGTGCATCCCTAGAAAGAATGAAATCACATGCAGCAGTGACATTCCTGTGCCAAGCACTGTTCTTAGTCTGTTGGCAAATTACACTGAAATAGAAGCACACTAGCCCAGCATGTACCAAAATTGGGAAGCAAGTATGAACAAACAATGTGAACTAGAGAAATATTTATAAAGGTAGGTAGGTCATATGGGAAAATATGATGCTATATGGAAGTATTGGACAACCCCTGAAGGGGAATGTGGTCGTCCAACTTGCAATGTTGCAAACAACCCCCTTTTGGAAAATATGGAAGGTGCCGCCAATATACTACAAGTTGTGCTCACCTGTATCCCCCAGTAAAAGACACCCCCAGTTCCCCAAACTGTACACTGCTTATGTATGATGCAGATATACCCAAATCTATACATTACATTTCATTAATAAAATCAAATGTAAATGGATGGCAGATATAAATCTTCCTTCTTTAGGTTCTGAGCCTGGTGTGTTCCCCCATAACTTCACTATATATATATATATATATATATATATATATATATATATATATATGTATATACCTCATGAGCACTGTTGAGCCTATTTATGTGGGGGAACCCTGGAGCTACTATAGCTTTGTACAGGCAGTAGCAGATTTGGAGATTACACCTGTTGGACTTCAACAGCATAATTGCATCTGATTTATGCTGACATGGGAGCACACCTGTGTCAATTTATATGCATTAACTGCCACTGCATCAGCCAGAACACCCCTGGCAAAGGTAATAATGCTGGAAAGTTGTCCCCAGGATCCAACGTTTTTGGACTTCACAAAGAAGACTAAAACCTACAGGCAAAAAAACGAACTATATATATATATATAGTTATTATTTAGAATATGTATAATATTTTTAGCAGCTTTGGGGTTTAATTAATGTGTAAAAAATAGTTAAACTCTTTAAAAACTCTACCAAATAATTGCTGCTATTGCATCAGCTGCATTACCCCTGGCAACCATAATAATGCTGGAATACTGAAAAAACCCATTGTACAAAAAACATGGACATTTAATTTCACATATATATATATATATATATATATATATTTGAAATTAAATGTCCATTTTTTTTATATATGAATTTATTTAAGGTTTACATTCAGTTCCAAAAGCTAGACCCACAAGACCTAAGTAATAAAATATCAATATAATAAAACATTAATTATATGAATTTATTTTAAAAAGTCCATTTTATAAAATTGTTGTAGATTATACAGTATACTATATTCTCATTTCTCTTTAGAATTTTCAACAAAACTTTGTCAGGGAAAGCTTGTATAAACTCCAATAATTTATCTACATGATTACATTAAAAATGAGACAAAGTCCCTCTCCTACCAACTTCATATATATGGATTCCTTTGTTAAGTAAGGAAATAAAAATCCTGACTAACCCCTAACCAGATTATGAACTCTGAGGTATATAAAGGCATCCAGCATTAAGATGTATTAAATAACTGTAATGGAAATATCTTACAGTTAGTTTGAGAAATATGGTTGCCCTTTGCAAGGTTCTCATTTTCTCTAGAATTATCAATCTGCTATTGCTTTATAAAAAGCAAAGAGAAAGGATGCAAAACCCCGTAGGTATTTTATTGAATATAAACCAATATGCTTAGATCACCTTATTTTAATTTAATTAGACCAACTATTCCCATTAATTCACCTATAACCTTCCCACTCTATAAGACACTGTGAATCTCAATTAGTTCTTAATTATTTATTATTAAGCCAAAGCTGATCTGTGATTCTCATACATATATATAAAACTCCAATAATTTAATTATAACTATTTGTGCTTAAATAGTTAATTAAATAATTGTGCTTATAAAAAGTGCCGCCCCCCCCCATTTGAAAGCTGGAAAGAGGCTAATAATGAAAGAACTACAAACACCAAAAAAGTGAAGATCAATTGAAAAGTGGGTAGATTGGTATAAAATAAAAACATGGCAATACATACCGACTGCCTTGTCAGTTATGGACAAAAATGCAGATTTACACATGCCATTTATTTTATATCTTATTTTGCAAACCTTTATTTACTTGTTACAGAGTTCACATTTTATAGAAACATTCAGGGAATGAATAAGGATGGGGAACATGGTGGTAGACTGATTGGAGTTATATTGTAGTTCTAAGGAGGTTGTGTCAGGGGGGGCTATCGGCTCCCAGCAAGGAGTAGTCAGGACCAAGGAAGAAGCTTAGGGGTTAAGTCCAAGTTTGCGGTATCAGAAGGGGTCAGGAGTAATCAGAATCAAATCCAGGCAAAGGTTTACTAGGCAGGCACAAATGTAGCAAAATCGGAGTTCAGGCAAGTTCAGGAAGTTCAGGAATCAATCAGCACGAAATATAGAACACTCAGGAACCAATACAGGAAATCCTACAAATGGCATTGAACCGGCGTCTTGGGCGTCCCTTATTTAGAATTTCACACAGTTATGAAGTGCTCACCTCTGTTTTTCTCTCCTTCGAGACCAGGTGCTTAGCAGTCCATTACCCAATCTGCCATGGGTTATAAGCATATACAACATCCAAAAGACCGCAGCACTCTGACAGCTTGGTTCTGTGAAATTGTGTATTTTTATTGGCTCATTTCAACTAGAAAAGTGCACTTTTCTACTTGAAATGAGCCAAAAAAAAATACACAATTTCACAGAATCAAGCACTCAGAGTGCTGCGGTCTTTTGGATGTTGTATATCCTTATTTAGAATTTGGCACCTGTGACGTCCCCACGCCAGCATCCCAACGCTGGAGTCTCTGCACCCACGTGGAGATCCTGGGCGCCGCCATCTTGGATCCAATGTGAAAGAGGCAAGGAGCTGGGGAGAGCTGTGTCATTGGGCGCTCGTGACAGGTTGTAGGTGGGAGAGGGACGAGGGGTTATATAAAGAGGATTTAGGAAGTGAAGTGAAGCAGTGCCTTGTGGTCAGCTGAAGGGAAGACAACATTCACCCTCCTGTCCTGGTGATAGGTCAAATGGGGAACTGGATTCCCTTGCAATCAAAATGCACCAGCTAGGACAAGAAAAAAAACAGATTTGTTTGTACCTGCTAGTTTGTTCATTCTTACTCCAAAATGTTTTATTCTGTATTTATCCTCTTTGCACTTTCATGCTTCCTAAAACATTTTTCACCAAATACCCATCAAGTCACAAAGCTATATAAATCTCAGCCTCTCTAACTTTCTCTCCTTTACTCTCCATACATGAAATGTATGAAGTACAGATGAAGCCACTTGGATTTGTGTGTTAAAAGCATCATGACTCGAGATTAACTGAAGAAACTGTGTAATGCATTTAACCTTTTCATTAGCACACTAAAAGCACCATTGTTTTCAATGGTGAACTCTTTAATTTGGATGGTATGTTGTGACACAATTTTCTGTGTTAAATGAGATAAGTTGGATATCTGGGTTTAGTTATTTTGTGTCAAACACACAAACCAAGCTGGCTTCATTTGTACTCTGTTTAGTTGTTCCTCTTCTTCATACAAACTAAGAACAAACAGTACAAATTCTGTTTTCACTTAGTCTATATATCCTTTCTATTGCTGGCAACCAGTGACATTTCCCCCAGCCCTGGTCCTTACACCATCCCAGTTATATAAAGGCCATGGTTTCCTCCCATTTGGTGTATAGTTCATCACAGAACTCTAAACCCTATCCCCAAGAACCCAGTTTATCTTTCCTGTGCTCTCTGGTATACCCAATCCGCTTGCAAGAAACTCACCACTATACATGACCATTTCATTGCCAACTCCTTCAGCCTTCTAGCACTTCTAGAAACCTGACTTTCTCCTACTGACACTGCTTCACCTGCTGCCCTGTCCTATGGGGGCCTACACCGTACTCATGCTTCCAGGCCTGGAAACAGACCAGGTGGTGGGGTAGGATTGCTTCTCTCTCCCTACTGTACTTTTATAGTTATTCCACCTGTTCCTTCCCTATCATTCTCCTCATTTGAGGCTAATTGCATTAGGCTCCTTTTTTCCATATATTCACCTCCTGGACCAACCACACAATTTTTTGGCAACTTTGCTGCCTGGATTCCTTACTTTCTTTCATCTAACACCCCATCCATCATATTAGGTGACAATAGATAATATTCCCATTAACAATATTAACAATATTAACAACCCTGCTGTTTCTTATCTCTGTGCTCAGACTCCCCATCTCACTCCAATGGCAACACTCTGGATCATATATTTCACTAATTCACTAATTTCACTAGCTCACCATTTCCCCTCTCTGATCAAAATATGCTTACATTTCAACTCACTAACTCCCTCCTCACCTTTTGCTACTCCCCTAACAAGTACCTACCATGACTTGCAAGTTCTAGACATGTCACATCTCTCTTCTTCCTTCGACTCTAATATCTCAGCCATCTCTTGTCCTAATGTGGCTACTTCTGTCTACTGTAGCACTTTCACCACTGCCCTTAATGAGATTGTTCCTGCAAAAACACTTCAACCTTGGCAAACTGCTCATACAAAAGCTCTCCAAAGACACTCACATTCACTTGAGAGTCACTGGTGCAAATCCTGCTTAGAGTCAGATTTTTGGAGCTACAAATCTGCACTGCGATCCTATAATACCAACCTCACACAAGCCAAACAAACATACAAATACTTTACATCCTTCATTAACTTCCTTTCTAAAAAAAGTCACAACTTTTTTCTCCTTTTACACTTTCCCCTTCTCCACCCTCTCCATGCACATCTGTCTTTGCTTAAAGGAAAACTATACCCCCAAATTGAATACTTGAGCAACAGATAGTTTATATCAAATTAAGGGGCATATTAAAGAATCTTACCAAACCGGTATATATATTTAAGTAAATATTGACCTTTTACATCTCTTGCCATGAACCACCATTTCATGATGGTCGTGTGCTGCCTGACCAGAAATATTTCAACTCTAACTGTAATAGGAAGAAGTGTGGAAGCAAAAGACATAACTCTGTCTGTTAATTGGCTCATGTGACCTAAATTTATAATTTGTTTGGTATATTTGTGTGCACCGGTGAATCCTAGGATCCCAGGAGGCTGTCCTTATTTTTTAAAATGGCAATTTTCTATTTATGATTACCCAATGGCACATGCTACTAAAAAGTATATTATTATGAAAATGGTTTATTTACATGAAGCAGGATTTTACATACGAGTTGTTTTATGCAATATCTTTTTATAGAGACCTACATTGTTCGGAGGTATAGTTTTCCTTTAAGATATTGCTGAAGTAATTGACACATCAGAAGTGACATAACATGACTCAACCCACCTAGACTTCCACCACCCTTCCTCCAGACTCCCCAGTCTTTCCTGTGCTCCTTCGCCCATGTGACACATGAGGAAGTCTCAAAACTTTTGACCTCTTCTCATCCTACAACTATTAATCTGTCACTCTCGACTGGAATATTTCCTTCACAACTAAAACATGCTCTTGTCACCCCCATTCTGAAAAAAACCCTCTCCTGATCCCTCCAATCTTGATAACCTATGACCTTTCTCTATGCTATCTTTCATCTCCAAACTACTTGAGCATCTAGTCTACAACCAACTAACGTCAATCCTCTATGACAATAAACTGGACCCCTTGCAATCTGGTTTTAAGCAACAACATTCCACTGAAACTAACCCACCCTAACCTGACTACCTAAAGACCAAGACAGCTAAAGCCAACAACAATGTCTCACTAGTAATACTGCTTGATCTCTCCACTGCATTTAACACTGTGGATCACCCTCTGTTCCTACAGTCCCTACATTTGCTTGGCCTTCTCTTCTTACCTCAATAATCATTCCTTCAGTGTCTCTTACAATGGAGTAGCATTTTCTCCCCTACCTCTTTCGTGTGGGGTTCCTCAAGGCCCTTTCCTGGGCCCCTTATTATTTTCCATCTATACTTCCTCCCTTGGCAAACTAATAAACTCGTATGGCTTCTAATATCACCTCTATGATGACGATACTCAGATCAGAACAAATTGCAACACTGATTGTCGATTGAAAATCTTGAAAGGAGTCTCTTGCTCACTGAGCAAGACCTAGCGGGTCAGATAGTTTGGGGTGGGGGAACAGAGTAGCAGCAGGTTATTAAGGCAGCTAGCTGGGTGACAGAAAATTTAAGGTGGGCAAAAAGAAAACGAAGGCTCATCCGGGGTTCATACATCCCATTATATATGCCAGATTGTGTGAAGAAGATGGAGTGCGAACTCTGCATTGCCAATTCTAGATGGGGCTGATCTTTCTAACAGCTGGGAGAACAGTTTCTCTAGTAGTGGTGGGGAGGAGAGTCAGAGTCAGGCCTAAGCAGATTGTGTTTGTAGGGGATTCAATTATTAGGAAAGTGGATAGGGTAATCTGTCGTCCGAATCGCTACAACCAAACAGTTTTCTGTCTACCTGGTGCCAGGGTTCAGCATGTGGTTGATCGGTAGACAAATTATTGGGTGGGGCTGGGCATGACCCAGCTGACTTGGTACATATTGGTACTAATGACAAGGCAAATGGTAGATGGAAGACTTCAAAGAGTGAGTTCAGGGATCTAGGCTCTAAGATTAAGGGAAGGTCTTCCAATGTAATTTCAGAAATTTTGTCTGTGCCACTTGCATGCTTAGATAGACAGCAGGAGCTTAGAGAGCTAAATGCATGGCTCAAGTCTTGGGGGCAGATTTACTAAATTCACATGAATGATTCAAAATTCGATTGAATTTTCCAAAGTATTCGCATTTGAATTTTCGAATGTTTTTGAAGACCACTTCAACCATCAAATTTAGAAAATTCGATCGAATTGAATGATTCACACAATTCAAATAAAAATCTATTTGAATATTCGACTATTCAACAGTCGAATAACTTCCCCTTTAAATTTTTATTCGACTGCCTAGTTCGCCAGTTTCAACCTACTGAATTGGCTTTTATTATTTTAGATAATGGATAATAGATATTTGCTATTCCATCATTCGACCAATCGAATAGCGGAAAAAGCCTTCAAATTCGATGGTTTTTTTAACCCTCGAATTTGACCCTTAGTAAATTTGCCCCTTTGGTGAAGGAAGGGTTTGGGTTCCTAGAGCACTGGGCTGATTTTTCCTTGGGGTACAACCTATACAGTCATGACGGGTTGCACCTCAATGGAAGGACTGTGCTAGTGGAAAGAATGGCCAAGAGATTGGAGGAGTGTTTAAACTAGGAAAGTGCTGGGGGTGGGTGAGATAAAGAATTATGGGGAAGTTAGGGTAGATGGGGTAGTAGGGTTACTAAGGGGTCATGGGGCAGGAGTGAGGGGACATACAGTTTACCAGCTAAGGAGGTCCCTCTGTTACAAGGAAAACAGGAGAATACTAAATTAACATATAATTCTCCACTAAGTAATATACAAACAAAGAGGGGGTGTGGGAGCACTCAAAGGCTAAGTCAAAATATATTTAAATATAATGGTTGTGCACAATGCACATTCCCTGGGCCCCTGTCTCCTAAATAATTCAATATAATTGCTAATGCATATGTTTACAGAAACAGGGGATTTTTAGTTACAAAGTTATGATCATAAAATTGATGTCACCATACCACGTCAAGGTAAACCCGATATGGCGGTCCCTAACTTGTAATAAAAAGTCTAATACTTACTACATAATAGCATTGCCTTTAGTCGGTGTCTAATGAACCTTGGTTTTAGTATAAGGGCTATATCCTCCCCCACCAGTCTGCGGCTTTTAAGAGAGAGATTCCCAGACCAACGCCCATTTTAAAATCATAGGGCCACCATTGGTTTAAAGTGAGGGCATGGGGTGTTACAACCACTGAAGCTCAGCCACAGCTTTCGGCTAAAGTACAATACACAAACAAAGAGGGGGTGTGGGAGCACTCAAAGGCTAAGTCAAAATATATTTAAATATAATGGGTGTGCACAATGCACATTCCCTGGGCCCCTGTCTCCTAAATAATTCAATATACAGATGCAGCCACTGGGATTGGTGAGTTAAATGCGTCGTGACTCAGGGCTAATTGAAGAAACTGTGTTATCTACAGTCATCGTAACTCATTTAATGCATTTAACCTTTTCATTTGGATACCAAAGCACCATTGTTTTCAATGGTGAACTCTTTAATTGGATGGGATGCTGTGACACAATATTCTGTGCTAAGTGGGGATAAATGGGATAGATGAGTTAAGTCTTTCTGTGTCAAATGTACAATCCAAAGTGGCTTCATCTGTACTTGCTAATGCATATGTTTACAGAAACAGGGGATTTTTAGTTACAAAGTTATAATCATAAAATTGATAAGTCACCATACTACGTCAAGGTAAACCCCATATGGCGGTCCCTAACTTGTAATAAAAAGTCTTACTGCATAATAGCATTGCCTTTAGTCAGTGTCTAATGAACCTTGGTTTTAGTATAAGGGCTATATCCTCCCCCGCCAGTCTGCGGCTTTTAAGAGAGAGAGATTCCCAGACCAACGCCCATTTTTAAATCATAGGGCCACCATTAGTTTAAAGTGAGGGCATGGGGTGCTACAACCAATGAAGCTCAGCCACAGCTTCCGGCTAAACTACAATATACAAACAAAGAGGGGGTGTGGGAGCACTCAAAGGTTAAGTCAAAATATATTTAAATATAATGGAATCTAATAACTAATAATATTGAATATCTCTAGCATTTGTGTGGGTGAGCATTTAGGGAATAGTGACCATAACATAGTTTCCTTTGAGATTCTGTTGTAGAGGCAATTCTATAAGGTGGAAACTAAAACCCTAAATTTCAGGCGTGCACATTTTGAAAGTATAAGGGCATCTTTGCAATATATTAAGTGGGAAATGCTTTTCACAGGGTTAAAAACAGAAAAAAATGGGAAGTCTTTAAATTGCTGCATAATAAATATATGTCAGTATATTCCCCTTGTCAGCAAGGAACGTCATTGCAAAGCAAACCTTTTTTAGTTCAATAGAAGTTTTGGTGTTGATGTGGGTAAGAAAAGATGTGCTTTAAAGACTTTCAAGTTAGCTGGGACAGACAAATCATTTATAAGGTACAAGGAGGCCAATAAATCATGCAAAAAATGTCAGGCGATTGATATGGAAAAGGATATTGCAGTAAGTAGTAAAAAGAATCCCAAATTATTTTTTAAATATGTTAATAGTAAAAAAAATTAAGCAGGAAGGGATGGGATCTTTAATATCAGAGGGGGTAAGCTGGTTGATGAGAACAAGTAAAAAGCTCAGATTCGGAATGCATATTTTTCATCTGTCTATACAAATAAGGAACCAGCTAATGAAGGTTTCCTTATTAGTAGTCCCACTTCTAGTAATACATCTAATGATGCATGGTTCACACAAGATAAAATTCAAAAGAGACTAGAACATGTTAAGATAAACACAGGTCCGGGGCCAGATGGCATTAATCCCAGGGTACTAATAGATCTTAGCTCTGTGATTGCCAAACCTCTCTACTTCATTTTGAGGTCATTGAGGTCTGGCATGGTGCCAAGAGACTGGCGAATTGCTAATTTGATGCCGCTATTCAAAAAAGGATCCCGTTCTCAGCCCCAAAACTATAAGCCAGTTAGTCTGACGTCGGTGGTATGAAAGCTTTTCTATGGGTTAATAAAGGATAAGATACTGGACTTCATAGAAAATAACAATACTGTTAGTTTGTGCCAGCATGGTTTTATAGGTGATAGATCTTGCCAGACTTAATTTCTTTTTATGAGAAGGTAATTAGGGACCTCAATTCTGTGATGGCAGTAGATGTGATTTACTTAGACTTTGCTAAAGTCATTTTTGATTTGATTCAGTTCCACTCTGAAGGTTATTGGTTAAATTAAGGAATGTTGGCCTGGAACATAGTATTTGTACCTGGATAGAGAATTGGCTAAAAGCGTGGTGATAAATGGAACATTTTCTAATTGGACCAGTGTTGTTAGTTGGGTACCGCAGGGTTCTATACTAGGTCCCTTGCTTTTCAACTTGTTTATTAGAGGTGGGCATTGAAAGTACTGTTTCTAATTTTCCAGATGATACTACATTGTACAGAACTATAGGTTCCATGCAGGATGCTGCCACTTTGCAGTGATTTGCCTAAGTTGGGAAACTGGGCAGCAAACTGGAAGTTGAGGTTCAATGTTTATAAATGTAAGGTTATGCACTTTTGCAAATATAACATAAATGCAAGTTATACACTAAATTAATACAGGTAAAATTAATTATGGGACATGATGATTGGAAAACAATTACAAACAAGCCGGTTTCTATTTAACCCTTTACGTGCCAAGTATTTTTTATTTTTTATTTTTTTTATTTAAATACCAATACCAATGATATTCATGTCTCTCAAACATGCCAATACCAGATATGTATTGTTTTATGCAAGGCTTTACCACAATTAGCTTTGGTTTTGATTAAATATTTGAAAATCGCCTGAAAGATTTCACTTTTCTAGCATTTTATCTCCCACATATCTTTAGATACCAAGACAAAACATCTTAAATATAATTGGCAGGGGCCCACCAAACCATTTGGATGCCATTGTGCACAGGATTACCAAAGTAGCTGGCATTCAGAGACCCCAAAATTAAGTTAGTGCATATAAATTGTCCTGGAGGTCACTTCAGCTACTGAAAAATTATTACATTTACTGCATTTTTGATGGGTAAAGCACACACAAAAATGTTGCCCAACAAAACCCATATACACAATTGTTCTAAACCAAAATGGGTAACCATATTTTTCTACTCCAAACTACAAAGGTGCAAACCTTTCCCAAAATTGGTGGTTTAGAGGAAATACCTGAAAATCACCTCAAAGCTTCAACATGCTGCATTTTATCTCCCACATATCACTAGGTACCAAGAAAAAATATCCTTATTATGTTTGCTAGTGGTTCACCAAACCATTTGATGGCCATTGTGCATACGATTACCAAAGTATTTGGCATAGAGACCATATTGTTGTAGTAGAACTTCACCAAACCATCTTTTGATGCATCTCTTGATATTTCTGAAGGCTGATGTATGTCAAAATATTGCTGCTTATCAGTCCAGTTCCAGTCAGCATGCTTTAGCAACAAGAACAGTCTTGTCTGTAAGATTGAGAATGTACTTTTTTGTTACTGGAACTTTGGCAGGATCTAGTTTCACTTCACTGTGAAAAATTATTTCACCAAGATACATAATTTCTTAAACTGACATTTAGCATGATTCAGTTTAACTCCATTTTCTTTTGCTATCTGATAGACTCACTTTAATCATTTATCATATTCTGCTTCTGTGGTGCCCCCCAAAAAATGTTGTCTCCTTATGTTTTCATTTAGCTCTTTGGTATCCAAGCACAATCTCAGGGATCAGTCTTTTTTCTCTACAATGTACCCAAGCTGAAGGTTCATTGATAGGCTCAATAACTTCTAACTCAGTCAGGTGCTGCAATTCACATTTAAGTCTTTCTCTCAGTGTCACTGGCACGTGCCTTTTGGCTTGTACAACTGGTTGTGTATAAGCTTTCAATGACAGTTCATATGTTGCTGGCAGTTTCCCAAGACCTGTAAACACATGCGTATATCAGTATATCTAAGTTCCGCCACTAGAGTGAAATTCCGCCACTCTCCATTTATTTCTATGGGATTTTTAAAGGGGTATTTATCAAAGGGTGAAATTTCACTTTCACGCATTGATAAATACACCTTTCAAAGTCCCATAGAAATTAATTGAGAGTGGCGGAATTTCACTCTAGTGACAGAACTTCACTTTTTGATAAATTTACCCCTGTGAATCTCTCACCTGACCAAAGTTACATGTTCTGCTTTTCAGCTTGAGGTCTGTTATGTATTCTACTATGTTTTCAATAGGAGACTGCACTCTGGAGTTAGACATAAATCTCTCATATGTCTCATTCAACTTAGGGTTGCAGTTATCTTCAAATTTTCCCATAATCACTTCAACATTATGGGGCAGATTTACTAAATTCTTGTGAATGATTCAGAATTCAATCGAATTTTAAAAAAGAATCACATTTTCTAATAGGTTTTCTGGGCACTTCGACCATCGAATTTAAAAAATTTGATCAAATTGAATGATTTAAATAGATTGAATACAATTCTATTCGATTATTCGATGTTCGATTTACTTGCCCTTTAAATTTTTATTTGAATGCCTAGTTCGCCAGATTAAAGCTACCGAATTGCTGTTTAACCCCATGGGAAGCTCCCATACGGTTTTTCCAGCATTTTAAGATCGAATAAAAAAAATTAGATAGAATTGTTAAAATCGTTTTTAGTTCGATCGTTCAATTTGTCGAATTGTGCTAAAACCCTTTGAATTTGACATTCAAATTCAAAGGGTTAAAAATCAGCAACAATTTGATGGTCGAATTCGAGGGTTAATTAACCCTCGAATTCGACCAATAGTAAATCTGCCCATATGACTGTCATGTTCATCAAGTTGAAACAAATTAAATATTTTGCTATTCTTACCAAAAAAATGCATCTTTTTGCTCACTGGGCAGTGTTATAGTGTTAGTAGCTTTAATGTTTAGTAACAGTCTTTGCTTAAAGATTTTCCATGCTTCCCCAACATTTCCCATAAACTTAACAGGAGCAGGTTCTGACATGGTTCATGCTGTCTGCTGAGTGGATCCACTTCTGGTACCATGTGCTATACTGCTTAATAATCATATTCTAGATTTTGCAACAGCAGCTTATTTATTAAAATACAGTAGATGAAAGAAGTTTGGCTCTCTGACTGTACAGCTCAGTCTCCTCTCCTTATGGAGCTGGTTGTACCGTTTTGCTTATTTTTCTATGACAAGCTTTATTAACATCAACAATTATCAACACACTAACTTTTTGTCACCATGGGACATTTATACCAAACCCTACAAGAAATTTCCCTAACATAATTAATGTAAACTTTCATGTTATCTACAGTACATTTTTCTATATTTTTTTATTCACTTCAAGATTTTTTCTTTAGCTCTAAGAAGTTTCTAATTTTCTTCTCATTCTTATTTTTTTCTCATTTTTTTTTTTGTAAAAAGAAAAAAATATAAATAATCCTTTTTACAGCAATTAAATCACTCTGAATGCTTCACATCTTAAAGAAGCATAGGAATGTACAGGTGGAAGTGCTGACATGTTTTATCATATTTTCACATTTTGTGCTTTTCAATATGGTGCAGTATATTATGAGTGAGTGCAGAGGACACAGATGGTGGATAATAAAACCACCTCATGTGCAAATATATTAATGTATTCATACTTTAATTGGAATCTGCAATCTCACTTTTTATGGGGATTCCTTTGATTCATGAACAATTGTTAAAGGGTCACGTTACACGAATGTTTGCATGCAGAATTGTGCATTCTACCATGGAATAATGTTATGATATAACTTTATACAAATGATAAGCAAAACTGAGGGATTGTTATTGGTTGATGGCTTGCCTTGGCTATACCATTGTACAACATGATTGAAATTTACAGTCAGAAAGACATCAGCCCACATCAATTTACTTGGCCACCAGGCATACAGTACCTAGCAATTAGATTCTTGATTATGTATATAACATTAGGTACGGGCCTCTAATACAATATACCTGCAATTGGAACATGTGGTTGTGTTGCTAACTAACAAAATAAAGGCTGTCTTTTAATGTAATAGTCCCACAGTGTAACTCCAGATTGGATACTTTAATAAGTACATGCACAGTTCAATTAATTGTAATAGGATTCATCACCATTTAACGCCCTCAACTGTAATTATTCTTATGTTGCTTATACAAATCAAATTAAAAGCACAGAACAAACAAATAGAAAATATTGTCTATATTAGACAATTATTCACTACACTGGGACAGTGCTCCCAACTGCACCAAGTTGGTGTTCTTCTCAATGAGCACTACAGAATAATATTCTTCTTCTGTTGCTTTTTTCTTTGTTGACCGGAGCCGACACGTGCAGTAGAGTGAAAAAGCCAGCTTTGTTAAAGTTTAGCTTCTCACTTTACTGCACATGCGAGCAGAGAAGAAGCAAGAAGCAGACCACACCATAGAGCATATACAGTTGGCTGGAGGATCAGGAAAGTGAATACAATAACTGGGGAGGTGCCTAACCTTTGGCATCCCCATAGAGATTGTTCTTTTTTTTAAGCCCCTCATGATTATACAAAAGGGAAAAGGCAGAATAGGTTAATAGAGGAAAGGACTTGATCACATGAAAAAGTATTTTAGAAAGGGACAAATCTACAAATATATATGTAAATATTGTAAACATTTTAATTTGTTTATTCCTATATTGTCCTTTATTGGTGAAATTGATGTCCTCTTATGTCTTATTAGTTTACCTGCTTAGAACAAAGGCTCATTTACGGACATACTGTAGGTGCTGAACTTCACAACTTTTCATTTATAAAAATCAGGTGTTTGCATTCATATTCTAACATTTAGTAAAACTATAGCTGATTGGTTATTAATGGCTATTGCACTTAATCACTTAATCTGTTAATTAACCCCATCATATCAGAGTACTTTCTAAAATAACTGTCATAGCATAGAAGTCAGCATCTAACTTTGATATAGCTCTAGTATTTTAAAATGTGAATATAAAGGAGAACTAAACCTCCCAATAAAATAAAATCCCCTACCTACTACCCTAGATAGTCCTCCTCCCTGATTCTCCCCCACATGGTTCATTACCCCTAAAAGTGTCCCGAATACATTGCTCACATATTCAAAGTAAGCACATCAGAGCTCATAGATGCCATCGTCTGGATCTTTGGTCTTCATCTGTAGGGAGCACCATATTGGCATATGCAGTAAAGAAAGTAGAGCCAGGCACTCTGCCTTAGTCCAAATAAGGCAAATGTGCAGTAAAGAAAGTAGAGGCAGGCACTCGCAGATCAAACTGCAATTAAATTTATTACGACATGTTTTGGGCAAGGCCCTTTACTTGATAAAGGGCCTTGCCCGAAACATGTCTTAATAAATTTAATTGCAGTTTAATCTGCGAGTGCCTGCCTCTACTTTCTTTACTGCACATTTGCCTTATTTGGACTAAGGCAGAGCCATAAGGCACATCAAGGCACTATTTGGAACCAGTACCTATACACAAAGAATATTGGCATATGCATAGTAGCAGTCTTTCTGTTCATAACAACTGCACCAAACAGGAAGTACCATGAATTGCCAAAGGGATGTAAGGGGGGTTATCTAGGATAGTAGGTAGGGACTTAACAGTAGTTCTCCTTTAAAAGCGGTGCAGCAATGCATGACAATTGCATTGTGAGCCTCTACCATATGATTTGATGCATGCTACAATTTCTTACATCCTTTGCTGTTAAAAAACTGTACTGTGTCCAACAGGCTAACAGGCATTTCCTATAGTTTACAGAACCCTTAAGTGAGTTTTATAAAACGTATTTTGGGAAACATTAGGCACATTATACCCTATAACAATAAGCAATAGAATAATACAGCCTCACTGGGAAAATTGTACTCAAAATTCCTAGAACATGCAAATTTCCAGACTTCCAGAGTAATTGCAAAATGCATGTCCAAACTGTGTATTGGAAATATTAATTGTTTCATTTTAGTTGTAAAATGTGTCTGATTTATTTTCTTTATTGTGTTGGTGATGAATTTCTAATGGAAAATATTTTGAATGCAAATTTTATCGTTAGATTAATTATCATGCAACAGAATATAATAACAAGCTCAGCTGAAGCATGCACAAATAGAGGTTACAATTCTATTGCAAGCTCACATAATTATGATATAATTCATTTTTGGATCGGTTAAAAATTCACTTGGCTGTAGATATATTTTAATGTTGAATTAATTAGTAAGTCCATCTAAAAATTGCTTAGGCTAAATATTCAAAGAAATCCTATTTTGATGTGACCATAATTAGACTCTAATATAGTTACATAGTTAAATTGGGTTGAAAAAAGACCAAGTCCATCAAGTTCAACCCCTCCAAATTAAAAACCCAGCATACATACACACACACATCTCCACTCTTTCAAACACAAACCACATATGCCCATAGCTATACTAACTGTAGAGTTTAGTATCAAAATAGCCTTTGATATTATGTCTCAATAAAAATCATCCAAGCCCCTCTTAAAAGCATCAACAGAATCAGCCATCACAACATCACCCG
>CM044441.1:80790272-80805792 GCA_024363595.1 Xenopus borealis
CTTTTCTTAGCCACACACCGTCCATGTCAGAAATGCCCTCCCTGATGGGGTTGCCGTTATTTGCTGCTTTGTCCCTCCCTCATACGTTCTCCATTGGTTCACTGCACAATCCATAGCCCACACTACACATGACGTCATGAGCACAGAAGGGAGGGGGGAGGACTGTGCAGGAGTGTCGCCGAACCCAGTGAAAAAGACAGCCTGAGGAGATTTTACTGTGGTGGATTTGCATATTTCGGGTTAGTTAACTCTGTAACAGTTCATTTTTGCTAATGAATGTATATTAGTGAAATGACTAATATGTGCATTTGAATGAATTTACAGACTTTATTCTGAAGGTGAACCACCCCTTTAAATGCCTGTTTTCTCTTCATAAAATTAATACAATTGTCCAACTGTCCTAGTTTTTTTTTACTGAGATGATCAAAAACACAATTATGGATGGAAAATAATGCACTAATAGGTATAATGTCAGTCATCTTGGCTTCATGATATTACATAGTAATCAAACAGCAGTAAGGAGGACATTATGCCTTTTAGTTGCTCTGCAATAAATAAAAAAAAAATACAGACTGGTTTACACAGATAAGGTGGAATTCTCATTGGCATTTCCATTTTACTTGGGCTACTGGCTTGCTTTAAGGGTACAACTCTAATGCTCCTTTTCTACAGTTGCCAGTATGCTTCCACCCTTGATAGTATGCCAGGACTTGTAGTCCAGCAACAAGTATTTTTTTTCTTTTAGGGTTGACTGATGAGCATGTTAGGGAGGGGTGAAAATACTGCTGTAGGTGACTCTGCTTATTAATACAGTTGATTAATTAATACTGGGTCACATGGTCCTTGTGCTTCATTTTAGAGACACAACACAGTGTATAAGGGTAAACAACTCCCACAAAAAAAATGGAGCACATGGTGTCCCAATAGCAATACAAGTGTGGAATGGCCTATGTGGTTGCACCTCCCCACCAAATAGTGTATCTGGAAAATATGTCTCTGTTGAAAAATAACCTTTAATCAATCATTTAAAAATAAAATCCATAACCCATAAAAGCTAAAATAATAGCGATAAGAGGTCAATGGTGGAGCATTTCACAATGTGCCCACCACAGACAGAGAGCATACTGATAGGGACAAATTTACCAAATTCACGTGAACTGATTGAAGTTCGTATGAATTTGATTGTGAAATCATATATGCAAATTTGGCCTCTTCGATCATCGAATATCAAATAGATTGAATGATCGGATATTCGATAATTCGATCATTCAATGATCAAAGGAATCAAAATTTAAAAAATATTCAACTGCCTACTTTGCCAGATTGAACCTACCAAATTGTAATATAAGCCTATAGGAAGCTCTCCATAGGCTTCTGAGGCTAAGTCCTGCTCGAATACCATTCGTACAATCGGAGCGTTCAAGGAAATTTCACGATTTTTTCGTGAAATTGAACGATCAGTATCCGATCATACGAATTCATTGAGAAATCGTATTGCGAGTAAAATGATAGCCTAAAACAATTCGATAAGCATTCGATGGTCGAATGATTATTGAATTGAGAATTTGGTTGAGCTAATTTCCGGGAGTAATAGTAAATTTGCCCCATAGTGATGTAAATGCAAGCTGACTCAAATGCCAAGGAAAATGAACAGCCAAAAAGAAATGTGACAGATGTATGGGGACTCCCTGCCTAGTTGCCACTAATAGTTAGTCAATTGGCAGATGCCCCTCCATTTCCCCATTCGCATAGCCAAATATTTGCAAAGGTTCTGTCACGCTGCCTACTAGAATCTAAAAAACAAAGAGCCTGTCATGCATTTTGCCGAGTCCCACCAAGGCATATTCTCCAGCTACACTATTTGGTGGGGAAGTGCAACTACATGGGTTATTCTGCTCTTTTCACCACCTCATTTTAGTGACATTTGGAAAAGAGTGCAGGCCACAAAGGATGAAAAACATGGCAGATTATACACTGAGCATACTAAAGTTGACTTTGAGGGACACCTCCCACTCACAGCTATGGGAAAACATACACCAATTATAAAATTAAAAGAGATAAAGTAGCCTCTGAAAAAAAGTAATATTTGTTAATTTATATATAGAGGTTTTTCCTTTGGTCATCCATAAAAAGTCTACTGAACCTTGTTATATATACCTGGAATGCAGTGCAGGTTCTAGTTGCTGCTTGCCTATAGCATGTGCCATGCAGTGTCAGTGCCTCTGAAAAAATTGACTAGCTATCACTAGTAGTAAAAGCATCATATACCCCCATTTTACATTATATTTGTAAACTCAGCTGACCATTAATGGCCAACTGATTTTCTTGACAAGAGCAGTGTCAATCTAATCAACACCAAGCTTCTCCCCCTTTCATTATGATAACATACTAAACTACATGGGATCCTTTGGTTGAAAAGAGCATTAACTGGGATCGATGTAGAGCTGCCAAATACTCCATCCGTCTCACATCTTGGATGGCTGTTTTGAGTTCGTTGTCCAAAGGAGCCCTCGGAGTCTTCCAGTGCCGAGCTATAAGACGTTTAGCTACGGTTAATATAAGGTTGGCCAGTTTCTGTACATGTTTCTTTAATCTGGGAAATGGTTTCCCTAAGAGGAATGTTTGCGAGTCTAAGTGTAGGGATTGTCCCAGTAGAGGTTCTAGTAATGCTAGGACTCCCTTCCAATAATCCACCAAGATAGGACAAGTCCAGAATATGTGGTACAGTGTGCCTTCTACCCCACAGTGTCTCCAACATGATGCTGAGGTAGTTGGATATATAGAGTGCAGTTTGGTGGGTGTCATATACCAATGTGTGAGGATTTTATAGTTAACCTCTTTATGTGTCACTCATGCCAAAGCCTTCCTGAGGTTTTCCCATATTGTAGCCCAATCATGTAAGGAAAGCTCCTCTCCCAAGGTCTGTTCCCATAATAGCATATATCTGTGTTTCACAAATGAGAGTTCTGTGTCCATCGTGAGGATTCCCAAAATATCTGAAATTGGACCTTTTCTATGGAATCTAGTGGCCATAATAGTATCCAGTGGAGTCTGGTTTTGAAGTAATTGGGGACCAATTATCCTTAAGACATAATGATGGATCTTCAGGTATTGATAGTAAATTGCATTGGGTAAGTCACCATGTTTAGTTTGTAGTTCTTTAAAGGCGTGAAGTTTACCAGTCAGCGCGTTATAGAAATCCCTCACCTGCGTTAGATCATTTCTCAACCAGGGTTGGGCAAATGAGGCGGACAGGCCTGGGACAAAGTCCGGGTTGCCGAAGATGGGGGCCAATCTGTGCGGACCTTTAACAATATTGTAATGGGATTTGATATAGTTCCATATGGCCAAAGTCAGTTTCACAGAGTTCAGCGTAATGTCTCTCAAGGGAATCAGTTTGTTAGTATCCCACAATAAAAAGGCCACTGTATACGGAAACATTGCATCATTTTCCATCGTAACCCATTTACCACAATGAGATTTGTCAGACCAAGCTACTGCCTGTCGCAGCTGTGCTGCTAGGAAATATTTAAGAATATCTGCAGCACCTAGGCCTCCCCATTTAATTGGGGTCAGTAATACCTTACGAGCTATCCTATGTGACTTGGAAGCCCAAATGAATTTAGTAAGTCTAGTCTGCAGAACCTTCATGACCTTGTTAGGTATGCGAATAGGGAGCGTTTCGAAGTGGTATAGTAGTCTAGGGAGGGAAACCATTTTAATCATGGTCATCCTACCAAACCAGGAAAGCATATGGGAGGTCCACTTTTCCAGGTCGCTATAGAGCTGGGAGAGAAGGGGGTGTAATTTTCCTTGTACAGTGTTGCATATGTAGGAGTGATCCTGATGCCTAAGTACTTAATATAATCAGGTTTCCACTTATAGTTAAAATTTAAATGTAAGAGTTTGGCTTGGGAGTGAGGTATATTTATTGGGAGGGCCTCAGATTTATCTTGATTGATCTTGTGATTGGAGAGCTTGCTGAAAGTTTGCAATAAAACGTGTAAGTTTGGTAGAGATGTCAAAGGACGTTTAATGTTGAGTAAGACATCATCAGCAAATAAGGATATTTTGTGAGTCTTTCCTCGGTGTGTGATGCCATGTATATTCGGAGAGTTTCTTACTGCAGTAGCTAGGGGTTCAATTGAGAGTGCATATATGAGGGTAGAAAGAGGGCATCCTTGGCGTGTGCCATTGGAAATCGGGATAATAGAAGAGAGTTATCCCTCTATTTTAACTGCTGCTGTGGGGTTAGAGTAAAGAGCCGAGATTGCATTCCGGAAGGGACCCCCAAAGCCCATCAGATCTAGTACCTTATACAAAGACACTGGTAAGTTTCATCCACTCCATCTTAATTTTATTGATTTCTTTTTTGTTTTTTTAGTAATGTGTGCTACATCCCCTTTCTTTATATATACCTTAGTTCACGTTCTCTATTATGTTACTATTTTATTTCTCCCATATAGCTTAATATTTATGTCTCCCACCCAGATACTTTGTTTCCCATTTAGATTAATATATACCAACAGCCCATCCCCTATGTCCATCAGCACTTGCTTCCCCATGTTGTTTCCCCTTCCTCCGCATATACTTGTCCCAAGGGCCCAAGGGCCCCCCCAAACCCCCCCCCCACTTCCCCTCACTCCCTTCCTGCTCCTTTCCCTTCCCTACTTTCTTTTTTTCTTTCCCCCCCAACTGCTATTATTCACTGTATATCCGCACTCCTCCATACATCACTCACATCAGTATCTTCACTTCCCCATAATTCGAACAGCCGTATACAACAATGTTTTACAAAACTTGCCTGTCTCTGTGTTTTTAGTTTTTTTTGCTCACGTTCCACATTGCCTGATGAAGCAGGAAATGCCTGCGAAACGCGTTGCAATATTGTTGTGAATAAACTATTACTAAAAATTACCACTTTCGTTGGTGTCTACTTGTGAGTATTAATTTGTTTACTCTATCATTACTCCTTGTAAAAACATATTACACTATTGGGGCTCTTGGTGTTCCTTTTTGTCTTCAGATCTAATACCTTGTTCATGTAAGCCCAATCAAGGCGATCAAAGGCCTTCTCTGCATCTAGACTCAGGACCAGGAGAGGGGTTTGAGCGGTATTTGCAATATCAATGAGATTAATCACTTTCCTGGTGTTGTTTCCAGCTTGTCTATTGGAGATGAAACCCACCTGGTCCTTGTCTATCAGCAAAGGCATAAACTTGGTCAGGCGATTGGCCATAATTTTACTAAAGATTTTGAGATCTGCATTTAGCAATGCAATTGGGCAATTGCGCAGTTCTGGGGGTCCTTTTCTTCCTTCAAAATCAGAGAAATATGGGAATAGAGCATAGAGGGTGGTGGGGTGGAGCCATCTAGGATATTATTGAAAATTACAAGCAATTGTGGGCCCAATACCTTATAGAAGGTTTTATAGTATAGATAAGTTAGACCGTCTGGTCCGGGGGCTTTTTTCGCTGGCGAAAATTTAAGGGTGTCTTGGAGTTCCTCCTTGGTAATAGGAGCGTTAAGAGTGGAATTAACTTCCTCAGTTAGGATAGGTAGTTGTGATGGGGATAGCATGTCCTGAACGTGTCGTTCTAAATCTCTAGAGATTTTTTTGGGGGGGGGGTGGTAAATTATAAAGTGAGCTGTAGTTTGCCTGGAATGTGTGAAGGATCTGGTCCCTGGTGTGAGTTAGGTTAGGTTACCTGGTTTATCTCATATAGCTAAGTTTTTTCTTTGAGCCTTTTGGTCCTTCAATTTACGGGCCAGCAGTGTGTGAGCTTTATTACCGTATTCGTAATACCGTTGTCTCGTGTATGTGATTGCCTTTTCCGCCTTTGTTATGGCTAAGTCTCATAACTGACCCCTAAGTGAGGTAATGTGAGCTAGTGTAGGAATACTTGGGTTCTGGGCATATTTTTTCTCAAAATTTTTTTAAGTTGTCGCGTCAGTAGTAATCTGCGTTGGGTTGTCGATTTTTTCAGGTTAGTCGCAACTGCTATGAGTTCACCTCTCACCCATGCCTTATGAGCTTCCCAGATTACAAAAGGAGAGGAAACTGACCCCTGGTTTCTGTCAAAAAAATCCTTAAGCCCAGTCGCTAGTTGTGTTTTAGTGTCATTACCTGTCAATAGAGTCTCATTGAGTCTCCAGTGGAAAGGTTTTCACTGTAGAGGCGAGATTCTAAGTGTCATCTCAACCGGATCATGGTCGGACCAGGTGATCTGTGTATGTCTGCAGTGGTTAGGGCTACTAGGGAATCGTGATTGATCAAAAAGTAGTCTAGGCGTTGTTGGGAGCCATGGGGGTGGGAGGAAAAGGTGAATGTTTTTTCCGTTGGGTGACATAGTCGCCGGGCATCATATAGAGTGTTTGCTTGTATAAATTGTCTAAATTGTTTAGAACTTCTCTCTCTATCACTATGTATTGGTTTTCCCACTCTGTCAAGGTGGTTGAGTGTAGCAGATTAAAATCTCCCCCTAATACGAACAAAGAGTCTAGAGGAACTTCAATTTTCTTCATCACTCTTTTTAGAAAGGATATTTGCTTTTCATTTGGGGCGTATACGCATGCTACAGTTATCTTTCTATTGTATAGGTGACCTTGGAGTATGATATATCTACCTTTAGGATCAATCTGAGACTTTGTAACCTGTAAAGGACAATTTTTGTGGATCAGAATTGCTACTCCTGCCTTCTTAACAGGGGCCGAGGATAAATAAGAGGTGGCATATTGTTCCGAGATCAATTAAGGGGAATCTGAGTAACGGAAATGCGTCTCTTGGACCATGAGCACCTCTGCTTGTAGTCTGTGAGCCTCCTTGAAAAGCAAATATCGTTTCAGGGCACTGTTTAAACCCTTCACATTCAATGTAACAAACTTAGCCATAATCACATTGCATGATAATTAGTGATGGGCGAATTTATTCACCAGGGCCGATTTCGCGGCGAATTCCCGCGATTCGCCGCTGTCGAATCGAAATTTCGCCGAAAAAATGAGTCGCACAACGTTTTTGACGCGAAGCGACGACGCGGCGCGCGTCAAAAGCGCCCCGCGACTCGTTTCGCTAATTTTTCGGCGAAGCAAATCGCGGGAGATTCGCCCATCACTAATGATAATCTGTGGTCTTTCCTCTCCCAATAAAAGGGGGGTGTGTTTATCAAACAATAAAAAAAAACAATGATACTATCAGAACATTGAACATAACTATCAGACATTTTTGTGAAAACTGTCATTGGCAATGCTTTCAACTGGTGGTGTAGTTGTGGGGCAAGGTTGTGCCTTGCTCCAAGTGAAGGGGTTAATAATCAGTAGGCCAGGGAATCTCCGTGTTGGTCTCCATGAATAAGGAAGTGACAGTCCAAAATGGACCTTGGTTGTAAGAGGCAAAGTGAAGCCGTTTCAATCTGCGTACTCATCTCTGTCGCTGTGGTTTCGGGGATGGTGGGTGGTCAGGTGAAGCTGCCTAGCCTCTTTAGTAAAATGGGGCCCTCGGCAGGGTCGTGTATCTTGTAGTGAGTGCCATTGCAGGTAGCCACTAGTTGGAATGGGAATCCCCAGCGATAGGGAATACATTATTCCCGTAGTGTTGCCGTGGCTGGTTTGAGGGCCCTTCTCTTGGCAAGGGTGGCGGGGGAGAGATCGTTGAAGATCTGGAGGGTGTCACTATTATAGGCAATGTCCCGCTTGTTCCGTGTCGCCATTATAATTTTCTCTTTAGAGGAGAAGAAATGTAGTCTCAGAATGACATCGCGCGGTTGCTTAGTTTGCGGGGGTCTCCCAGATAGTGCTCGATGGGCCCGATCTAAACGCCACTCTTCCTCCGGAAGGTCAGGCACTATGTGCTGGAAGAGGGCTAATAGGTAATCATTGAGTTCAGTGTGGCCTACCTCTTCTGGGATCCCCCGGATTCTGAGATTCTGCCTGCGATCCCTGTTTTCGGTGTCCTCCTGTTGGTATTGGAGTTGCTGCAGCTCCAATCTGAGGGCCTTGTTTTCATCCTCAAGGCATGACACCTGCTGCGTGATCTCCTCTGTTGTGAATTCCAAGTGCTCCGTCCGGTCATCTATGTTTTGCATTCGGTCCCAGAGCTCTTTAGTCGCCTCAGCAATAGAAGTGCGAATCGTGGTTTTGAGCTTCTCATGTAGTTGGGACAGCTGGGTTTCGAGTATTTCTTCGGTGACCGGGCTCAACTGACCTGGTTCCAGCTCCTGCTCACCAGCGGATCTTGGCGGGCCTGCTGCCACGCTGGCGGGAGTAGCTTTAACCGTATATTGTTCCTTAGAGTCTTTTTGTGGTGGATTACCAAGTTTGCCCATGCTCACTGTGTTGTCAGGAGATAGTAGGGATCCCCGGTGCACTGCAAATGAAGCTCTGGATAGCTAATAACAGGGAATTTAGGAGACGTGTCACAGAGCTACTCTACTCTGCGGCCATCTTGGTTGCGTGCGCGCATGCGCCCCTTTCACTTTCTTCCTCTTTTAACCCCCTGCGTCTCCACCCTTCCTCAGAGGCAACTCAGCAAGCTACAACACCCATAATTCCTAACACGCCTCTGGTTTGCTACTTCCAGACCTGTCATGGCCCTGTCTTTCTCGGTTTCTGACTCAACACCCAGGAGCATTCAATATGGGTCACAAACTGAAATCAATTGCATTTTATTTGTAATTCCTTGTATTAGCGTTCCTACCTTAATATATTGTATACAAAATATTTATGACTGTCACATTTTATCAGAGAAATATTTGTGCATATTCTTGTAGTTGTGTGTAGTTATTAAAAATGCCAAATGTAATCATTGCTTCGAAACAGCACCAGCAAGCCTGTTTTACTTCAGTATTTAAAAATAAAATAAAAACTTTTTTGATTTCAGGGTGTTTTATATAAAATCATTTACTGCTGAGAAATGTTTTATTGGAAACAGGTATATTATCTGCTGTCTAGCCCCCTGCTAACAAAGCAGCTAAGGAAACAAGAAAGAATATAGATACCTCAGCAATTGTCTCTGTCACATTGAAATTTGCAGCATTCGCTTTATACAACCTACAGCCTATCCAAAAAATATCAGGAAGCACTTTTACGGTTTATCTACCAGAGAGACTTAGGGGCAGATTTACAAAATTCACGTGAATAATTCGAAGTTCGATCAAATTCGATCGAATTCCGATCGTACAATTTTATCGGACATGCAAATCGAATATGCTAATTTGGCCACTTCGATCATTGAATACGCAAAATTCGGGCTAAAAGCCCTCAAATTCGTCAATAATGATAAATTTGCCCCTTAGAGAAACTTTTAGGTTATTCTATATTTTTGACTAAACAAGGCTGCTCCCTGTATTTGCTTTTTCTATGTGAATAACTTTTTTTTAATAAAAATTTGAATAAAAGCATTCAAGGATACATATACATAGCATAATTGAAAACCCTCCAGTCTTTTAGTCAAGAATGAATACTATATGATGCTGGTTTCATTCAGGTCAAAAATGATCATTGTTTTTAAATATGACCCCTGTATTAGAGTTTTCCATAGATCTGCTCTGTCCATGTTTCGTATAAAAGGTGGATGTGGTCTAATGGTCCCTGCCAGAAGCAAAGTAGGATGGGGGTAGCCAATCACAGAAAAAGAACTCCACCGGCACAACAAGGATGCTGCTAGCAGGGCAAGCCCTTGCTCGTTTATTGCGGATGCAACGTTTCGGGGCGTGACCCCTTTGTCAAGCATACCGAACCACAGTGTACAAAGAATTTAAAGGGTGTTAATTGGGGTTAATTGCTATACATGTTAACCCACAAGAGTACGTAATTCATACAACGTGATAAGCTAATAAAATTGTTAACACATCAATAAAAACAGTGTAAACGTGAAGGCTGTAGAATATATCCCCAGTGAACAGTATACAATATTAAAATTGTAAAAAGTTAATAAATTATTGTGCAAAGATTATAGTGGCCAATTATCAGCATAATTTCATAATCGAATGTCCATAATACAATGTCCAGATATTTCGACGGCTTCAATCTGACGATAAATCACCTTGAATATGCCATATATCACATTACAAAGTGTCATGTGCAATAAACAGTGTATCATAGGATAGTGAGTTAAAAAAAAAACAAAGTAACAAAAAAATAGTACCAAAGGATCAGTCATATCTGAAACAGTTAAGTAAAAATGTATCACAATTTAGTTAATACACTCATAATTCTCAGCCAAAGTTAGCTACTAAAACTTCTATCCCCACACAGTATAAATTGTTATCTATCCCTGAGTCAAAACCAGAAAAAAGCTGGAAGGACTGTCAAAATAATAAGGCCAAATTTACAAAAAGCAGCTCATATTGAACTCCTCATTCAATCCTTTAGGATGTCTGGACTGTAACTTCCATATCCAGAAACATTCTCTCTGAAGAAGTAATTTCTTTATGTTCATACCGGGAATGTGGTGAACTTTCTCTAAAATCTGCCACCGCAATTGCGCTACCTGATGTCCCGATGTATGGAAATGTTTAGCTAGTAAAGTTTTTGTCACGAACGGCACCCAATACCAGAACAGGTGCCAAACACCTTTGTCTCAGCTCGGCTTCACCAGTTAAGTGACCGCCTTTGGCCTCGGGAGGAGCCCTCGGCTTACTCAGATGCCACCTGGACTTATTGAGAGGTGTAGAGCAAAAGTTCTGGCTAGCACAGGGGCACGATCGTCTCACCAGGGAATTAGATAGAAGAATACCACCAAATGGAGTAGGCAGGCCGGAACAGCACAAGCTGCGTAGAATAGTCAGACTGGCCGGAATCAGGATTAGAGAGTGTAGCGTAGTCAGGTAACAGGCAAAAGGTCAGGATACCGGAGGACAGAGTAATCAGACAAGCCAAAAGGTAAGGATTGGAGAATAGCAGGAATAGTCAGGCAAGCAAGGGTCAAACACAGTAGATCAGTCAGGATACATATAGGAAAACACCCAGGAACTAGACAAATAGAACCTAACAACGGGCAGTGTTTTGCACAAAAAGATCCCTTTAAATACATTTGAATTTCGCGCCAATGTGCGCTGACGTCATCACGTCAGCGCGCCTGCGCCTTTAAAGAAACCCGAAAGCGCGCGGCGCGCGCCTAGGAGACAGCCGGCGCTAAGGGAAATAGAATGTGGCCGGGGAAGAGGATGGGGCGGTCGACCCCGCCGAGGGGGCGGCAGGCGTTCCTGCCGTCCCTCCACTAGACACCAGGGTGAGTTCTTTACAGTTTCACTCCTAACTTTCTCAGATTTCTTGTCTTTCATTTTATGACCTGAATCCGAACTGGGCATGGATGGTTTATATGTACGTATTACAGATTTATGCTCGTTTAACCTCAATTTAATAGCCCTACTGGTTTGCCCTATATAAACCAGTCCACAAGGGCATTTCAGGCTATAGATTACATCCTTAGTATCACAAGTAAAAAAACCTTGCAATGTAATTTTTGTGCCCTGTTGTGGATGTGTCACTTGGGGACCAGGGATAATGGCATTACAATGGCCGCAGTTACGGCACGGGTAAGTGCCACTAGCTTGTGTACCCAATATCGTACGGACCCCTTTATTTGGTCTAGTTTTTCTTTTCTTTACTAGTTCTCCCACATTCCTACCTCTTTTATACGAAAAGAGTGGAGGTAGCCCGAAAAGGTGGCCAGATTTGGAGTCGGTACTTAATATACTCCAATGTTTAAGAATCGTCCTCCTGAGGAAGTTAGAATTGGTGTCATAAGAGGTTATACATGGTATTCTTTGTGTTGTAACCTCTTTTTTATGTCTCCTAGTGAGGGCATCCTCCCTGGGAATTAACTCGACTTCATTCCTAGTATTAATGAGGTTATCCCGGTTGTACCCTCTTTCCACAAATTTTTGGACCATCTTATGGGACTTGATATTAAATAACTCAGGTGTAGAGGTAATCCGTTTAACCCGAACTAACTGACTTCTTGGTAATCCCCTAAACAAACCCGGGGGTTGGAAGCTGGTTGGGTTAAGTAAATTATTCCGATCAGTAGGTTTACGGTACATAGTGGTAACCAGTGTCTTTCCTTTAACCTCTATGTTGACATCCAAAAAATGTAATTGAGTGGAACTCGATTCACAAGTAAATTTAATTGTCTTATGCACTGTATTAAGATACTGAACAAACTCTTGTAATTTTGCAAGGGTGCCAGTCCAAAGAAAAAACGTATCATCTACATAGCGCATATAATGGCCAATATACTGACTAAACTCTCCATGGGAAAAGATGTACGCTTTTTCAAAATGATCCATGAAAATATTGGCATATGCAGGTGCCATGTTGGCACCCATGGCACAGCCTTGTAATTGTAAATAGTACTCCTCATTATAACAAAAATAATTTCTGGTTAATACCATATCTAGGAGTTGGCAAACAAACTTAACCTGATACTCAGGGAGATTTGAATCAGATAGATAGGTGTGGATACACTCAATGCCTTCAGCATGTGGGATAGAAGTAAATAAATCCTTGACGTCTAGGGAGCATAAAAAAAAAAAATTATCAGATGGTATAGTTACCTTTTCCAGTCTCAACAAAAATTCAGTAGTGTCTGTAAGACAAGGTTTTAAAGTAGGTAAAATGTCCTGTAAAAAAGTGTCAATAAATATAGCAGGAGGTTGCCATAGTGAATTTACATTGGATACAATAGGCCTGCCAGGAGGATTATTCAAAGTTTTGTGAATTTTTGGTAAAAAGTAAACTGTAGGTATCTTGGGAAATTTTGCAAACAACAATTGGGACACCTCATCGGTAATCAAGCCCTCCATGACTGCTGCATTTAACGCTACGTTTAATTCTGATTGGAATTTTAAAGTTGGATCCCCATTCAGTGCTTTATAATGCGAGTTATTCTGCAACTGCCGTTGGGCCTCACTCTCGTAATCACTTTTATTTAATAATACCGTACCGCCGCCCTTATCGGCCTTGGTGATGACGATATCGGGGTTATTTTGCAAAGATTTCAGGGCTTCCTGTTCCGATTTAGAAATATTATTAATGTGTACTCTAGAATTTCTTGCAAAATGCTTATTAACATCAGTCATCACCATGGCTTCAAACGTATCAATGGCAGGAAACAAACCTGGGGGCATGAAGTTGCTTTTTGCCCCAAGTTTCCCTTTAAGTAATTTAACAAGATCATCCTTCATTTCACTACTTTTATCAGAAAAATAGGTTTTCAGTTTGAGGGATCTCACAAGCTTAAACAGATCAATCATCAAAGAAAAAGGAGCAGTTGTAAAGGTAGGTATGAAATTCAAGCCTTTGTTCAATATGGAGAGTTCATTAGTCTTTAGTTCATAAGCAGATAAATTAATCACATTATTTACCTGCGACTGTTCCATGTCGTTTTGCGTTTTGGCCTGTAGTTTCTTTCTGTTTCCTCTTCTTGTCTTTCTTTTTTTCTTTGCGAATGTTCCATCGCCGTAGAGGACGGTATTATTGACTGACCCGCTCCTAAAAAAGAAGAAGAAGAACTTGCCGAACTTTGTAGCGAAGCCGATGAGGAAAGCTCCAATCCGGACTGCTGTATAGGTCCCTGTCGTGTCGGTCTTGCGGCTTGATGTCGATAACGATGTTGTGGGAAGCGCGTTTCCTTCCAAGTGTATACCTCGTCGGCTTCGTAGTCACGTGTATCTCTCCTGTATTTGCGTAATTTGAGCCGGAGGATTTCCTGTTGTAATTCTTCTATCTTTCGATCCAAATCCTGCAACATGTCGGTGCATTTCGTTCCTGCCTTCGCTTTGTAAGCCTCCCCGCTACGAAGATCTCGTTTGAGCTCCTTTTGTCCCGCCTGTAGTTGCTGTATCGTGAGGGTAATTAAGTCCAAACTGCAGCGGTTCAAAATTCCGCGCCACTTTGTGAGGAACTCCTGATCTCCTCGGAACAACGCCGGCTGAAGAGAAATTCTTAACCCACGTGGGATTCTTTGCGATCTGGCATATTCGGCCAAGGAAGCGGAGTGCATAGCCCATGCTGTCTCCCGGCGTCTTAGCTGTTAGGGATGGCGCGAACTGTTCGCCGGCGAACTTGTTCGCGCGAACATCGGGTGTTCGCGCTCGCCGGAAGTTCGCGAACGTCGCGCGACGTTCGCCAGTTTGGGTTCGCCTTAGTTGGCGCTTTTATTTTGCCATTTCTCCCCCAGACCAGCAGGTACATGGCAGCCAATCAGTAAGCTCTCCCTCCTGGACCACCCCCACACCCCCTGGACCACTCCCCTTCCCTATAAAAACCAAAGCCCTGCAGCGTTTTTTCACTCTGCCTGTGTGTGCTGAAGAGATAGTGTAGGGAGAGAGCTGCCTGTTAGTGATTTCAGGGACAGTGGATAGTAAGTTTGCTGGCTAGTAATATACTGTACTTCAAACAACTGCCATCTAGCTGTGTGAGCTTGTTCACATTCTGTCTAAATATCCATAATATTACCCTCTCCAGAAAAAGCACCTGAGTGACTTTTTTCAAGCAGCCATAATATATTTTACGTAATCCGTATCCACCGCTGTAGTAGTGTATACATTGACCTTGTAGGCATTATTTGCCCTGTAGCCATTTTTTGCCCAGTGTGTTCTTCAAACAACTGCCATCTAGCTGTGTGAGCTTGTTCACATTCTGTCTAAATATCAATAATATTACAGTGTCCACAACCACCTGAGTGACTTTTTTCCCTTTACAGCACAAAACGCAGCGCTGTGTCAACAATGGATTTTTCAGATAAATTTTTGTCCTTGATCCCCCTCTGGCATGCCACTGTCCAGGTCGTTGCACCCTTTAAACAATTTTAAAATATTTTTTCTTGCCAGAAATATCTTTTTTAGCTGTTAAAGTTCGCCTTCCCATTTAAGTCTATGGGGCTCGCGAACCGTTCGCAAATTTCCGGAAGTTCGCGAACATGTTCGCGAACTTTTTTTTGGGCGGTTCGTGCCATCCCTATTAGCTGTTCAACTTTGCGGAGGAGATCAGTTTCTGACGGGCTTGGAGCCTGTGGGAGGCTACAGGTAGCGTGTAAAATTTTCTTTCTTTCAGCTTCAGAGAAGCCAAATGTATCAGCCTTTCGATCGGTGGTAGCCGCAGTGTCCGCAAAGGACATACTGGAGGCACTATAGCGGGGTGCTATGGGTAAAGTTGCCAAATTGTGGAATAAACGCACACCCTGACCCTCCAAACAGTGGGATACCTCGGTGCTCGGCAGGAAGAGGATTTGGCGACCCTCACTCAATGGAACAGAAAAAGAACTCCACCGGCACAACAAGGATGCTGCTAGCAGGGCAAGCCCTTGCTCGTTTATTGCGGATGCAACGTTTCGGGGCGTGACCCCTTTGTCAAGCATACCGAACCACAGTGTACAAAGAATTTAAAGGCTGTTAATTAGGGTTAATTGCTATACATGTTATATTAAGTACCGACTCCAAATCTGGCCACCTATTCGGGGTACCTCCACTCTTTTCGTATAAAAGAGGTAGGAATGTGGGAGAACTAGTAAAGAAAAGAA
>CM044441.1:80807389-80840066 GCA_024363595.1 Xenopus borealis
CCTGCCGAGCACCGAGGTATCCCACTGTTTGGAGGGCCAGGGTGTGCGAGAGTAATCTACTCGTTTGGTAGCCAATCACAGCCATGGTCAACCTAGCTGATTGGTTCCTATTCTATACTGTGGTACAGTGTGCTGAGTCCCACCAGCTTCCTGCACAGTCTGGGAAAGAAGGCAGCAGGAAGTGAAACAGCTGGGCAAGAAAAGTATTGAAGAAATGTTCATTAAATAATCCCAAAGCACATTCATTAAATAAGCCGAAAGAACATTCCTTTTTATATTTAAAACAACATTCCTGTTTTACACATAATGTGATTACATTCCAAGACAAAGTATGCTCATATCCCATAGCAGCGATCCCTCCTGGCAAGGTAAAGTTATAAGGCATATAGAAAGCATGTGCTCAAAAACCAGTTGGTTCAGTAGTTTTTCAAATGAGTAGAATTTGTAGTATATTCAACTGCCCATAGGGTAACTGCAGTTAACACCTTAATTTATGTAAAAAATTACAGACTATTTTAGAATTACTGTACATAACACAATATACATTATGCCATTAAAAACACAATATTTTTCATGTCACATTTTTGGCTGTGTAATAAAATGTTAACATAAAAGTATGTGTTATCTTGAAATGTATCAGACCTGGCAGAGAAATGCAGCTGATCTACATAACAATAGGATGCAAATAGAATTTCAGTTCTGCTGAAAAACTAAAAACTAAAACTAAAAACAAACAAATCAGCTGAAAAGGATAAGTATTTGTTGTTAACTGTTATTTTATAGTAAGATGGTATATTTAAATACTGTGGTTTCATTTTTTATATATTTTTTTCTGTATTTGGTGCTAAATAGCAAAGTTTGGTGTGCTATTGTGCTACAGCAAGGTTGTCATAACCTGCTTTACGTTTGCACTTAGTTTCCCTTCAGTTTGAGGGGGTGGGGTTTGATTAGTTGCACCTGAACAGACTTTATAAATAGAACCCCTGGGACTCCAATGGAGCTTGCTCTAGTGTTTAGCTGCTCTTAAGTGTTTGCTCTTTAAGTGGGGGATCTGTAAGTGGAGTTACAAACACCGGAGTTAGGTTGGGGATCTGTAAGTGGAGTTACAAACACCGGAGTTAGGTGGGGGATCTGTAAGTGGAGTTACAAACACCGGAGTTTCAAAATAAAGGAGGTTCAAACTCGGTCAAAAGTTTGTTCTAAACCCTTATTTATTTTTTTTATTCCTGTTTTGATCTATAACTGGGATAATGAGTGCTAGCAAGATTGAAGGACTGACCCAGTGCACAGTCTGCCATATGTATGCAGATTTGGAACAAGAGATAAAAAATGCTTACCTCTGTGGCTCCAGTTAGAGCACTAGAGGAACAAATTGAAACACCACAGTCGATTGACAATCTTGAAAGGAGTATCTTGCTCACTGAGCAGGACCTAGCAGGATCAGATAGTTTGGGGGGAACAGAACAGCAGCAGGTTGTTGATACAGCTATCTGGGTGACAGTTAGAAAATCTAAGGTTGGCAAAAGCAAAAGAGACTGAGCCTGGGTTTATAAATCCCAACAGCTTTGCCACATTTTGTGAACATGATGGGAGTGTGAACTCTGGATTGGCAGTTCTAGATGGGGCTGATCTCTCTAACAGCCGGGAGACCAGTTTCTCTAGTAGTGGTGGTGAGGAGAGCAGAGTCAAGCCTAAGCAGATTGTGGTTATAGGGGATTCAGTCATAAGGAAAGTGGATAGGGTAATCTGTTGTCCGGATCGCTAAAACCGAACAGTTTGTTGTCTACCTGGTGCCAGGGCTCGGCATGTGGTTGATCGGGTAGACAAATTATTGAGTGGGTCTGGGCATGACCCAACGGTTTTAGTACATATCGGTACTAATGACAAGATAAATGGTAGATGGAAGAGCTTAAAGAGTGAGTTCTGGGATATAGGCTCTAAGATTAAGGAAAGGTCTTCCAATGTCATTTTTTTCAGAAATTTTGCCTGTGCCACATGCAAGTTTAGGGAGGCAGCAGGAGCTTAGGGAGCTAAATGTGTGGCTCAAGTCTTGGTGTAGGAAGGAAGGGTTTGGGTTCCTAGAGCACTGGGCTGATTTTTCCTTGGGGTACAACCTATACAGTCATGATGGATTGCACCTCAATGGAAGGACTATGCTAGGGGAAAGAATGGCCAAGAGATTGGAGGAGTGTTTAAAGTAGGCAAGTGGGGGGTGGGTGAGAGAAAGAATTATGGGGAAGCTAGGGTAGTAGGGGTAGTGGGATTGGTAAGGGGTCATGGGGAGGAGTGAGGGGGGCATACAGTTTACCAGCTAAAGAGGTCCCTCTGTTGCAAGGAAAACAGACTAACTTAACATATAATTCTCCTCAAAGTAATGCACATTTAAAAAGTAAAAGTAGTCAGGTAAAATGGGATACCTAGAATTAATTGCATGCTCTAAAAATTATAATATTATTGGTATCAATGAATCCTGGCACTGTGAGAGTGTGGAATCCCTCTGGGCAAAAGGTTACAAAGAACATTTTCATTGCTGTATGCTGTAAACCACCAAGTGACAAGTATGAAGCCCAGCTACTTTTACAAATAGAAGCGGCTTCACAACTAGGTCAAGTTATTATTATGGGTGACTTCAATTATTCAGACATTGACTGGGGTAATGGGGTTGTCAAAACAGATAAAGCTAGTAGGTTTGTAAATATGCTTAATGACAACTTTTTATCCGAACTCATTCAAGAACCTGCTAGCAATAACTCACTTTTGGATCTTGTAATAACTAATAATACTGAACTCATCTCTAGCATTTGTTTGGGTCAGCATTTAGGGAATAGTGATCATAACATGGTCTCCTTTGAGATTCTGTTGCAGATGCAACTCTATAAGGGATTAACCAAAACATCGAATTTCAGTCGTGCAAACTTTGACAGTATAAGGGCATCTCTGCAACATATTAAGTGGGAAATGCCTTTCAAAGGGTTAAACACTGAACAAAAATGGGAAGTCTTTAAAATGCTGCTTAATAAATATACGTCAGTATATTTCTGCTTGTAAGCAAGGAACGTTGTTGCAAAGCAAAACCTTTTTGATTCAATAGAAGTGTTGGTGTTGAGGTGGGTAAGAAAATACGTGTTTTTAAGGCTTTCAAGTTAGCTGGGACAGCCAAATCATTTACAAGGTACAAGGAGGCCAATAAATCATGCAAAAAAGCCAAGTTAAAATCGATATGGAAAAGGATATTGCAGTAAGCAGTAAAAAGAATGCAAATTTTTTTTTTAAATATGTTAATAGTAAAAAAATTAAACAGGAAGGGGTAGGACCTTAATTATCTGAGGGGGGTCAGCTGGTTGATGAGAACAAGCAAAAAGCTCAGATTATGAACTCATACTTTTTATCTGTCTACACAAATGAGGAACCAGCTAATGAAGGTTTCCTTATTAATAGTCCCAATTCTAATAATACATCTAATGATGCATGGTTCACACGTGATGAAATTCAAAAGAGACTAGAACATGTTAAGATAAACAAAGCTTCAGGGCCAGATTGGATTCATCCCAGGGTACTTAGCGAGCTTAGCTCTGTGATTGCCAAATCTCTCTACTTAATTTTTCAGGATTCATTGAGGTCTGGCATGGTGCTGAGAGACTGGCGAATTGCTATCCCAAAAAGGGATCCAGTTCTCAGCCTCAAAACTATAGGCCAGTTAGTCTGATGTTAGTGGTAGGAAGGCTTTTTGAAGGATTAATAAAGGATAGGATATTGGACTTTATAGAAAATAACAATACTATGGGGCAAATTCACTAAGATCTGAAAATTCGCCAGCATTGGCTTCGCTAGCGTTCGCTACACTTCGCAAGGCGAATTTTCCCCAGCTCTACGCAAATTCACTTAAGTACGAAGTTATGCTCAGGTCGGCTAACGGTAGCGTAGTTGCGCTAGTGTTACTTCGCTAGGCAGAGCGCAGTTATGCTAGGGAAGTCTAATTTGCATACGGCGGGAACTTTAAGGTATAATAGAAATATATGTTACAGCCACTACATTCCACTACACAAGCCCAGGAAACCTTTAATAAATAAAATAAAGTTGTCCTATTGCCCTACATGTGCCCCCTATATAGTTGTGTTGCCATATGTTAGGAAATGTAGGGGGGAAGGAGGGTAACCCCCCCCCAAAAAAATTGATCTTTTTCAGACAATCACCCTCCCTCCAATGGTAAAACACGCCAGCGTTTTTTTGGGACTTTTTTTTTCAACCTCCTATCTTTTGTATTGAACTTCGCCTGGTCTGACAAGGTGAAGTAAAGTCTAATGTAAGTGGTAACGTTCAGGAAAATGATGATCTTAGTGAATTTGCGTAATTACGATCCTTCGTCAGTGCGCAACTTCACCTAGTGTAAGGGTGCGAAGTTGCGCAATCCATCTACTTCGCTAGAGAAAATTCGCCAGAGCCAGTGTTAGTGAATTTCTGAAGTTACGAAATGATGTCACGCTGGCGAATTAGCGCTAGCATTAGACGCTTCAAGCTTTAGTTTATTTGTGCAAGCAATTTTTTTTATGAGATAGTAAGCAGGGACATCAATTCTGGGATGGCAGTGAATGTGATTTACTTAGACTTTGCTAAAGCATTCGATACAGTGCCACACAGAAGGTTACTGGTTAAATTAAGGAATGTTGGCCTGAATAGAGAACTGGCTAAAAGATAGACTACCAAGAGTGGTGGAACATTTTCTAATTGGACCAGTGTAGTCAGTGGTGTACCGCAGGGCTCTGAAGTGGGTCCCTTGCTTTTCAACTTGTTTATTAATGACCTGGATGTGGGCATTGAAAGTATGGTTTCTATTTTTGTGCAGAACTATAGGTTCCATGAAGGATGCTTTGTCTAAGTTGGGAAACTGGGCAGCAAACTGAAAAATGAGGTTCAATGTTGAGAAATGCAAGGTTATGCACTTTGGCAAAAATAATATAAATACAAGTTATACACTAAATGGCAGTGTGTTGGGAGTTTCCTTAAATGAGAAGGGCAATGTCATTCTGTAGCTACAAAAGCAAATAAAGTTCTGTCTTGCATAAAAAAAGGGCATAAACTCAAGGGCTGAAAACATAATTATACCTCTTTATAGATCCCTAGTAAGACCTCATCAGGAGTATGCAGTGCTCCACTCCTTATAAATGAGCTGGAGAGAGTGTAGAGATGTGCAACTAAACTGGTTAGAGGGATGGAAGACAAATTATGAGGGTAGAATGTTCAGGTTGGGTTAGTTTTCTCTGGGAAAAAAGGCACTTGCAAGGTGACATGATTACACTTTACAAAAACATTAGCGGACATTATAGACAAATATCAGGGACCTTTTTACCCATAAAGAGGATCACTGCACCAGAGGCCACCCCTTCATACTAGAAGAAAAGGACTTTCATTTGAAGCAGCGTAGGTGGTTCTTCACAGTGAGGACAGTGAGGTTGTGGAATGCTCTGCCGTGTGATGTTGTGATGGCTGATTCTGTTGATGCTTTTAAGAGGGGCTTGGATAATTTTTTGGACAGACATAATATAAAAGGCTATTTTGATACTAAACTCTACAGTCTACAGGTAGCTCTGGGCAAATATGGTTTGTGTGAAAGAGTGGAGGAGTGTGTGCGTATGCTGGGTTTTAATTGGCAAAAGCTCTTTTGTTGTAGTTAGGTGTTTCTTTTAACTGAATACGAATTTAAGTCCAAAAAAGCTCAGAATGATGCTATTTCAAAAAAGAAAATATGTTACAGAGGAAAAATAGAGAAATACTGAAATGTTATTTGGATTTTACAGTTGTACCACATATAATAAAGATTCAAAATGATTAAATAATTTTATGATACAGCGTACCATCAATAATGGGTGAAAATAGTTGTTTACATACTAGCCATAGAATAATAGGCAGCCTTTTTTATATATATCTACAACATATCAAATAGCAAACAACTGACCATATAATTAAACAAAGTTCTTTATTATGAATGTAATTTTTTTCTTCCTTTATGTTTTAGAAAAAAACTTCATTGAACTTGAGTACACAGCAAATGCAGGTGAGGTACAGTCATGACCTGATTTACATAGTAGGCACCACTAGGCCCCCTACCGTTTGTCACCCCTGTCCCCTGCCTTTTATTTGCTCAAATATCATCAGGACGGAGCAATGGTTATTGACACACAAACAGGAAATTTACATTTCTTATCAATGTGGGTGTGGTTGCGTAGCATGCGCCCCCTTAAAATCCTGCCATCCTTGGCCCAAGCCTAGGTAGCCTCTCCACAAATCAGGGCCTTGGTACAGTTATTAGAAACTGTGCACATATAGCACAAATTGGACTGATCCATCAAATATGATTTCTTTTAACTTTATTTGCTGTTCTCTCCACCACAAATATATACTTCCATGGTGGTCAGATATCCAGCAATAATGATGATACAGGTATGGGACCTGTTATCCAGAATTCTTGGGAACTGGGGTTTTCTGGATAACAGAATTTTCTGTAATTTGGCTCTTCATACCTCAATCGTGTAAACATTAAAAACATCCAATAGATAGGTTTTGCTTCCAATAAGGATTCAATACATCTTAGTTTTGAATAAGCACAAGGTACTATTATATTGTTACAGAGTAAAAGGAAATCATTTTTAAAAATACTGATTATTTGGATAAAATGGAGTCTATGGGAGATGGCCTCTCCATTATTTGGAGCTTTCTGGATAACACATTTTCAAATAATGGATCCCATCCCATTTTCTAGCAAACAGAAGTGTGTGTATGTTAGGGGACAACTACCACATTTAAGAAGATTGGGTAATATAGCTCACCAGTGACCAGTCACCAGAACTTAAGCTTAACAAAAGAAGTAGGGTAGAAATGTTGTATATTATATTTTGGAATTCTATACCAGCCCAATGCAACAACAGCCCTTTAGCAGTAAAGACATGTGTCTCCAAAGATGCCCCAGTAGCTCTCCATCTTCTTTTCTGTTGATTTACTGCACATGTTCAGTGCTGCTGCCCCTAAGCTGCTGAGTGTAGGAACCACAGCACAACATACTGTATATATGTATAATATTAATGTTACAATTTAAGACTGATTATAAATTATTCAGATTATTGGTACATGACAGCTCTGAAACCAGCACAATTAGCATCAGAATTTAATAATCAGTACTGTGGCATCAGTTTAGATGGCAGGCTAACCTCATTTTCTGCTGAATGATTTACGACGACCCCTAAACTTAGCTTCTCAACAGCTGCTCGGATGAAACTGAGAATATGTATGTTATTGACCTATGAAGGCCTGGAACATTACTAATATAGAGTTGCTGAATCTTTAGGCTGATTCATTTGGCTCAGTATATAAAATGTGGCATTTCTGGCAATATTAATTGTTAGAGTTTAGTTCTCCTTTAAAAAAAAAAAAAAAAAAAAAAAATATATATATATATATATAGCATACAAGTAAGGTCCGCACTCTCAGGTCTTAGAAAAAAATAAAAAGTTTTTTATTCACATGGGAGACTGACGTTTCGACCTGTTCAGAGGCCTTTCTCAAAGTACTGACAGGCATTACAGGAATGCATTATATACACAGAATGGCAGGAAAATTAGTCAGATTGGAAAGGACGTGTCAGCATAGTCATCAGTACACATAAACAAGTTGACCAACTAGCTAGCACAACTAGCTAGCACAGACAGTTGAACTACACCTCTCCTACAACATACATACTTAAAATGATTAAAACCAATACTATGTAACATTTAGCTGCCTTCAATGGCCCTTTGTTGCTTTTTAGCCAGAGCTGTTCATTTTAATAATTGTGTTACAAAAAGTATAAAAGTTTGAGATACAATTTCAGGTCTGTGTTAAGAGTACAACCCCACACCTTTATATAATGTGTTCAATCTAGTTTAGTCTTCAGTTCAAAACAGAAACATATATGTAGCTCTCCCCTGTTGGTAAGAACTTCATTGCCCTCATGCGGTGGGTATCCCTAGATAAAGATATTAACTGTAGATCTATGGACTTATGTTAAAAGTACCTATGTGCATTTGTGCATGAACAACAACAGCTGAGTGCTTGTGGGCATGTCAGTATTATAACCCTCAGATTTTAAATGCGAGTGAAATAGAATATACATAGTGCTAGTAATTAAATTGCTAGGCTGTCTGTGCTAGCTAGTTGGCAACAGTTATATACTGAATGAATGTATAGTTGTATAGGGTTAACGTCAACTTGTTTATGTGTACTGATGACTATGCTGCCACGTCCTTTCCAATCTGACTAATTTTCCCGCCATTCTGTGTATATAATGCATTCCTGTAATGCCTGTCAGTACTTTGAGCAAGGCCTTTGAAGAGGTCGAAACGTCAGTCTCCCATGTGAATAAAAAACTTTTTATTTTTTTCTAAGACCTGAGAGTGCGGACCTTACTTGTATGCTGTTTAATTAATTTTTTGGAAACTGCACCCAGGCAAATGTGCACTTTGTTACGAGAGTGCCGACTCCTCCATGGACTACATATATATATATATATGTATATGCACATTTTGTTTTTTTACTATGAGTTTTATTACCCTCTGCCCAGTTTTATTCTTAGTGACTAATACCCATAAATAATGCACTACTTCAGGTTATTGGCTCTACATAATTTTAGGTTTTAACCCAAGGAAGCAAGAGGAATATTTTTTAAATTTGCCACAGCAACAAATGAGTCAACATATACGGGCAAATTAATTGCTTCATTCTTTGTATGTATTTAAAGGACCAATCACACATAAAAGTGTGCTCATAAGTTTACATACCCTAGCTGAATTTTTGATTTCTTATCCATATTTCAGAGAATATGAATGATAACACAAAAACTTTTCTATCACTCATGGTTAGTTGTTGTCTGAAGCCATTTATTGTCAAACAACTGTGTTTACTCTTTTTAAATCATAATCACTACACAAACTACCAAAATGACCCTGATCAAAAGTTTACATATCCGGGTGATTTGGCCTTATAACATGCACACAACTTGACACAGAAGGTTAGAATGCCTATTAAAGGTAACCATCTTCACCTCTGATCTGTTTGCTTGTATTTAGTGGGTGTTTATAAAAGGTCAATGACTTTCTTGAATCCTGACAGACCCTTGCATCTTTCATTCAGTGCTACACTTTTTTGGATTATAAGTCATGAGAAAAGAAAAAGAATTGTCAAAGTATCTGCAGAAACAGGTACAGCAAACTAAAGTGAAGGTTCTGGAGTGGCCATCTCAATATCATTGAGCCACTCTGGTGAGACCTCAACTGGGGTATGTAAAGTTTTGATCAGGGTCATTTGGGTACTTTGTGTAGTGATTATGTAGTGATTATGATTTAAAAAGAGTAAACACAGTTGTTTGACAATAAATGGCTTCAGCCAACCACTAACCTTGAGTGAAAGAAATGTTTTTGTGTTTTCATTTATAAATCATAAATTCTGCCAGGGGATGTAAACTTTTTTGTGCATAAGAGTTTGTATAATGATGTGGTTCTTCTGGCGAGTCAATGTAATTTATTGACTATAGAATAATAATAGTTCTTATATAAAATAGGACATTTGTTGCCAAGCAAAAAATTATTTGTAGGGGCTGTATGATTACAAAATTATATACTATAACTATTAAAGTAGGCTTGCTTAAAAACTACTTTTTCATGGTTATCACCTTTTTTTTCATTTTGACAACCTTAATGTGACCTACTGCTGGTAGTTTCAAGATAAAAATGAAGTCAAAGCAAGTTTCTTAGCACCAGTGAACAGCTGTAGGGAGAGGTGCCAAGAGGAGGCAAAGAAGAACTGTAAAAATAGACAAAAAGAATAAATAAAGTTTGAAAAGTGTCCTGTTGTATATTTTTTGAAGGCTATCAAAATCAATACCAGGATAGGAGATAAGTGCTTTAAATCTAGCCATAATTTAGACTGTGGCTAATAATAATCTTTGAATGTTACTTGTTCATGATAAACACCGTTTTTGTTTTGATGGGATATACTGATGTTAGCTCCAGGACACCTGAGGAACCAGAACAAATTTCTTTGTACTAGAGAAGAACTGCAGTTTAGGTACCATGAGTAGGTAAAAAGCTGCAAAAGTTGTTATTAAAGGTTTAAGCACATTTCAAATATATGTATGTTTTAAAGCTGTATCCACTTTAAGGGGCAGATTTGCTAATGGTTGAATTCCAAATTGAAAAAACTTGGAAATTCGGCCATTTATTTGGGGGGTCATGTTCAATCTAATATGGCTGTTTTCAATTACTTCAAAATTCGAAAATTCGAATTTTCAAATTTTTTCAATTCGAATCGAATTTTGGGCTATTCTGTAGTCGAAGTAACCCAAAAAAGCCTAATTATTTAAATTTGAATTTTCACTTCGACTTAGTAAATGTGCCCCTAAATGTAGATAGTGGTAACATACAATGAGTTAAGATGAACAAAGTCCATAAGAAACAGTTCAGTGTAGAAAAAAAATTGGGTAAATAGAATAAAAAATGTTTCTAATATAGTTAGATAGCAAAAAACATAATCCATAAAGGCTGGAGCAAACGGATGTCTAACATAACAAAACAGAAGTTTGCAACTGATCTTTTTTAGGAGGTAGAATTGTGGCTATCATGGTCAGACATTGAGTTACTCTCGCATTTAAAGAATTTGGCTAACTAACTATATTGGAATTATTCCCAGCCACCCTATTAATTGGGTTACAATCTGTGTTTAATAATGTTACTTATGTTAGCCATTTAAGTCCAACAGTACAACCACTTAATCCAATAAAAGTAAAGCATCCAGAAAAAACTCAGTGATGCAAGCAGTAGTAATGAGCACATTTGTGATGTTTCGCTGCAGCGAAAAATTTGCGAAACTGTTAAAACATCTGCGAAAAATTTTTAACACTTTTTTTGAAGGGCATCAATTTGTTTCGACACCCATAATTTTTCTTATGTGGCCATCAAAATTAGGCTTTGCAGGTCATATAAAATCAAGCGTGGTACATAGAAATATGGGCATATTAACATTTATCAGTATAGTGAGCAATAATATCAGGCAACATCAACTTCAAATCTTTTATTCATTCAATTTGATTTAACCCATTAACTACCACAGATTGTACAATCAATGTAAACTCTGCACTCTACAGTACTTCCAGGTTGGGGAGCAGAGGAGTGGCTTTAAAGCTGTGTCTCCTTTCCCATTCCCCAGACCCCAGGAAATAAGCAAAATGGGGGAACAGGTGGCCATAAGGGGAGCAAACACCCAGGGGCCCCATGGCAGCAGCAATCATGTGCAAACTATGCATCTGCAGCGGAACCCACAACACTTCTCCCACAAGGTGGTAAAAACCTACTGAATCCATCTTCACCATGGTGCCAGTGTACATGTGTTCTAAAAATGAATATTGTTGCAACCACTATTACAACATTGTACTTTCTGAATTCAATGGGGCAAATTTACTAAAGGTCAAAGTGGCCTTTGCTAGTGAAAATTTGCCAGAAATTTCATCTGCAGGGACATCACCACTTTACAAATCGCTAGCGAAGGCTAGAGCCGTTTCATGCCCTATTGCCAGGCACATTTTTACTCAGGCACACGACCGTGACTCAGTAGTGACATCATATCCTGTATGCCGGAAAGTCTTAAAAGTTGTAAAAAAAAACGCTGGCGTTTTTGCATTTTTCAAAGCTGGATTGCCTTCAAAAGTACTATTAGGAGCAGATTTATCAAGGGTCAAAGTGAAAATCTGAATTAAAAAAATTCAAATTTCGAGTTATTTCAATTTGAATTTGCAAACATTTGCAAAAATTTTTTAAATTTGTGCTTCGAAAATTTATCATGGACTGTTTCTTTAAAAATTTGAATTCGACCATTCACCATCTAAAACCTGCCGAATTTCTGTTTTAGCTTATGGGGAACCTCCTAGAACCCATTTGGAGTCAATTAGAAGACTCTGGAATAGCAAAGTGTGAATGTACTAAAAATTCAAATCTGATCAAATACGGACCTATTTTAGAGAAAATGGACCTACACTATTCGAATGAAAAAAATTAATTATTTAATTCGAATTTTAACGTTTTTGCACTTTGAAATTCAACCCTTGATAAATCTGCTTCTTAAAGATTTTTGTGTTAACATTTTTTCTCAACCATTTGAGGGGTATGCCACATGAGTGGGCTCATGTATAGGGCATTAGAGGATCTCTTTATTTTTTTTTCCTTGGACATTTTTAATAAAAAGTGGCCCTTCAACATCTTTAATAAAGATATCCATATGACCTACTGTATATGTACCCACTCAATTCAAATTGACCTAAGCAGAGATTACTAATGAAGTTTCATTCTGCAGAATTGAACACTAGCGAAAGATCGCTATGACATGGTTGTGATGACTAATTAATGCTAGGAAAACTTTGCCAGCTTTCTGCTGCTGAGAATCAGCTTCACATTTTAGTGAATTAGCTTACTGGTAACAAATTAGAGCTCGGTGAACTGGCGTGAAGTGTGGTGGATGGTTTGCTGGCAAAAGTTCTCCCTTTAGTGAATTTGCCCCATTGTCTGTGTGTCCATTAAACCTTGTTTAATGGACATCTGGCATCTTAATATTGTTGTTTTGTAGTGAGAAATTTTGAATTTTCACATTTTGTTTCACACAAAGGAGAGGGTTGTAGTGTGATAATGCTCTTTATCTGAGGAGTAGCCAAAACATTGGTTAAGGCCAAGATAGAACTACAACTAAAGAAACGATTCATATTATAATCATATTACCATTATGCTGTACATCATAAAGATTTGTATATGACTGAAATCAAGATCAGGATCATGAGAAACCTATAATAGCCATTACTCAGAACATTATTCATATAAACACGCATCTCAGTTGTATGGTCAGATCTGTAGGTTACACATCTTGTATTGTGGAAAGGAAATATTTGATGATGCTAGCATGCAAACCTGATAACATGGTCTTTAAAATCTTCACTGATTATGGTGGAAAAAAACTGTTGTTATTACTGTATATATTAAGGAATGAAAAAAATAAATGCCAAACATTCTTGAAAAGGCAGCCTCATCTTATACTGTAGGTATTATTTCCACATTGATATAAGATTGCAAATTGGATATATTTCTATGTAATCTTGTTTAGTAATTGATTGTGTTGCTAAATTAATTTCTTCAGAGTCTATTTGTTCCTGTCAGCCCCATGCTTTCCTTTATGAAATATTTATGAAATTTCTAGGCCCCATTCCTCAAAACTTAGCAAAGCTGTGGTATTGACTTTTTGCTCATAGGTAATCAACTAATATGCCTAAGGCAATCCATAATAAAGTGCCAGTGTCTAAAGCTTAGAGTGGCATCAAACTATATTACCTTTGCAAGTATATCTCCAGGAAATTCTTCCTTCAAGCTTCATGACCACCTCCACCAATAATAATAATAATGTAAAATTATTAAGGATGTTTTAATCAGGTGTTACAACAACAAATGATTAATAACATGTGATTTTGCACGGATACTACCAATTATAATCATTATTATTCATTATTTATAGAGGACCATCCATTGGCAGAACTGCTTATTATTGGTTCCCCCACCAAAACAATTAAAGTTAGACATGCAACAAAACTGCTTACCCACTGGGCTCCCTATTACTGGGACCCCTAGCACTGACTGAGTCTGCTTTTTCTTTATTTATGCCCATGGAACCATTGTGTAAACAGCATGCTATGTTAATTGTTTCCATTACTACCTGCACACCAGGGCACATACAATATATTTTTCTTACATTTCACACAAAACCAAACCTATGAAGGTTTGAAGCCCCAGTCAGAATCAAACAAAGGACTCAGTGCTGAAAGGCAGTTAATCTAATCACTATTCCAATAGGGTGATTGAGTCTATTCCCGAGACTTACTGTAAATGAGCAGTTAAACTTTAAATGCATTATTTATTCATATGCATATTTTATACAGGTTTTAGCTGGGCCTGCACTGCGGGACTAATTTAAAGGTAAAAGATGGATTGGGTAGGGGACTTTGATGCACCTGGGCCCCACTGTTGCTCGGGTCCCCCTGCAGCCGTGTGGTCTGCTGTTTAGCTATATACCAGTGAAGCAGAAAAAGAATGCTACATGGTGCTCATACAAAAGTACCCTGGCCTGTTACATTTTATTTTGCTAACAGACCCTTTTTTAAAAACAAAATGGACTTAAGGTTAACAAATGGCCAAATATTTTATTGGTGTAATGGACAAATGTAGATTTATTAGTTATATTTCCATTTTTTATTTTGAATCTTGAATTTAATTTAGTAATTAAAGATGTGTTATAAATGTGTGCTCGCAGTGCTTACTTTTTATCACTTGACAATGACATGTGATTGCTGAAACATGTTGATTCACACATTCATTCAATAAAGGATGCTGCAGTTGCAAATAGTATAATTTGCATTTTCCCCTTGCTTTTGAGATTTGGAAGCTAACCACTGTACTGAAATCCTCCAAGTATATGCAGACTAAAGTGTTTTATAAACACCCTGCATATAAAGTAATCTGAAAGTTTTGTCCAGGACTTATTCTTCTATTTATTTTTTAAATCCTAAAGTGACTCAAACCAGCCTTAAAAAAAGGAAATAAACAAATCCCTTTAAAACAAAGCAGACATCTGGCACACTGGCATTCTATTTAGGGACAGCATTGTAATGACCCTGGTGGATATCAGGCATGATTAGTATCAGTATAGACATGTCTTGCCTCTACTTTCTCAGCGGGTGAAATGTGCCTTAGGGGAATCATGGACAAATCAGTTACCATGAAGACACAATTTGCTAGGATGTTATTTAAAAGACTGTGCTACTATTACCCTCAGAACAAATGTATGTGTGTTCTTTCATATTGACTTTGCAACTCTGAAGGTGTAATTCATTTAAGATCCTATTTCCCTTGACGGGGCTGCCTGTGTCGTTGAAGTTTTAAAAAGAAGAAGCTAGTGCTAAATCATGGTATGTCTTGTAAGATAAATGAGCAGCAACACGTGATATGAGCATATTTATTTATATCTCAAGTCATCCAAATATAACATATTATACATTTTACCTAATAATATGCATATTTTAAAGTATTAATGTTTATAATGCTTTATGCAGTAGAGGTGTTAGCAATGTTGGAAAAACTTAAAAGGGGCATTTAGCTACTGTAAATTAAGGAAAAGATCATGGTATTCAAACACAATCTGCATTAGTCTATTAATATTTTTTTATAATTTTTTTACATTTTGGTGTGCAGTTCATTTAATTTTTCATAACTAGAATATATTATAGAAAAAGTTTGCAACACAATTAGCCTGTATTCTTGTTGCAAATGAATGCTGAATTTAGAAACAGGTAGCAGCTTAATAATATAATGTGCAGAGAGAGGTATGTGAAGTAATCAGCAACACTGTTTTAAATAGTGGACTATGCGTGTAGGGGGTGAATGGTAGTTAGTGGATGAGGATTCTCTCTTTAGGGGGATTAGTTCTCCTTAAACACCAGGTTTTAGTGAGACAAGATAAGAACTACATGGGACACTGGGCAAATTTGTTCCTTGGCAGTACCAATGGCTACCAATGAAATTGCATTTATTGTTTACCTACAGCTCACAGAAATAAATAAATCACTGGTTGTGATGCATTACTGTTCATGGGCAAATATGCCCAGTGTTTATAAATGAGCCCCATAGTCCTGGAACTATTATATGTATAACTGCACAGGGCACTGCCTATTATTATTATTCCAGATGGCATTGAATTCAATTAAGTTATGTTTAATCAAGAGAAAGAAAAGTTAAATTTTGTGTGTATAGACCAGGGCACTTATTGAACTTATTTTTTCAACTTATCATAACAAAATCAACAATCTTGATATATTATGGATTAAGATAAATTCTGTAAATGTGACATTTCTAAAAATCAAATGTACTGTAATCTTGGTGAATTGTTTGAAATTCCTAGACCTGATAGACTTACTCTAGTCACTCTAAAAACTAGCTAAATATTACATTCGGAAACACTATACCACATGAACATAATGATTTCAGACTTTGTTGTGGAAGTTGAGATGCTATTATAGAGAGAATCAAAAGAGAGAATTAAAACAGTCATAAAAGAAATAGTTTCATGTTTGGTACCCCAAACAACAAACACCAAAGTTCTAGTCACAGCTCATGCTTCAATCTATAACAGCCACCTTTCGTGTCAGAAGGAGCCCTTTGCTACTCAAATGTCGACAGTTGTTAAAGTGAGAGAACCAAGACGAGAGTTCTGATCAGCAAAGGAACCAAAACGTGTGAATGGAAACTGGAAAGTGCTAAGCATTGTTTAATAAACTGGGCAGGGTCAAATTCAGTGCATTACAAAGTCAGGATCCAGAAGAATAGTTAGTAAAAGACAAATTTCAGTTCAGGCAGTGATACAGAGGTGGTCAATGACAGGCAAAGGTCAAAGAACTGGGAACGCAGAGTATGAGAACATCCAGGAACTATCTACAATAGGCCTACATTGGGCAGTGAACAAATGGATGAAGAGTCTTTAAATATTAGAATTTCACACCAAGCATAATGACATCGGAAGTGGGTCGCCAAACAAAAAGACACGCGTGCTTAAACATGCAGGCCACATGTATGTATGGACACAAGGGAAGCGGCTGTGGGCGCCCTCGCGAGGAGAGTGGCTAGCATGTCCACTGCCCCACTAGACCACCAGGCACTGTTAAAAATAGGTAATGAGCTACTGATTACCAGGAAATGGGTTTCTTTATAGGTACAGTGACTAAACATTCAATGGTTAAGGATGTAAAATAATATTACAGAATTAACCCTTACTGTAGTTTTTGCATTCATAACAGGTGATGCTGCTACATAAGTGAACAGAGGTTGGAAAGAACTTAGCAAGTTTGGTTGAAAAAAGTCCATCATGTTCAACTTTTTAAGTCTGTATACTGTTACCTGCTTAACTGCTACTTGATCTAGAGGAAGGCAAAAAAAAAACCATTTGAAGTCTATCCAATTTACTTTAGAGGGGGAAAAAATGCCTTCCTGACTCCAAAATGGCAAGTGCACTAGTCCCACCTGCATCAACTTGTACTTTGAGCTATCTTTAATAACCATGTACTCTCTTATTTGCTAAAAAGCCATTCAACCCTTTCTAAAAGCTATCTAATGTATCAGCCAGTATGACCGATTCAGGGAGGGAATTCTGCATCTTTATAGCTCTCAGAAAAAATATTTAGAAGGACCCTCCTTTCTTATAATCAAAATAGGCATGGTCTTGTCAACTGAAAGGACCTACTGGTAAATAAAGCATTGGAGAGGTTATTGTATGATCCCCTTATATGTTTATACATATTTATCCTATCCCTCATTAGGCGACTCTTCTTCAACGTGAACAACCCCAACTCAGCCAGTCTTTCCTCATAGCTGAGCTTCTCATACCTTTTTACCAGCTTATTTGCCTGTCTCTGGAGTCCCGATAATTCAATAATCTCCCTTTTGAGCACTGGAGGCCAAAACTGCATAGCATTTTCTAGATAGGGCCCTACCAGCACTCTCTAATATGTGACCCTAAGGGCTCAGTCTGAAGAGACTAGTAGTTCCCAAGATGCCTATACTTCTCAAGAAGTGGATTGTGGATTTTTACAGTGCCTAGCTTGAATACCTTATTTGCGTTCACCTTGCGTTTGATTGTGGCTTGCATATTTTTACATCCTATGTGCATAACCTTACATATATCAACATTAAATCTCATCTGCCACGCAGCCACCCAGATTGCTTGATTATCGAGATCCTGCTTTAAGGATGCCGCATCCTGGATGGACTTAATTGGGCTGCATAGTTTATGTCATCTGCAAACACTGATACATTACTTACAATGCCTAACCCTAAGTAATTAATTAACAAGTTAAATAAAAGTGTACCCAACAAAGAGCTCTGAGGGACCCCACTAAGAACCTTACTCCAAGTAGAGAATGTACCATTAACATCCTCTGAACCCAATCCTGTAACCAGTTTACTATCCATGTGCAAACAACGTCATTAAGTTCAACACTCATAAGTTTAGAAAGCAATTGTTTGTGGGGCACAGTACCAAATGCTTTGGTGAAATTCAAATAAAACACATCTACTGCACCCCCACTGTCCAGTATCTTACTATCCTCATCATAAAAAGCCATCAAATTTATCTGACGTGACCTATTCTTCTTAAACCATGCTGATTGTTTCTTTAATGACACTCACTGGGACAAAATTTTGAATGGTATACCTTAACACACCTTCAAATAATTTGTCCACCATGGATGTTAAATTTACTGGCCTATAATTAGCAGGCTGAAATCGTAATCCCTTTTTTAATATAGGTATCACATCAGCTTTCCTCCAATCCATAGGTAACAAACCATATGAAAACCAGTGTGAGAAAATCAGAAATAGATGCTGGTCTAAAACTGAACTAAGCACTAATTTAACCTGACGGTTTTGTTAACATTAATTTTTAGAAAAGCTTTATGAACCATATGCTGAGTCAGCTACTGACTGGATTGAGCTAACTCAGAGTCTGGAAACTCTTTTCTACATCTGTTACAACCATACTACTACCATTATTTAAAGAAGCCACACACTCAACCTGCATTTTTTTTACTATTAATATACTTAAAAAAACTTTTTGGGGTTAGTCTTATCCTCTGCCACAATGCAATCGTAATTTCCAATCTTTACCTTCCTGATTGCTGTCTAACAACATTTATTATAGTGTTTATATCCATTACTAGTGATGGGCGAATTTATTCGCCAGGGGCGAATTTGCGCGATTTGCCGCCGGCGAATTCTTTATTCCTTCCTATGGAAATTCGCTAATTTTTCGGTGAAGCTAAACGGGGTAGAATCGCCCATCACTATCCGTTACATGCAGCTTCTGTCCCAACAGAATTGTAATTTTTAGGATTTTCTCTTCATTTCTATTAACTTTTTTACTAGAATAGTAATGATTTAATTTTTTGATGACAACCATATCTATTTTTGGCAGAATGCCCAAATCTATGCTTTTAAGGGCAGCCCTTATGGGTTTTGTTGCCCCAGAGTATATTAGTTTTTTGCACCAGACATTAAATTACATTGCATTATGGTCACTATTGCACAGTGGTTCAATTATTTGCACATTTGCAATACATTCTGGGTTTTTAGAGATAACTAGATCCAGTATAGCATTTTTTTTTCGTTGGCTCCTCAACATAAAATTGTCATTCTACAAGCTTATAACTTGTTCCCATTAACTGGCAGTACTGTTTTGTCTGTGCAAGGGGAAGTGTCTGTACTCCTAGTATCTGACAACTAATAAAACATTTTTTATCCTAACATAAGGATACTATATGGCAGGTAACTTTGTTAACTTACTTACTTACTGTACAGAAAGTTCATACAAAAAATGCAACCTGCCAAATTTCCTATAGCGTGCTCTGGGCAGGTGGGTGGTGCTGTGATGTCTTTGGGGGGGGTTGTTGATGTTGGGGGCATGTCTGCTGACATCATGTGAGATGCTAGTGACATCAGGGGCAGGGCTATGATGTGGTGATCAGCGTTTGGTCCTGTCTGGATTTCCCTATTTGACTTGGACAGTCCCTCAGAACAGTCCATTTTGTCCAGGTCAAAACTGGACAGGTGGGGGGGCATTACCAGACTTACAAACAACACAACCTGCAAGTCCATCTCAAAATTTGCTAAAGTTCAATATGAATTTTAATTTCCTTGAATATTTTTGTGCACATAATTATTCATTATGTTATGTGTAAAAACCACAGGTTTTAGAATAAAATAACTAATGACAATGAGTAAATTTGAGACATAAAAATGTTTTATTTAAATTTTATGATGCTAAAAGCATCAACACATTTATATGAATCAGACATTTCTCCCACAATCTACAAATGTTGTAATGTAGTAAACAGAATGTAATAGATTGTAAGCTAGACACTTTTAAAGGTATTTCTTTAAATATGTTATGTTACACACATTGGACAGAAAAGCTGCAGAGACAATAAAATGTATTAAAATAGCTGCTCCAAGCTGGCCTTGCTTTTCTTTTTACTAATAGGATTAAAAAAAATCATGGAGGTGGCATCAATTTCTAACTCTATAACAGTTATAAAGCAGCCTTATACTACCTTTCTCTTCTTAGAAGTATTACTGCAGAAATCTGTTCATGTGTTTTAGATTTTCCCTTGCGGTGCCCCCAGGCAGGAAAGGGTCCTTCTGCCCCGCCCTGCCCCCCAGTGTGCAAGCCTATGTTTCTTACATATACATGGTGAGGGACTCCAGGGAATAGATATAAGTTGTTTTAAATTTCTGGTCTGGGTCCTGGAGTCCGGATGCTTTGTAGAGCATTGGGTGGAATGAATCCATTACAAATTTTGTGCCAGGAGCGTGTTTAGCCCACTGAGTAATAAAAGGAGGTTTACAATTGACAACAGTGAGAAGGGGGAAGCACTGAGTGGAGAGATCAGGCTACCTAAAACCCAGCCAGCCACACTTTGTGCATATAGCTACTAAAAAATGCCTTACCCTTTAAACAAAACAGGTATTGTTTGTCCATATATTGCAATATATTTAAGCTGGCCAACTATGTCAAAGTCATCCCATATCTGGCCAATCCTACTCTCAAATTGCATCTGATTCATTGAGAATTCTATTGCTTCATTATAAATTTTACAAAGGGACTAAGTTTTACCTGCAACCTGGCCACTGCTCCTAATTAAACTATAACAAACAAGGGAAAGTTGTGGTCACCACTTATTTTTAAAACCATTAGACGGAGGTTCAATGAGGCTGTGACCACAAAATACATATAAACAAATACAAGAGGTCCTCTGCACTGAACCCATTATCAATATATTTAAGACATTGAGACATTGCATACAGCTACTAAAATCTATAATTTTACATTTTTATATATCTTTATTCCTTCCTATAATATTCTATAACCTTCAACCATATTCTGAAAGTAGTAGGGCAACATATTTACAGTGTAGTCTATTGTACAGTATGTCTTGGTATATTGCCATAGAGACTAACCTTTGAAAACTATTTAAAAAGCAAATCTTAAATTATGTAAAAAGTGTTTAAGAAATGGGAGAAGGTGTTAAACGCTTGAGTGACTTTTTCTTTTCAATATATCTCACTAAGTATGACTGCTGCTTTAATTCATTAATTGCTTAAGGGTTGCTATGATACACCCCAGATACTGTACATTAATTTATCTGTAACACATATATTTTGAAATTATGTGACAAAAAATAATGCGTTAAATCTCACGATGAATTATATTTAACCCATATATGAAAAAAATTGACTAGATCATTTTTTTACTGACACATTATGAAATTAATTTTACAGGGCAGCAGTTTAACTATATGGTTTGCAACATTTATACTGTATTAATGCATTTATTTGTAACTTGGTTGATTTGGTCTGCTTGTTAAACTGATGAGTTGATTTACTCACATACAGTATAGAGAATGTTTGGCAACACTATAATATAATACAAGTCATATATTAAATGTACATACTACAGAATGGGTCGATAATCGTCACCCACAATACACCTACACACTTATCACAATAGATTGTTTTCTGAGTGGCCAGCAAGGTGTGCAGCACACTTCACCACTGTTCAAATATTAAGCAAAGTGCACATTCTTAATTTTCATCATCCTTCTGTTTGAGGCAATCCAGCAGGTCAACAATTATTTTGCTTTTGACAATACAGTATGTTAAGTTGCAAGTTGAAAAAATAAATTTCAATCATGATCAATCTTTCTTAAAAACACTTCAGTTTATACAGTATATATCCAGTAGAAGCCTGGTTACTTGCCCATGTGCCAGAAGATCAATGTATAAATACTGGATCGATCCCCTCCCACCTAGGAAAGTGGATGTTTTTAAATATCTCTCATCTGAGAGCACTAAATTTAGATTTGGAAGTGAAAAATACAGAAAATGTTGAGATTCAGTTAATAACTTGAATTATTTATTCAGTAGTCATGACAAGGCTTTTTCTTAAGGGTTCTTTTTTTCTTTTCCTTTTCTTTCTTAATGAAATTATAATGTGTATTTAATGACCTTTGGTTGTATTAATTATAATTTCAAGCTCCAAATTTATCTCAGTATTTCTAAGATCAAACTCCAATCAACTTAGAATTCCTGAATGGACCTTATTTATCATTAACAAAAGTCAGAAAAAATAGGTTCAAGCAAAAATCCAAAAAATTAGGAGCTTTGACCGAAACCAAATTTTCCGCAAAAACTAAAAATTATTCTGCGTTTTCTGACTTTTTTGTATGAAATCCTCAAGATTGTCGGATATCAGTATGGACAGTTGTGCAGACATCCCCATTGACTTATACAGGACCCTGAGAGCTTTGATATGTTGGATTTTCAGGCTCAGATTTTTCAGACCATCGTACTTTAATAAATTCTGAAAAATTCTAAATTTTTTTTTGGTCCAAGAAATCTGAATCTTTTGGATTTTGGGTATTCAGAGCTTGATAAATAACCCCCCCCAAATGTTTATCAATATTCATATTGCAATTTGTGAAGTGTGTAATAATATCACACATATTTATATTGTTCTTCTGCAATGCTGTGAGGCATACAGTATTATTATAAATGCCAATAAAAATATTGAAAATGAATGAAGAATGCACTATTATCCCCCCATCCTAAAGCCAAAGTCCCTCTGTTAAACTTATCTGTTGTTAAACCCAGTTGATATTTTCCCACTGTTTTATCTATAAAGTAAGACACCAGCTGTATATTAGAATGCAGTTTCATTAAATGCTAGTATGCAACAGAAACATATCTTAAATATACAGTACCCTTTTGCATATTGATTTATTGTAGAATATTGTCAAAGATTTGTATAATTTGTTAGCAGAATCTAAAATTGGTAACATGCCCCTTCATAAACATGCCCAACTACACATTCTGCTTTATATGAATAAAAGTCAAACTCTAAGGGGACAATTTACGAAATTCACGTGAAATTATTGAAGTTCGATCGAATTCGATCGAATAACAATTGTACAATTTTTTTGTGAAATCGTAAACTAAAATTTGGGCTCTTCGATCATCGAATATCGAATAGATCAAATGATAGTATATTCGATCATTTGATCATTCGATGATCGTATGAATTAAAATTTTAAAATTATTCAACTGCCTACTTCACCAGAATGAACCTACCGAATTGCAATAGAAGCCTATGGGAAGCTCCCCATAGGCTTCAGAGACTAAGGGGCAGATTTACTAAGGGTCGAATTTCGAATGCAAAAAAAATTCTTTAGCGCAATTCGATTGATCGAACGATCGAATAGGAAAAATCAATCAAATTGGAATTCGAATCGAATATTCAAACGATTTTTATGCGATCAATTGAATTTTTCTTATTTGATCTTAGGGAATAATCCCCATTTCAGTAGGTTTAATCTGGCGAAGTAGGTGATCGAATTTAAATTTAAAGGGGAAGTATTCGACCATCGAATATTCAAATAAAATTAAATTTGAATATTCGAATCATTCGAATTTGAATATTCGATGGTTGAATTTGGTCGAATTTGCATATTCAAAATTTGAATTCGAATATTTTTGAAAATTCGATCGAACATCTGAATCCTTCATGTGAATTAATGTGAATTTAGTAAATCTGCCCCTAAGTCCTGCCCGAATACACTTCGTACGATCGGAGCATTCGATTTTTTCGTGAAATCGAACGATCGGTATCCGATCGTACAAATTCATCGAGAAATCGGATATCGAGCAAAATGATAGCCTAAGACAATTAGATAATCATTCGATGGTGGAATGCTTATTGAATTGTGAATTTGGTCGAGCTATTTTCTGGGAATAATAGTAAATTTGCCCCTAAATATATTTTCAGTTCACTCGGTTTCTAGACAGTGTGCAGGGTTCTTAGACTCCCATAATGGAAAATCTATAAAGAAACATCAGCTCTGCAAGGGGAGTTAAGTAAAAGAAAGTGAAAATATTTATATTTCAGATAATATAATATAAAAATTACAATAAACACTGGGAATTTAACTGAAGACCAAGTCCTGAGCAAGGACTCTTCTCAAGTACAAGAATAATATAATTCATTGTGCAATAATACACGTTACAAGTTGCATGTATTTTTTAATTTGCATGCTTGCAAACTAACAAGCATGCATTAACTAATCTAAATTGTTTCCACTGGGCAGGACTCTCCTTCTTCCTAGCACTTAATTTTGAATGTGAATATATTTCAAAATTAATGCATATTCTATTGTTTTATTGTTATCTGATTATTATAATTTTGTTTAAATGGGTAGCAATATAAACACAAGTAGTGCTATATAAATAATATATACATTCATAAGATTATAAAAGCTTATAAAATCAAGTGCATCAAGGGCTATTCATGAACACACCCACAAGTGCACCTAAATGAAAGAGAGAGCATGATGGAGCAATTCGTAAAGGTACTTACAAATAAACATGATTCTGCACTTCCACATGGTTGCTAATGCTCCATCCTGCCTCTCATAATAAATGATGCTAATCATCACTAAACGCAAGTGTACTGTAGTTGTATGCAGTTTGAGGCATCAGGCACTGCATTACATGAAGCGTGGCTGCAATTATGGAAAAATGCTGTACTGTGGGAAAAAAGCATTGTAAATTCAGTCATAAATTGTATTTTGCATGCTGTACCTAGGGTTGTAAATCACCCATAGTACTCATAGAGGCTGAATCCTCTGTTTGCCTCCTCTGGCTGCAATCTCAGTGTTGCAGTGTGTTTTTTTTTTTTAGCATACAGGTTTGACACTTTTTCACTGGATGTAATAGAGTCAAATTCCTTGATGATAGAACTGACAATAACATTTCTTATTTTCACTTTTAAGTGAGATGTTTAGGTGTCCCCTTCTTAGATTTAATACCTAACATAACGGCTTTTCAATAGTGGACTGTTCCAAACAATGTTTGCTAATTGTCCTTAATAACTTCTTCTCCTTATGTTCCCCAGGTGGGCTGCATTCCTTAGTTTCAGTGGCATAACTACCAGGGGGGCAGGGGGTGCAATTGCACCCCATTGGGGCCCATAGGAGCCAAGAAAAAGTTATGGCAGGCGGTTATCTAGGGGGGAGATGTTACAGCACACATGCCATCAACACTCTAGCATGCGATTTATAGAGGTAAGGGCCCAAATGGGGGGCCCAGGTGCCCATCCTGTACCGAGGCCCCCCAGGGAGTAGTTACGCCACTGCTTAGTATTTTCTTTATGTAAGATTAGAAACAGCATTCATTAGAAAATATACTTTTGTTGTTTTCATGAAATCTTCTTTACCTGAGCTCCTAGGATAGACATTCTGATTATACAGGTTATCTATAATTATTTAAATTACCATATGTATCCTACCTCCACAGAGTTTGTTCCTTGCATACACTGGGGCAAATTCCTCAAATCCTGGGTGGTGGTAATTTAAAGCACACCTAAGATGTTGGAGTACAAGAATTGTTTTAAAAAACATGTAGCATGAACACATGACATCTCATTATATTTGCCATTATTCTAATGTTTTATTATTTGTATATTTTTGTTTGGATGAAGGAATTCTTTGGCTATTTATTTTTGTGTAACCTTATCATTAACCTTTGATTAAGGGTGGATAAATCCAGAAACAAATCAAGAGTTATCAACTGTTTCTTTTTTTGTTCCCATAAACTGAGACCCCTACCTTGGCCCCTAAGGTGATATTCAGCTGACCACTCTGTAGGCCATTGAAAGAGTGACTCAGTTCTCAGTTACTCAGGTTCACTAAACCATCATCTTAGACTATTTTAAGTCTAAAAGGATAAAACTCCATGGAAAGAATTAAATCCATGTGATGTCACTTGAATGTGTATTAAGACATATTAAAAGCAAACACAATTTCCTATGCAGAATTAATTTTATTAGCTCAATGATCATAGCTGGTCTCATAGCTAGCCAGGAATTCACACTGACGTGTTACATTAGCTCCAAGTGGGCTAATATAAAAATATCATTATTTTTATCACAACTGGCATTGGAAGTGTGTCTGAATGCTATAGACACAATCTACTCGATACAACAGATCTATCTGTTTGCACAGATCTATTTTTTTACACAGATATTACTCTGGCTGTTAAAATGATTTCACATACCCAGAAGCCAAAGTCAAGAGGCAGCTAGGACTAATTAGCTCAGTGTAGAGGAGTCTCGAGAGAGACAATTAAATAGTGCAGTGCAGCTCATCCTATGTTTAGCAACTATTGGCTGCAATAGCTGTTATTGTACATTACCAAAGCCAGGGCAATTCCTTCATAGCATGAAAGAAAACTAGGTCCATTTATATCAGACAATAAACCATAGTCCCAGCATAAGCCACAAAACTTTTTAACTTTGCTGGGTGGCTCACTGCACAAACATTTTTGTTGTTGCTTTTAATTGGGGAGCTAGCCCTGGATAGCTGATGAAAAATGTACAATACTGCTAAAAAAACAAGGATATTGTTGCCAAACAAAAACTTACCGCATGCTTGATTATATGCTAAAGTATGTTTATCAGGATAGTGAGATTTCTATAATGAATTTGGAATGGTCCAAAACCTTTTTTCACTACCTTATTTCTCATTATACTACTTGTTGTGCTAACCAATATCTGAGTGCAATCTGAATCCAGTGAAAACAGAAAAACATATCATGGTTTATTACTTGAAACGCTATTGAAATCTATGGGGAAAAAAGTGGAAATTAATTTGGAGAAAAGTTTTTTATCCTCAAATTGAATCTTGTCCATGACATTATAATACATGAGATAACTTTTTGAATCTTGTCCATTATGTCAGAGCTGGCCTTAATCCACTTGGGCCCAGTTGGATACTGTTCCCATGAGGGCCCTGCACAAGGGAGGCAGCACAGATAAGAATTCAAGAAGCACATACAGCTACCCAGCCCACCCACAACTCTGAGAAGCTTCATCTTTTCTCTCTTTCTCTCTCTTCCCCTGTGTGCTCTTATATCTTCCTTTCTCTCTCACTTCCCCATATCCATATTTAATGCCCCTCTTTCCTTCCCTCTGTCTCCCCTGCGAACCCCTATTCCTTACCTGAGCAAGCAGGAAGGTTCTTGTGGAACCTAGATCAAGAATAGTAAGTGGTAGGCGCTTCTCTTTAACAGGTCTCTCTAGGAAATTAGGGCTAGTTAGCTAAGCAGCCTGAAGCTCTGCCGAGGAGTAGTAGTATAAATAGGATCCTGTGTGCACTACTGCCCAGAAGTAGGGGACTAAGGGGCCTATTTATCATGATGTATGATAAGTGGAGTGAAGCATTTCTTAGAGCATCCAATCAGCAATTAGATTTCAACAGTTCGAAAATAAAAGTAAATATATGATTAGTTGATTTGGGCAAAATCATGTTTTCACTCTACTTTTTTAAACAGCATGATCATTGAATGATCGAAGATCGAATAAAAAGGTAGCCTAAAACTATTCGATTAGCATTTGAAAATCGAATGCTAATCGAATATCGAGGGAATTCGAATTTTTTGTGGGGAATAATAGTAATTCTGCCCCTAAGTGTACAGACTCAGAGACTAGAAATGTATTTAGGGTTTCCACTTAGAATAAGGCCTGAAAGCTTTGAGTGCCTCTGTATAAGCTGTTTTGTTCTTATTGCTTTTTCTGTGGGGATGTATGCTGATGTTGGTGCTGTGAATATATGCCTAGAAATGTATTTAGGGGTTCCACTTTTCACAGTTTCATCTTGGAAATAATCTGTAAAACTAATGGTATTGGGAGCTTTGTGTAGGTCCATTTTTCTATAGCCCTACACACTATTTGAGATTTATAAATTAATTTGCAACCATATCAAAAACATCAATACTTGACTTTTATTGTGAGTAATTTAGCAATTTGTTTTACATCTATGCACTTAGAGATGGAACAGCTGCATTACTTCTTCATTCTGCTTCTATTGTGGTGTTTATACAAATGGCTTGTGGGTGTCACTGTGCATACACAGGACTTTCTGTACAGCTTGAGAGTGAAAGTAAGAGTTACTGCTGTTATGTAATGGCTGCATGAACCTGCTAAAAAAGCACTGTTATATTCTCCTCATCCTCGGCTACCAAACACAACATCTACCATGTTCGTTTTGTGTCTGCCTGACACGAGATAGCCTTTTATTTTATTTTTTTTACAATTTCTCTGTATATCCTAACTTCTCTATCTCTTCCATAGTTCATGGTTTTCTCCTTCTTTATGTCTGTGCTAGTGATGGGCGAATTTATTCGCCAGGGGCGAATTCGCGGCGAATTCCCGCGATTCGCTGCTGGCGAATAAATTTGCGAAACTGGCAAAAAAATTCGCAAAAAAAAAATTCGCCGCGCAAAAACGAGTCGCGCGCCGTTTTTGACGCGACGCGTCGTGTCACGTTTGACGCGACGCGCGACTCATTTCGCGAATCGGCGAAAAATTTTTCAGCGAAACGCGCCCGTTTCGCCCATCACTAGTCTGTGCTCCCTTTCCACAACTTAGTTTAACTTCACTTTTATCTCCAAATCAGTCTCTAAATTTATTTTCTACCTCTGTTCTATGCTTTCTTAATAATCCTTCAGTACTGGACTGCTAACAGCAGAAATTCAATTGACTATATGTGACCTTGCAAAGAGAGATTATATCTGATTCCCCAGACTTGTGTGCAACAGTTCCCAGTTTCTATTTTCCTTATTTATTAAGACCTCTTTAGGGGAGAGCATTTACTGGGGTAAATCTGCTATCACATTCTCTTCCATCTCAGCTGTGGCCATGCTGTCTGAATTTTTGCACCTTTATTGGTAAATCTGCTATTGCATTCACTTGTTGTCTGTTGTCTGCATTTTTGCACTTTTAAAAGTGCAATGACAGCTGCATTACACCAACACTGTTTAAATGTGCTAGATTATGCATTGTTAATTTTCCACTTCTAAACTAGTCACATAATATACTGATTATCTGTTCTCCATGTAGTCTTCTACATTTTACAAACACCCTATGAATTCTTCTCCAAACAAACTTTGCAAGTCATGTTATCTCTGTATTCATATTAAGTCTTGCTCTGCTCTCACTCTCTGTCACAGCTGGGTGATCTGTTCCGTTTTTGATCAACTGGAATCATTTGTGATTCCCCAAACCTGTTTGCAGCAGTTCCCAGCTTCTACTCTCCCTATTTATTAAGATCTTTTTAGGGCAGAACATTTACTGGGGTGAGCATTTGCAAGGGTGATTTGTTTCTAAGTGATTCATTTACAAGTAATCTGGAAAGGTTCAACAAGATTAAATGACCTGATTTCAATCTTAAAAGACATTGATTGTGAGCTACCCACCATCTGCAGTCATACTCCATTGAGGACATAACACCACAATTTACCTGCTAGACACAATAGCAAAACTAATCATATTTTGCTCTGTGTGTCAGTATTTTATTTACAAATCTTCCTCCCTGTCCCATCAACATACTTATACACTTTACATCTACTTGCAAAACCTTTGTCCTCCAGTTACTAACAAGACAGAGGTGTGTAGTCACTTTACATCCTCTTTCCACATCTTATTTTACCTAATTTTGCTGGCTGCAGGGGATATCTCTCCGAACCCTGGACCCTGCTCCATACCAATTTATATTTGTCCTCGTTTTCCTGCCAATTTGCACAAATTTTCTCATTCCTTTACTTTCTCTTGCCTTATTCAGATTCTGACTCTTCCTATCTTCTCTTTCCTTGTGCCCTTCTTGGCTCTAATTCACTTAGAGTTTTTTCATTAACAGAAACCTGGCTTTCACTGAATGATTCCATAACTGAGGCTGCATGTTCTTATGGTAGTCTTCGTTTCTCTTTCTCTCACACCCCCCAAAATATTAGACATGGTGGGGGAGTTGGAATTCTCCTCTCGTTGTCTATTCCTATTCACTCAGGCTTCTCATTTAACTCTTTAAAGGTGCATGCCCTTCAGATTTTCCACCCTCTCTCAGTACATGTAGCTTTCAGTGACCACTTCCCCCTTTCCGATCACCATTTGGTTACATTTTCGGTCACTCAATCTCCCTGCCCACCTGCCCCTTCCCACATTGTCTTAGTTTGGGATACACGTGACATTGAACTCCTGGCCTTAGCTCAATCTTTCAGGTCCAGTTTCACTTCCTTTAAGGAGATGCCTGATCCTGATACACTTTTAAGTGAGTATAATCATAAACTATCCTCAACCATTGGCTCATTTGCCCCTGCTTAAAACCCAGAACCCTGGCTGAATTCACAAAACAGATTATTAAGCTCCGGTACAAGATCTGCTGAATGTATATGGAAAAAATGCAAGCAGACTTTATTCACTATAAATTTCTACTGTCATGCCTCAATTCTGCCTTGTCAAATGCCACGCAAGAATACTACAGTACCCTTACAAACAATCACAAATCGAACCTATGACTTTTTTCTTTATTCAATTCTCTTCTCCATCCTTCATCAACTGTATCAGTGAACCCTGATGCACTCTCCTCAGAACTTGCTGATTTCTTTAAAGACAAAATATAGTCCATCCTCACTGAGATCCCTACCTCTATGAATGCAAACTAGGCCTTACTTCCTAAGCCCCCTTCTGCATGTCTTATTCCCTACTCTCTGGTAACAATGTGTGAAGTATCCAAGCTTTTCTTGTCCTCCCCATCTAGCCCCCTTGACCTTTTGCCTTTTTCTCTGCTCAAACACAGTGTTGCAGAGCATATGCCACCACTTACTCACATCTTCAATTCTTCAGCTTCTGAAACCTTCCCTTCTTCTTTCAAACATGCCTGTGTAAAGCTTATTCTTAAAAATGCCACTCTTGACCCGTCTTGTCTGTCAAATTACCATCCTGTCTCACTTTTTCCACTTGCCTCTAAACTCCTAGAACGTATTGTGTTCTCCCTTATTGCTAACTTTCTATACACCAATGATCTGTTGGACCATCTACAACAGGGATCCCCAACCTTTTTTACCCGTGAGCCACATTCAAATGTAAAAAAAGTTGGGGAGCAACACGAGCATTAAAAAGTATCTTGGGGTGCCAAATAAGGGCTGTGATTGGCTCCTATGTGGTCTGGCAGCCTACAGGAGGCTCTGCTTGGCACTATATTTAGTTTTTATGCAACTGAAACGTGTTTCCTAGCCTGGATTAAAAAAAAATGGCTTTTGAGGCCACTGAGAGCAACATCCAAGGGGTTGGAGAGCAACATGTTGCTCATGAGCTACTGGTTGGGGATCACTGATCTACAATATAGTTTCCGGCCTAGTCACTCTACTAAGACTGCTTTATTTGGTTACAAATCTTCAGGTTGCCAAAGCTCACTTATGCTCCTTGAACTATCATCTGATACCGTTTATCATTGCTTTCTTCTTACCTTTCTAACCAAACTTTCGCTTTCTCCTATGCTAACAAAAGCTCATCTCCAGTTCCACTTAATGTAGGGGTACTGATAGGCTCTATACTTGGTCCATTGTTGTTCTCCCTGTACACTCTGATCATCTGATCATTTGGCTTTAATTATAATCTGTATGCTGATGACGCAAATATATTCATCCAGCCATCAAATCTGTAACTATCTCCAATTGGATGAACCAGCTCCAACTCAAACTCAACCTAACGAAAACTTAAAGAATCATCTTTCCACCTAAGCCTGGTCCTACTCCCCTATTTACTATCTCTATTGATGGCATGCTCATAAACCCTGTCAACTCAACATGCTGTCTGGGGGTAATCTTTGACTCCCCTCTCTCGCCTTCTCTGATCATTTTAACACCACTGTCAAAAACTGTCACTTTTATTAAGCAATATTGCCAAAATCTGTCCCTTCCTTTCACCTGCTATGGCTAAGATGCTCTTGCATGCTCTCATCCTATCACAACTAGATTACTGTAAATTTCTACTTACTGGCCACCCTAACTCCCATCACTCCCCTCTACAGTCTTAAACACTGCTGTCAGACTTATCCTTGTCTCGTCCAAAAGGGTACAGGCCCCATCCTCTTTTTGTGGCTTATAAACTCTTCCTCATAACCTTCAAAGTCCTTCTTTTCTCTGCACCTAACTACTTCTCATCTCTTGTTTCTCTATATGTTCCTGGCCGAAAACTCCATAACTCTCTCAGACCAACCACTTAGTTGCACCCTCACTACTATTGCTGTTTCCTGTGTCAAACCATTATCTCTTGCTGCTCTTTATATTTGGAATGCCATTCATGAATCTCTCAGAAGAGAATCCTCCATCAATGTCTAAGCTCAATGACTACCTCTGGGACCACCTGGATAACACCTGAACTGGGAACTGGCACTTACAGATGAAGCCACTTTGGACTCAGACATCCCATTTAACTCACTTATCACAGAATATTGTCACAGCATCACATCCAATTTTCACTTTAGATAACACAGTTTCTTCAATTAACCCTTCTTAAAGGAGAAGGAAAGTCGAGAGTTACTTGGGGGTGCCAAATGTTAAGCACCTCCAAACAATTGTAATGACTAGGGATGGCGCGAACCGCCGAAAAAAAGTTCGCGAACATGTTCGCGAACTTC
>CM044441.1:80840166-80859648 GCA_024363595.1 Xenopus borealis
AGCGCGAACACCGGACGTTCGCGCGAACTAGTTCGCCGGCGAACAGTTCGCGCCATCCCTGGTAATGACTTACCTGAAACCCCAGGCCGGTGCTCCTATTAGCAGAAAACTGCACCAGCCCGGGGTTTTACCAGTGAGCACCACGGAATGATAGACTTCTGTCCTCTTCTATCTTTGCATTTCCCAGGGAAATTGCATGCACAGTAGAATGAAAAAGCTGACTTTTATGTTAAAATTCAGCTTTTCAAGGCGGCCTAGGGAAGACGACGGAAGAAGGAAATCTATTGCTTTGTGGTGCTCACTGGTAAAACCCCCGAGCTGGGGTTTCAGGTAAGTCATTACAAACAATGCCTAACATTTGGCATCCCCAGGTAACTCTCAACTTTTCTTCTCCTTAAATACCCTTCTGAATTGTTTCTGTAAGTTAACCACCCATTTATACTGTAAGCCCCATAGGGTAGGGTCCTCCATCCTTTTTATCTCCTTTACACTGAGCACTTAAAGGGGTGGGTCACCTTTACGGTAACTTTTATTATGTTATAGAATGGCCAATTCTAAGCAACGTTTCAATTGGTTTTTATTATTTATTTGTTATAGTTTTATAGTTATTTGTCTTTTCGTCTGATTCTTTGCATCTTTCAAATGGGTGTCGCCGTCCCCTTCTAAAAAAACAAATGCTCTGTAAGGCTACAAATGTATTGTTATTGCTACTTTTTTTGCTGATCCTTCTATTCATACTCTCTCCTATTCACATTCCAGTCTCTCATTCAAATCAATGCATGGTTGCTAGGGTAATTTGGGCCCTAGTTACAAGACTGCTTAAAATGCAAATTGAAGAGTTGCTGAATAAAAAGCAAAATAACTCAAAAACCGTAAATAATAAAAAATTAAAACCAATTGCAAATTATCTCAGAATGTCGCTCTCTACATCATACTAAAAGTTATCTAAAAGGTGAACAACCCCTTTCATCTGTATTGTAATTATATTTTATATTTATGTGATTTGTATTTGTAATAATGCACTTATTGTTACTTATTAATGCAGTGGCCAATTGTTTGTTACTAATAATTATTGTTTTGCTGTACAGTGCTTTGACCTCAAGGAGCACTATACAAATAAAAATATACATACATGCATATCCCATTATCACATGACAGTATTATTATCCCACACATTTTTAATTATGTCATGCAGTGTTACTTTTTTTCAAAACGGATGGTATTATGTCAGGTGTGACAATCCATCCTTTCTTTTTTGGCATTTAAAAAAAAAAAAAAAAAAGCAATGTAGTTTTTTTTAATGTGCTAAAGGGAATTTAAATTTGCTGTATTTATACTTAAATTACTAGCACACTTCTAAAATGTATTAATTTTTCCATTTTGGACAGACATACCTAAAAATATATTATTAATACTGTAAGCTAGATGAAGAAAGTAGCACTTGAGATATATCAATAAAGTTTGTAACATATAATTAAGTACTCTTCCAAGACAGATTATCAGTTTGTTCCAGAGCATTGTTACAGAATAAGTTCACAATAGGGGTGAATACATACAAAACAAAAAGAATAATGAGAAAAAGGGTTAATAAAAGGTCAACACGAGAAAATCCATCTATTAACAATATTTCAATATTACACTGCAGTCACTTCTTTCCTTTCAGCTTAATAATGGCCATTAATCTTTTTTTTTGCAAGCTCTATTAAATTACAAATATCCTAAAATCCCAGAGAAAATTTACATTTTTTAACTGTGGAAATTACTAGTTTGGACATTAGAAAAATTCACACACAGTATTAATTTGTATCTGATCACTAGAATTCTGGGCCATCATGCTCTATCTCTTTTCAGCCTAAGTAATTTCGGACATACTGTATGCATTCAGTAGTATCCCATGATTGCTATGAAACTTCTGGTCTATGTCTATGTTGGACATCTCCAAAACTCATGGAAGTGTGCAGCCTTTGGTTTGAAAGGTGGCAAATCTGCTAAGAGTATGATAGTAGAAGAGAACTGTATATTTTTTGGCAAATAATCAAAATAATCAATTAATTAAAATTAATTTAAAAAATATTTCCTTTTTCTCTGTAATAATAAAACAGAACCTTGTATTTGATCCAAACTAAGTTATTTTAATCCTTATTGGAGTCAAAACAATCCTATTGGGTTTAATTAATGTTTACATTATTTTTTAGTACACTTAGTAAGCTATGGCAATCCAAATAAAAGAAAGAACTCTTATCTGGAAAACCCCAGGTCCTGAGCAGTCTTGATAACAGGTCCCATACCTGTATTGATTTACTGTACATGTATGCGATCCATTAGCTGGAAAACTCTGAATTACAGAAAGGTTGTCTCAAATTTATAAAAATGATTTCCTTTCTCTCTGTAATAACGAAACAGTACCTAGTACTTGATCTTAAAGGAAAACTATACCCCCCGAACAATGTAGGTCTCTATAAACAGATATTGCATTAAACAACTCATATGTAAAACCCTGCTTCATGTAAATAAACCATTTTCATAATAATACACTTTTTTAGTAGCATGTGCCATTGGGTAATCATAAATAGAAAATTGCCATTTTAAAAAATAAGGACAGCCTCCTTGGATCCTAGGATCCAACGGTGCACACAAACATACCAAACAAACTATAAAGTTAGGTCACATGAGCCAATTAACAGACAGAGTTCGGTCTTTTGCTTCCACGCTTCTTCCTGTTACAGTTAGAGTTGAAATATTTCTGGTCAGGTCATCTCTGAGGCAGCACACAGATCATCACGAAATGGTGGTTCAAGGCAAGAGCTGTAAAAGGGCAATATTTACTTAACTATATATACCAGGTAGGTAAGATTATTTAATATGTCACTTGATTTGATATAAACTATCTGTTGCTCAAAATTTCATTTTCGGGGTATAGTTTTCCTTTAAACAAGACATCATTTTAATCCTTATACAAGATAAAGCATTCTTATTGGGTTTGATTACTGCTTAAATAATGTTTTAGTAGACAAAGTATGGAGATCCAAATTATGGAAAGATCTATTATCAGGAAAACTTCAGGACCTGAGCATTCTGGATGACAGATCCCATACCTGTATTAATCTGTATTTTCTTTAAAAAAAAAAAGTATTCAGACAATGCACAGTATTATACTGACTGAATTTATTTTATGTTTAATTAAATAATGCAAGATGTAATCCATAGTTGTGCAAAAATGATGTAAATTGATAGCATCAATGAAAGGTTCATGTGTCAAATGTAGCTCCTTGCACTGTTCTTATCTGTGCCTCTTTGTCCATGCTACATCCGGTTGCCAAATGATTGCAATTATATTGCAAAGTCCATCAAGTTCAACCACTCCAGATGAAACCCAGCATCCATACACACACTGACCCCTCCATACACTCACACAAACTATGTATACTCTGTACAAGCTGGAGGGGATGTCTGGTAGATGGCCGGTATATATCACCATTCTTTTGGTTTTAAAGAAGCTACCCCTTTAAGAGACACCATGGGGTTAACCAGCCAGAGATGGGCTGGACATCCAGGGGGTGTTTAATGGTGGTGAGCAGCAGGTGAGAAGAGAGAAAAGTGTTTGTGTGTTGCACGTGTGGAGACTCACTGTTGGATTGAGGAAAAGTTACTTTCCAAAAGACCAGGGAATTCACTCCTGGCAGACTGGACACTGCAAGTTTTTTTATGGCAAGTACACTGCTCTGATATTGGGACTGTTTTTGTTGCTGAATTGAAGCTGTTTGTTTTCTATGCCATTGCTTGTCAGTGAAAGATTTATTTTGAACTGAAGAAAATAAATCAACTGTGTCCTTCAATGTGGAGTGGCCTGCATGTTTGGTGAAAAACCCCCACTGTGATCCCCCAAACTTCACAATTCATTGAAGTCAGTGGGCCCCGCCACAAAATACACTGACATCAATGCAGTTTTTTCTCTGCTTTTTCTTTTTTTGCTGTGAAATTTTGCTGAATTTTCACTGGAAAAAAAAAGCACTGATGGCAGACCAATTTTGCGGCAAACCCATGCACAGTGCAAAAAATGTAGTCATTTTGAGGCCAGCAGTGGAAATGATGCTATTATAACCAATTCATGATGAAGCACAAGCAGAATGTTGTGCATTTTGATGCAACAGACACAACACCTTCAACCACATCTCCCCCAATGGTGGCATTTATGCTGGAATTATAGGGAAAAAAACTGCATGTTGTGTAAAAACAAATTGAACCTGCGTTAAAAATGTGCACATTGCAATTCCTAAATGAGCCTTCTTATGTTAGCTAAAGATGCAAATATAGAACTCGCAATTATACTAACATCCTAAGAATAGGCTAAAAAAAGCACACATATCGGTTGCTGATTATTATTTTCAGATTTATAAATGTCAATGTATTTTGCCTATATTAGTATTTTGGCTGGGGACACTCAAACTAATCTGAACCATCAATTTAAGAATCTTGCATATGTCCTGCTTGAATTCTGAAGGTATCTTAAGTATTTTGACTATAAACAACAAAAGTAATTGCTTTTTAAAAGTAAATTTAACTGATTATCAGTCCTGCATGAAGTAAATGTACAAAGGGACATGACTAAAATTGCCTTTAATGCCCAGATGGCTACAGTAAGAAAAAATATAAAAATACCTAAATAGGAATTTTACTGAATGCACTTGCATAACTCATTCTATGTTTAATAACAAAAGTGTTCTACACTCCAAAGAAATTAGACTGCTTTCCAAAATAACACTGTAAAACATATTTTAAAGCTTTTATTCAGAGTGTGAATTTTTTTATCAAGTAAAGCATGTTTCACATTTTGTAAATGGTAACCTTGAAATACTTAAAGGGGTGGTTCACCTTCAAATTAACTTTTGGTATATTGTAGAAGGGCCAATACTAAAATTATTTATTTGTCATAGTTTTTTAATGATTTGCAATTTTCTTCTGTTTCTTTGCAGCTTTCAAATGGGGGTCACTCACACCACCTAAAACAAATGCTCTGTAAGGCTACAAATGTATTGTTATTGCCACTTTTTATTACTTATCATTCTATTCAGTCCCTCTCCTATTCATATTCCAGTCTCTTATTCAAATCAATGCAGGGTTGCTAGAGTAATTTGTTCCCTAGAAACCAAATTGCTGACACTGCAAACTAGAGAGCTGCTGAATAAAAAGCTAAATAACTATAAAACCACAAATGATAAAAAACCAATTGCAAATTGTCTCAGAATATCACTCTCTACATTATACTAAAAGTTAACTCAATGGTGAACAACCCTTTTAACTATGGCCAAACACACATTATGTACCTAATTTATACTATTTCTTACAAATGCATATTTTACTGTTTGATCCTCATCTTGTTAATCATGTTTGCACTAATAGGAATGGAGTAAACCATTTAACTGTCCACTTTATTAAATCCTTTTTGTAATTTATGTTGGTTTAACAATTTGCCAAATACAATATTTAATTGCTTCAAAGTGCACAACCTGTTACTATCACATACTTTTCTTAATGCACATGGAATATTACAATAAAGTAAGAAAATTAAATAATTTTAATTATATCTCTGTCATTCTAATTGTTTTTCTTCAGGAAGACAATTTAGATTTAATATTTTGGAGTGTTTGATTTCACAGACAATGAAAATTGCTAAACTCGGCAGGGGGGTTTATCGACAAATGTTTTTTCTTTTCCATATTACAACTGTTCCTTTCCTTAAAGGGAAACTGTCATGGGAAAACAAGTTTTTTTGTTTTTTTAATGCATCAGTTAATAGTGCTGCTCCAGCAGAATTCTGCACTGAAATCCATTTCTCAAAAGAGCAAACAGGTTTTTTTTTATATTTCATTTTTGAAATCTGACATGGGGCTAGACATTTTGTCAATTTCCCAGCTGCCCTGGTCATGTGACTTGTGCCAGGACATTAGGAGGGAACTGCTTTCTGGCAGGCTGTTGTTTTTCCTTCTCAATGTAACTGAATAGTATGCAATGGGACAGGGGTTTTACTATTAAGTGCTGTTCTTAGATCTACCAGGCAGCTGTTATCTTGTGTTAGGGAGCTGTTATCTGGTTACCTTCTCATTGTTCTTTTGTTAGGCTGCTGGGTGGGGGAAAGGGAGGGGGTGATATCACTCCAACCTGCAGTACAGCAGTAAAGAGTGATTGAAGTTTATCAGAGCACAAGTCACATGACTTGGTGCAGCTCGGAAATTGACAATATGTCTAGCCCCACGTCAGATTTCAAAATGATGTATAAAATTATCTGTTTGCTCTTTTGAGAAATGGATTTCAATTCAAAATTCTTCTGGAACAGCCTATTAACTGATGCATTTTGAAAACATTTTTCCCATGACAGGATCCCTTTTAATAGGCCTAAATTATTTCTTGCAGCCTTTCTACAGTCTACTTTTAAGCAACATGGGCTCGATATCTTTGATAGTTATTTCTAACCTCTATAAAATATTTGTGAAGATTATTTAGTAATGCTGATTGATGGATAAGATCCATGCCTGGTACAAGACTTGATATGAAGTGCTCAGTAATAAAATACAGGCATATTTATTAATGCACACATTTTGGTTGCAAAATAAATCTCATACTTGTAAAGCTCTTTAATTTGTTTTATTCTTTTTGGTGATACAATGGATATGATTAATTTATCTCCACTCATTGTGGTATTTACAAAGTTTTGCATTTTTTAAGCCAGAATAATGACTAGAATGACATCATTTAGGGTAGCCCATGGAAACCATTGTGATATCATGGGTAAAAGTTGCCTATTTGTTGGATAACTAGTACGGCTAGCAGAAAAGTGTATTTTGAATGTGAATTAACCCTTTGGCTGCTGGAGTGTTTGTTGGACTAGTAGGATCTTGCCCTGACTAACATAGGAGAGAGTGTTTGATGTATTGTGATAGTATGAGTTATTACCTGTTATAGAGGGCAGGGGAATAGTCACATAAGGGTTCTATCTCCTGTTTATGCTAGATGGTGGCAGCAAATTAACTTTTTGGTTGTTGGTGTGTTTTGGGGTGTCTGATGTTAGTCTAACCTGTGTGTAAGGTGATTGAGAGACTGAGTGTAACCCCTTGTAGCCAAACCCAAGAGGTAAGTGTGGTGCAGTGTCTCCTTTCTGTGACAATGGTGTTAAAGAAGAAGGAAAGTTACTGATGCACAATTAGGCACTATCCTGCAAGCTAGAACACTATATTTATTCTATAGAATGATTTACCATACCTTTAGTATGGTAAGTTTGTAGTTGCAATGTTATATTTTTAGTATTATGAGTGTTAACATAACCCTCCTTCGGTTAAGTCAATTTATCTTTATTTTAAGTTGCTTTTTTTATCAGACGCATGGAAGACTAAAAAATGTCTTTGCTATGACTCTGCTGCCATTAATGAATGGATGTTTGGCAAATGTGGGTTGATGCCCCAGCTGTGAAATAATATCTTCTTGTATTTTTCATAATTTCAATGTAACATTTTTGAAGGAAAACAAAGTAATAATATATTTTTCCTTTATCAGAGAGCTACACAGCTGGTTATGTCTATTTACTTGCAAATCCTCCTCTGTTGTTCCACTGTGCAAATCCCTTCATTGGCTCCACACATTATACAGAATCAAATTTAAAGTTTAGCACTAATCTAAAGTCATTGCATAACCCTGGTTTCCTTATATTTATGCTCTGTTTACTAAATATTTCTATTGTTTTAGGAAAGGCCTAAAACGCTTTTTTTCACACACATATTACACTATTTTTTGTATTTCACTTTTAATTAGTCAAACATGTAAAACGGAATGTATATTATACATCATATTTGAATTTTTTTCTTAAATATTATTTCCACAAATAAAATGTATACTACAATGTTTCATAAATATTTTGATATGTCATTACTATTAACACATGTAAATAACATCAAATAACAATACATAGGTTTTATATTCTAAACTAACAAACCTAAATAGTTTTCCCTTCTATTTAATTTTCAGTTAGATAATTTGCATACTTAATATGTAAGGAAGCAGTACCTCCATAAAACAGATCTCATTCATTATATCAAACTATCTTTCTTTATTAGGAGGCGTTTTATTTTTCCATAACATAGGATTTGTGCTTTAGCTCCAATTACAAGCTGTAATAAAAGCTCTTTTGGTTTGATTTTTTGCCTCATATTTATAGAATGATAATATGGCTGGCGTATTTAATACTATCTGTTCTCCTATTATATTATAAGCATATTTTGTACACATAGTTCTAGTAAACCTGGAGGTCAGGACAAGTTATTCATATATGTTCTAATGAGACTGCATGCTGTTCACAGATCATTGTCCAATAAGCCAATTTTCTTCAAAACCACTGGAGTTCAGTACTAACATTATAACATTTTATAAGACTATTCCTGAAATCTATTACTAATAAAGCTCTTTTATCCGTTCATAAATTACTCACAATCATAGCTTCAAAGTTTAAATTGCATTATTTGTTAATTTCTATAAAGCCATTGCCAGGGTGATCCATCCAGGGAACAGAGCCAACAAGGTTAAAGAAGAAATGATTGTCCAGGTGTGAGCCTTTGATCCAATCCAAATAAGCAGAATACAGGATGGGGGAAACCATTAACCATTAATCTAACTATGTAATTATATATGTAACTATGTCACAGAAAATTGAGAGTTGCTGAATATGAATATCAGAGCCCAATCCCCCTGAGGTGATATATATCCAAGTAACTGGATCTTTGAAATGACATTTTTCTAAGTTAATGTACAAATAATTTTCATGTAACTTGTTTAATACTTCACACACTTGAACACGAAAATCAATATTATCTAGGTATGCCAATAAAAAAACATGCAAAAATTATCTTAGACTATCTGAAACGTTGGAACATTGCAAGGTTATTAATTAACCCAAATAGCATTGCTGAGTACTCCTAAATCCAGTTCATGATAATCAATATATAGTCACCATCTTTCTTCTCCACAAAGAATACCGGGGCTCCTGAAGGTGAAGTGGATGGTTGGATGAATCCCTTTTGCAAATTTTCATCAATATAGTCCTTTAGTGCCTTATGCTCAATTCCGGACAATGAATAGGTCCTCCCAAAAAGGTATTTTAGCTCCAGGTAGCAAATCTATTTGACAATCATAAGATCTATGTGGTGGAAGGTGATCATCATTTCTTTTGGGTCAAAGATCCTCAAAAGCCTTATATGGGTTTGGTAGAATTGAAGTAATGGCAGAAGAATGTGACATGGGTGATTTCTAGTGATGGGTGAATTTATTCGGCAGGGGCAAATTTGCGGCGAATTCCCGCAATTCGTGAAACGCCAGCGAAATTTCGCCGAAAAACGAGTCGCGCATAGTTTTTGACGAAAACGCCGAAAACTACGCAACGCGCCGAAAATGAAGTGGCACGTCGCAGTTGATGCGACGCTCATCAAAAGCGAGCCGCAAATTTTTCGCCAATTCACTAATTTCTCAGGAAATTCGCTAATTTTTCAGCGAAGTGAAACTGGGGAGATTCGCCCATCACTAGTGACTTCCATTCAGGGAGTAAAAATTCCCATTTTCAGGAAACCTCATAATTAAATATCTCCATCAGTCACTGGATTAGCCGAGATTAACCAAGATAGCCCCAAAATTATTGGGAAATTACTAAGAAATCTACTTGACACTCAAAGCCACAAGGAAATGTTAGAGATAATTTAACAGGCCCAGAAAAGAGATATAAACCATCTCATAAAGAGTGGCTTTTGCAAGACATGGCAACTGATATTTCTGCATTCATTGAGAATCAATAAAGTTCCCTCCAGTGGTTATCATGGCCAACACTTGGATAACTTGATTTTTAGGCATTTAAGTAACTGGACAGGTTAGATGACCTGGAAGATTTAAGTGAGAAGGTAAGAGAAATAATGGAAGTCTCACTTGTCAAGCATGCTGGATTAGGTTTTTTATTTGTAGTTGGCTTTCTTTTAAGGGGCAGCAAAATGACTGTAGTCACCTCAGTAGAGGCATAGTCCAAATTTTCTTCTTTGTTGTTTTTCTTCCAGAGACAGTGTACCTTGGACAAAATCATCTTTCATGGGATCCCCTACAGTGCCTGTGAATTCAGAAAGACATAAGAGGGACAAAAACCCTGTTTTTCAGCTCTGTTTTCTTGAATTCACCTACAGTACATTAATTAAGTTTGCCAAAACAGCTGATGTTTCAACCCGCACTAGCTCATGCTTAATGTAATCAGCAAGTCAAAAATGCTGTGCCTCTTCATTCCAATTAATGTCCTGGGTCCATTTCTGGAATTCAGTTGCATATTCTGCTACAGATCTTTTCCCTTGTCAGAGATGTAGTAAAGCAGTCTCAGCTGTGAATAATCAAAAATTAGATGGCAGAGAGAAATTCAGACAGATTACCTTGAACTGGGTCATTATTTTTGAGGTAAGGAGAAGCCCTATATAATGCATTGCCTGACCCAAGGGAAACAATCAAGTCAACCTTAGCAAGATCTGTCGAATAGAGCTGTAGAGTAAACTGAAACTGCATTATTATTAAAAGCATCAAAACTTCACTTCATGGGACAAAGTTGCCCTTGAAACATGGCCACCTGATTCCTAAGCTCATGAACCTGGTCTCGTACACTCTAAATCAATTGTGTTTCTACTTTAATTATCTGATCCAAAAGTGCAGCAGAAGCAAATGGAATTGCTGCTTCATCCGTATTCATTTTTTTTTTTAGGTGCAGTAATTCTTTTAGGTGGTTAATGTTTTGTGCTGTGAATCCCTTGGTGAAGCAGTAAACAGACGTGTAATTGTCTCAATGAGTAATTCAGTCTCTAGCCTAGGCACCCCTGAAGATTGAGCAGATATTCTGGCAGAGCTGGAGAAGACAGCTGGAGTATGCAGGAGAGTATAACTGTTAAGAGGAATATTGTCCTTAGGAGAAAAAGTGGTCTTGATAACTTTGTCTCTTCAAGTGGCCAGCACAACAGATTCCTCAGGAGGTAAATATAATAAAAACACTGATGGATGGAATCTTCCCAACCCACTGAAGAATGACTGATCAGAGAAAGGTAAGTGTATTGTATCTGTTGAGGAATTGTTCAGTATAACAATAAAAACTGGGTATATTGATAGTCTGTGCAAAATAAATAATGTTTTCAATGTAGTTAATAAGACAAAAATGTAATGTATAAATACTGGAGTGAATGGGTAACATAATAGTCAGAACACTACTTCCTGCTTTGCAGCACTCTTTCTTTCAATGGATTGGTTACCAGGCAGTGACCAATCAGTGACTCGAGAGGGAGGTCACTACTTTTAAATCTGAGCTGAATGCTGAGGATCAGTTCCACTGAACAGTTATGTCCCAGCAGTAGCTGACTTACTCAGAGCTAGAGAGCTAAAAAGCAAAAGTAGTGTTCTGTTCCATTATAGACATCTGCGTATTCCAGACTTTATAGATTACATTTTTATAAAAAAAATGTATTTATCTGTTCACCCTGTTTATTTTTTCACTGAACTGTTCCTTTAATGAACAAGTGATGCAGCCAGCTGATACAGACAATAAACTAGGCTGACATTTTACAGGCAGAGAGAATGAGCACAACCAGCCAGGGTTAACAGTAACAGTCTTTGCAGGATGGTTTGCAGAGAAAATGAGCCCAACTAGCAAGGGTTAACAGTCTTTGCAAGGAAACAACCAACATAAAACTACTTTTGTTGCATGAATGAGCTAGGCAGATAAATAGTATTCAGTCTGCAAGGATGACTAACAATGTTAACAGGAGAAAGCCAAGCCATTGCCAGGGAGATCCGTCCAGGAAACAGCCAACTGGAGTGCTCCAAGTCAAGCCTTTGATCCGTCCAACCAAGCGAAGTACAGGACGGTAAATATTATTAACCGAAAAATCCATAAAGTTGCCAAATAGAGCTGAATCAGCGCTGTGAACCTCTAAGAGGAACTCCTAATAATAACTCTGCACCGTACTGCGCATGTGCATCCCTTAAAAATCCAACTAGGCAAGCAACAAGCTCTGAAATGGAGCAACAGTGCCTTACCATTATATATCTTCAGTAAAAATCCAACCTAATCTGAGTAAATGTCAGTCAATCTCTTCTGTGCTACAACTAGAGATGGAAGCTTTAACTGGGGAAGTTGTGAAGTTAAATCAGGCAACACAAAAATTGATGTTCATCAACTCAATAGCACATTTGGAATAGTGAAAAAAAGCCTGTTTGCCACTAATTACTTGTTTCACTGGGCTCTTAAATATGTTACACAAAATGTGCATGGCATTTACACTGTTCAATGCTTATGTAACATAGTTACATAGTTAAATTGGGTTGATAAGACAAAGTCCATCAAGTTCAGCCCCTACAAATTAAAACCCAGCATACACGCACACCCCTCCACTCTTTCACACAAACCACATATGCCCATAGCTATACTAACTGTAGAGTTTAGTATCGCAATAGCCTTTGCTATTATGTCTGTCCAAAAAATCATCTAAGCCCCTTTTAAAAGAATCCACAAAATCAGCCATCACATCACCCTAGTGCATTCCACAGCCTCACTGTCCTCACTGTGAAGAACCACCTACGCTGCTTCAAATGAAAGTCCTTTTCTTCTAGTCTGAAAGGGTGGCCTCTGGTGCGGTGATCCTCTTTATTGGTAAAAAGGTCCCCTGATATTTGTCTATAATGTCCTCAAATGTATTTGTAAAGTGTAATCATGTTCCCTTGCAAGCACCTTTTTTTCCCAGAGAAAACAACCCCACCCTGGACAGTCTACCCACATAATTTGCCTTCCATCTCTCTAACCAGTTTAGTTCCATGTCTCTGCACTCTCTCCAGCTCATCTATATCCCTCTTAAGGACTGGAGTCCAAAAATGCACTGCATACTCCAGATGAGGTTTTACTAGGAACATGTAGGAGCGCAGGTATAGACGTACTCAATTATTTTCAATGGGCCTGTACTCACACGAACGCATGTAGGCGCCAAACGGAGGAGAAATGCAGCATATTGCGTCTGAACCTGCGTTCGGCGCTTACACGTGTCTTGTGGATACAACCTCATTGAAAAGAATGCGGTGCGTCTAGACCTGCGCTCCCCTGCGGCTGAACGCAGCCAAACGCAACGCAGGGGAGCGCAGGTCCAAAATGCCCGTTTGTAAGGGCCCTTAGTCAGTTCTCTATCCAGGTACAAATACTATGTTCCAGGCCAACATTCCTTTATTTAACCAGTAACCACCTGTGTGGCACTGAATTGAATGCTTTAGCAAAGTCTAAGTAACTCACATCCACTGCCATCCCAGAGGTCCCTGCTTACCTTCTCAGAAAAAGAAATTGTAAGTCTGGCAAGATATATTATGCATAAAACCATGCTGGCACAAACTCATAGTATTATGATTTGCTAAGAAGTTCAGTATCTTATCCTTTATAAACCCAATGGAAAGTTTTCCTACAACTGATAGATTAACTGGCATATAGTTTTGAGGCTAAGAACGGGATCCCTTTTTGAATAGCGGCACCACATTAGCAATTCACCAGTTTCTCAGCACCATGCCAGACCTTAATTAATCCTGAAAAATTAAGTAGAGAGGTTTGGCAATCAAAGAGCTAAGCTTGCTAATTACCCTGGGAAGAATCCTATCTGGCCCGGACCTTTGTTTATCTTAACATGTTCTAGTCTCTTTTGAATTTCATCATGCGTCAACCATGCATCACTCCGATATTTGCAACTCCGCTTACAGATCTCCCACTTAAGGGCTCCTACACATGGGCGTTTTTGACCTGCGTTGCGTTTGGCTGCGTTCAGCCGCAGGGGAGCGCAGGTCTAGACGCACCTCATTTTGTTCAATGAGGTTGTACCCACGAGACGCGTGTAAGCGCCGAACGCAGATTCAGACGCAACATGCTGCACTTTTCCTGCATTCGGCGCTCACATGCGTTCATGTGAGTACAGCCCCATTGAAAATAATTGAGTGCGTCTATACCTGCGCTCCCCTGCGTTTGAACGCAGCAAAACGCAACGCAGGGGAGCGCAGGTAAAAACGCCCGTGTGTAGGAGCCCTAAAGAGCAAACACTTAAGAGCAGCTAAACACTAGAGTAAGCTCCACTGGAGTTCTAGGGGTTCTATTTATACAGTCTGTTCAGGTGCAACTAATCAAACCCCACCCCCTCAAACTGAAGGAAAACTAAGTGCAAAAGTAAAGCAGGTTATGACAAACTTTCTGTAAGCACAATAGCACACCAGACATTGCTATTTAGCATCAAATACAGAAAGAAATTATATAAAATTAAACCACGGTATTTATATATACCACCTACTACAAAATAACAGTTAATAACAAATACTTATCCTTTTCAGTTGATTTGTTTGTTTTTAGTTGCTTTTTCCAGTCAGCAGCCTGTTTTATACTCTTTTATATGAGTATGCAATGGGTTTCTCAATATTAAGTGAGGGGCTAAATGATCCAGTAAAATGTAGGTTGACTCTGGACTACATCAAAAAGCGTAACCCAGATTTGGTGTTCCTACATGAGACCCATCTTACAGGCAGCAAGGTAAAAATGATTAAGAAACCTTGGGTAGGGTGGGGTGTATTCCTCCTATACAGCAGGCATGTCCAAATTAGTTAAAAAATCTGTATGCTCCAGAACCCTTTCCATCAAAACAGACCCTTGTGGTAGATTTGTATTTCTTTACTGTCAAATTGCAGCCCAAGAGCTGATTTTATATTCCCCCCCCCCCCCATATTCAGACAAATAGATTAACCAATTTCTTGTATTCATACACTGTAAGTGCTTGCCCTCACACTCAAATTATATGTGCAGGGGACTTTAATATGGTTTTGTGCCCACAATTGGATAGGCTACATAGACAACCACAGCAGACGGCTCTGAGTCTTACCAACTTGGCTAGTATAGCTGAGGCCATGGGCCTTGTTGAGTATTGGAGACACATCCCACTGACCTTAATTATTCATGCTTTTCCACACTTAGCTTCATCCTATATTGATCTTATGTTTCTGTCAGGAGGGCTTCTAGTGGGGCTTAAAGTAAAAATATTCCTGCATCGTGGCATTTCAGATCATGCCCCCCTTATGGCCACATGGCATATCCCACAGAATAACACGATTACAAGTTGGTCACATAATTGACAGTGTTGGAAATCATTCACCATGATGAATGTATTGATGCCAATATGAGGGAATTTTTTTAGGCAAATGTAAATCCTGCAGTTCTGTTGGTAGTATGGGAAACATACATGAGAGGGGTCTCCCATAGCGAAATTACCGCCCCAAAATAGAGGACAATACCCTAGCTAATAAAGTCTCTGAATATGAAGCAGAGGTTGTTAAAAACCTTAACCCACAGCATTACCATAATCTTCAATCAGCACAATCAGATTATTCCACCTACCTCTCCTCTAATGCTAGAAATAAACTATTGTTCACTAAGACATCCTTCCTTGAACCCGGAGAACGTGTTGGTAAGCTCTTAGTGGATGTATCTAGAGCTGGAAATTCTACTCCAGTAATAACTGAACATGTGAATCAGCAAGGGATAAAGTGTAATCAACCTAAAGTAATACGGGAATTACTGACTGCATTATTCTGAAATTTATGAGTCTAAAAATGTTACAACAGTGGAGGAGAGGGAGAATTTTTTAACTAGCCTGTGGGTGCCTCAGTGGTCAAATGTTTACGGGGCCCAGTTAGAAGAAGAAATAACTCTGAGGGAGTTGTACAATGCCATAGATTCTTTTCCTGGTCAGGAAGTGTTGGGGCCTGATGGCCTCCCAATAGAATTTTATAAAAGGTTTAAAGAAATCATTGGCCCCTATTTATTACAAATGCTACAGTATGCTATTGAAGAGGCATACCTTCCTCCTTTATTCTATGAGGCCTCTGTAGCCTTATTACATAAGTCTGGCAAAGACCCCACACATAAGGATCGGCCAATATCGCTATTGTCAGCTGATAGTAAAATATTGGCAAAAGTTTTAGCAAATAGAATAAACAAGGTTATCCATACAGTAATTTCAGAGGATCAAACTGGGTTTATGCAGGGGAAGTCGACAGATCTTATTATCAGAAGGCTTTACTTAAACTTAGCCACTAAACATGCTAACTCTGGCCAGAGGGTGGTTGCTGTGTTGGATATCACAAAGGCTTTTTACATAGATGAATGGCCCTATTTGGGGTCCACTTTAGAGTATTTCAATTTTGGCCCTTCATATCTCAAATGGATACAACTTCTGTACCGCTCTCCCAGGGCAGCCCTAATTATAAATGGCATATACTCCCAGCAAATCCCATTAGAAAGGGGCACGAGACAGAGATGCCCAATGTCCCCTCTTCTCTTCACCTTAACCATAAAACCCTTTGAACCCATGAAACCCTCAAGCAATCAGATGACATGCAGACTTTTGAGGTTGGCGTTTGGGGAATAGGGAAGAGTGTATCCAGCTTTACGCTGATGACACCTTTATATACTTAGGGGATTTTGGGCCATCCTTACAGAGCCTCATGGAGATAACAACAACCTTCTCACACCTCTCAGGTTTGGTTACCATTGTAACGAAATCTAGTATAATGATAGTGGACGATAAACAAGCACAAAGAGGACTGGTGAACTCACCATTCCCCATAGTTAATCACTTCACCTATCTGGGAATGGTGATTAAGATGCCCATTTCTGACTATGGCAATTTAAATGTTTTGCCTCTGATGGAGACTGTGGAGAAGAAAATGAAAGCATGGGAATCTCTGATGTTAAGTCCAATGGGCACAATGCAGCTCATAAAAATTATTCTGTTCCCTAAACTGACCTATTTTCTTCTTCACACCACTATTCTGATTAAAAGAACATGTTTTACAAAAATTAACTCTAGCTTTAGGCTACTGATATGGACAGGCACCCGCTGTTGAGAGGTGGTTACTCTATACTGTAGTTCATAAAGTGACATTGAGTTGACAATGTTGCCTATTGTTAATATTGGTCCCGTCTGAATTTGTTTCCCCACCCTAAAGCTCCCGCATGTTTTAAAATCAATATTCTTTGAACTTACTTGTTCTTACTCAACTCTGTCTACTGTACATCCTTATGTGCACATTGTTCCACAGTGGGGTGTGCAGTAGAGGCCAACCCTCTATTAATGGATTACCAGGTCTGACTCATTGCAATTAATTATTTACATGACTGCAATGCTTGCCATTATTTAATGTGTATGAACGAAATCAGAGATTTATAAATACACAATATTTTTTTATTGACTTTTAAGGTTTTTTAGCCACATACTATTTTACTAAACTTTATACAAAACCTTGCAAGCTGAAAGCTAAAACATTTTATCTTCCCTTGGTTATTGACTCTGATTTTACCTTTCTGACTCATTTTTATAACCATATATATATAACTTTTCTCATTCTTTTTGAAGTGACAATACAGGTGTGTAATGCATGCCTATGAAATTCTGGATAAAAATACATATTAAAAGATCTTAAAATTATTCACTGAGATAATATAAAATACCAAAAACTGGATAAAAGAACCAACAGACATGCAAAAACATTAAAACATTCTGATTCACTTAATGAGATCTATCCATATGTTTATACCTGTTTTGCTAATTGCTACTATTATAAACACAGCATGAAAACTGCAGACCTTTACATCTTTTTGATTCTTTGAATTTCTTTGAAGTCTTGAATAGAAAGTATATTGTTTTCAAAATTGGGACATTTTGGTTAAGAAATCTACAGTGCTCAAATTGGGCATTTCTTAATTTATTTCAGCATAGTGTATAACACTTAAAAAAGAAATCCAGTCCTGTAGTTATTGTAAAGAACCTAAGGTAGGCAAAATTGAAGAGTTGGTGGGAAAAGTGGTTTGTTAAAATAGGCATTACTTATTTGTTATGGTTCACTGTTTAATCGTAGTGAGAGTTTTTTTTATGTTTTGTCTCTCTGTATAGCATCTGGGAGTTGCTGTTGATTTAACAGATGATTGTTGAATTTACAAATGAATAAAAACACTGGAAGTTAACCTCCACAGTTGACTTATTTTTCACATTAAAATAAGTAACTGTCTTTTTTCGTTTTTAGCAAACAGACAGGACCTTTACTGTTAACATGCATAGTATTGTCCGGATATTCTTTGCATAGAAAACTTTACACTTTTCAAACATTAACATTTACATTACATTAACATATTAACATTTGATATTGTCTAGTTGTGATCTAGTCCAGTCTAGTTGCGAAGGATGTCTTTTTAGAAACACCCTACATAGCACACTTAAGCATCCACACAAAGACTCGTATGTCCCGAGGGGTCCTGTTCTCACATTTCTGAGGGTCATCAGGAATAATACTGACCGGGGAACAGCTGAAGCACAACTATTAGAGCTTGCTAAAAAATTTAGAACTTGGGGTTACCCAACAGTGCTTATTGAAGAACTATTAATGAGAGCAAGAAGACTACCCGGGAGGAGCTGCTGGCAATGGGGAACAAAGAGAGACCTGTACCTGATTTGATTTTCAGCACAGAGTGGAGTACCTCTAGCATACCCATAAAGAAATCGGTGACTAGTAAATGGGAGATCATCAACTCAGACCCTCACCTGCCTTTCTTGGACAAGAAGGGACCTCTTTTTGCTTACAGAAGGGGACAGTATACTGGAGATTTGTTAGTGGTCAAGGATGTATTGCCAGATCCTAAAGGTGGACACACATGGCTGGGTAATCCATTGCGCAATGGATGTTACAAATGTACCAATTGCCTTACCTGTGGTGGGATGCTACAGGGCACCCACTTTACTCACCCGAGGACTGGACATAGATTTCTAATTAAACACAGACTAACATGCACAACGGATTATGTTGTGTATATGATTTGGTGCCCATGTGGTTTAAATTATGTGGGGAAAGCGTCCACAACATACAGAGAGAGAATGAATAATCACAGATGTGCTATAAGATCGGCTCTGACCATAGGCAAAGCAGATCAACCAGTGGCTAAATAATGGCAATTTCAGCACATGTTCATTGACCATGTGCCAGTACCAAGGAGAGGTAGGAATAGGGACCTTCTTCTAACCAGGAAATAATCAATGAGGATTTTCAAACTTGTTAGTCCCCAAAGGGCTTAATGAGACTCTCCCCATGTCTCCGTTCATTTAAACCTCAGAGACTTAACTGGAGATTATTTGATGCTCAAAAATTACACACTTTTTCTGTTAACATAGACCTTATTTATGTACCGGTGGTACAAGTATGACCCATTATGGTCACTATATAGTATTGTGCATACTTTTATTAGCACGTTCATAATTCTCAACAGCCCAGTTGTGCCAATGCAGCTGTGTACATTGTATATGTGTGTGTGTGTGTATGTGTGTGTATGTGTGTGTGTATATATATATATATATATATATATATATATATATA
>CM044441.1:80860921-80873946 GCA_024363595.1 Xenopus borealis
TTTTTATTATTCTTGGTTTTTGAGTTATTTAGCTTTTTATTCAGCAGCTCTTCTATTTGAACTTTAAGCAATCTGGTAACAAGGGCCCAAATTACCCTAGCAACCATGCATTAATTTGAATAAGAGACTGGAATATGAATACGAGAGAGCCTAAATAGAAGGATCAGCAATAAAACGTAGCAATAACAATACATTTGTAGCTTTACAGAGCATTTGTTTTTTTAGAAGGGGACGGCGACACCCATTTGAAAGCTGCAAAGAACCAGAAGAAAATGACAAATAACTATAAAACTATAAATAATGAAAACCAATTGAAAAGTTGCTTAGAATTGGCAGTTGCATAACATAATAAAAGTTACCTTAAAGGTGAACCACCCCTTTAAGAATTTTATTACTTCATTTTACAAAGGGACTAAGTTTTACCTGCAAATTACGTGCTGCTTTCAAAGTAAAACTCCCAAACTTGGTTGCCCTTTTTTTTTTAGACACCAGTGGGATCACCTGACTATAATTGGGAGGGGTGGGAGCTACAACAAGGAGTTGGTCACTGCTCCTATATGAACTATAACAAACAAGGGAAATTTGTGCTCTCGACTCCTTTTTAAAACCATTAGGTGGGGGTGTAATGAGGCTGTGAGCACAAAATACATATAGATAAATACAAGAGGTCCTCTGCACTCAACCCATTATCAATATGTTTAAGACATTGAGACATTTTGTGCACACAGCTACTAAAATGCTTTGCTTTCAATGTCTTAAACATATTGATAATGGGTTGTGTGCAGAGTACCTCTTGTATTTGTCAATATATAGGTACCTGGTTTGCACTTGTGTGCTATAGGACCAAAATTCACAATATTTACCAAGTTCCAATTGTAAAATGTGGGGTAGGGTATTTTTTTGGTAAAGGGTTTTTTTTCTTGAAATGGAGCACTAGTGCTTGAAACTCTGCTTAAAGGAGAATTCAACCTGTTCAAACAAAAAACCCTACCCCCTGTAACACCCTCCTCCCCCCGCCTAATTGCCCCTCTGCGGAAATGGCCCAATCTTTTTACTTGCCCCTCGGCGCATATTCTGTCCTCTGGGTTCACTGGCGCCATCTTCTTTCTTCATCAATCTGGGGAAGGATATGGGCATTTTCAATTGTTCAGGACTGACCATATACTCCAACTGCGCATGCGCCGAATCTCTGCTCCACTTCTGAAGATTGACGAAGAAAGAAGATGGCGCCCGTGAAACCCTGAGGACAGGATTTGCGCCAAGGGGCAAGTAGAAAGATTGGGCCATTTCCCCAGGTTTTTTTAGAACAGGTTGAAATCTCCTTTAAGTTCAATAATTTTAGCTCCTTTATGTTTCTGAAAAATTTGTCCAGCTTGAATTTTAATCAGTTTTGTTTCTGTAGATGCTGGGGAGGTAGCCAGGATCAATGCCAAGGGCTGGAAGCATCATCTGTGGAGGGACCATCTGGGACTGTTTGGGCCTCCGCGAGCTTGCCTGACACACTCCAGCCATCAATTGCGCAGCAGTTCAGCCAATATCTTCGCCAAAGGCGCTGGATGGCCCGTATTGATGGCCATCTAGTTGACCTGATCCACACGAGAGTAGAGTGCTCACCTGTTACTAATTACCTCTCGGGTGTCAGGTGCTGTGCAGTCAGTTAGACTCCCTGCTCAGAGTCACAGTATTTCCATATAAATCCAAAAAAAAACGCAGCACTCCGATCCAGTGTTTAAATTAGTGTAAAAGTGGTTTATTGGCTCAAAAAGTAGACAATAAATGGCCATTTATTGTCTACTTTTTGAGCCAATAAACCACTTTTTCACTAATTTAAACACTGGATTGGAGTGCTGCGGTCTTTTTTGGATTTATCTAGTTGACCTGAGATGGAAATTGGCTGCGTTGAGGCTAAACCTCATTGGTGAGCTGCGCAAGTGTCGGCTGAAGAGAGAGTGCCAACATCGCAAACATCAGGCAAGTGAGGACCGGCACACTAATGCTCTTCTGGTAGTCCTGAGGCACGCACTGCATGCGTCTGCCTCTGCCAGGTCTGATGAGGGGTCACTCCCTCTTCTGCACCTCCACCACCTCATGCTGCCCAACCAGCTAGGGCAAGAGGGCGTGGAAGGGGGTCTGACCCTGTCTGTGGGCCTACTGAAAAGGCAGAGTAGGTGTCCTATCTGGGTCCCTTATGTCGCTTTCCAACCTCAAGTGGACTATACCTCTTCACCCAGGCCCTCTGTGGCCACAAACTGAACTCCTGCATCTCTTCAGGACTCGCACAATCCGCTACACAATCCAATTGGAATGAGCACCAAACAACAAGTCCCATTGTTTGTCAAATCCTCATCCATAAACACTGCATTCTCCTCATTGAGGGGAACCATAATAACATCTCTTGGCGCCCTTTCCCATGTGTATCCTGTGTAAACTAACTTTGTTTTAGCTTGAAAAAGGATCTGTTGGATCCTTTATACTTTTGGATTGGAGGTATGTGAAGGTGAACATACTCTGTTGTGTGCACCCTATCGAAATAAGAGACTTTATAATATTTACGAGTGCTGGACAAACGGCTGTGAAACTGTGTCTACATTCACCTAGTCTGTGTACCTGCATTATACTATGTAATGGCACAGAAACCTGCAATGTATGCTTATACTGATCATGATGCAACAAAGATCATTACAGCAGTATCCACACAGAGGGATTTTTTATTTCAAACAGATGTGACTCATCTATATCGTGAATGGGAAAAAGCCAGCAAATATTATATAGTACTCGATTTGCATTTAAGAACTCTGGCTGAATACTATAAATTGAAACGCATTCCACGTGGCTTGAGATCAAACTTGAGGCCAACTTATTTAATGATGACGAGGAGTTCATGGAACGTTGGGAATCTATTCTAAATAAATGTTCATCTGACCTAGAACTGGCCTTGATGGAACGCATTCAAAAAGAAATGCCGGAGTCATTACTAAAAAGAACGACACTGGAACAGAAGGTTTGGAACTTGGAGACACCAGAAAAGTTTGAAGTGGGGAAGAGCAAGATGCAGGACGTATTACGTCACTTCCAGAAGGAGACCGAGATGCGGAAGCGCCAGAAGTTTATGCACGACGAGGCTGACTATACAAGTGGCAATATATATCGTCGGCTGCAGATGGATAATCCCGGTCCCCGACGGAGCGCCTTCGGCCGCAGGTCTGCTACAGGAGAAAGTGGAGACGAGACGGCAACTCGCCAAGGGAGTCGGATTCCGATTCCTCAGCAAGCTCATTAGCTTCAGCTGATTTTTTAGGTGGCTCACAGACAATCATGGCAGAAAATGCAGGAGGAGGGGTGGCTGAAAACACCATAGAGAAAAGAAGAACCCAACCCCAGAGAATGAAAAAGAAAATGACACATTGGAGGTAAATATATCAACTTATACATTAACTGATGATGAACTTAAAATACTACAAAAGGGGCTATCCTTCTGTCCAGATGCACAACCCAATTTTTTTTTTTAATTCAGCTAGAACTGGCACGGTTCTGTAGACTTATTAAACTTAAGGCTTTTTTCGGGCTTCTACAGAACACCAATGAGATTGTGACATATGGGGACCATACTAATGTATATGAAAATACCTTTACCCTATCTATGTTTGACTTACATTTGAAGAGTGAATTTACACCTAATAAAGTTTATAAGGGTATAGATACACATATAAATATGGTAAAAAGGGATTTAGAAACACTTAAACTACAATACGAACAAGGGAACTATAGCTGTAAAATGCACAATTTCACAAAGAATGAGAATCAGGCCTTAAAGAAATTACAAGATAATAAGAACATCATCATAAAGCCCGTTGATAAGGGTGGGGCTGTAGTAGTGATTAGTGATGGACGAATTTATTCGCCAGGGGCGAATTCACGGCGAATTCCCGCGATTCGCCTCTGGCGAATAAATTCGTGAAACGTCAGGAAAAATTAGCCGAAAAAAATTTGCCGCCAAAAACGAGTCGCGCGACGCGAGCCGAAAACGACGCGCGACTCGTTCTGCGAATTGGTGAAAAATTCGCGAATTTCTCGGCGAAGCGAAATGCGGCCGTTTCGCCCATCACTAGTAGTGATGGATAAAATTGCTTATATTAATACCATTAAGGAAATGTTGGTTGATGAAAATACGTACATTCGGCTAGACTTTGATCCTTTACCTAAGATACAGGAACTAATAAAACGAATCTTGATAGATGCAGTGGATATCAAGGTTTTGGAACCAAAATTGGCCTTATTTTTGGAACAATCCAACCCTATGACCCCAGTATTGTACACTCTTCCCAAAATTCACAAGAATTTATATAACCCCCTGGGCGTCCAATTGTGGCAGGTGTACAATCAGTATTTAATCCCATAGCCATATTTTTGGATAAGATACTACTTCCATATGTAACAACACAGAAAGCCTTCATTTTAGACACTACCCATTTCTTAAATAAACTGCAGGAACAGAGTGAAATAGGAGAGGGGACAATTCTTGTCACGTTAGACATAGAGAACCTCTACACTAACATACCCCATACAGGGGGAGTAGAGGCGGAGGAACAATGTATTTGTGAAGATGCATGTTGGGATGGAGCACAAAGGAGACCGATAATTAATCTGTTGCACATTATACTGGAAAATAATTATTTTTTGTTCCAGGATTAATTTTTTGAACAGCGGTGTGGGACGGCAATGGGATCAAATGTGGCCCCGACATATGCTAATATTTTTGTAAATGCCTTTGAGGAAAAATTTGTATATAAAAATTCCAATTTTCAGCGTTACTGTAAGGCATGGTATCACTATATAGACGATATCTTTATGCTGTGGGAAGGGCCACATTGGATCCTATTTATTTATGGTGAATTGAATGGTTATTTACCAGCCTTAAAATTTACCATGCAACATGATTTGTCAAATATCAATTTTCTGGATGTCTTGGTGTATAAACATGAAGGTACAGTAGTTTGGCTACTGATTTATATGCAAAACCTACTGATAGGAATACTCTGTTGCTTTATTCTTCCTTTCATCCACCCCACATTAAGCGATCGGTACCTTAATCACAATTTAGGAGGATAGTCTCAGAGAAAGAGAATTTGATCGGGAGGATGGATGAAATGGAGAATACATTTCGTAACCAGGGATATCCGAGTAAATTTCTCGAAAAATGTAAAAATGAAGTGATAACTGGACAATTGTCCAAGAAAAAGACTAAGTACAATGACAGGATGACATTTATTAGTGAATACAACAATTTATCGAAACAGATTGGCGCCGCCCGGAGGCTTACCTTAGCTCCGGGCGGCGCGTCCTCTTCCTCCGGCGGCATATCCACAATGGCGGCGCCCATAGCCGCCACGTGGATATGTGGCGCCGGATAGTGACGTCATCGCGTCACGCTTGACGCGATGACGTCACCGCACTCGTTTTGGCGCGAAATTCGAATATTTAAAGTTGTATTGGACGCTATTATGGCGCCCAATTATAGGACCACATTGCCTTGATCCTGGGTATTGTATTTTGTTCCTGATATTGCTTTTGATCCTGTTCTTGTACCTTTTTGACCTTGTTCCTGTAATTTGACCACTGCTTGGACTTTTGTTATTTTTGTTCCTGTGAATACATCTTTTTGCCTGGACCTGTCTGACTCCTGTTTGATCCTTGCCTTGATGTGTTATTGGACCCTTTGGCTCCTAAGCTTCCTCCTTGGTCCACTTGTTCCCCTGGGCGCCTAACGAAGGCCTACCCGTGACAGAAATACTGAGTGTGGAATTTCCAACTTTAAATTCATTCCAGAGACCCCCTAGAGTTGCCTATGAGAGAGCGCAATCAATAAGGGATAAATTGGTAAGGGCTGACGTGGGCTCAAAAAAGACATGGAAACAGGGAATATCAGGAGCTAGGAAAAACAGTACTTTTCCTTGTTTATCATGCAAACATTGTAATAGCTGCCTAAAAGGGGATATTGTTTATCACCCACAGAAAGGGACAGCAATTAAGATCAAGGGGTACCACACTTGTCTATCTTCGTATGTGGTGTATGCTTTGAAATGTCCCTATGGACTTATGTATGTGGGCCAAACTACCGGGCAGCTAAAGGATAGGATAGGGGAACATAAATCAGACATCAGGAGAAAGTTGACACCAAGTCCCACAGTTGCGCTTCCAAGTACTCCAACAGGTTGCAAGGAGAGGGGGAGATAGGTCGAAAAAAATTACTGAAATGTGAAGCAGGCTGGATTAGTGAACTTGATACTTTAAGCCCTAAGGGTATGAATAAAGAATTCGACTTAAGTGCACTGATCTGATCCAACCATAGTGATATAGATGAGTCAGGGAGAGATATATTTGTTCTTAAAAATCTTTCAATTATTGCACTATGACTGTTTTTAATACTGTTTTAATTCCTTGTATTTCTTGCCCTTTATAGTATATTCACGAAACATGTCGATTGTGCTAAGTGATAGCCTTTCGCTGGAAAATTTGAAGGAGTTGTATGTTTCAAGTATATCCTGTGTAAACTAACTTGCACTTAGGTTGATACAATGTATTAGTCCATTATTATATGTAACTATGCACAATGTCCACTAGGGTGTAAGAGTATAAAGGAAGTGATAATGATACTTTGTTTTAGCTTGAAAAAGGATCTGTTGGATCCGAAACGTCGCTATGTCATGCTACTGATAAAATAAAAGCGGTTTTAAACCTGAAGTGGAGTGCTGCAATTTATATACTTTTACTAATTGGCCTAGAACTGTGTTTTGGCCTATTTGAACACACATGCAAATGTTTCATCCATATTTGCAACATGCCAAATTATGTTTCTTGGGCCAAATCTGAAACATCTTTCTGTATATGGTGTGAATGTTACATTGCTCAAACACAATTTCTAAACTGCATTTTGCTTTTGAAATATCTGCCTATTGTATTAAGTGCACTAAAGGGAAATTTCTTTTTATGAGAAGGTAAGCAAGGACCTTGATTCTGGGATGGCAGTGGATGTGATTTACTTAGACTTTGCTAAAGCATTCGATACAGTGCCACACAGAAGGTTACTGGTTAAATTAAGGAATGTTGGCCTTGAACATAGCATTTGCACCTGGATAGAGAACTGACTAAAAGATAGACTACAACGAGTGGTGGTAAATGGAACATTTTCTAATTGGACCAGTGTTGTTAGTGGGGTACCGCAGGGCTCTATACTAGGTCCCTTGCTTTTCAACTTGTTTATTAATGACCTGGATGTGGGCATTGAAAGTACGGTTTCTATTTTTGCAGATGATACTAAATTGTGCAGAGCTATAGGTTCCTTGCAGGATGCTGCCACTTTGCAGAGTGATTTGTCTAAGGTGGGAAACTGGGCAGCAATCTGGAAAATGAGGTACAATGTTGATAAATGCAAGGTTATGCACTTTGGAAAAAATAATATAAATGCAAGTTATACACTAAATGGCAGTGTTTTGGGAGTTTCCTTAAGTGAGAAGGATCTTGGGTTTTTTATAGATAACAAGTTGTCTAATTCTGGGCAGTGTCATTCTGTAGCTACTAAAGCAAATATAGCTCTGTCTTGCATAAAAAAGGGCATAAACTCAAGGGATGAAAACATAATTATACCTCTTTATAGATCCCTAGTAAGGCCTCATCTGGAGTATGCAGTGCAGTTTTTGACTCCAGTCCTTAGGAGGGATGTAAATGAGCTGGAGAGAGTGCAGAGACGTGCAACTAAACTGGTTAGAGGGATGGAAGACTTAAATTATGAGGGGAGACTGTCCAGGTTGGGGTTGTTTTCTCTGGAAAAAAGGCGCTTACGAGGGGACATGATTACACTTTACAAATATATTCGAGGACATTATAGACCAATATCAGGGGACCTTTTTACCCATAAAGAGGATCACCGCACCAGAGGCCACCCCTTCAGACTAGAAGAAAAGGACTTTCATTTGAAGCAGCATAGGTGGTTCTTCACAGTCAGGACGGTGAGGTTGTGGAATGCACTGCCGGGTGATGTTGTGATGGCTCATTCTGTTGATGCTTTTAAGAGGGGTTTGGATGATTTTTTGGATAGACATAATATCAAAGGCTATTTTGACACTAAACTCTACAGTTAGTATAGCTATGGGCATATATGGTTTGTGTTTGAAAGAGTGGAGATGTTTGTGTGTGTGTGTATGTATGCTGGGTTTTTAATTTGGAGGGGTTGAACTTGATGGACTCGGTCTTTTTTCAACCCAATTTAACTATGTAACACTGTGTGTTTAAAAGTCACATTTGTGAGTACAGACATGCAAAAAAAATGGCTACTTCTCACACGCACTTAAATAGCCATCAACTTTAACTCTTTTTCCTCTGTTTAACAATGTAATGTTCAGAGGAAACAAATATGTGGTTTTAAATAACATCTTTTGAACATTATTATGCACTTTAACCAATGATGGTCCTCCAGCAAAAGGGTAGCTGGGTAAAGGTCTCCTCCTTCTCCTGTTGGCACTATTTTTAAGTGGGCAGCTTCAGAATGTCCTCCTTCTCCTTTGCTTTCCAAACTGAAAGTCCAAACATTAAAGGCTAACCGAATATTGTACTACTATGCACTTTATGCAATCATGGCTGTTGAGAAAAACACCAACAAATATGTTTACAAATGTCCTTAATATTATGTATTGTTTGTGATATTTTTGTATTTTTACGTACTGTCTATGTTCAGACTGAGCCGTGCCTTGTTACCCCACCTGGCTGTTGTGCCGCATTAAGTCTCCTAAAATAAGTGTTTGCCAGCAACTGAGTAACCTTTTCTAAAGCAATGACATTTAAGTGGTCAATTTGGCTCATTAGAGGATGTACTGAAAGCTCAGATAAAGTTTATTATGTGCCCTATGCCTAGGGAACTTATTTCTTGTGGATTGTTTTATACATTTTTTGATCAAATATGATATCTTTGTCAGAAATACATCTTCTTGGATGTTTTTTAATGTGAATATTTCTTGATATATTTAATAAAATACTCTTTAAACTTGAAAATGTTTCATGCTTTATTTGGGGTAAAGATATTTTTTTCAAGTCTATTCTTTGTGAAAGTCAAGAAGGGGTAAATGATTGTTTCAGTCAATAAGTAGGCATTCATTTGTTGAAAGACAACCTATGGAATTTCACACATACAGGCAAAGAGTCACTTCCCCTTTATAAAACATGATACATTTATAAATACACAACATTCACATACAAATGCATAATGCTTTTTATGTTTGTTCTGAGTAAGGACACCAAGCTCTCACAAATAATTTTCCTGCCTATTTAAGGGTCCAAAATAAACTATTTAATGATGAATTGTTTTTGAAGTTGAGGTGCTCACATGCAGGCTTGCCTTCAGATGTTAACTCCTGCAACTCCCAGCAGTGCACTTGTTACATGCAACTCTTTGTCAGGAGGACACTTATTGTACTTGTGGAGGAAAGGTAAACCACACACAAATCTGATCTTTCAAACACACTTGGTGCTTGTTGGTGCTAAAACAAAATAATTTTACACAGTCTCTTTGTGGGTGTTGTTAGATGTACAATCATAAATCATTACATACATTTTCATCTCTTATATGGTAGAGCTGGAAGGGTATTAACCCTCCTTGTTGCTTGCTCATTGGAGTCTCTGGCTGCTCTACTAACTACCCTGAACCTGCCTCTCACTCCTTAGAGCAAGCTAGTAGATATACAAGCAATTAGATGTACCATACAGTATGTTGATACATTGAGTACTGATGTTCGTATTTACATTGGTAAATGCTAATAAGTATGTCCTCTTACATTAGTGTAAACATTTTTAAAAATTTTTGAAAAACCATATTCATTTTACAAGAAGTCTCTGTGTTTCCCGTATCCTCTCCATGCCAGTACTAATAGGGACTGGCCCCTCCCTCATGCCCCATTAGAAGAACCTCCAACCAAATCAATAAAGCTGTCAAACTTCCCAAAGGTGTCTATTTTTTTGTTCTTCTCGTATGCTTTTCTTTTCAGGGGGGATTATCTAGGACCTGCCCACAAGGCATTCATTGGCCTTTTCCCCCCCGATGCATTACCTCTTAGCATTCCATTGCTCCTCGGGTTCCTGGCCTGCTCACAAAGCATCCTTTTTCCAAGCGGTACACTTCCAACCACGTCCGTTTTGGGATGCAGGTGAGGGTGCAGAAGAAAGCAGTGATTTCGGCGTGATTCGTTGGGGCAGAGACATCACAACCTGGAAGCCTTTTTCTTCAGGGTTGGGAGCAGGGGTGTGCCTTGTATGAACTCAGCATCCACGCTGACTTCCCCATGCCTGCTCTCTGCTACTTTTGCCTTCTCTGGGCAGGTTGTTTAGAGGACTCCATGGGGCACCTGTTAAAAGCTTTGACAGTTTTGACGTTACAGACATCTCTTGACAAGTGATGAGAGAATCTGTAATGTTTTGCTTTGCTGAAAAATTAGCAAAACAGCAAGAAATTTGAGAAACCTATTGAAGTCAATAGGTGACAATTATTTTTAATACGCAAATTTTTTTTTTACGTGCAAATTTTTTTTCTCACTCCAAATGCATTAAAGTCAATGGCTATTTTTCTAGTGCTGACTTTTTGTCTTGTCGATTTTTTTGTTAAAATGCAAGTCAATGGGCATCAGGAGTTTCTAGTACTGGGGACAAGACAGTCTGGATCAAGGTGCTGGACTGTAGGACAGAGGAATATTTAAATCTATTGTGGGAATACTACTGCACTAGCAGTATTCATCATCTTAATGCTCTAAACCTTTGCTACCCCTAATTTTCAGCCTCTGAAGGACCGAAAGTTTCCTTGCCCTTAGCAGCAACTTTCATGGTACAAGGAGAAAAGGAGAATACATATGAATATTTGGCAACCAAGCCTGCCCAGAGTCTACACAACCTGTGTACTTGTATGGGCTTAAGCTTTTTTTTTTTTATACCTCAGCAGGGGGTACTAGACCCTTTGGTAACTACAAAAATTATACAGGTACCTCCCAGAGTCCTCTAAACAACCTACCCAGAGAAGGCAAAGGTAGCAGAGAGCAAGGCATTTGGAAGTCAGCATGGATGCCGAGTTCAAATAAGGCACATCGTTCTCTCCCAAGAAAAAGGCAAAAGAAGTCCCCCTCGCTGAGCAACGTGCTCCGTCTCAGGCTGTCCCATACACCAGTGATTTTCAACCTTGTGCCTCCAGCTGTTAAGGAACTACAAGTCCCACAATGCAATGAAGGAGTCTGACAGCCACAGTCAGGCAAATGCATTGTGGGACTTGTAGTTTCTTAACAGCTGGAGGCACAAGGTTGAAAAACACTGCCATACACCACGCATGGGGAAATGGTCGATACGAGATAAAGTGAGTAGGCTACCCCTAACTGACACAATGGGTAACTGTTAACCTTGGGAGTTTTATCCCCATGCTTCTATTTATGGCCCTCCATGCCTCACCACTTACTCTCTATAGCTGAACCCATAGTGAACCAATCCCCCCCATAGGAAACTTCCGCAGCCTGACAGTTCAATAAAGGCCTAGCATAAGCCAACCCCCCACGGGATTAGCAGTGGAACAGGGGGTGTGGGCAAGGAACACCGGGGAGGCAAGGTGGAGCAGGTCCTGCCATACATACTAAGGGGCCACATCTCCCTCCATTTGGTCACACCAGGCTACTTATTGATGGTCTTGTAGCTACAGGGGGACATATAGGCCCTATTTGCAGTGCTACTGTTGTGGGACAAACAAACATGAGGATAAATTGATATTACATGCCCCTGGGGGACCTTCTTCAATACATACAGGCTGGGCAAAAAGAAACAATATTCCGACTGCTGGGTATTTCTGATCCTCAGTCAACAACACAAGGACATATTGGAATAGATAACCTAGGGAAGTTTGTACAAATACCCCTTCATACAATCGGAAACACTTGCCGTACCCCTCATCATTGCTTGGGACTGACAGGCATAAAACATCAACAGCACAACTGAAGGGATAAGATGTTTAGTGATTACATGCATGACAACCTCATAATAATTTTGTGTGGGCCTGGTAAGAAACGTTGGTACTGCAGTTCCCACGTAGGTTGGCAGACAATGATATTGAATGTGCACACAGGCTTGGGGTAGAAAGACCCCAAAACAGAAATGCCTCCTGTCCAGTCATAGCTAAATTCCTGAATTAGGTTGATAAAGAGCTAGTGTTGCAGGCAAAAAATATTAATCTTTCAGGATTTTTAAGCTACAGTATCGCAAAAGAGAAGAGGATTTACTGATTGGTGTCGAACTACCTACTTCTCACTACCCACAAAGTGGGAGTGAGCGTTACTTTCTTAAAAAAGTTATGTTAAAATTGAGCATATTTAGAAACTGCTTAACTGTTTACTTATTAATTGTGATGATCTCATTGATGCTAATTGTCTTGAATACTTTTTGGTCAATGTCTCAAATGCTAACGCTCCCTGAGTGCCGTAAGCAAGCTAACAAGAGACTGCCTTTGGCTGGGACAGGTGGACCGAAGACATATTTTCATTGAACACGACCCCTGAATGATGTACCATGACAAACACTAGTAAAGATAGCATGGACATGTTATGCACACAACACATAAAGATAGTTTCCTGGAATGTAGGAGGGCTGAACACCCCAATTTAGAGAAAAACAGTACTAGCACATCTTAAAAAATTTGACTTAGTATTGTTGCAAGAAACTCACTGGAAATTGGGGGGGATACATGCACACTCAAAGCACCATTGTAAGGACTCACCCTGGTGGTCTAGCAGGCAGCGGGGTCCGCCGGTGCTCCATCAGCGTGGACGCCCGCCGCAACGCTCCTTTCCCTTGCATGTCTGGCGCACTTCCGGGTATATGTGCCGGCGTGAGGACATCACACAAAATAGCGTACAAGAGATTGCCCGTTGTTAGGTTCAATTTGTAACATTCCTGGGTGTACAGTGGTGTGAAAAACTATTTGCCCCCTTCCTGATTTCTTATTCTTTTGCATG
>CM044441.1:80876002-80907722 GCA_024363595.1 Xenopus borealis
GCAAAAGAATAAGAAATCAGGAAGGGGGCAAATAGTTTTTCACACCACTGTATATTCTTTGTGAATCCTATCTGATCTACTGTGTATTTACCCTTGCTTTGCCTGACTACTCTGATAATTCCAGTCCTGATCCTAGCTTGCCTGTGACTACTCTGACCTCTCCAATCCGACCTTTGCCTGTCCATTGTCTATTCTACATTCTCCTATCCTGATTCCAGCCTGTCTGACTATTATGCTCTGCTTGTGCTGGCACGGCCTGCATGTTCCACTCTGTGAATTGCTTTAAATGTGGCTGGGGGGATAGCGATTGGGAGGGTTTCAAAAAAATAAAGGTACTTAGGTAAAATAGACATCTTTAAAGCTGCCACTCTACCTAGCCATGAAAAAGTGAATTTAGACCAATTCTCCAGTAAGCTCTTTGTTTGCTGTATTAGGGGCTTAAAGTTCAGGTTGTATATCTGGCTCAGTTCAGCTGGGATTTGGGTACCTAAGTAGGTGATAGAGCAGTCTTTCCATTTATAGTTATAGTTGGCCTTCAAGGCAGCTAGGGTTCGCTGTGGGATATGTAAGTTGAGGGCCTCAGACTTGTATCCTGATACAGATGCAGTCACTTTGGATTGTGAGTTAAATGCGTCGTGACTTAACTCATCTATCTCATTTATCCCACTTAGCACAGAATATTGTGTCACAGCATCCCATCCAATTAAAGAGTTCACCATTGAAAACAATGGAGCTTTGGTATGCTAATGAAAAGGTTAAATGCATTAAATGAGTTAAGATAACTTTAGATAACACAGTTTCTTCAATTAGCCCTGAGTCACGACGCATTTAACTTACAGATCCAAGTGACTGCATCTGTAGGTGGCTAAATTTATTTATTAACTGGTGTAAGTTTGGTAAGGAGATGTGATGATTTGTGATGGTAAGCAAGACATTGTCAGCAAAAAGGGCTATTTTATAGTGAGTTTTCCCTACTAGGACTCCCATTATGTCTGGATGGAGGCATATAGCTGCAGCCAGGGGTTCTATGCTTAGGGCAGGGGGGACAAGGGGCAACCTTGTCTCATCCCATTGAAGATTGGGAATAACTTTAAATCAATATTTAGTAAGGCTATGGGTCTATAGTTGGAGCAAATGGTAGGGTCCTTCCATTCTTTGGTATTAAAGATACGTAGGATGTCAATGATGTTGAGGGGATAGGATTGCCTTGTAAGTACTAGTTAAAGTGTCTTACCAGGTAGGGTGTTAGAATATTTGTAAGGTAAGTCATCCGGCCCCAGTGATTTCCCATTGGGCATTTGCTTGAGTATGTTTGTTAGCTCCTCTGCGGAGACATTTGCATTTGTGGAGAGGTCATTCTCAGAGAATCGGGGTAGTTTAAGAGTTTCCAATAGGGAAATTTTTCTTAATCTGTTCCACAGAACCTATTTGACCCCAGAAGTTCTTTTTAAAATGCATAGGAGGGAGAGTAGTGATTAGCCAAAATGTGGACGAACCAGAGCTGATCTTATGCATTGTTGCATCAACAGCCAATTAACTTGTGACTGAAAGTGACCTAATATATAATACTGTATATATATAAATATATTCATAAAACACACTGCACATCCAGGACTCATCTCAAGTAAAAAAATGAGTGTTTATTCCCAACGTTTCGGCATCCTGACTGGAGCCGTCCTCAGGAGAGACAGAGAATACTACACAAGTGAAAACACATTTAAATAGATAAAGTTTGGCGCCAAACCAACCCCATGATGTCATCAAACTGTGACAGAGTGTTTGGATGAGTATTATTTACTAGTGATGGGCGAATCTCCCGCGATTCGTTTCGCCGAAAAATTTGCGAATTCCTAGAGAAATTCGCGAAATGAGTCACGGGACGCTTTTGACGCGCGTCGCTTCGTTTTCGACGCGCGTCACGTCGTTTTCGTCGCGCCGCGTAACAAACGTGCGACTCGTTTTTCCCGCGAAATTTCTCTCGCCGAAATTTCGCTGGTGATTCGCGAATTTATTCGCCAGCGGCGAATCGCGGGAATTCGCCGCGAATTCGACCCTGGCGAATAAATTCGCCCATCACTATTATTTACGTGGTTAGGGTATGTAAACAAATATTGTATAATGGGTATTATTCACATGGTTAGGGTATGTAAACAAATAGTGTGCTCAAGAGCACATGTAAATAGCCTTCTGTGTATAATTAAAATACAGTCAGTGACATTAGTAAAGCAATGTTACAGCGCACTGACACGCTGTGCATTGGCCTCGACATCTGTCCATCTCTCATCGCGTACAGCCTACCCGTGTGCACTATGCCTCAGGACACGCCCCCAACCCCTTCATTAACCTGGACGCCCAGGACTCACAGGTGAGGCGGACACATTTGTACTTAGTCTAGCACTAGGTAAAGCGGGTAATCCACTCGGCAGCATGCACAGGGGAAAACCCAGATGACAACACACGGCTTTTCCAGATGCCATTATCAACCTGCCCACGTACTCTGCTAGTCCACACATGTCCTATAAGTGCCACGATACAGTAGTCGCTTTGTGAGATTTGTAGGACTAGACAACCACCTTCACTGTCACTTACTTGCTGCACAGGGACCTGACTCCTTCACGACCCGGCTGCCATCCAGCTCAGAGAGCAAGCAATCTAAAACTAAAAATAGAGACAAAAAAGGTTAAAACCAAAACTATGCATTCCACTCTAATACATTGTTACTCAACATTTGTACATTATTTTGTAGTTAACTGGCAGATTTATCTCACATATATGTTGCGAGTTACATTGGGATAGAAGATACATTGTATCCCGCTGATTGGTCCTCTCTTTGGTCTCTCACCACACCATAAATACAAAATATCCCTTCACAATCTTGCAGAGATTCCTATAATTCAATAGAAGGCTGCCATAGGGAGGGTCTCATTCAGTCCTTTTGGAACTAGTGTGTCCAATCTGCAAATCCAACCAGACTCCCGTTGTATCAACTGTAATTCCCTATTTCCCCCTCTCACTGGTATGGGTACATGATCAATGATCATATGCCTGAATTGCGGTAATGAATGTTTGTATTGAATATAATATATGGGGCTTCCGGCACTGCAACCTAAAAGACCTATAAAAAGAAATAAAGAGTAATTGAAATGAGTGTCACTTTTTTGTTGGTTATAGAAAAGGTTAATGTGTTATCTATATTTACAAGTTTGCATAAAGCAATAAGATTATCCTTCTGATTTTACAACCTGCATCTAACCCTCAATCTATGCATACACGAACCATGATGGAAACTCAGGGGCCGATTTACGAAATTCATGTGAATAGATCGAAGTTTGATTTAATAACGATCGTACAAATCTTTCGTGAAATCGTAAAGTGAACTTTGGCTTATTCGATCATCGAATATCGAATAGCGAATAGTTCGAATGATCTGATATTCGATAATTCCATCATTCGATGATCGAAGGAAATAAGATTTTAAAGTTATTCGACTGCCTACTTTGGCAGATTGAACCTACCGAAGCTTCCCATAGGCTTCAGAGACTAAGTCCTGCTCGAATACCATTCATACGATCGAAGCGTTCTAATTTTTCGTACTAATTTTTTTTTTTAATTTTACAGTGTTTTCGAGAAATCGAACAATCAGTATCCGATCGTACGAATTCATCGAGAAATCGCATATCGAGCAAAATGATAGCCTAAGACCATGTGATAAGCATTCAATGGTCAAATGCTTATCGAATTTAGAATTTAGTCAAGCAAATTTTCGGGAATAATAGTAAATTTGCCCCTCAGACTGTATAAGTCAGGGATAGGCAGCATTGACTATGTGATATGCATGATTTATCTGTTGATACCTTGTGCTGCCAATATATATGTGGCGGGTCTGTAAATGTCAAGCTAAAAAGGCATATCTAGAGGTGGTAGATAGTGATGGGCGAATTTATTCGCCTAGGTCGAATTCGCGGCGAATTCCCGCGATTCGCCGCTGGCGAATAAATTCGCGAATCACCAGCGAAATTTTGCTTGGCGAAAATTCGCTGAAAACGACGCGACGCGACGAAAACGACGCGACGAAAACGACGCGACGTGCGCCGAAAAAGTTGACACGACGCATGACAGACGCGCGACAAAATTGACGCGACGCGCGACAAAATCGTCCCGCGACTCGTTTCACGAATTTTTCGCCATTTCGCGAATTTCTCTAGAAATTCGCGAAAAATTCGGCGAAGCGAATCTCGGGAGATTCGCCCATCACTAGTGGTAGAATTGTACTTACTGCTCAAATAAAAAATTGTTTAAAAGAATTTGGGTTAAATAGTAAAAAAACTTGAACTTGTTGAGTGTTTGGCATTCAGACTTTAATAAAAAAAAAACTGTAATTGGTGTGCTGCCTACTCACTGCAATACATAGCTATTTAAGGCAATTTTGCAATTGATTTTCAGGAGCTTTATCTGGGATATGTAGAATGCACTATATGCCATAACTAGAGATGAAAAACCCATTTTGGTTGATTTATGTGAAAGATATAAAATTATCACAATCAAATTTTTTCACATTCTATTTTTGCTTTCAAAAGTTACAAGTCTGATATGACTGCCTAACATGTAGGATGGATCAGCATAATCCCTCTGTACACAACAGAAAATCAAAATTTGGATGCAAAATATTTACTTCTACTTTAAATAATTTGAAACTAATATGATTTTTACTTCTACTAGTCACTACTTGGATGTGAAATTAAAGTAGAATAACTCTTACAAAAATGTAACCTTCCCTTTGTGCATTGTTCTTACTATTTAGCTATTTTTATGTTTCACCCTATGCCATAAACCCATTGGCCTCAGGCATCACCTTACCTGTAACTCAAGAGTAACACATGTATAGGGCACATGTATACAGGGGTGGACCAACTTACTGGCCTGTCCAGGGCAGAGTGCACTTCCCACCCACCCCCACCTCACTCACCTGGTTACCTGCGGCAATGGAAGAGCCAGGAGCACAAAATATGTCCTCTTCAGGAGATAGGAACTAGGGGAAACCAGGAGGTATGTGCTTGGAGCCCCTTCACCTTTGTGTCTAGTCATCAGCCTCTTCTGCCTATTCCTAGTTCTGGGAATCATCTCAGGCAGTGATGGTGCAATTAGAGGGTCTGACCATAGATGACAGGCCGGAAAAGGTGCAGGTGGGACAAATCCAACCACAATCTGTAGCCACTATTCTATATTACATAGTATCATAGTAAGTTAGGCTAAAAAAAGACTCCCGTCCATCAAGTTCAACCTTTTTAACTTTTTTTTTTTATTTTAACAGATTAACTGCTAGTTGATCCAGAGGAAGGCAAAAAAACCCATCCTAAGCCTCTCCAATTTTCCTCAGAGGGGGAAAAAATTCCAAAACTCCAAAAAGGCAATCGGACTAGTCCCTGGATCAACTTGTACTATCTTCCATAACCCTGTATTCCCTCACTTGTTAAAAAGCCATCCAACCCCTTCTTAAAGCTATCTAATGTATCAGCCTGTACAATCTTCCATAACCCTGTATTCCCTCACTTGTTAAAAAGCCATCCAACCCCTTCTTAAAGCTATCTAATGTATCAGCCTGTACAACAGTTTCAGGGAGAGAATTCCACATCTTCACAGCTCTCACTGTAAAAAACCCCTTCCGAATATTTAGGCGGAACCTCTTTTCTTCTAAATGGAATGGGTGACCTTGTGGCAGCTGGAAAGACCAGCTGGAAAGACCTACTGGTGAATAAAGCATTATAGAGATTATTATATGACCCCCTTATATATTTATACATAGTTATCATATCACCCCCCATTCGTCTCTTCTCCATAGTTACGTACATACTTAAATTGGGTTGAAAAAAGTCCATCAAGTTCAACCCCTCCAAATTAAAAACACAGCACACACACACACACACATCTCCACTTTCACACAAACCATATAAAGGTGTGAACATCCCCAATTTGGCCAGTCTTTCCTCATAGCCAAGATTTTCCATACCTTTTACCAGCTTAGTTGCCCTTCTCTGTACCCTCTCTAATACAATAATGTCCTGTTTGAGTGAGGGAGACCAAAATTGTACGGCATATTCTAGATGTGGCCTTACAAGAGCTCTAAAAAGTGGAAGAATGATCCCCTCCTCCCGTGACTCTATGCCCTTTTTAATACAGCTCAAGACCTTATTGGCCCTTGATGCTGCCGACTGGCATTGCTTGCTACAGCCAAGTTTATCATCTACAAGGACTCCAAGGTCCTTTTCCATAATGGATTTGTCTAGTGCCGTCCAATTAAGGGTTTAAGTGGCTTGAATATTTTTACATCCCAGGTGCATGACTTTACATTTATCAATATTGAATCTCATTTGCCACTTAGCTGCCCAGATTGCCAGTTTGTCAAGATCCTGTTGCAAGGATGCCACATCCTGGATGGAATTAATTGGGCTGGATAGTTTTGTGTCATCTGCAAACACTGATACATTACTTACAACACCCTCCCCTAAAGTCATTAATGAATAAGTTAAATAAAAGTGGACCCAATACCGAGCCCTGAGAGACCAAATAGTATACTCCAAATAGAGAATGTACCATTAACAACCACCCTCTGTACCCGATCCTGTAGCCAGTTTCCTACTTCATTAAGCCCAACAGACCTTAGTTTAGAAAGCAGTCATTTGTGGGGCACGGTATCAAACGCTTTGGCAAAATCCAAATAGATCACATCTACTGCCCCCCCACTGTCAGGATCGCGCCGCCCGGAGGCTTACCTTTAGCTCCGGGCGGCGCGTCCTCTCCTTCCCAGTGTCACATCCACAATGGCGGCGCCCTTAGCCACCACGTGGATAGCGGCACCGGGTAGTGACGTCATCACGTCGCGCCTGATGTGATGACGTCACGGCGCCCGGGTTTTGGCGCGAAATTCAAATATTTAAAGGGCTATTGGACGCCATTATGGCTATTGGTCCGTTAACCCGTAAGCTTCCTCCTTGGTCCACTACTCCCCTAGGGTGCCTACTAGGCCTACCCTACATCATAAAAAGCAATCACATTTGTCTGGCATAACCTATCCTTCATAAAGCCATGCTGATTGCTGCTCACAATGCCATTCATTAGGACAAAATTTTGAATGTGATCCCTTAATAAGCCTTCAAATAATTTGCCCACCACAGATGTCAAACATACTGGCCTATAATTGCCAGGCTGAGATCGTAATCCCTTTTTAAATATTGGTATAACATCAGCTTTCCTCCAGTCCATAGGCACCATACCAGATGAAAGTGAATCTGAGAAAATCAGAAATAGGGGATGGTCTAAAAACTGAACTAAGCTCTCTTAGAACCCGTGGATGTATACCATCAGGCCCTGGCGCCTTATGTACATTAATTTTTATTAAAGCTTTATGAATTATATCTTGAGTCAGCCACTGACTAGATTGAGCTGAGTCAGTGCATCTATGAAGCAAGCCTGGGAACTCAGACTCTATTGTATACACTGAAGAAAAAAAATGATTTAGCACATTTGCCTTTTCTGTATCGGTTACAACCATACTGGTACCATTATTTAATGGAGCAACACTCTCAACCTGCATCTTTTTTAAAAAACTTTTTAGGGTTACTTTTCACCTGCGCCGCAATTAATTCTTCATATCCTTTCTTTGCCTTCCAGATTGCTGATTTACAACATTTATTACAGTGTTTATATTCATTAAATTCAGCTTCTGTCCCAACAGATTTGTAGTTTTTAACTGCCTTTTTCTCTTAATATCTTCTTTACATCTGTATTAAGCCACATAGGATGATTCTTAGAGCTTCTACATTTACTCCTTAAGGGAATAAATTGAGAACAGTAATGATTTAATATCATTTTAAATGACAACCATTTCTGTTCTGTGGTTTTAGCTGAAAACATAATGCCCCAATCAATACTCTGAAGGGCAGCCCTAAAGGCACTAAAATTAGCTTTTCCAAAATTCCTGGTTTTTGTTGCCCCAGTATATATTTGATTTTTGCACCAGACATTAAATGATATAACATTATGGTCAATAATACCCAGGGGTTCAATGACTTGCACATTTGCTATAAGTTCTGGGTCATTTGAGATTACTAGATCCAGAATAGCATATTTTCTGGTAGGCTCCTCAACAACCTGTGCCATAAAATTGTCATGCAACAAGTTTATAAACTTATTCCCATTAATTGATCTGACAGTACTGTTGCTCCAGTCAATATCTGGGTAATTAAAATCCCCCATTATCAATACTTTACCCAAACCAGCAGCTTTTTTCTATTTGTATCAGGAGCTTAGCCTCCTCCTCCTCACTTACATTAGAGGGTCTATAGCATACCCCTTCAATTAATTTGCTGGTATAGCCGCTGATATTAACTGCCCAGTCATGCGACTCATTCAGCCATGTTTCGGCCCCACCAATCACATCATATTTTCCCACCAGCACCAACACCTCCAGCTCTCCCATTTTAGCAGTCAGACACCTTGCATTTGTAAACATACATTTAATACTGGTACCATGTTGAACATATGACATGTGGTCCTCCTTGTCCTTATCAGTACTCCCAACCAAATCTCCTCCCCCATTTTCTCTTAATTTGCCCACTATCTCATCTAACCTATCTTCCCCTGTACCTATTACTGAAACCTCCCCCCCCACACCTTGTTTAAAACTAATTACTGTCTCTTTAACAAATTCAAATTCATCCCTTTGCCACCTTAAACCTTTTTAGCCTATGGGGGACCTCCTGGAACCTTTAAGGCAGTGATCCCCAACCAGTAGCTCACGAGCAACATGTTGCTCTCCAACCCCTTGGATGTTGCTCCCAGTGGCCTCAAAGCAGGTGCTTATTTTTGAATTACTGGCTTAGAGGCAAGTTTTGGTTGCATAAAAAACAGATGTCCTGCCAAACATTCTCTCCTGTAGGCTGCCAGTCCATATAGGGGTTACCAAAAAGCCAATCAGAGCTCTTATTTGACATCCCAATGGACTTTTTCATGCTTGTGTTGCTCTCCAACTCTTTTTTAAATTTAAATGTGGCTCACGAGCAAAAAAGGTTGGTGACCCCTGCTTTAAGGAGTGTTTTTAGAAGTTTTTGAAAAACACATTTTTTTGGGCAAAATCGTTTGAATTGTTCGAATGGAACTATGCATTCTAACGTTTCGAATGATTTTTATTTGATTGAAAATTGACCTATTTGATCGAAAACAATCCATTTCCGATAAAAAAAAAACACTCTAAAAATAATTTGATGGTCAAATTTCTAAGTTTTTTAACTTCAAAATCCTAACCTTAGTAAATGTGCCCCTGAGTGAGTAGTTATTTTAGGTGCAAAGGTATGTATTCTCACATTTCTACACCCCTCTCCAGGAAGGAAGCAAAAAGAGAATTTTGATTAAATAACTTTTCTACATCCTGTTATTACTTTTGTTCCTATTTCCTTGGTTACTAAATGTAAATGAAGAGTGCATTTAATTTCACTGGTGTGCATTGTTTGGTTCAACTAATTGAAAAAAAACTTTTTATTGATAACATTAGGCAGAATGTATTTTCAATATATTTAGGGGCACATTAACTATGGTTCGAATTGATTCGAAGTGAAAATTCGATACCAGTGAAATTCGATATTGAATTAAAAAAAAATTTGTTTTAACAATTCAGCAGCTTAAACCTACCGAATTGCTATATATCCCTATGGGAAGCTCCCATAGGATTTTTCCAAGATTTTTTGATCGCATAAAAAAAATTTGACCCTTCGTAAACGTGCCCCTTAATGTCTAAATGCCTCTGCACACAGAAATGATAAGTGCCCTTCAAAAATGTCAGAAAACTGTGGCCTTTAGCATAGCTTTGCAGTTTAGTAGTTTGGAGAAAGACATAATTACTCATTTGGAATTCATTAGAATGTGTACTTAACAAAAATATATGGTTTTCACTGGTCGTTGTACTGTTAGAGTGTCTTGCAACACATAATATGCAGTCAAGGGGCTTTGTTCACAGGCGAATTGGCAGCCAAGAAAATTCATGTCCTGTTTATTTTTTGGGGGCTTGCAAATAAACATTTCCCAGCCATGGACTGCCCCAACTTCTTTATATCAGATCTTTCCTCCTTCCACCTCATATTGTTGCTCATTGGGCAAATTATCATTAGGCAGTAGTCTACACTATTCAAAATAATAAAAACAAATATTTGTTACATTTATACATTCATACAAATATTTGTATTTATATATTCTTGGGCAGCATGGTGGATCAATAAGTAGCACTTTTGCCTTGTAGTACTGTGTTCCTAAGTTTGATTTATCTTATGTTACGCATGCATCTGCCAACTCCTGTATGATCCTTTTATTTCCTTGTTGGTCCAGTAATTACAAGTTACATACCATTACCGTGGCAGAAATCTTATAAATGTACACTTCAGCACACTTTCCATTTACCACTGTAGCAGAAAATCATGTAACATTACACAAATTCTTAAAATAAAAATATAAAATGTCTTTGAACATTATGAATGAAAACTTATGCAGGGTATCTACAGTATATCTGTAGTAATATTTTCTGTAATGGGACCCCATAACACCATCATTCTCACTTTCAAATGTGCATTCCTACCCTGCCAAAAGACAACTAAGTACAACTAAGTACAATAACCTCCTCCAGGTAGAACTTAAGCTTTACAGTACCACTAGTATTTTTTATTTGGTCACAAAGTAGCATAACTTCACAGTTACACAAAACCACACAGCAATTAACAATAAACATTTCAGTTATTTACAAGAATTAACAGTAGTTGCTTCTAGATGAACAAATAATAAATTAAAGAATGTTCTTAGCACTGACAGAATAACAAAACAGTGTTGGTACAGTACCAGTGAAATGCCTACATACAGTATCTTCAAGCTGTATTCCTAATTTCTTTAGATTTTTGTTAATTATTTTTTGTGTATATTAATCATATGAAAAATATTCCTCTAAACCATGCATATTTCTTTGGCTCTGTCTGGCCTCCTGGTATTAAAGTGGACCTGTCACCCCAAAAAAATATTCAAAATCCTATTTTATCACATTAGTCAAGCAAAATGAACATTAATTACACTATATAAATTATTTTAATCTTGTTTCCTTCAGTCTGGGAATTCATAATTCTAGCAAGCAGGCAGGAGCCATTTTGTGGACACTGTTATTCAGACAAGCCTTGCATCATCTCAGAATCTTGTTTGTGCACCAGAATGGGGGACCCAATGTCTATCCCCATGTCCTGGCTACACAATTAAATGGTTAAGAGAACTGGGGGAATGTGTGGGGAGCAGTGGAATCTAGGAAGTGCTGAATGGAAAGTGAAAGTAATGATCTGCCCCGCCTCTATGCCTAAGGCATAGAGGAGTGGCAGACAATATTTGATTGACAGCTGAGATTTTTAAACAAGCTTAAAACAGCTATGAATGCTTTAATAAAAATTTTAAATTGGATTTCATGTTTAATTTGAAAAGGACTTTTTTTATACAGATTTTTGTGTCTGGGTGACGGGTCCACTTTAAATCAATTGTTCAATATAAATATAAAAACTGGTTAAATAAAAATAAAACAGGTTTTAAAAAATAAAACAGTTTTCTAAAATTCTGGAGTAACTGGATGTCTAACATAGTAGCCAGAAAACAGCTTCCTGCTTTGCAGCTCTCTTGGGTTCTACTGAATGGTTACCAGGCAGTAACCAATTAATGACTTGAAGGGAGGGGCCATATGGGTCATAACTGTTTACTTTCAAATCTGACCTGGATGCTAAAGATCAATTGCAAACTCACTGAACAGTTATGTCCATGTGGGCCCCCTTAAAGTCGCTGACTAACTCAGAGTTAGAGAGTTGCAAATCAGGAAGTTTTGTTCTGTTTTGTTAAGTTAGACATCCACTCACTCCAGCCTTTATTGATTACATTTTGGCTAACTTACTGTATTAGAAACATTTTTTTATTTTGCACAACCTATTTATCTATTTACCCAGTATTTATTTCTACACTTAACTATTCCTTTAAAAGCATAGGGATATAAATTGAAGAAAAAGAGATTCCCATTTAATTACAACTAAATAATAAACTGAAGGAATGGGATATGTTTGTAATGAACACAGTATTTGAAAATAGTCCTGCTTATTCAGAATTGGTTCAGTCATTAATATTATTAATTGCTTAGACTTGTCAAATGTCTATAGGCCCCTGCCACCAATTTTTTATTTTTTTATTTTATAGGGCCCCAATTTTTTTTTAACTTGTAAGTGGACCCTGTTGATAAGGGTTTTTTTTTTTTTTTTTTTGGGACCCCAATTTTTAACTTTTGTTTGTGGGGGGTTTACTTTTTTAGCACTGATGTCTGTGTGGTCTTTTAACTGTGATGTGGAGTGGGATCAGGGGTGGGGCTTGGCTGCCAGGGTGGGCAGGGCTCAGGGGGCCCACGAAAATTTTGTTGTGCGGGGCCCGTGATTTCTAAAGGCAGCCCTGCTATTCAGCACCTAATCTGTTTAAGTACCAAAATCCCTGTAAATATTTTCATATATTTTAGTGAATATAAAGAATATCACAAATATCTGACATAGATGTATGTACCTCATACATCTTTGTATTAAAATCTTTTTCTAATATGCTATTGCCATAGTACATTGGTTCTGCTAATTTATTGTTTTTTAAGATGGATTGTAGCTGGTGAAAGGTAAAATGTACACTACATTAAATATTAAAGGTCAGTAAAAAATATTTGCTGAAAGTTGTTGCAGTTGGCAGAACTTAAAAATAAATGATTATGCAAGGTCAGTATGCATCTAATGCAAACACTGAAGGATCTGAATAATGTCAAACAAAACTGCTTATCACAAGTCTCAGATATATATATATATATATATATATATAATATATATTCTAATATGTGTGTTAAATAAATGCACTTATTCACCTAACCAAGTGAGTGCTGAACCTTTGCTATATTATCTACACGTCTTGATTGTGCACCGCCTATAATAAGATTGATTGGAGTGCTGTATCTTAGGTATGAAGATACAAATTACAGAAAATCCCTTACCCAGAACCCCAGGTCATCTTAAAGGGTGGCAACATTTTGTCATTAAACTATACCAGGTGAAAAGTTTGGCATATCCCTTAACGCTGAGGTGAATTCCTAGAAATGTGCGCAAAGTTGCATTACTCTGTGTGCAGTATGGTTGCAGGCAAGTGGGAGTTCCCTAGACATTCCACAATTTAGAATGTGAGAGCTGAGGAGTGCTGGGGATGCAAAGTGCTAACGATTCCTGTACCAACCGCAAGCCTGTGTGAGCTGTGTGAGTACATACAAGCATTACATTTTAAGGCTGCCACAAAAACACCTCTTCAGAGGCATGTGACTTTAGAGAGTTTTTACTAAAACTCTAATTTATCATTTTTTTAATTAAAACAAAGTCACCCATAACTCCCTTTCACAAATTTTACTCATTTGCCAATAATTATTTTTAAAAAATCTGGTGCAGTCACAACAAATTGACGCTCCAAAAACTTGACTTGACTCAAATTGTTGCTGCAACAACTCAAGTGTCATGTGCCATTGACTTCTACACAGTATTGGATTTTTGGCAGCTTTGGAATATAATAAGCAGGTTATTTATTAAAGTTTGAGTTTTAGATGTTTATGATTCTTTTATACCTCTAATAACTTACATTTTTTAATGTTTTCTAATTTAAGTACGGATGCGAATCCAGGATTCGATTCGGGATTCGGCCAGGATGTGGCCTTTTTCGGCTCGGTTCGTATTCAGCCGAATCCTTCTGCCTGGCTGAACTGAATCCGAATCCAAATGTACATATGCAAATTAGGGTCAGGGAGGGAAATCATGTGTCTTTTTGGCACAAAGCAAGGAAGTGAAAAATGTTTTCCCCTTCCCACCCATAATTTGCATATGCAAATTAGGGTTCGGATTCGGTTTAGTATTAGGCTGAATCTTTCGGGAGGGATTAGAGGGTTTGACCGAATCCAAAATAGTGGAATCGGTGCATCCCTAAATTTAAGAAAAAACTTGAATGGGAAAAACTCGAATGAGTGAATTCAGGGTCAAACCCCAATAACTCACAGAAAAAACTTGAATAACTTAAATTAATAGAGTTTTCAAGTGAAACCCACTGAAAAAAAGTAAATATCGTGAAGGCTATTAACATCTTCAAATGGTTCAAGGAATCTCTGCCATTAACTTCTACATGACCTTGACAGGTTTCAGCTGAAGTATTTTCAGATTCAAGCTATTTCCAGCTTTTGGGTATAATAGATTTAAAAAAATCCAAGTTTTGTTTTAAATTAAAACCTAAAAAAGTTGAGGTTTTCCCCGTTATAAACTAGACCAGAAAAATTCAAGGTTCAATAAATAGGCCCCTAGGTTTGGCTATAAAGGCTCACATGCTGAGTCCTGCAGTATTTTATACTGAAATGGATATGGATTGGACCATAACTATGGGAAATTAGTAGATACATTATATTATATTTTTTAGTCATGGTTTCTCCTACTGGATTTATACACACAAAACAACAGCACTTTGTGACTGGGCCCTGCCCAGATATTCCCAGCTAAGTCTACTCAGAAAATTCCAACCTCAAGTAGAGGACCCCTATGTGGAACCTAGGCTGGAGCATATCTACCCCTACATGAGTACACTTGAGACCCTTATTTACTGGTGTTAAAGCAAATAAGTAAAATCTCCTTGTTGGATCTTTAGGCTGCTCACTAGCTATCATATACTGTATAAAATATATAAAAACTAGTTTCAAAAAGGGGGCATCCAGAATTAATTATAGTAGATAGCAAGGTTAACTTACCAATATTGACAGGGGTTCCAGGTGCTCAAGTCCCAACCTTCAGCTTGAGGAGGCAATTTGCACACTTGTATTTAGTAGTAGACTTCACTCCAATACTTGATGCAGATAAAAAGTAGTTTATTTAACAAAAAGAAACAGCTAAAGAAATTAGCCTTATGCATTTCGTTCCTTGTGGCTTAAAGGTAGAAAGTCTTCTGTACATGCAGTGGTATTTATGTAAAAAGCACTCAAAACATGCTTCAGACAGCCAATCACAAAAGTTGATACAAATGGAATTGAGCTTTCCAAATATGCAAAATTACACATAAAAGTACAAACTTTAAAAGCTTAGAAATACAAAATAGACATATTCTTATAGTTAAATATATGTATACAAGTAGTATATATGTTATGGGTTGAAAGTATTTTAAACAAAACAGGACACATATTCTAAATTAGTTCCAGATAGTAGTCTGCTTCCTAGAAAAAAGATCAATTTAGCTTCTTGTTTAAGACGTTTATCCAGTGTATTTCATCCTCTAATATGCAAAGAGACCTTTTCTATGCCAGTTACTGAAAAAGTTAAGAAACCTACAGTATTTATACACTCTGCAAAATGTCTTGCTACAGTGGTTATACTATTTGCATTCTTAATATTAAATATATGTTCCCTTTTTCTCAGTCTTTATTTTAACGTGTGACTAGTTTGACAGGCATATGGCTGTGGAATTTTTTTTACAAGTAATCAAATACTGTACACCACATTTTTAGAGTTAAAATAAATATATTTTGTTGTATTATACGCTTTTCCACATACAGAGGAAGAAAAAGTAGTAGTCCTATTGTCACAGTACAAGCAGAAGTTATAAGGTTCGTAATCAAACAGGTTGGGTCGTGGCAGGCAGATAGCTAGAATCGTCAGGCAGGCAAAGGGTCAAACCGGGTGATCAATTAGATAGGGTTGAGGCAGAATTGGAGTCAAATAACTGGCAGAGGTCAGAACCAGAACGTCAATCTGGAGGATGTAGCGGAATCAAAGTCGGTTTCAGGCAAGGGTCAGACCTGTCATTGGTTACAGCAAAATAAAGTGAAGACTCTGGAGTGACTATCTCAGTCTTTTGACCTCAATATCATTGAGCCTCTCTGGGGAGACCTCAAATGTGCAGTTCATGCAAGACAGCCCAAAAAATTACAGGAACTGGAGGCTTTTTGCCAGGAAGAATGGGCACAACTACCACAAAAGACTTCAAGCTGTCATTGATGTTAAAGGGGGTATGCAAACTTTTGATCAGGGTCATTTGGGTAGTTTCTGTAGTGATTATGATTTAAAAAGATTAAACTCAGTTGTTTGACAATAAATGGTTTCAGCCAATCCCTAACCATGAGTGAAAGAAATGTTTTTGTGTTATCATTCATATTCTCTGAAAAAAAGGTTAATAAATTAAAAATTCTGCTAGGGTATGTAAACTTATGAGCATATTATATGTTAGAAAATGCATGGGGGAAACCGGTTACCCCAAATATATTTTTAGGACTTTTGCAGGCTATCACTCTGAAAAAGGAAAAGATGCCAGCATTTTTTGAACTTTTTACACTCACAGAATATGATATAATTAACAGAAGATTGAAGAAGATCTATGCACTCCATTGCACTTTGCCTGGTCTGAGCTGACAAAGGCAAGTCTGGCGAAAGAGATAACGTTCAGTAAAATCCACCAGAGCGAAAAGTTGCCTGGCAATAGAGTGCGAATGACCACTAGCATCTATCTCTGACCCTGCGGGTGGTAATGCTAGCGAATTGACGCTAGCATTTGCCACTTTGCCCCTTTAGTAAATTTGCCCCCATGCTCCTTTTATCTCATACATACCTAATTCCACAAACTGAAAATAAACCATGGTAGTCTGTTTTTGTTCACAGGCACCAGTTTCTCAAACTTATTAAGCTTTACACATAGGGGTGGATTTACTAAGGTTCGAATGGTAAATTCATATTCAAATTTTTAAATTTTTTTTTGGTCAAAACTCAAATTTGAATTAGAACGTGAGATTTTATTACACCGCAAACCTTGAAACAGTACCAATTCAACTATTCTCCATTTCCACCTAAAACTTGCTGTGTTTATGTAGAAGTCAGTTGCAGAGGTAACTTGAACTACAGGTATTTGAAGCTGTTAATAGTAGTGATGAGACAAATTTTTGCCAAGTTTTGGTTTGAAAATTACATCCCATAGACTCCAATGAGAGACAAAAAATTACATCAAAACAAATTTGCAGCTTTTTTTTTTCAGAATAAAACTTGATTCAAATTTGATTTGAGTTTTCGGGTAACGTCTATTCATTAAAAGTTTATACATTCAAACTTTTTCAAATTTCTTTCAAACCATTCAAATTGTGAATAAAATCGAATGTATTAGAGTAGGAGAGCCCATTTTTTACTAATGCAAAGTCTACTATTAGGGATGTTACCCCATTATGATCTACATCCATAAAAACACTGTTAGCATTCTGTTCCATGGAAAATATTACTTAAATACTGATTTATGAGAAAATGTATAATAATAATGTAAACCACTATTTCTTATGTAAACTTAACTTAATAAATATCTGAATGAAAATATGAAGCAGAGTGGTGATTTAGACAAGTTGACAGTGGCTTGAGATCTACTGATGACCAGGTCTGCTGATAGATCCCAATATACCTTCTGGGCACCCCTGTATTAGAGTTTAAACAAATTCACATTACTCTAAAATTCGACCTTTGATAAATAACCCCTATAATGTAGAGCATTCCTTACTTTGTTGCATTGTGAATCTGAAGGCTTGACATTAACATTCCAAAAGCCATACTGTAATTTCACAATAGAACATGGTAAGTGTGGAGTTGAATTATACTGTGTGTTTAAAGAATGTTGTGAAATTACTCATATGAGTACCATGGTTTTCTTTCAGTCTGGAATCAAGTATGTTTGCGTAGAAAAACGTTCATATTTCATTTTTGGAAATTCAGATGGTGTTTATGCTCCTTTTTTACATAAAACTGAAACAACTCTGATAAAAAAGGGGTATATTTTTCATTTAATGAATTTACAGAATATCTAATAATATATGTAACAAAATTAGAAGCCTCTATAACTATTCAATCCCCAACTTGCCCTGCCAGAACCTGTCACATTCTTTTGCACTTCTGCGGAATATTCATAGAATGTGTTGATGAAGCACTGGAAATGCAATATTGCTATCTTCCATGAGAAGGTAGAGCTTGTCTCTCATCAGAGAGGAACATGCAACAAGAAAACCTTTAAAGGAACACTAACAATTTTTTTAACAGTTTTTTTTTACCAATTCTCTACATGCGCTCCTCTTCTGAGATGGCAATATGTCGACGATCCATCTAGCATATATAAGGAAAGTTATGGAGTGCTCTACCCTTCATACATCACCATATCACCATATCCCGGTAATCTCAGGTGCTTGCTCCGGAAGACCCCCTCCTGTCACACGGGTCCAATATACAACGTAGAGAAGAAAGTCGGCAGCACACTGTTTGTAGTGAAGCAATAATTCGTGGTTTATTTTAGCCCATATACATACAAACAGGGCTATGTTTTTTATATGTATATGGGCTAAAATAAACCACGAATTATTGCTTCACTACAAACAGTGTGCTGCCGGCTTTCTTCTCGACGATCCATCTAGCGGCGCTCTATTTCTTCTCCCTGCCTATCTCCTATAGAAGGCAGGGAGGAGAAAAAAATTATGTTAGTGTTCTTTTAAGGAGCTGTGCAGACTGCTAATTTCACCAGTCCTAGGTTAAGGCCAGACGGGAAGATTCAGGGAAATTTGTCGCCTGGTGACTAATTGCCTCTTCTTTGGGGCGACAAATCTCCCCGAACTGCTTCCCCCTGCCTTCCAGCAGCTTTAATGAATAATTGCCTGCACCTATTCACACGCAGCGCTGGCTTTTCTAAAATTGCTCGAAGTTGCCTCCTTAGGCAGCGCTGCACGTGAATAGGCGTAGGCAATTATTCATTTAAGCCGCTGGAAGGCAGGGGGAAGCGGTTTGGGGAGAATAGTCGCCAGGCGACGAATCTCCCTGAATCTTCCTGTCTGGCCTGAGCCTTAATGTCAGAAACACCTTCCAGTCATTACCAGAACCTAATAGTTTAAACAGCACTAAAGTTTTTAGATATTTATTTACAAATAAGGCTATTTAATTTAATTATTATTGGTGCTGTTTGGTCTTGTGGCATTAAGAATATTAGTAATCAGTCTCCTTTGCTCCACTGTTAGATCTTGTTTGAGGATGTTCCTTGACCACTAATCTTTGTTTTATAGTGTTGGTTCATGCAAAAAAATCTGACTTATGTGTTATAAGAACACATTAAGATTCACATTACTAATTAATAGGGTACTTAAAGTCATGAAAATTAAATTAGTTAATTGAAATGAATTAAAATAACATAAACATGAATAGATATTGCAGAAATGTACACAAAAGCACAGACAAAAATAAGACAAAGAACAAATAAACACAATTATTTTAGAAAACTACTGATACTGTAGATTTCCCTGACAAAGCAAATTGTAAATCAATAGAGCTACAAAGAGATATCATTTCATATTCATAGCGAATACCTCTTATTAATATCAAGTTAATTTAAATGTAAACAAAAGTATTAAACAAAGAAAAATATGACTCAAAGGTTATCATTTAGATTTTCCTTTTGATCCTTTGTAAACCGAGGTAGGTGAGTTCCATAATTAAAACTAATCACATGCTTAATTTGCCAAACTACTCTGCATCTAATGGGAAATCAGCTTGTTACCAAAATAATTAAGATGTGTTCTATACAGAGACTTAAGTGCATTTCATCTGCATATTACCCTTAAATAGTAAGTTATGCAGTATGTAAAATTAATTTCTTGATAATAGAATATTCTAATCAAACTTTTAATGGATATCTTGATTATAAGTAAAGAATATTTAATATAGTTTTAAGAATTCTGAAAATATTTTTTCAAAGAACTAGTTTATATATACTTATGTTCAAGCTGTTTTTTATTTTTACAGTTTTTGAGTTTTTAATAAATAAACAGTTTTTGAGTTTTTTATCTTTTTAGAATTAAAAGTAAACTTGAAAATTAAATGTTTGCTAAAGAAGCCTCCCCATGTAAAAAGTTACCATATGATTGACCCAAAGTGATCTTTGGCTTTTGGTTATCATCAATAAAACATGTTAATAGGCTGTTTTCACTTGCAAATATGCAAATGCTATCAGAAACAAAAACACACATACACTGCAAATTTATAGCAAAAAAATATACCATTATATAGCTTTCAAAGGAATGTATTTTTTTATCATTTTACATTAACATCTAGCACTTTACAAAATGAACAAATTGAATTCTGTGAATAAATAACAAAACAGTGTAGTGGAAATGCTATTACAGTACAGTAATATATTACTCTATTTCATGAAAGTGTTTCTATTACATAAAAACAAGTTCTGACATGTCTTATTGAGTCAAAAATGAAAATAAATGCTATTTGGTGTTTTAGCAAGCTTTTCTGTCCTTTCAAATGAAAGCATCATTAGTCCTAATACATAACAATTTTGTCAGAAATGATTGCTCTAACTTCTCGATAATACAAAATGAATGCAAATCAATTATTTTTTATTCTGGATGTGTGGAAGCTTCTACAGGCTTGCCTTGCTCTGTATTAATCTGAGAAAAAAACTTGTTTTAGAAATCCTGCTGAAAACAGACATATGTCCAACCAATTCATTCTTTCCAAAATTCCCTATAAATTGGCCCAGAGGAAGGCAAATAAAACCTCCAGCAAGTGCACTGCTAATACAATCACATAGGATGAAAAAACTCATAACTGACCTCACGACTATTGGATTACAAACAATTATTATTTTCATCACATAATTTTTAATTGCCAACATTTTTCACAGTTATGTTAATACACAGGCATCCAGCTTCTGATTCTGACCCTATCAAAAAATCAATCCTTAACACTTTTCTTAGCATTAATTAAATGACCCTAAAATCATTCACAGTAGAGAAAATTTTCCTATGCTAACGGCAACATTTCCCTCTTCTTATCAGTTGCAAAGTCCTATTAAAGAAAAGTTTATGAAACAACAATTATCATTCATGACACTATACATTTTTACATGTTTTATCCAGGTTAAATAAATATATAAATACATTTATGAGATTGCAAAAAGGCAAATATCTGTAAAGTTTGCCATTTTGTCTAAGTAAATTTTGAATTATTTCAAGCTAAGTTGAAGGTCTTAGAAGAACTTAGAAAAAGGAGGGTTGTGGGTGCACTACTAAGGCCATATAAAAACATATTTAAGTACAATAATCCCCTGTCTAAATAATTCAATGAATATGCAAGTGAATGCATTTAAAAAGGAAAAACAGTGTTTTTTGTTACAAAGTTATCATAAAATTGATAAGCCACTATACCACGTCAAGGTAAACTCCACACGGTGGTCCCTACTTGTGTACCTGTGGTCAAAATATGAAAGGTCATATACCTCTCTGCAATGTCCTGCAACAGCTGTACAGTGCCGCAAATGCAAAAAGGTAGGTAATTTTGTTAATATCTGCTGTAGTTCTGTTAAAGATGTTCCTGAAGTCACTACCAGTGATGGGCGAATCTCCTCCGTTTCGCTTCGCCGAAAAATTTGCGAATTTCCAGCGAAATTCACGAATTGGCGAAAAAATTTGTGAAACGCAACGAGTCGTGTTTTTGCCGCGCGTTGTGTCGTTTTCGCCGCGTCGTTTTCGTCGCGTCGTTTACGACGCACGGCTAATTTTTTCGGCGAATTTTCACTGGCGTTTCTCAAATTTATTCGCCAGCGGCGAATCGCGGGAATTCGCCGCGAATTCGCCTCTGCGTAAAAAATTCGCCCATCACTAGTCACTACTACAAATTTTATAGTATTTAGTGTGGATAAAGCTGGTACATTTATTCCAGACAAGTTTATATGCATTGTCAATGTCAATATTGCTTCTGTTGACAAGGAACACTCTATTTACATGATGCTTGATACAGGTTCAGCTGTTTCTATACTACCAAAGGATATTTTCTTGAAATATTTTGCAATAGATACACTTGTTGCACCTGTCCTGAGACTGGTCAGTTCCTTAAAGAATCCAATTCTTATGCTGCAAAATGTGACTTTTACATTGTGAATAAGGGTACTGCTATACTTGGAAGGGATCTCTTTGTTGCATTACACCTACAGTTAGTTGATGGTCTCATTACTACAGCACCAGTGCCTGCCACACAGCTAGTGTCTAAAATCTCACCACAAAGCAACACTTCACTGGGCTGTGCAAAGAACTTTGTGTACAAAGTTAAGTTAAGACCAGATGTAAAACCAGTACTCCAGAAATTGAGGCGATTGCCCTACTTTATAAGGGAGACTGTCTAACAGAATCTAAAGAAACTGGTAGAGCAAGGTGTTATTGAAAAATCAGAATCCTCCAAATGGTTTTCACCAATTGTTGTAACAATGAAGAAAACTGGAGGTATTTGATTGCAGAGACCTCACTGCATTAATCACCCATGATAAGTTGTTTCAGTTCAAGTGTGTACCTTATGGACTGGCTTCAGCACCGAGTTGTTTTCAAAGACTGATGTCTTCTGTACTCCATGACATAACTGATGTACAATGCCATTTGGAAGATATAATTTTCTATGCTTCAACTATGGATCTTCATGACAAGTACCTAGAAAAGGTTCTAAAATGCATTGATTCTGCAGGACTGAAACTGAATGCAGTTACACAAGCACCTACTCCATCTGATTTTCAGACCTTACAAGCTTTCTTATGTCTTATGGTATTCTAAGTTTATTCCCAACTATGCTTCAGTTGTGGAGCCACTTAGAGCACTACTAGGGGGAACTTCAAGTCTGGTTTGGTCAGAGACTGTTCAACATAGCGTTGAAATAGGGAAACAGTTAATTGTGAACAGTCCAGCACTAGCTTTATCTGATCCTGTACTACCCACTATGGTTACTACAGATGCTTCAGACTATGGCATTGGTGCAGTTCTCACAGATCCATGCTGATCATTCAGAGAAAACTGTAGCATTTGCATCCAGAACACTTACAGAGACAGAGCGTAAGTATTCAACTTTTGAAAAAGAAGCTCTAGCATGTGTTTTGGCAACAGAAAAATGGAGAACCTACCTATGTAGTAGAGTATTTACCTTATGCACTGATCACAGCCCTTAAACTACACTGCTTACAGCACAGGGACTCGGAAGAGCTGGAATGTTTACAGCGAGATGGTCAGCAAGGCTACTGAATTGCAATACAAATCAGGTTTGAAAAATGTTACTGCTGATTCTTTGTCACATTTACCTTTACCTGCATCTTCTAATAAACTGGATGAGGACATAGAAGTTGTAGCATTGACTGATTTACTACAGTTACAGCTGCTGATTTTGAGCAAGCTTGCCGCACATGTCCAATTCAAGTCAAACTACGGGACATCTTACAAAGCAAATGGCCAAATGCTGAGAAGAAACTCAGTCCTGATCTTCAACCTTACTACAGGATTAGACATAGTTACATAGTTACATTGGGTTGAAAAAAGACAGAGTTCAACCCCTCCAAATTAAAAACCCAGCATACACACACACATGCCCATAGCTATACTAACTGTAGAGTTTAGTATCAAAATAGCCTTTGATATTATGTCTGTCCAAAAAATCATCCAAGCCCCTCTTAAAAGCATCAACAGAATCAGTCATCACAACATCACCCGGCAGTGCATTCCACAACCTCACTGTCCTGACTGTGAAGAACCACCTATGCTGCTGCGGTGATCCTCTTTATGGGTAAAAAGGTCCCCTGATATTTGTCTATAATGTCCTTAAATATATTTGTAAAGTGTAATCATGTCAAGCGCCTTTTTTCCAGAGAAAACAACCTCAACCTGGACAGTCTCCCCTCAAAATGTGTCTTCCATCCCTCTAACCAGTTTAGTTGCATGTCTCTGCACTCTCTCCAGCTCATTTACATCCCTCCTAAAGAATGGAGTCTAAAACTGCACTGCATACTCCAGATGAGGCCTTACTAGGTATCTATAAAGAGGTATAATTATGTTTTCATCCCTTGAGTTTATGCCCTTTTTTATGCAAGACAGGACTTATTTGCTTTAGTAGCTACAGAATGACACTGCCCAGAATTAGACAACTTGTTATCTATAAAAACTCTTAGATTCTTCTCACTTAAGGAAACATGAACTGTCCTTAGTAAATTGCTATGTTGTCCATGGAGCTCACCTCTTACTGATACCAGAGACCTTGTGAGAAAAGCTCATACAACTTGCACATGAGAGTCATCAAGGAATTGTATGTACAATACAAAGAGTGAACTATACTGGTGGCCAGCAATGGATGCTGATGTGGTAACTGCCATTCTTTCTTGTGTCAGAATTGTGACAAAACATCTCACTCATACACCATCACTTCAGCCAGTACCATTTCCTGATTCAGCATGGGAAAAACTGGCTATTGATATTGTGGGTCCTTTTGCAGAATCTCCTATAGACTGCAGATTTGCTATAACTCTGATTACTATTACATCAAATCCTGAAATTGCATTTGTTTTTCATGTCAGCTACAGTAATAACATTTCTGTCTGCAGTCTTCAGCAGAGAAGGTAATCCAAAGGAGTTTATATCAGACAACGGACCATAGTTTGTCTCATCTGAGTTTGAATTCTTTCTGAGGAATACTGTGCATAGGAAATCTTCAGTGTATTACCCACAAGCAAATGGAGAATATGAGCATTTCAACTGAAATCTGAAAGAAGCAGACAGCAAACCTTACTGGTAAATCTTGAAAAGTATTTACAACAGAATTCCTACATAAATACAGAGCAACGTGCCATGCAACAACCCAAGCATCTCCAGCTGAATAATTACATGGCAGACAGATGCGCTCTAAGTTACATGTTGCAGACATCAAACTTCCACAAAATACTGTGCTTACTAAATAGTCTACTCCTGACATTTAGTGATGGGCGAATATCCTCAGTTTAGCTTTGCCGAAAAATTCGCGAATTTCCAGAGACATCCGTGAATTGGCGAAAAATTTGCGAAACGAGTCGCGGCATGCTTTTGACGCGTGGTGGTGTTTATACAAATGATCTGTAGATGTCACTGTGCACATGAGTTATACTGTGCATCTTTTTGGTAATTGCTCACGCACACCTGTCTGTGTAGATAATTCCAGATTTCCTTGGTGCACAGTGATAGAGGTAACCGGCAACCTCAAATCTAATACTAGGAAAAGGCACACTGGCACACAAGATGTGAATGCATGCTTGACAAAGGGGCTTGCCCCGAAACGTTGCACTTCCGGTAATAAAACTTTGCAAGGTTTTCACCTGCATTCACATCTTGTGTGCCAGTGTGCCTTTTCCTTATACTGTGCATCCCCAGAACTGTCTATACTGCTTAAGGTGCTAGAATTTATGTTATTGTTGTGCAATAGCTGCATGAGCCTGCTAATAAAGCATTGGTCTACTCTACTCCTCCTTGGCTATCAAAATACAACAAAACTCTTGTGTCTTCTAAAAAGATCTTCAACTGACAAATAAAATGGAGAGATTTCATACAGACCAAAACTGCACTGCACATTCTGATCATATAATTTTCTTTTTCAGGAGAAATGCTTGCTATACAGTATGTGGCAAGTTAGTTAACCATTTTTAGATTCAGTAGACCTAAGTGAATATACCATATATTCACTTGTCTGCCTTATACATGTTGTTTTACTGGCTGTCTAAGAACTCCTGAAATCCTGCATGTTTAATATATATTACATCCTGAGGGAATTTCATATACCTCTTATTAGTAATAGGGCAGCCCATTACTGTGGCATTGGTGTAATTAAAAGTACAGTTCTAGTAAACCATAAACAACTAAGCAACAGTTTACAGGTAATATTTACTATTTTGATGTTTACTTTGAGTCCCAGATTGTATATAAGGTATTCTAATTGTTAGCTCCATGACAGCATTTGTGGCAGAAGACTTTCAGGTGACCGTTTTTGCATTCTGGGTATAAATGCTTCTCTCTCAAATTGTGTGTAGGATGAGATCCATTTTTTTAATTTTCTTTATTAAACACAAAGTTTATTTTCAGCAGTGTTCTGCTTTATGACTGTTACACTGTATCCCTCGTCATCAACAAAGTGAAGAACTAACCAAGTCTCGGTTTCATTTAAATACAGTGTAGCAATAGGACTATAATTGCAAGCCTTAATTATCTCTGAATAGCAAAAAAAAAAAATATATTAAAAAGGGGACTGTAGTAAAGCAAATACAGATAAAGGATGAAACTTGACACATCTTACAGTATATGGTTCATTGTAAACCACTCTAGTGTAGTGAAATAGGGCATACAAGAATCCATTGTTTAAGAAAACCTATATTCCTTTGTAGTCCCCTAAACCATAAAAGGGCCCTCTTGTGCTTCCATAATATAACTCTGGGGAAGCACTGGGCCAAATCTAATGAGTTCTCTATTTAAGCAAAAAAGATGCACACGCACACCTGGCCTTTCCCAAAAAAAAATATATAATACTGGTGCATGGATTTAGGAGGACGGCCCCTCCAAATAGACAGCAAGCAAGAAAATCCAGCACACAGATAATGCTCAAGGGATTACTCCCGTGTTTAATGTCTGTCCAACAAGACAATCTTGTTGGACAGACATTAAACACGGGAGTAATCCCTTGAGCATTATCTGTGTGCTGGATTTTCTTGCTTGTTCTCTATTTAAGCCCCATTCCACAATCCCTTCTGCTACACTGAGGTGAAGAGTGGGTGTAGTGTAATGATGGGGAGTGAAGAACAAGAGTTGCAATGTGAGGCCATCTTGCATCACACCACCACTCCCACAACCAGCAAAGGAGTAGAAATTATAGAAAAGCAAACTTGGGGTAGGCAAATAGATGAGGTAAGTTTCTAGCACCACAAAAGGTAAGTTACTAGTTGCACAAAACAACACATTGAATACTGCACCATAATGATGATGTTAAAGTGAAATGAGAAATGTGCATATGAGATGAATTAAATGCATGGAATATTCATGGAAATGAGCAATAGCTAAAAAAAGAACTTGGGCAGTACCTCTGGACATTGGTTTCAGTCAGAGAGCTTAGTCCTCCCCATTGCCAAAACCCACAAAATTTGTTCCACAGGCTCAATCCCCCCACGTACAGCTTTTAGTAGAGATAGACTACCCAGACCAATACCGTTTGTAAAGGTATAAAACCACCATTAAAAGGAATGAGTAGATGGGCTCCCACTAGATTGATACAAGTCCCTAGAGGATTCAGTCTCTCCCCATCTTCTTGAAACTTTTCAGGCTGCTTGGGACTGCGGGTCCCTGCCACCATAATTTCTAGAAGCCCTCATAATAGTTATCCCCAGAACAGGGCGGGATCACGCTATGCAGTTCATATCATCCAATATCTCTCATTAACACTGACGCGAAAATACTAGCCACACGTCTCAAACGGGCCATCAAAGATCTTATACACCCAGGTTTTATGCCAGGGAGGGCAACCGACGCCTCTTTACAAACCTCCAAATATCCCACAGCAACACTAGAGAAGTACAAATTTGGTCTCAGAAATAGATTTATACATTGGGTTAAATTGCTCTACAAAACCTCCAAATATCCCACAGCAACACTAGAGCAGTACAAATTTGGTCTCAGAAATAGATTTATACATTGGGTTAAATTGCTCTACAAGTTCCCAACGGGCAAAATCAGACAGAACAAAGTTATCTCTGAACCTTTCCAGCTGGAAAGTGGAACAAGAATAGGCTGCCCCCTCTCCTCTGTCCTCTTCGTGTTGGCAATCGAACCCCTATCCATTCTGATATGTGATTGTCGGTCCATACAACATGCTAACATTACCGAAAAGGTGACCCATTTTACAGATGATATCCTTATATGCCTAAGTGACTCAGAAGACTCTCTTTCCACTCTTCTGGCCACAGTCCAGAACTCTGGGAAATATTCTGGGCTGATAATTAATTGGGAAAGGTCACAACTGTTCACCATTGACTCTAATCCACCAGCATTATCAGCCCCACGCCTACACCTGAAGTGGGTCAACTCTTTCAAATACCTGGGTATTCATATACACACAGACCCACACTCCTTTATACAACACAATCTAGACCCAATCATTGTCTCTCTCCTGTACTAATCTCCCACTGACATTATGGGGTTGTGTAAATATCATCAAAATGATCTACCTACTTAAACTTCTGTATGAATTCCATAACACCCCATTCACCATTCCCCATTCCTTTTTTAGGAAACTTAAAATTATACTTCCATTTATTTGGGCCAAGAAGATCCCCTGTATATCCTGGGAAAGACTGACAGCCCCTATTATAAAAGTGGGATTGGTCTTCCCACACTTCTACCGCTATTGCCTGGCCTCCCAGATCTACTATCTTCAATGGTGTTTCTCTCTCAACCCTTATAATCCCAACATTATCCTCCAAGCTTCCATCCTCCACTTGATTGAAGGCCTTGGTACCTACCCATACAGGCATCCTTCCGACATGACAACTCTGCTGAGCACTCTTGCCACCCCACACAAAGCATGGTCCATGGTGCTAAAACTCCTGAGCCACACCTGTCACCTAACCTTCCCTTGTGGGTCAACTCACTACTTCCTCCTCCATAGAAAGTCGACCCAATGGTATGCTTACTGGGAGTGTTTTATGATCTAAAACCAACGCGGCTAGAACTCGGTTACTCTCCCTTATATTCTACTCAAAAAATGTGTTTATGCACTGGATGGGGAATACCCCCCTATAATACCCTTCTGGAGATTAATTAAATTAATGCATGAAACAAGAGGGGCACTACAAAAATTCAACAAAGTGTGGGGGGGCATGGTATGACCCAGACTCCCTGGAACATATATACCATACATTTATTTGCTTTACATCCTCATCTCCTCAAAGGCACTAACAAATGTTATTAACAATGTCAGTTATTGCTGTGACGCTGTATCTGCTCCAACACAAATTGTAACTATAATCAAGCACAACTGTAAAATGTCTATTATGTTCTGTTTTGGGTTGTTTTATTTTGTGGTTAAAACAATAAAATTTACCTTTAACAAAACATTAAAAAAAGGAATGGGTATGGGGGTGCTACAACCACATGGAAGCCTGGCCTGAAGAATAACTGCAAAACCTCTGGCAGACTAACTCTGCTACAATACAAAATTCAATCTGTATTCCACACCTTAAGTCTATGAAATTAATTTAAATATTAAGGGGGGTATTTACTAAAACTCAAATTTATCTAATTTCTTTATTATAAACCAAAAGAGAAGGAAGTACATTTAGGGCAATACTGTTTTGTGTTGTCTGAGAAGGGCAATCCAGCCACAATAGGGTTGAAAACTGTTAAAAAAAAAGTTAACTGATCCACTCAAGGTGCACACACAAACCAGGCTTTACTTTTGGGCATGTATTTACAAACAGTCAATGTTCAGCTTGTCATATTTGTTTTGTGTTCTGCTTTTCACTCATTGCTCAAAGTATGAAGCGGAGATAAAAGAATAGTATAATCCAGTTTAATAAATATGTTAAAAACAATCATTGAATGCCAATTGCCTACTCACACACAGTTCAGCATCAAAAGCACATCACATTCCAAGTTAAAGGTCCAGACTTCTCAGAAGGATCTGCTGTTTGGAGATATGCTGGTGTTCAACCAAACTCCCATCCATGATTTTACTTATTTGTCAATAAAGTAACTTGAAAAAGTTGAGTCAGGGAAAAAAACTCAATAAAATCAAGCCAAAACTCGAATTGTGCAAATATTTTGTACAAATATTTCAGGATTTGACGTCAAAATTGCTAATTTTTTGGATTATTGTAAAAGGGACATCTTCCATTGACATCTACATGACTTCAACAGTTTTCAGACTTTTAGCACTTTCACATATAAAAAATTTAGAAAAATTCAAGTTTAATGGGTATGGGTTTTTGCCAAAAAAACCTTTACTATAAAAAATCAAGGTTTAGTAAATAACTCCCCTGAATAAACCAATAGTATTTTTTTGCCACTAAAATTAATTGTTGTAGCTTAGTTAGTATTAATTACAATATACTATTCTGTTACTAGGTTCCCATATAAGATATTCCATAGTGATTGTCATGGGCATAAAAGTTATAATAAAGTTTCTCTTGGGAAAATAACTGTATGGTTGGCTCTTCCCGTGCCTGGAGTTACCTGAATTGAATTATGGTTGTAAAGAACTAATTTTATAGCAAAAGGAGAATATAATCACTGTAAGACCTGGTGGCATCCGAGCAGCAGAGGGCTCCTCTCAAAACTTTCGCCATTGGCAAATGTCGGAAATTCACCGGGAATTTGCCTAGGGCGAATTTATTCGCCCATCACTAGACATTTGTGTATGCATTTCACCTGGCAGTTTTATTACATTGCACTGTGCGTCAAAACTATTCTGACGCGCATCAAAATAATTGCGCGTCAACTTGGGCGCGCAACAAAACATCAGCACGACTCGTTTTGGAAATTTTTTAGCTGTTTCGCGAATTTCGCAGAAAATTCGCTAAACGTTAGTCTCGCATTTAAAAAAAAAAAATGTTTTCATTACATATAAGTCCTGAGAGTGCGGATCCTTTTTGCTGGTTATATATATATCTAAACTGAAAGCTGCCGGCACAACACGTATAAATGTATATAGTGCCTGGGCGCAGAGCTATCTATTAGCATATACATGAATTCAATAGGAGCTTGCACTCGCAGGGCTTAGGGCTCCTACACACGGGCGTTTTTACTTGCGCTCCCCTGCGTTGCATTTGCTGCGTTCAAACGCAGGGGAGCGCAGGTATAGACGCACTCAATTATTTTCAATGGGGCTGTACTCACACGAACGCATGTGAGCGCCGAACGCAGGAAAAATGCAGCATGTTGCGTCTGAATCTGCGTTCGGCACTTACACGCGTCTCGTGGGTACAACCTCATTGAACAAAAACAGCAGGTCAAAAACGCCCGTGTGTAGGAGCCCTTATAGTGGAAAAAAAGTTTTATTGAAAAAAACAACTGACCCTAGGTCCCTATGTTATTTGAGAAAGGCTAGGGACCTTGTTTTTTGTTTTTTCCAATAAAACTTTTTATCCACTATAAGCCCTATGAGTGCAAGCTCCTATCCTATTGAATTCACGTATGTACAGTTTATATATATATATATATATATATATATAAAATGCAATGCTGACTGGTGCACACCGAACTCAAATCATCTGCCTGGGTGCTGGAAACAAGTAGGGAGGCCGAAACGTTGAGGGAATAAACCACAAGCTTTGCGGCTTTTTGACACAAGACCTTGGAGTGCGGAGTTTTTATTGAAGATTTATATATATATATATATATATATATATATATATATATATATATATATATATATATATATATATATATATATATATATAATTCCAAACAGAGCAAAAGTCGGCACTCACGAATAAGTAATTAAGTATGCCTGGGTGCAGCTCCAAAATTATTCATACGAAACAACCACAAAGAGATCCGCACTCTCAGGACTTATAAAATAAAAAATTTATTAGTGAAGAAATGACTGACGTTTCAGCCTCCTCCAAGGCTTTTCTCAAAGTGATTAGTGATTAGGGATGTCGCGGACTGTTCGCCGGCGAACTTGTTCGCGCGAACTTCGGCTGTTCACGCTCGCCGAATGTTCGCGAACGTCGCGCCACGTTCGCCATTTTGGGTTCGCCTTAGCTGGCGCTTTTTTTTGACCTCTCACCCCAGACC
>CM044441.1:80910132-80947194 GCA_024363595.1 Xenopus borealis
TGAATTTTGATTTTGTTTATTGTTAAGTTTCATATTTATTAATAAAAATCCCTATCTATTTATCCAGTTTTTATTTTTACACTGAACTATTCCTTTAAAGGGTTAAATTATTAGTAGATGCAAGATGTGTAATGTTCTGCAACCTGCAATGTTTTTCCCCATCCAGACTATCTTCTATATCCTTTCTTATAATTTAACATGCATATTCTTTTTTAAAAAAGCAAATAATAAAGCATTTGAAATTCAAGAATTAGTAGTGTTTGGTTGTTTAATGGATGGCTAGAACAAGAACGTGGCTGACTATTTAACATGCTAAAGAAAATAAAACTGAAGACCAAGAAATAAACTAGGTCGAAACTGAAGAACATACATAACAAAAGAAATACCAAATCCTATTGCTTTGATTTTTTTCTTTTTTTTTTCTTTAAATATGATTATAGAGTCAAATCTTAAAATACAGAAAGTTTTATATCCCGCAAGAGACTCATATTAAAAGGTTGAATATGTGTTTCATAAAAACATCATATTATCAAATAAAAAGTAAAGAATATTTAGATAGTGAGAGGGCTGTGCTTTTTCACAGAGTGTAATGATATCTCTAGTGAGAGAAAAGCTTTATTAATTCAATGACATTATATGGAACAGAGCAAGTGTCTAAAAGAAGTACAGCCATATTATGTACCACATAGTATAACAAGGTTATGATAAATGTTCTCACTTGGGATACAATTACCTGGCTTGATGTCTCCCTGTCACATACCTTGATATATTAATTGGCGAGAAAATGATCCATTCAAGGTGGAAAAAAATCTTTCCAGTTCCTGTGTTATTTTTGATGCCTAATAATCAACAAAAGACAAAAGTGTTTAGCCATGAGTCATCTTTCTTTAAAGAAATGTGAAAAGGCAACAATAGATTAAAAACCAGATATTTTTACTGTTATTGGTCTAGTGTATTACAGATATTACAAGTTCTGCTTCAACAGAAATTGCAAGTGTACAGGATTTTCATCATGTATGCAACAGAATGATAAGAATAAGATACGAAAATGCTTTTCATCACACAAGCATTAAGAGCAGTGTAACATCCCAGTGGGACATATTATGGTTAAATGTAAGGCTTCTTTTAGTGATGTAGCACAAAAGTAACAGCTATTATAGGGTGTAAAGAGAATTTTAAAGGGCAGCATACTATACTTCTGAAGATGTGAGTAAACACAAAAGTTTGCTGCAATTAGATAGAGAATTGATAGACTTGAGGTGAAGTAATGGGATAAAGGGTGCGGGAAAATGTACAAAAAATAGGAAAAAATTAAAAACATAAATATAATAGACATTAAAAATAGGATAATTTATGTGAGGCATTTTAATAGGAGCTATTTCTAATAAAGTAATAATGAGGGGCACTTATCAAGTGAATGAATGGAACTGTTTCTTAACAAATAGAAATGTTACTTTGTAATCTCAGCTCAATGAATATTACATATATACCACTGTATACTTCCTGTTGTTTAGACTATGTAATAACAGATTGTACAAAAAGCGTAGAAGCATATTTCAAAGAAAAAAAAAGAGGCATATAGATAAAATGTAAAAGGACAATGATAATACAATGTAGTCAAGAAGATAGGAAGAACTTTTTGACAGGCACGCCATTACACAAAACAAAACACTATAGTTTACAAAAAATATGAGCAGATATCAAGAGAAATTCTCAAGAAAACAAGCTAGAGTTGACTAAGATATTTTGCAGTGTTTCGCTGAAATGTATCACCACATTTTTAAACACTGAAATGAATGCTGTGAAAGTAAAAAGGTATGAAGTAGCTAGAAATTTACAATAAGCAAATAATGATTTGTTGAATGAAAGGCTAGAAGCTCAATCCTTTTAATACAACAATTTTAAAATATCCAGGTTATTAATGATTTCATAACAATACATACAGAATTACCTAGTCTGTATGGAAAAAGACAAAATGCCAAAAATTCAGAGCCAAATCTGTCCATCAAACATGATTTAGAATAATTAAAAAAAATTATGTGATTTAGGATCCCTTCACTTACCTTTCACTTTAGTCAGCTTCCAAACTCATATTGAAAAATAATTTAAAATACTTAATACTTTTACATGAACTCATTAGTTTTTAGATGCCAAATGGTTAATATGAATGTTCTTTGATTAATAAATTGCAACAGTTTTAGTTCTGGAAACACAAATTTGAATTTGTGATTTTTGCTGTGAAAAAATACAGCTATACTATTGCAATTTTTTTCTATGACATTTTTCTTTGTCTCTTTGACAGTGGGTATCTGTTGCTAATATCCATTGCAGTATGCTGTGCATCTGCGCCTTTGGCCCAATTCTTTTGTGAATTAGCTTCCCAATAAAACTGTAAAGCTGGCCATAGATTGTATGAATCATTGTATGTTGGACCTGTCACTAACCTTCAGATTAAATAAAGTATTAAAAGAACAGATCAGCTGATGTTTTTCCCCTACAGGAATCGTACAAAAGTTTATGTCCGACAGTCTCCCACTGAAGATCGTCAAATCAGCAATACATACAGCGATATCATTGGCAGTTGACCAAAACCTTTTAACCTGTCCAATCGACTGATCGGCATGGCAAGACAAATGTCGGGACACTCTACACATGATCTGAAAATCATATGAATCCTTGATTCGTAAGATTGGATCATTTCGTCCATGGCCAGCTTTACTCTTACCAGGCATAGTAGTACTCAAAATAGGTAGATCATCTGCAACCTGTCCTGAGCTTTTTTATATTAAATATTTAATTTCAGGATTTATCTATAATCTTCCCATGTCTATATTGCTCACCCTTTCACATTTTTTCTTAGTCCACTTTTGCTCCTTTTCTATCCTACATTACCTTTCCCCCTTATTCTCTTGTTCACTTTTATTTTCCCATTATATTGCCTGCTCACATTTTTATTTCTCCCCATGTTATCCCAATGGCTGCTTCCTGTTTGCTCCTGTGAGTCATTTAATTAATCACATAAGACAAGCCAACTATAATTATTCCTAATACCTATGAAATTTGTGACTGATTAATTTGTATAATTCTGTGGCCGATCAAGATGCTGTGCCATGCTTCTGGCTGCTTCCATTTCTTTGCTATTAGGTTATACATCCACTGGTAGAATTATCCACACTGGACTAATTGCAGGAAGTGTAAACTACCTGACATTTCCTACATATCAAGTGCTGTGGAACATGGGCACAATACCAAGTTGACTGATCAGAAAAGACAATGTTGACTGGAGGATTTAAGACATGGCACACAGTATATAGCATAATATAAATCAACTTGCTGTTTATTGTATGAAAAGAATTAAGAAATTAACAAGGGAAGCATGCTCAGCTCACTGAATTATTTATTTAAGTTATAACAACTGATTTGCACCAGAATTTATTTCTGTCTACCATTCAGTAGTTATTTAGACAGGTTTCCTACTTTTAAATTGAAGATTTGGAGCAAAGAATATTTATTACATTCTCATAATCTTAAAGGGGTGGTTCCCCTTCAAATTAACTTTTAGTATATTGTAGAAGGGCCGATTATAAGAAAGTTTTCAATTGGTCTTCGTTATTTATTTTTCATAGTTTTTTAATGATTTGCAATTTTCTTCTGTTTCTTTGCAGCTTTCAAATGGGGGTCACTGACACCATCTAAAAACAAATGCTCTGTAAGGCTACAAATGTATTGTTGTTGCTACTTTCTATTACTTATCATTCTATTCAGTCCATCTCCTATTCATATTCCAGTCTCTTATTCAAATCAATGCAGGGTTGCAAGGGTAATTTGTACCCTAGTAACCAAATTGCTGACACTGCAAACTATAGAATTGCTGAATGAAAAGCTAAATAACTATAAAACCACAAACAATAAAAAATGAAAACCAATTGCAAATTGTCTCCGAATATCACACTCTACATCATACTAAAAGTTAACTCAAAAGTGAACAACCCCTTTAAGAGTTTATGCTAGTAAATTTGATTAGGACTTCTATGACCTATGGACCATTTACATACACATGGCTATCTCTGCCCTTTATATGAGCTCTTTCCCCTGCTACCTCTTGCTTTTAACTATGACACTGTATCTTTCTGAATGCTATTATTACAAACCTTCTTGCTGGTTAAGGAAATAGGACAGTAACTCCCGCAGACGAGAGATTCTTTAAAATGGTCAACATTTCTAGTAAATTTTCTTTAGAAAAAAGTTGATGCTGTGGCAGTTAATATAAATATTCAAAATAAAAATGTATTCACACCAATGCTGTAAACATGTCCCTGAAACAAGCTGCATCAACATAGACTTTGGTATTTTAATTTATCTCAGGGAGAATGTCACAGAGAGATGCTTTTATTTCTTAATTAAGCAAAGTGGTCGACCCCTGAACTAATATGTACAAATTCAGGGAGTTAATGTATGAGCATAATGTCTTGAAATACCCTTTAAATCGGTCAGAACAACTGAATAAAAAAAAATTCTATCAAATGATTGAATTGTTTGAATTGAACAATTCAGACGATTTTTACCATTCGATCGAATTTATTTTCTACGATCTAAAAAAGTTCAAAAAACCCTATAGGAGCTGCCAGAGTTTAATAGCAATTCGGTAGGTTTAATCTGGCGAACTAGGCAGTCGAATAAAAATTTAAAGGGCAAGTAATTTGACTGACGAATATTCAAATAGAATTTTATTTGAAATATTCGAATCATTCGATCGAATTTTCAAAATTCGATGGTCGAAGTGGCCTTCAAAAATATTCAACAATTCAAATTCGATGCTTTTTGAAAATTCAATCGAATTTCAAATAATTCATGTGAATTTAGTAAATCTGCCCCTTAGATATTATGAAATTCTCCCTTTCAAACATATTGTAGTAAGTACGTACTTTGTCAAGAAGTACTGTCAAGAGAAAAATGCAATTAATCACTATGGAATTCAGAGCATCCTAAAATCTTTTTTAGTTGCCATGGACAAGTTACATATTCATCTTAGAGATGTGAATAAAAGTAAGGTTGAACATAATAAAACATAATATACTCTGCTTGCTTGCTGTATCTTGACTATGAAAAAAAACGCCCTAAGGGGCAGATTTATCAAGGGTCGAATTTGAGGGTTAATTAACCCTCGAATTCAGCCATCGAATTTTTACCGAATTATAAACCTTCGAATTCGATGTTTGAATTCAAAGGATTTCAGCATAATTCGACCAATCGAATGATCGAATGAAAAAATTCGATCAATGAAATCATTCAAATCGAACAATTTTTTTATTCAGTCTACAAATTCTGAAAAAAACCTATGGGAGCTTTCCATAGGGTTATACAGCAATTCAGTAGGTTAAATCTGGAGAACTAGGGATTCAAATTAAAAAATTTTAAAGGGCAAGTACTTTGATCATCGAATGGTCGAATAGATTTTTATTCGATCTATTGGAATCATTCAATTCGATTGAATTTTTTAAATTGGATGGTCGAAGTCGCCAGAAAAACTTTTAGAAAATTCCAATTCAAATTTTGAATCACTCACACGAATTTAGTAAATCTGCCCCATCATGTATTACATTAAACATAATCTTAAAGGAACAGTTATGCTAAATAATATTGAGTAAAAAAATCCATTCCCTCCCCTCTAATAAAATTTTTATCATGGACAAATTTCATTCTCTTTAATGTAATTATCTTTAATGTTGTATATATGTAAAACAGATTAAATCTCTCTTCAGTTTGTTTACCTGTTGTGCCCTTTAGACACCCATATCTTAACCTTTCACCAGCCTAATACTGGCGAAACACAAATGATATTGTGCCCTTTAGACACCCATATCTTACACTGTGCTCTCTAATCTTCTGCTACCTGACTTTATAGTTAAAATTGAAAGTATTATAAAATTGAGGTTTTAGCAAGCTCATTGGCCTATCATTTAAGATGAATCCCACACTGCTTGTGTAGCATCTCCATGTGAGAAGATACAATTTGCATGAACTCCGCTCTCAGGGCTTTGATATCTTGCAAACCCTTTGACTCAACTAAGCCAATAAAGAGCAACCCAGAGAGGCTTTACCTCAATGCCACCTGAGGCAGTCTTCTTTTTGCCACCTCCGAATTGCACTCACCTTTTCAGTGCTGGAAGGGGTCAGGGATGGTCCATGACGCTAGTGCAGAGAGCGAGATTGTGCTCTCTGCACTAGAAGAGATGAATTTCCAGGTTAAAAAATGGAAATTCTTAGTTACCAGGAGTGGCAACTTTGGTAACCTGGGGGGTGCTGCCGCCTGAGGCAAGTTGCTCAACTCACCTCATACAATATGATTAGAATGCCCTACAAATTGACATTAGGCACATGAGAAAGGCAGAGAGGGTGTCAGCTTTATGTGAATAAGGTTTGCAGGATTAGAAGTACATAAAGTTTTAGAGACTGGAAAGGACATTGTTAAATGCCTGAGAGTGGGAATAGGTGAGGGCAGGAACGAGTGAATGGGACAAGGGTTTGTGGAGATGTCAAATTCAAAAAGGGGGGTTGTGGGAGCACTTCTAGGGCCAAGTAAAAATGTATTAAAGTATATAGTCCCCTGTCTCATAAGTAATTCTGTATATAAGCAAATTCATAAGTTAACAAAGACAAGGGTTTTTAGTTTATTAATTATGATCATAAAGTTGATAAGCCACCATACCACGTCAAGGTAAACCCCACACAGTGGTCCCTAATTATTTACCTCTGTTCATAGTATAAAGGTCTAGTGCCTCTTTGTTTATTACACATAGCTTTACTTAGCCTTCACTTTTTTCATATTTCATTGTTTCTTTTAAAAAATGGGCATTGGTTTGGGCAATCTCTCTCTTAAAATCCGCTAGTTAGTGGCGGGGGAGGATTTAGCCCTCAGACAAACCAAGGTTCAGGACACATCTACTTCAATGTTACTATGCAGAGGGGTAAGTGATGGGCGAATCTACCCAGTTTCGCTTCGCGGAAAAATTCGCGAAACGAGTCGCAGCACGTTTTTGACGCGTTGCCGCGTTGTTTTCAACGCACGTCACATCGTTTTCGTCATTTTTTTGGCGAATTTTTGCCAGGCGAATTTTCGTTGGCGTTTCGCAAATGTATTCGCCAGTGGCGAATCGCGGGAATTCGCCGTGAATTCGCCCGTGGCGAATAAATTTGCCCATCACTAGTAATAGACTGGCCAAGTCAATAGCACTTCCATTATACTTATATATTTTACTTAGCCCTAGGAGTGCATCCACAACCCCCCTTTTTGTATTTGTGGAGATGTCCCTAGCTGCAAGTAACAGTAATATGGAAAGTGACACAAGGGGTGACCTAGATTTAACAGTGCAAGCATTGTATTGTTTGATGGGTAGAGAAGAGATAAGAGATTTAACAATATGAGACAGGGTGCTTAGATTGAGAGAGGGTGATGGAGCAGTGAAAAGGAGATTACAATTTCAGGATAGTTTAATGGATGTTGGAATGCAGAGGACAAGTGCAGAAGAACAGAGGAGAGAGAGAAAAAGAAAGCAATCAAATTAAACGTAGCTAAATGGTATAATAAGGTTTATATTATAAACGTATTGTTGAGCTTTTATGTCTCGATGTGATGTCCATTGATTGTTGGGATATTCCAATCCAACTCTGTCTAACTGTATATGTTGTACTTAAAATTTCTGTACTTTAATTTGATGGATTTTAAGTTGTTAAACCTGCCATACAGCTTTCCTGCCATGTTCACCCCTGCCATGCTTCCCCTAAAGTGAAACCAAGACTGGAGCCACAGCCACCCATACTGTTAGCTGTGATCATGGATATAATGTCAATATAAGGTCTATATTAACCTTACCAAGCTTGGTCTCTCAATTATTAAACATGATCTCCAGAAGTTGTGTTAGTGCATAGCAGCTGTAGAGCAAAGTGTTAGCAATTGGGAGAACACATATGCCCCACTGCCCTGCAAAAACTCTGCAAAGATATTTCAGCCTGCCAATTAAAATCTGACAACCTAGAAAATTGGCTTTGGCAAAATAATGTTAGAATTTTGGGATTTCAAAAGGGAGTGCATTTAAGGAATTCATAAAAACCTGTAATATTCGAATATTCAAATTTTTTCAATCCAAATCGAATTTTGGGCTATTCAGTAGTCAAATTAGCCCAAAATTACTTTGAAATTAGAATTTTTTGAATTTGGATTTTCTGCAAATATTCACTTCAACCTTTATTAAATGTGCCCCCAAGACCTCTTCTAGACTGCCTATTAAATGCCATAATAAATATGAGTAAATATGTAGTGATGGGTGAATTTATTCGCCTGGGGCGAATCTGCGGCGAATTCCGGCAATTCGCCGCTGGCGAATAAATTCACGAAACTCCAGCGAAAATTCACCTGGTGAAAATTCGTGAAAAAAACGAGTTGCGCAGCGTTTTTTACGCAAAGCGACGAAAACGACGCAACGCGTTGAAAACGATGTGACGCGTCAAAAACGTGCCGCGACTCGTTTTGCTAATTTTTTTGCCAATTCGCGAATTGCTGGAAATTCGCAAATTTTTCAGCGAAGCGAAACTGGGTAGATTCGCCCATCACTATAAATATGCCATGGTGTATTCCTCTACTTCCCATTACTCCCTCTCACTCGTATGCTAATGTACTTGTCTCAGGGTGATCATAACATAGCTATATCCCAGACGATTAAAGAGCAGGCAATATTGAGTTTTCTTTCCCCCTCTTGGCATGATACAGGCCCAGCTGGTTAACCACTCCTTAACATTATAGAGCTATGTCTTTCTCTGCACTGTTATATAGGATAAAACAGATGTTACAGCGCTATGCAACAAGTTGGCGCTATAGAAATACATGTTAATAATGTTTACATGCAAATATATACATCTTCCAGAAGAACCAGCAACACCGGTACATATCTCAAAGCAAAAAAAGGATGTGTTTATTCAAGTGTGTTCCAGCCAACCTGACTTTTCGGTCCCCACTGGGACCTTTCTCAAGGCAAACAAACCCTAAACATCATGTGATATACAGTATATAGGGCCAATCATACAAATGCAATTAAGGAATGGCATCCCATTCAAAGCATTTAAGTAATTGGTGCAAAGTCTGAAAGTAACCGCGTGCATTTGATTATAGCTTCATATCAATTAATAAAGTGACCAGTGATGAAAAGTACATATGTAAAACCAATCAAATAAGTAAATGCTTATCATAAGAATACTTGCTAAAATTACTGTGTAAATGTATATAAAAAACCATTAACATTTAAAACCAATTCCATGGGGCAAATTCACTAAAGCGCGAAGCGTCGAACGCTAGCGCTAATTCGCCAGCGTGACGTCAATTTGTAACTTTGCAAATTCACTAACACCGAATTTTCACTAGCGAAGTAGATAGACTAGCGCAACTTCACACCCTAACTCCAGGCAAAGTTGCACACTGACGAAGGATCGGAATTACGCAAAGTCACTAAGATGACCATTTTACTGAATGTTACCACTTACGCTAGATGTTATTTTGCCAGGTCAGACCTGGCGAAGTTCAGTACAATAGATAGGAGTTTGAAAAAAAAAATTTAATTTTTTTTCTAAGTCCCAAAAAAACGCTGGCGTGTTTTACCTTTTGTAGGGTGAGAAAGAACGAAACTTTTTGGGGGGGTTTACCCTCCTTTCCCCCTACATTTCCTAATATATGGCAACTCAACTATACAGTGGGCACATGTTAAGGGCAATAGGACAAATTTATTTTATTTATTAAAGGTTTCCTGGGCTTGTGTAGTATAATGTAGTGGCTGTATCATATACTTCTATTACACTTTGAAATTCGCGCTGTATGCAAATTAGGCATCGCTAGCGTAAATGCGCTTTGCCTGGAGAAGTAAAACTAGCGCAACTACGCTACCATTCGCCGACCTGAGCGTAACTTTGCACTTTAGTGAATTTGCGTAGCGCTGGCGAAAATTTGCCTGGCGAAGTGCGGCGAACGTTACCAAAGGCAACGCTAGCGCATTTTCCCTGCTTAGTGAATTTGCCCCCATGTATCTTTCTAAATAGCAAGCTACATGTATCTATAACAAATATACAAAGAATCAAAGTTAGCTACAACAGTATTCTATATTGCTGACTCAACCTAAATGGCCCCCTGGTAGAATCTACCCTACTTGCCTGTACTGCTTATTCCAACATCAATTAACAACAAAGTATATAAGCCGCCATATTATTATACAACATGTAAGTATAAATAATCACAACCCCCATACACCAAAGTAGGCGGAAAAAAAGGGGAAACAATAATACACAGACAGGCCTAGAGATGAACATCAGGGGGAAAAATCCTCTTGCAACAAGGGTAACCCAGATACCAACCAAACTATAACTGTGCAACTGGGTGAAACTGAAGATCGGAGTGCCACCCATCAATAACATTATATATATATATAATATATATATATATATATATATATATATATATATATATGTAGTTGTGTTCTCCCAGTTGCTAACACTTTGCTCTACAGCTGCGATGCACTAACACAACTTCTGGAGATCATGTTTAATAATTGAGACCAGTGGGATCACCTGACTATAATTGGGAGGGGTGGGATCTACAACAAGGAGTTGGTCACTGCTCCTATATGAACTATAACAAACAAGGGAAATTTGTGCTCACAACTAATTTTTAAAACCATTAGGTGGGGGTGTAATGAGGCTGTGACGACAAAATACCAGTGATCCCACTGGTATCTAATAAAAGGGCAACCATCATTGGGAGCTTTACTTTGAAAGCAGCAAGTAAGTTGCAGGTAAAACTTAGTCCCTTTGTAAAATGTATAATGAAGCAATAGAATTCTTAATGAATCAGATGAAAATTGAGCGTAGGACTGGCCAGATATGTAATGACTTTGACGTAGTTGGCCAGCTTAAATATATTGCAATATATGGACAAACAATCCCTGTTGTTTAAAGGGTAAGGCATTTTTTAGTAGCTGTATGCACAGAATGTCTCAATGTCTTAAATATATTGATAATGGGTTGAGTGCAGAGGACCTCTTGTATTTGTCTATATATTTATATATATATATCCTATATAATAAAGTTGAAGTGTCTCTGCGTCCAGTCCCTGTGTCCGTGGAATTCGCTACTGCGCATGTGCCGACAGGCCGAATTTACCAGTTTTGGCCACTAGAGGTCGCCAATCACTAGCTAATGCTATCAGTACCAGTACTTAGAATAGAGGAAATGGAAGCCTGTGGTGAAGTGTATAAGGTAAATGCCTCTGACCAGTGCTTTTAGTGTTCAATTCCCATTGAGTGATCATTTATGCTAGCAAAGTAGATAGACGCGCAACTTCGCACACTTACGCTGTGGTGTGTTTTAGCATTGTGGGTGATAGTCTGAAAAACGTAAATACGTTACCGTTCGCCGACCAGAGCGTAAATTCGCACAATAGTGAATTTGTGTAGCGCAGGCGAAAATTCGCCTACAACAATTCTGTTTTTATAAATGTTTGACTACATATGTTCTAGCGCCCGTTAATTTAACGGGCTTAATGTAAAGTTCGAGTGTCTCTGCGTCCAGTCCCTGTGTGCGTGGAATTGTGCTACTGCGCATGTGCCGCACGGTCCGTGTCTGGCGAATTTACGCTAGCGAAGTAGATAGACGCGCAACTTCGCACCCTTATGATGTGGCATGTTTTACCATTGTGGGTGATAGTCTGAAAAACGTAAATACGTTACCATTCGCTGACCAGAGCGTAAATTAGCACGTTATTGAATTTGCTCAGCGCAGGCGCAGGCGAAAATTTGCCTTTAACAATTCTTAATTTAACGGGCTTAATGTCTAGAATATATATATATATATATATATATATATAGAATATCATGTAAAGCAAGGCACTCACAGGACTTAAAATATGGTGAAAAAGAGAGATAAAGTTTATTCGTTATATTTTGTGCATATAAAATACACAAAAGCTGTGAATATCTTGTAAATTCTATTCTTATAAACGGTGACTTCTGATGTCATTTCTGTCACATTTCTGTCACATGACTCACTCAAACTTGTGTATTATGATAAATAAAGTACCCCCAGTTGCAAAATATAAGGATATTAGAAGTTACCTCGGGGTTCCATGACCTTCGGCCTCGTGTTTTTATATGGTAATGAAACTCCTCGGTATCTTATAATATCCTTATATTTTACAAGAGGGGGTACTTTATTCACTATATATATATATATATATATATATATATATATATAATCCTTTTCCAAAGAATGACACATAGTCACGCACTCCAGGTCTTCATAGTAGAATCTACCAAGGGGAAGTATATTTGTCAACGTTTCAGTCCAGTCTAGATCTTTCTCAAGACCTCCAAACTGCCACTCCTATGTTGGAGCTCAGAACTATTCTTTTAAGCACAACCCTAACTGACTTACACTCTGTGACACGGTGTTTGGAAAACACCACTGTCTTAGAGGAAATGCACATAAAAGAGTGGATTGTATGTGCAAAGGAATAGTCAGCTCAGGTAGTGTTAATATTCCTTCTCAGCAATGTAATTAAGTGGCAGCTGAGAGAGGATCTACCTGAAAATGTAAAAGGGCTATGTTCCGATAGCTCTCCAGGGAAGTGAGGTACTATGAGAGTGCTGGGTAGAAGGAGCCAGCAAGAAAGTTCCAGCGGATGGAGCCTAAATCCCTTATGGGGAAAGAAAGAGAAAAGGACACGCAGATATTAGTGAGTCTGAGTCCCACAAGGGTAAGCCAGCAGGGCTGAGAGTGAAGCCCAAATACCCTGAAGTTCAAGAGGGTGAGAGTTTCCCTTGATGGTGGGCAACCAGCGGGGGGAAAACCTGAATGTTTTTGCAATGTAGTTGCTGAATTGTACCCTGCATGTCTACAGTGAAGTTGTTGATCTGTACCTGAATTTTTTCTGTTGCCTTTTGTTGGGAATGCCCATTGCTAAATAAACTTGTTTTGTTTTAAACCTTTGTATCCCTGTCTCTAAGCTCCAAATCCTACGCTACCTGCCTACCAGACGCTAATTCCCCAATAAAAGTGCATGTGCAGGCCGGTGGCATGTCACAAATCCTAGCGTGAACTGTTTTGTGAGCTACACCTGCCACACTGCCATCTAATGCCTCATTCATGGGGCCCTGTATCCAGACTTACTGGATCCATGCCCAGGCTCAGAGCACACATCCACCCTGTTCCTCAAGTGGAAGGCAAAGAGAAAGTGGCACTCCTTTCCCAGCACTATACCAAAGTGAGTCAGGAAGTGGTCACCCAACCTGCTGGCCAATAGCATCTATATGCAAATTAACTGACACTAATACATGGGCTTTTGCCCAGCAACTAGGCAAAATGAATAAGCGTAGTGAATTAAAGCCATAGGGGCATATTTGACCCTATGAGTCCCTACACAAGATAATCAGTTACAGCAGCCAGATTTTCATATGGGGGTGGCACATAAGGGGTGAGATGCTGGCTAGATATATACTGGTCTAAACTCCTTACTGCACTGTCTGCCCAACTTGGATAACCTCAGCCAGGAGGCCCAAAAGTGGACGTTATATTGGATATAACTTATGCAAAATGAAAAAACCCTGTTCAGTAAGAAAGCAAGCTATCAAGATATATATATATATATATATATATATATATGCTAAATCGGCACTCACCATTTATTCGCCGGGTGCTTACCAAATTCATCAATATTAGTCTAATGAAAGCACTCACAGCATTGGCCAGCAAGCATATATCAAAGTGATTTTATGTGTGCATGGTGCAACGCGTTTTGTCTCCCACAGAGCCATTGTCAGGATGATAACAGGAAGTGAGACAAACCTTTAAATAACCATCATATCCAATCATATGCCAATATTAAAAACAACAACTATATAGATTAAAAAATGAATGAATTAATTAATAATTGACAACAATTTAATAGCTGTTACTACTTGGATGCCACCAGGTCTTAAAGGGAATCAAAAGGCAAAAAAATAAAATCCCATTTTTACTTTCTTTAATGAAAATGAAATCTATCTCCAACATACTTTCATTAAAAAAATGTCTACTGTTTTATAAGAAACCTGACTGTATGCAGTGAAATTCACCCTTCATTTACTTGTTCTGACTGCTACAGATTAGAAACTTAAGATGGTCGCTAACTGCCAAACAGTCACACTTTCAAATAGCAGGGTAAGCCCCCCCACCTGACTTCCCAGAGCTTGAGCAGCTTTGTCTGTAAAACAGCCAATAACTGTGTAGATATTTGTATCCACAGACCCAGTGCAGTCTATATATTCTGATTATTAATCAGTCTTGCTGTATTGGCTTCTATGGAAGATATTATTTGACTTGTGCTGTTTTGATCATTTATGACCATCTCTAAGCTTAACCACCCAACTGAAGCCCAGACCACACTGAGGATTTGTGGAGTCTTGATATTTGCAAACATGTCTAACAAAGTTACAAGATGACAGACCCCCGTGCCAACTTTGAAAGCATAAATAATTTGTCTCATTAGGCTTCTGGTGCAGTAGGTTCATGTTTATATTTAGTATACAAAATACAGCATTTCTAACATTATTCTATTTTAGACTTTATTTGCCCTTTAAGACCACAAGGAACCAAATGTTTACAGAAATAACGGAGAACTAGGAGCATAGTCATGGAACTCTCCGGGCCAACACCAATCCAGCAGAGCGGTACAAAAGAGGAGGCAAGGCCGGGTCAAAACAGCAGTAGCCAAGTGCAGAGTCGAGATCAAGAGTGGTCAAAAACCAGGCAAAAGCCAGGACAGGTAGCAAACAAGACAAGAACAAGGGCAGGCAAGGTCAAGCATGGATGATACACATTAGAAATCACACCCAGGAACTACCAAATAGACCTACAGGCAACTAGTTATCAACAGTAGGCCCTTATTTGAATTTCATGCCAAAGCACAAAGACGTTATATGCAGTGCTTTGTCAAACTCGGAAGCCATGTGTGCCATTACCAAACTGGGCGTGAAGGAGGAAGACATGGCGGGCGTCCCTTCCAGACCACCACTAGACCACCAGGGATTCTCACAGGGTGCAATAAAAGATTTGCTATTGCTTGTGTTATAGCTGTAGCAGTATCTGTCATTAATGCTTTATTAAGAAATTTAAAGGAGCATGAAAGCTACTGATGCAGTAGCCACAACAGTACCGATAGAGTACCCACAATAGTGCAACCTAGTACCCTATATTTATTCTGTAGAATATTTGCACCTCCTGCTTGCCACCAACCCCTCCTGCTCACGTTCCATGGAACCTGACTACACCACTCTTGCACCCCTCCCTTGCCCTCCCCCGTTGCTCACAATCCTCGCACCAACTTCCTTCTTCCACTGATTCTGCTTCTACAGGTCCATTGCAATCTCTTACATTCCTGGGTAGTCAGGAGATGCAAACCTCTCTCAAAATCTTCCATTCAGTCTTCAATGGTAATGTAGCCAGCTGGCGGTATGCTCCACCTGAACACTACCTACATCATTACTGAGAGAGTGAGGGAGAGAGAGAGAGAGAGAGAGAGGAAAATCTGAGTAGCCACACTGCCTGTGGCAAGGAGATTTGAGCTAAGAGAAAGAAATCTGATACCAATGCCCATGTGTGAAGAATAGGAGGAATAGGGTTGTTCTTTTCAAATAGGACTCAGAGCTGCAGCACTTTGAGTGCTTGTGGGTGTATTTACATAGACCATTCTGATAAAGATTACTTAGTTGGAACCTTTCCTACTCCTTTAAGGTCATAATTTACAGTTACAAAAAAGCATGATTGTAGATAATATTTTTTCTAGCACATTTTGCTTTAAATCCTGTAACACTATAGGACCCATTTACTGACAATGAGATTTCTATTTTTTCTAAAAAAATCTCTAAAATTTTGTAGATTTCTAATTAAAAAAAAAAGCTCTAAAAATTTTTTAATTTATTAAATAGGTTGGTCACCTTTAAATTAATATAATGTAGAAAGTGATATTCTGAGACATTTGTTGCTTTCGTGCGATTTAGCTTTTTAGCCAGCAGCTCTCCAGTTTGCAGTTATCAGTAATTTGGCTGTTAAGGTCCAAATTACCATAACAACCATGCACTGATTTGAATAAGAGACTAGAATATGTATGGGAGAGGGCCTGAAAGAAAGATAACTTATATTACTTGTAACAATATATGTGTGCATTTGCTTTTAGATGGAGTCAACAACCCCATTTGAAAGCTGGAAAGAGCCAGAAGAAGAAGGCAAATAATTCAAAAACTATAGAAAAGAAAAAATGAAGGCCAATTTAAAAATTGCTTAGAATTAATTGTTCTATAGCATAATAAAAGTTAACTTAAAGGTGAACCATCCCTTTAAGTGTAAAGACCACAAAAAACACAAATAAAATCAACTAATACAAAACGTCACCAGGTAAAAGTTGTGAGCTCCTATAAAAGTCAGTGCACTGCACTGATCCTATTGAATCTCTTTAAATCAGTTCAGACCGTTAGAGGTTTTTGAAATTTTTCCCTAGGAATTTTTTAAAAAATAAAAATTATTTAAAGTTTTTGAGGTGTTTGCATAGTTTAGCATAATTTTCCATTCAGTTGCAAAATTAAAAGAAGGCCATCTTTCCTAGAGTCCATTTCAAGCAAGTTTTTTTCTGTTAAAAGACAGTACCATGTAATTAATTTATAGTAATAAAAATAAGTAAATTATATTGAAAGTCCCATTCCAAAGCATTTTGGATAAGAGGACCTATACCAGTACAGACAATATAGACAATACTTAAAAATTAGGGATAAAATTAGTTGTTAGTATATTTATTTGTGTTCTTATCTTTGTACTTTGGATGTTGTTTTCTGAAAGAAAAAGGTGCATTATTGGCATCTTTTAGTAGTTATTTCGAGATCAGGACCTCTCTTGAAAAAAATCACCCCATGGTGCTGCAGTTTGACACCTGCAAGCTGCTTACAGTTCCACTCACCAACTGTGATGTTAATGGGATGTACAAGAGCTCTGCTGAGAAAAGTGATAATTACAGGGTGAAGAGCAGATTTCATTCTGGACTTCCTCTTAAGCATCCCTTGTCCTTTAAAGCAGCATCTTTTGTATTACTAATTGCAAATGTTAATTAACATTTCTTTGAAATCCTACCCTCTAATAATGGGTCAATTAAAGAGTGACTTCAAGTAACTGGTATTCAACATTTAAAAATAAACTCAACATTAATGTGACAGCACATTTGCAATAAGCTAAAATGGCTGCATTATCTATTACTTGGAATATTATGTAAGGCTTGTTAATGTGGGTTTATAAGAATTTACAGTCTTTTTATTGCTGGCTTCTTATTAAATTGATTTAATTTCTTCAATGTAATTTTTACCCTAAAATCCACATTTAAATGTTGATGCCAATCATTGATCTAAATTGTTCATTTTCCTCTAGGGTTTTCTTTAATTACTCTTTTACTCATGCTAGAACTCTCATAACTGCTGAAAATAAGCAGGGGGTTTAATTAAATTTACGAAGAAGTTTTATTGTTCTGTAAATTGGGAGGTTGATAGAAAGGACAACTTGTAAATAAAATGCACTTACAACAAGATTTTACAGTAAATCCTGCCTATAGAGAAGAATTTTAAAATGTGATAAACGAGTATATGCAGAGCAAAGAAAAACATTTGTAATAGCAAAGTCTTAAAATTAAAGTATAACCCACAAATAGCAAGGGAAACTATAACCGAAAAACAGACTGAGAAAAAGTACATAGGAGCTAAAATGAGTTTAAAAAGTAATAAATAAATAAACTGGAACTGCATGTATCATTTAGAAAGGTATTTACAATATTATTACAATATTCAATATCATCACCTGCTTGAATCACAGATTTATACATACCACATGCTCAACAAAGGCATTATGTTTAGGACTCCCCTTTACCCCACTGTGGGGCTGATTTACTAAGGGTCCAAATTCGAAGTGTAAAATACTTTGAAATTCGACCATCTAATTAAAATCCTTAGACTTCGAATATCGAAGTCAAAAGATTTTTCACCGAATTTGGCATTCCTGTGGTAGAAGAAAAATCGTTTGATCGAACAAAAAAAAAAAAAGAATTTTAGTGTACAATCGAAGGATTTTCCTTTGATAAAATAAAACTTACAAAAATGATTTTATTTGGCAAAGTAAAAAAATCGAAGGATTGTTAAAGAGATTTCAAATTTCGAACTCGAAGGATTTTACTATTAGATCGTTTGAATCGAATGATTGAATCGTCGAAGTAACCTATTCGATTGTCAAAGTTTTAAAAAAATTTACTTTGAATATCAAATTTTTTGCAGTCAAATATTCACTTTGACACTAAGTAATCAGCCTGTGTCTTGTGTTTGATATTCTAATAAAAGTGCAACAAGCTAATATGTGCAGAATGCTATATGCACACTACCTTAACAGCCCCTGCAACCCACTATGCTGCACTCTGCCTTATGTTTGATGTGTTAAACAAATAGCACATTTGGGTCTGTTAGTGCACCTAGTATTTGTGCCTACCATAATTTAATAATGGTGATGGGCGAATTTATTCGCCAGGGGCGAATTCGCGGTTCACGCCAGGGGCGCCAATTCGCAAATTTCACTGGAAATTCGTGAATTTTTCGGCGACGCGAAACTGGGTAGATTCGCCCATCACTATTTAATAAGCCTCTCTGAAGTATATATAATGAATAATTTGAATAAGTTAACAAATATATCATGCTAAAAAGGGAATTCAGAATAAATCAAATTTAGGGGGTTTGTTTATTATATTCTGAAATTGTTTATATCATTTCTCTCTTTATAGTTAAGGTGCTTTAAAATAAAATATTTTATAAAGATATATATTGAGTGGCAGATTTACCAAGGACCGAATTCTAGAAATAAAAAAAACGTGGAAATTCAACCCTCGAACGATTCTCCGCAAATTCCTTAGAATTCTTGGAACTTAGAACATTTTTCAGGACAGGTTCTATGAGGTCCCCCATAGGCTAAAATTGCAATTTGGCAGCTTTAAGCTGGCAAATAGTCAAAGTCAAAGGATTGTTAAAGGGCAAGTACTTAGAAATTCGAATTTTCAAATTTTTTCAATTCAAATTGAATTTTGGGCTATTCGATAGTCAAAGTAGCCCAAAATTACTTCGAAATTCGAATTTTAATTTTATTCGACTTTTCTCTTCGACCTTTAGTAAATGTGCCCCTCAGTATTATGGACATTACAACAAAGCTGGAATTTACTCTGGAGATCATTCGCCCCATGAAAATATTTGAGAAGAGAATTAAAATCCCTTGTCATTCATAAACAGAATTCCTTGTGATTAGAATTCAAAACAATAGCAGAATAGCAGACATGATCTGCTCTGATCAAAGACGTTATGACGACATCATGCCAAGAAGGTCCAAGAGGATAGGAAGAATCATGCAATGAAGATATTCCTTCCCAACCCCAGTAAGAACATACTTGTAGCTTTATAAGATTCCATACCAAGGGTTGATTCATCAACCTTTGAATTAAAATTTTTGCCCAAATTCAAATTTTGCACTTTAACGCCTGTTTTCGAATTATGCTTTCAAAAACTCATATGTATGATTCAATGGAAAACTTTAACATCTAATAGCTGCCGAGTTCATGTAAAGGTCAATGGGAGATGTCTATGGCAAATACTAATTTTTCAATTCAGTTTTTAGATTTTTTTGACCCATTGGAAACAAAAGTGGAGTACTATTTCAATTTCTTTCACATTTTTATTCAATTTAAATTTTTATATTCAGGTTTTTTAATAAATAAGCAAACAATTAAATTTTATCAAAATGTTTGTCACTAGACAGTTTTTTACTATTAAAATTGTGCACCACGCATTTTGAGGTGGGATTTTCTTTTGATAATTATATCAAGCAATTTGATCATAATAATAAGCAGTTGTTTTATTACATACATTGTGCACAGGTGCAGTCTATAATATTTTTTATTTTTCTTCCATGGGGATGGTGAGGTTGTTAAAGTAACAATATAAAAATAAAAATTGGGTAAATAGACAGTGTGCGAAATAAAAAAATGTAGTTAGCCAAAAATGTCATGTATGAAGGCTGAAGTAACTGGATGTCTAATATAATATAATAGCCCCCCTCAGGTCAACAGGGTAACCAGTCAGTGGAAAACAAGAGAGCTGAAAAGCAGGAAGTTGTTTCCTGGCTAATATGTTAGACACACAGTCACTCCAGTCTTTATACATTACATTTTTGGCTATATATTTGAACTATATTAGAAATATTTTTTATTATGTGCGGCCTATCTATTTACCCAGTTTTTATTTTTATATTGAACAATTCCTTTAAAAAGATTTGTGCACAGGAAAAGTTGTTCACACAGAGGAATCATTTTTCATAATGCGAATAATTTTCCAGTAACATTTTTTAGATTCATCCAATCTTTTTTCCAAAGGTGGTTGAGTCACAATGTGTTAGCAAAACATATCTTAACTATGTGCAAAGGGAATAATTATTTGCACAGAAGAAAAATGCTCATATTGTGAATTAATTTCCTTCTAATGCTGTTTATTATGAATCAGGGTTAATGTCTATGGAGAGGGACTGAATGTTTCCTTACTGATATGTTTATAAGACTTTGTATTTATTATCTATGTGGTGAAATTGTGAATTTTAGGGGCTGAATTACTAAAATTCTAATTTATCTAATTTTTTTCTGAACACAAAGCAGACCTGACTCCCTTCCATTAAATCAACTCATTTATTAATCATTTTTCTTGAAAAAAAACCAGAGCGACAAGTCACAACAAAAATTAGCGTCAATCCAGCACAGATCATGATGTCAAGAAACAAATTCAGGGACATCTCACACCCTCCGACCCCCTACACCTCTTACACAGCCCCGCTGCCGGGTGTGGAGGCAGGGTGTAGTGCAACTGTAACAAAGTGCTATGCACAATATTTGGGTGGCAGTGGTTCTTTATGCTTACTTTATTCACAATGCCTTCCACATAGGAGTTTACAGTGATAACAGGAACATAGAGCAACCTAGTATAGCATATACTCACAGTAGCGGAGAACAGCTTTGTCCCTGCAAGCAAGGGAAAACACAGCGGAGTAGTAAATGAAGGTACTACACCCAGCTTTCAGCCTTTTCCTTAAGTGGAATCCATGGGAATTTCTACATCCCTAGGTCTGTACACTTAGTCTCTACTTCTGGGTAATTAGTACCCAGGATCTTAAAGGGGTTGTTCACCTTTGAGTTAACTTTTAGTATAATGTAGAGAATGGTATTCTGAGACAATTTGCAATTTTTTAAAAATTTTTATTGTTTGTGGTTTTATAGTTATTTAGCTTTTCATTCATCGACTCTCTAGTTTGCAGTGTCAGAAATTTGGTTTCAAGGGTGCAAATTACCCTAGCAACCCTGCATTGATTTGAATAAGAAACTGGAATATGAATAGGAGAGGGACTGAATAGAATGATAAGTAATAAAAAGTGGCAATAACAATACATTTTGTAGCCTTACAGAGCATTTTTTTTTTAGATGGTGTCAGTGACCCCCATTTGAAAGCTGCAAAGAAACAGAAGAAAATTGCAAATTATTAAAAAACTATGAAAAATAAATAATGGAGACCAATTGAAAAGTTTCTTGGAATTGGCCCTTCTACAATATAGTAAAAGTTAACTTGAAGGTGCACCACCCCTTTAAGCCCTTTGACTCTTCATGTCGGATCCTTAGGTTACTCAGATAAATAACCTATCTGTCATTCCTAAAGTGACCTATTACAAAGTATAGCTTAGCCTTTATTAAGTCCAAAGTACCTAGGTTCCACTAACCATTCCCTTCCTGCTTACATGGTAAGGGCTAAAGCAATGGACCCTGAGCACATGGTTGCCAAGGCCTTTATACTATAGCACAGTGCCATCTACTGGTCATTGTGTGAACACCAAGGGGCAGCGCTTAAGGCAGAATAATGAAACAGGTCCCCCATTATTACCTATTTAGGCATTTATAACACTGAGGATTTGCCTGCCAGTATTTACTAAGGTGGTTAATTTACCAGACCCCTACATTCTCCCCTGGTGAATTCCTTCCGTCTTGGCAAGGAACATTTCAAATATCAAATACTCAGTAATACATTGTAAATAAACACATGTAAAACATTCAGTGTACAGTTACCATACAGTAGCTTTTCCATAGGCCAGGGAACAATGGTTAACCTGAAAAGTCCAGCAGTTAAGGTACTTCAAGTGAGAAACCTTTTATTAATACCACATACCAAAGTGTCACTGAGCCATTCCTTTATAACCTCTTCGGGGTACTCTCCTGAGTATATCTGGGTACAATGGCATATCTGAAAGGAAACAACAGTATAGAAACAGTTCTATTCACTGTTGTGTAAACTTTGCCAGTAGACATCTGCAAAAGAAGGCATAAGTTAGACATAATGCACTTTAAGTACTTCAGTATTCCAGTCCATTAAAGACTCAAACTCACAGCCCTTTTTATACACACTTAGGAGGGTAAGGGAATAATGGGACGAACCTACCAACGGGTAGGTGTTAACTTAAAAGTTATTAATTTTATCTCCAACTAAAGTCCTTCCAGGAGGAAAGTCCAGTCTCTTTAAAGGGACAGGTACATAGACAGCTCAAAACAGCTGCAAAAATCACTCCCAGGGAGAGTGTCATTGGCGACAGTTTCTTTCAAAGGTTTCACACCCCAATATGGACTCAGATCATGTGGAGAAACAAGCCTTGGTGTCCTTATAGGAGATATAATATTTAGGTTGAGGTTTGTTCATCTCCTATGTATAGTTAAGGGGTGAATCTCCCGAGATTCGCTTCGGCAAAAAATTAGCGAAATGAGTCGCGGCACGCTTTTGACGCGAGTTGCGTCAACTTTGGCACGTCGCGTTGTTTCCAACGCGCGTAGCATAGTTTCGTCGCACGTCACGTCGTTTTCATTGTGTCGCGTCAAAAACTACGCCCGATTAGTTTTTCTGACGAATTTTCACCAAGCGAAATTTCGCTGCCGATTTGCGAATTTATTCGTCAGCGGTGAATCACAGGAATTCGCCGCGAATTCGCCCCTGGCGAATAAATTCGCCCGTCACTACCTATGTAGACTTAGACTTCCAAGGTGAAATACTTTGTGGGGTTATATTTCCCACAGCTCTTTACAGCAGAACAATGTGGCCATACCACCATTCTCCCTCGATGGAGCATTGATACTGCCAATCCTGCTGTCGCTTCACCTCATCTGGGTTAGTGAGGCAACTGTGGTGCATCTTTTTTTTTGCACAGGATCTCATCATTCAACCAATTTTCATACAGGCCAGCCACTTTCTCATAGACCCACAGCAGGGCATTAGGCATGAAATAGCCCCAAGCTCTGTAGACTTGAAAGTTGATTACCTGCTGCATATAGTAAACATACTGGGATCTGCCCGTCCAGGAAGAACCCAGAAATCCTTCTCCTTATCAGGCCCTACCTTTGGAGGAGCTACAGATTACAGATGGAGCCATAATGGATTGTACATCTGGCGCGCTGTAACAGTAGATAAGCAGCAGCAAGTGTGTTGAGTTAGGTTGTCTCATTGCATTAAAGGCATTTACCAGCATGTAATACCAGTTTCTGGCCAAATGCTAGCTAATGCAATCCACTGTATTATACAGAACATGTGGTGCCTAGTGGATTAAGTCCCTGCCTTTCACCAGTGGGTTTAGTGTTCAATCCCCAAAGTATTTTTTTCCCCATCTAATTTATATTAAAAAGTAAAATTTTCAACTTAATAGACCCTTAACTGATTTAATTTTCCCTTTATAACTATGTATATTCTCCTTAAGGACATGTTTTGAGCATGCAATGAAGGCAGGATGCTGAATATCCTTGTGGTAATCTGCATAGTAATGCATTAAAATACTTTCTTGAGTACTTCCTCCCATAAAAACAAATTATTACTATTAATAATAATTATAATAATAATAATATGCATACATGTATGTAAGGTTCTATAGACCCCTGGCAATAACCTAAATACACCATTGATATTTTTATTTTACTATGTTTATTAGCCTTAAAGAAATAATTTTAGCAACTGTGAAAGCCAGAAGGCTTCATAGCGTTGTGGTTAGGTAAAATTATTTGTTTAAGGCTAAGAAACACGGTAAAATAAAAATATCATTGCTGTATTTAGGCTATTGCCAGGGGTTCTATAGAACCATACATAGATGTATGCATTTTATTATTATTATTATTATTATTATTATTAATAATAATAATAATAATAATAATTTGTTTTTATGAGGGGAAAGCCAAGTCTTTTAATGCATTAATATGCAGATTACCAAAGCCTAGAATTATGATCACAATGCCCATTCATTTATTTCCATTTATTTGGCAGCGTCCCCCCCACCCCCCAAAAAAAAAAAACGTGCAAGTGATTTTGAATTATAAGGGGAAAAGAAAACGCAGAACTTGAACCCATAACCATCTCCTCCAAAAGCATTTACTTAACCACATGCCTATTAAGTCTCTTGTCTTTTTGGGCTGCTGAAAGCATTTCTTTGAGGCAAATATACACAGTCATTAAGTAAAAAAAAAAATCACTGCTGTATTTAGGATATTGTCAGGGTTTATATAAAATATTACATAGATGTATGCTTTTTTTATTATTATTTATTTGTTTTTATTGGGGGAAATGGACTCAACCCAGTGTTTTAATGCATTACTATAAAGATATTATGATCACAATGCCCATTAATTTATTTCCAGTGATTTGGCTGTGTCCCCTTTAAAAAGACGGATTGCATTTACTAGGCTTAGTTCCACTTTAAAAAGCGTGATCTCATATATTAAGCTTAGTTCACCTTTAAAAAGCGGATGTCATATATTAGGCATAGTTCCCCTTTAAAAAGTGTGATCTCATATATAAGGCTTACTTCCACTTTAAAAAGCGGGATGTCATATATTATTCGTAGTTTCCCTTTGAAATGCGGGATCTCATATATTAGGCTTAGTTCCCCTTTAAAGAGTGGGATCTCATATATTAGGCTTAGTTCCCCTTTAAAAAGTGGGATGCCATATATTAGGCTCAGTTCCCCTTTAAAGAGCTTGATGTCATATATTAGGTGTAGTTCCCCTTTAAAAAGCATAAGCTCATATATTAGGCTTAGTTCACCTTTAAAAAGCAGGATGTAATTTATTAGGCATAGTTCCTTTTTGAAAAGTGGGATCTCATATATTAGGCGTGGTTCCCCTTTAAAAAGTGGAATGCCATATATTAGGCCTAGTTCCCCTTTAAAAAGCCTGATCGAATATATTTGGCTTAGTTCACCTTTAAAAAGCGGCATGTCATACATTAGTCTTAGTTCCTCGTTAAAAAGCAAGATGTTATTTATTAGGCGTAGTTCCCCTTTGAAAAGTGGGATCTCATAAATTCGGCTTACTTCCCCTTTAAAAAGGCAGCGCAAGGAACTTCATTCAGCACAAATAGCGCGCCTATCCAGCTTAATTACAGTGTACCGAATGTACAAACCAGGCTGGATTCATCTGTATGAGACATTTCCATGGGATAACCAGACTCATGCTCAGGCTCTGGAGTCTCCTCCTTGTACTCTTCCAATCCTGGTGCATTTCCCATGAAATAATTCTCCTAAGATTTAGGAAGAGCAGTTGGAGTTAGCACCTGGGGGTTGAATTCCCCTTTAAAGTGCACCTGTCACCCAGACATAAAAAGCTGTATAATAAAAGTCCTTTTCAAATTAGACATGAAATCTAATTTCTATTTTTTTATTAAAGCATTCATAGCTGTTTTCAGCTCATTTAAAAATCTCAGCTATCAATTAAATATTGCCTGCCTCAGAATTGGTTAATAACTTGCAAAAGGCATAGAGAAGATTTATTGAAGTGAAGCCTTACTTTTTAAACTCGCTTTCAAAAATTATTTTAGTTATTAGCCAAAGTAATAATGTTTCACCAGGTTTGGAAACAAGGCAATGCCCACTTTGATTAGAATAGAGATACAAGGTCAGGGGGCATATTGGCTCCCAGTGGGAGTAGTCAGGACCAAGTAGGAAGCTTTAGGGGTTAAAGGACATGGAAACCACACATGCAAAAATGTAATCAGTGAACAGCATCTTTGAATCTCTAATAACTGCCACTAGTGATGGGTGAATCTGGGACATTTCGCTTTGCTGAATTTCTAGTAGAAATTAGTGAAACAGTGCAAAATTTCACAAAACGCTACCGCATCTCGTTTTCGGATCTTTTGGAGGCCAGTGCCCATTGCCTGCGTCAAAAAAACCGATGCCGGTGTCCATTTTTTGGATGCTGGGAATGGGCGCCAGCATCCAAAAACGGACGCCAACATCCAAAAATGAAGACCACATTCAAAACGAGACGCTGGCGAATTTTCACCAGGTGAAATTTTCTAGGCGTTTCGCAAATTTATTCGCCCATCACTAACTGCCACTTTGTTGCTTTGGCTGTTGGCTCATGAGCATGCTCAGTTCTTCTCAACTATGATTAAAGAGGTGGTTCACCTTCAAGTTAACTTTTAGTTTCAGTATATTGTGGAAGGACCAATTCTAAGAAACTTTTCAATTAGTCTTTATTTTTCATAGTTTTTTAATGATTTGCAATTTTCTTCTGTTTCTTTGCAGCTTTCAAATGGGGGTCACTGACACCATCTAAAAACAAATGCTCTGTAAGGCTACAAATGTATTGTTATTGACACTTTTTATTACTTATTGTTCTATTCAGTCCCTCTCCTATTCATATTCCAGTCTCTTATTCTAATCAATGCAGGGTTGCTAGAGTAATTTGTAACCTAGAAACCAAATTGCTGACACTGCAAACTAGAGAGCTGCTGAATAAAAAGCTAAATAACCACAAACCACAAACAATAAAAAATGAAAACCAATTGCAAATTGTCTCAGAATATCACTCTCTACATTATACTAAAAGTTAACTCAAAGGTGAACAACCCCTTTAATAAACACACCTTCCAGTCTAGCAGCCAATGAAGAGAATGTATTTGCTGGTTGCCATAGAAACTGTGCTCTAGTTGTCTCTATTTTTAAATGCTAACCCCCTCTCCTGAGTTCAGAGTAACCATTGCAGTGCTCAATCCAAGCAGGACTTGTCATCATAGTAAAATCTCCCCGTGTAAGACTGTATTTTTCAATTGCATGAACTTTACATCGCATATGTGCTGTTTGCAGATATAAATGCACTGACTATTTGTCTGAGGGAAAATGGCCCCAGGTAAAAGCTACTATTTGTTTTAGGGAGTGGGGCCCAAATTATATACCTGGTAGGAAAATATAGGCTTTACATGTCATTTAAAGTCCAACTTCGTGGTACAAAATAGGAACAGGCAAAATTGTAATCAAAGTCCTGGCCGAAAGTCAACAAGGCAGGCAGATAGGTAGCATAGCAGAGGTTCAGGCAGGATCAGAAGTCCAAGAATCAATACAAGAATAATTAACAAGCACCCAGGAATGTTAAAAAACAAAACCTAATATCGGGCATTGAACCCGTGACCTCGGCATCATTTTATTTCAACATGGCAGCCATCTTCGTAGCAGCACTGATGGAGACGGGGGCACCATCTGGCACTCCTGACATAAAACCCCCTTTACATAGTTACATAGTTAAATTGGGTTGAAAAAAGACAAAGTCATCAAGTTCAACCCCTCCAAATTAAAACCCAGCATACACACACACACACACCGCCTACACTCTTTCACACAAACCATATGCCCATAGCTATACTAAATGTAGAGTTTAGTATAAAAATACAGTAGCCTTTGATATTATGTCTGTCCAAAAAATCATCCAAGTCCCTTTTGAAAGCATCAACAGAATCAGCCATCACAACATCACCCGGCAGTGCATTCCACAACCTCATTGTCCTCACTGTGAAGAACCACCTACGCTGCTTCAAATGAAAGTCCTTTTCTTCTTTTCTACTTTAATGTTGCAGGCAATTTCCAAATCTATAAAAATAAATGTGTATGAATACAGAGTAGCCCTGGAATTAAAATCTACCTTTAGATGCATCACAAAAGTAAAATTTTGCATTTAACCATATAACTAGTGATGGGCGAATTTATTCGCCTAGGTCGAATTCGCGGCGAATTCCCGCGATTCGCCGCTGGCGAATAAATTCGCGAATCACCAGCGAAATTTCGCTTGGCGAAAATTCGCAGAAAACGAGTCGCGCGTCAGTCGCGCGTCGTTTTTGACGCGACGCGACGAAAACGACGTGACGCGCGCCGAAAACGACGCGACGTGTCAAAGTTGACGCAACGCGCGACAGACGCGCGACAAAATTGACGCGACGCGCGACAAAATCGTCCCGCGACTCGTTTCGCGAATTTTTCGCCATTTCGCGAATTTCTCTAGAAATTCGCGAAAAATTCGGCGAAGCGAATCTCGGGAGATTCGCCCATCACTACATATAACTAATTTGTAAAGAATTGTATGCTAACACCTCTTCTGATGGCATGTTCATTGCCATGCCCAAAATGTCCACACATACCAGGCATCACTAATAGACACTGGTCTATACTGTCAACCAATTACAGTCAAGTTTTCATTCAGCCAGCTGAGTAAACCCAACCACTGATTGGTTGTTAGGAGCTACTTCAGATATGCAAATCTGTGTTTATAAACGATCCTCCTGTAAAGAATAGTGCAAAAAGTTGAGTTCAATCTAACAGAGCCACCAGTTGGTTAGCAGTCTACATGTGGCCATCAATAGACATATCACAGCCTTTATTTGGCATTACCAAATTTTGCTTGTGTGGCTTCCCAGCAGTTTTTACTTGAGTGTGGCTCACTGGTAAAAAATGTTGCTATCTTAGATGAACAATCTCTTTAAAACATCGCTAACTGGGTGTGTTTCTCTGGCTTGCACTTCAAGTCATATTGTATATTACATTGCATTTGGCTTGTATATGAGTCATATTGCATACAACTGATGTAATATGATGATGCAAAATAAAAAAACATGAAAACTGAAATGTATGCCTGCAAATTCAGCAAATGTAGGCTATGATATACTGTCTGTGTCATTTAAATGTATAAGAAACTTAAAAGCTTTAGTTTGAAAGGTCTGGCATAGGATATCATAATAACCATATCCTACAGGTCTCGCCTATCATTGTTTGCTTCTTGTGAGATTCATTATTGCCCTTATTACTGAATAAAATATGAAGAACATGATGGGTTCAGGCTCACTGGTGTGGATATAGAAAATATGTTGAATAGCTCCTCAGGAAGTGCTGTGCCTTTTGGGCATTTGTTTCTACCTGTAACTGCAAACATGAATGACAGGATCTCTGAGCAAATAAAGATGTGTCTGAAAGCAGAGAGAGATTTTATCATGACAGTTGTCAGTGTGGATTTAGATGAACCATGGCAGCAACTCTTTTATCTTAAGAAAAAAAGCATGTTGCTATTTTCATGCCGAACAATAGTTATTAAATAGTGACAGTATACAGTATATGTAATGCATTTATAACTAAAATAAAATACAAATGCAACTAACAATAATAACAGACATTTACATATGGCATACATGTATAAATGGTTAACACATATCTCAAGCAAACTTTTCCTAAAAACAAAATATTATGTTTCAAAAGTACAGTCTAAAATAACTTATTACATGCTTTTGAATTTTATAGAATTTTTTAACTAGGTGTATTGGTTTCTATTGTTTTATTTGAAATACATCTAGATTAGGATGGATGAACTTTATGAATTCATTCACACCCAAAAGAGACACTTTTACTTACCCCATTTAGGGTCAAATTCACTAAGTTCCGAAAATTTGCTAACATTGGCTTCGCTAGCGTTCGCCGCAATTCACTAAAGTTCGAAGTTATGCTTAGGTCGGCAAACGGTAGCGTAGTTGCGCTAGTGTTACTTCGCCAGGCAAAGCGCAGTTACGCTAGTGATGCCTAATTTGCATACGGCAGGAACTTAAGCGTATAATAGAAGTATATGTTACAGCCACTACATTACACTACACAAGCCCAGGAAACCTTTAATAAATTAAATAAAGTTGTCTTTTTGATCTTTTTCAGACTATCACCCTCCAATGGTAAAACACGCCAGCATTTTTTTGGGACTTTGAAAAATTTTCCATTTTTTTTTTTCAAACTCCTATCTATTGTATTGAACTTCACCTGGTAGAGCCTATGGACGAGCTACTCCCTCAATTCTTCTTGGTGAAGCTTGAGCTGCTCTTACTAAATAGCCTCTCTGTATAACTTTATCTATAGAGTGCTATTACAGGAGCTATCGTATTTACTGGCTTCACCTCGTCCATGGCATCTCTGTGCTCCGACTTCTCTAAAGGGGATTTCCCTTTAGGGCTTAACAGTTCTGGGGCCTCTGAAGAAGTCACATAACACTTAAGGCTGGTGATGTCACTGGAGGGCACCTCGATCAGAGAACACAAGGAAAACACTGCAGGCTGGTTTCTATACCTTACAGAAAGACTGCATGATTTTCCACAAGGGGATAATCCCAACAGGACGGCACATAGATATGCTTGTTGTACATGAGATGCCACGTGAGTGCATTTTTTTCATTATTTGTTTTAAAACAAAAAGGTTTTACGCTATTTGATGCTGCATATCACTTAACATCTTTGCGGAAAGGAGAGCTGGGATAAAACGTTTTTGTGTGCGATTGGAAAATTCGTCTATGAGTACCCACCTAGGAATCCATTAAGGAAAGTTTCAAAATATTTCTACTACATAATGTGGTGGCAAGAACTTTACACATAGTGGTGGAGCAATTTCTACCTTTGATCACAAAAATGGTGCTGTTTAAAGCAATATTACACTATATTTCTGTTTGTTGGTCCTGTGCCTACGGAGCTGGCTCTTTTTTTCTAGAGACTTGAAGGGATACAAGTGCAAGCCAGATAAGGATTGTGAACACAATCGACTCTTTTGGGCTCCTATTTGGTTTGGATTTACTTCTGGGACCTTGTTGACTCCAGGCTCAGTGGAACAGCTGCCCAGGTCAACTGCTGCAGACCAAAGAGGAAGTGCCCCTCCCTGCAAGGCACTTTGTTACAGCACTGCAGGAAGTGGTCACAACCTATAGCCAATAGAAATGGTATGCAAATGATACCAATATGTTACATGGGTTTTAAACCAGCAACAGGGCAAAGGAAGGCACTAGGATGGAAATTAATCCATAAGGCCCATTATACTTTTGGGTTCCTACAATATTATAAATTTATAACATCCTTTACAAGAGTTTAGTATATGTGATATGTAGATGTGAATAATGAGGATGTTCATGACAATTAAAAGGCATTAGAAAATTACATTTACAGTGTAAATATAGCTGTAGTGCGCATCCCCAAATCCATTAGTGACTTGGCAACATACCATTCTATGTATATCAGCTGTGAATGATTATTTTCTGCAGAAGAGCACATTGGATCAGGACAAATGTTTGTCCTTCTGGTCTTATTACAGACTAAGGTTTGAAGAAGCTGTTTCCCTTTGTATTCTTTCCCCTGAGAAGTTTGAGTGGCAGGCCAGAGGATAATCCTGTGCACAGTTAATGTGCAGTAACAGGATTGAGTGAAATTCACTTTAGAGGCTGTCATCTAACTGGAAGCAGAGATAAAGGGGGCTGTGCACTGAGACATAAAAAAGAGGATATAGATACATATCAGTTTTGTTTCTTGACGGTATCATTTTTTACTTTAATTTATATATGCTTATTTTTTTGTACACACACAGAGAGAAGCTTGGGGAAAATGGAAAGTTATGTTATTTTAAATGTTAAGTGGTTTAAAAGGTTTAGTTTTTTTTTTTTTTTTTTAAATGTTATGAAATATGATGTTTGAATTTGCTTAGAGGTGGTCCAGGATCAGGGCATATATTGAAGTGAACATCAGTATCATTCAATGACCACATTATGGAGCTACGTATAGTGTTTTGTGCCTAAAAGCAATGTATGAAGCAGGTGTGAAATAACTAACTATTTAAAGGAGAACAAGCAAGGTCCTTGCCTTCCTTAAACATATAGACCAAATAGCCTTTGTCTATTGTCTGCTCTGACACATAACCTGTGTTTCATGGACTAGTACTTACCTGCCTTCTGTGCTGACCATTAGCTTGTTTTATGGTCTAGTGCTGCTTCTGTCATCTGCCCTGACTTTTGGGCACGAGTGCTTGCCTGGATCTGGCCCTAATCATTGACCTGTTTTAAAGTTTACTTTGTTTCAGTTTACTCATATTATTCTCTGTACAATATTTTCTATTCTGGTTTTTAACAAGATCCTAACATACTTTCACATGGTTACAAAGCAAATAGGTTCATTGCACCCAGTTCTGTGCAGTAGTGTCCTGACAAATAAATACAGCATTACTTGTGCCTAATAGCACAGTATTCATGAAGTACAGCTGGAGGCAGATGGTGGGTATTTCCTTGGAAACCCCAGTTTAGGGAGCACCCAAGACACAGTGAGAACATATATATATATATATTATCATCTGCTTATGACAACCTTAAAGTACAGGACTGCATTGCACCCACACCTATGTACTTTATAATATTTACTTGAGTACAACAACCATATTTATTTGACTATTTTGGAAATGTGCATTACCATAAGGACAAAATTAAGGAAATGGTATGCATGCACTTTTTTTCTCAGGACATAATGTACATCCCAAACTGTGCTTTTTTCAAGCAATCCTATATAATAAAGTTGAAGTGTCTCTGCGTCCAGTCCCTGTGTCCGTAGAATTGCGCTACTTCGCATGTGCCGCACTGAACGAATTTACCAGTTTTGGCCACTAGAGGTCGCCAATCACTAGCTAATGCTATCAGTACCAGTACTTAGAATAGAGACAATGGAAGCCTATGGTGAAGTATACAAGGTAAATGCCTTTGACCGGTGCTTTTAGTGTTCAATTCCCATTGTGTGATAATTTATGCTAGCAAAGTAGATAGACGCGCAACTTTGCACCCTTACGCTGTGGTGTGTTTTAGCATTGTGGGTGATAGTCTGAAATACGTTACCGTTCGCCGACCAGAGTGTAAATTCGCACGTTAGTGAATTTGCGTAGCGCAGGCGAAAATTCGTCTACAACAATTCTGTTTTTATAAATGTTTGACTACATATGTTCTAGCGCCTGTTAATTTAACGGGCTTAATGTAAAGTTCAAGTGTCTCTGCGTCCAGTCCCTGTGTGCTTGGAATTGTGCTACTGCGCATGTGCCGCACGGACTGTCTCTAGGGAATTTACACTAGCGAAGTAGATAGACGCGCAACTTCGCACCCTTACGCTGTGGCGTGTTTTACCATTGTGGGTGATAGTCTGAAAAAGTAAATACATTACCGTTCGCCTACAAGAGTGTAAATTAGCACGTTAGTGAATTTGCGTAGTGCAGGCGAAAATTCACCTACAACAATTCTGTTTTTATAAATGTTTGACTACTTATGTTCTAGCGCCTGTTAATTTAACGGGCTTAATGTAAAGTTAAAGTGTCTCTGCGTCCAGTCCCTGTGTGCGTGGAATTGCGCTACTGCGCATGTGCCCCGCGGACCACCTCTGGCGAATTTACGCTAGCGAAGTAGATAGACGCGCAACTTCGCCCCCTTACGCTGTGGCGTGTTTTACCATTGTGGGTGATAGTCTGAAAAACGTAAATACGTTACCGTTCGCCGACCAGAGCGTAAATTCGCACGTTAGTGAATTTACGCAGCACAGGCGAAAATTCGCCTAGAACAATTCTGTTTTTTATAAATGTTTGACTACATATGTTCTAGCGCCCGTTAATTTAACGGGCTTAATGTCTAGTACTTAATAAAAACCAAGATCGGTTCTATTGCATTTATTTTTCTCAGCTGGCAGAAAAGGATAGTTAACTCAGTTAGACTGAGCACATCATAACTACTGCCAACTGCTCCCTATTTTCCTAAATGGGAAAAATTCTCAATTGTAATGTTAGCCTTAGTTCTTAAAGGGGTTGTTCGCCTTTGAGTTAACTTTTAGTATAATGTAGAGAGTGATATTCTGAGACAATTTGCAATTGGTTTTCATTTGTTATTGTTTGTGGTTTTATATTTATTTAGCTTTTTATTCAGCAGCTCTTTAGTTTGCAGTGTTAGCAATTTGGTTTCTAGGGTACAAATCACCCTAGCAAACCTGCATTGATTTGAATAAGAGACTGGAATATGAATAGGAGATGGACTGAATAGAATGATAAGTAATAACAAGTGGCAATAACAATACATTTGTAACCTTACAGAGCATTTGTTTTAGATGGTGTCAGTGACCCCCATTTGAAAGCTACAAAGAAACAGATGAAAACTGCAAATCATTATTAAACTATGAAAAATAAATAATGAAGAACAATTGAAAAGTTTCTTAGAATTGGCCCTTCTACAATATACTAAAAGTTAACTTGAAGGTGAACCACCCCTTTAATAGGCTTATATGTTGTCTGAACTACAAATAAGTGAAAATGCCCAAAAAACAAACTTTTAATTTTTTTAAAACAAAATCATATCTACTGTATGTACAGTATGTTTATACAAAAAAAAAACACCCTGGAGTTTAAAGGCAGTTCCATGTGAGTACTGGTCAAAAATCTAAATGGTTTAGGTCTCATAAACATTTTCCATCAGTAAATATTATACATGACCAGTGTCATAAGGAACTAAATACAACATGCATGCAAAAACAGAATGAATGTTTTATTGATATCACTCAGTGAGCAGACTCATACACACAAGGAAAAATGTTAAAAAAAAATCAGAATCAGTGTTGCGAATATTTAATTTGTCTATAAAAAAATTGGAATTAGACTTAAATGGGAACTACCAGAAAAAGCTTTCTCATTTGTATTCACAATGTATTACACCATGGTAGATCATGAACACGATTTGCATAGATATTTCATGTAAAATATTCATTGCACAATTTACAGTAGGTGCTTTTAAAATGTAATGTATCACCTTTGCCAGTCTGGGAGCTTTATGGGAATTGACAGAGAACACACACAATATTGTATAGTTTTTTCTCCATCTATACTATGTCTAGGTTTGCTAAATATTACAGATTAAAAATCTGCATCAATTTACTATAGCATATACAATGTCCAAGTAAAAGACTGAATTGCCACTGCATGTGAATGTTGTACAAAATAGACAAGCGCTTAATAAATAATTTTTTGGATCATGCTTGCATTTGTATTATTTGAACTGCAAATCATGGAGCTCACAAATAATGTATTGTTTTATGAACAATATACTAATGTCATTAATCAGTGTGCATTGGGATGGTAGATACCCATACCCTAAAAAAAAATGTGTAATTTTTTTGCTGATCAAAACCCATGCTCTACTCAAGACCTCACACCTCTGCAAAACTGGGCTATAACAAGGAATTTAATAAGAAGGTAACCTGATGGTGCTTTTGTAACCCGTGTGGCATACAGGGTTTCCAGCAGTAGTGGAAAAATCTGAAAAAACATTTGGCCTAGTTCCCAGAAGTTCTGTTTTGCACACATTGGTGAAAAGTTGTTACTTATCTATGATAAATGTGCTCAGTGTGGAACCACTCAAATGTTTAAAATTATATATTATATTTATAGAGAAAAAAAAAAAGTTGTGCCCATCATTATTTTTTTTTTTTCAAAAGTGAGTGTAAGTAGTGTATATGCCCAGATGGAAAACTGCATTAAGTTATGGAAAGTGCAATTTCTAATGTATATCCCCAGCACAATTGTTGCTTCTTGGGAAGTTGTACCCACCCTAATTGCATTTTATGCATAAAAATAGGCACAAATACACTATGGAATCAATTCACTTTAGGTGCTTACAGAAAAAGATTCTTTTTTTTAAAGTCTGCTCTGCCTATTGACACAAGCTGGAGACCCTGGTATTCGGTGGGTTTGCTAAAGGGTTTCCCAAAGACAATAGGCACACTATAGCACTTTTAAGCAAAAGACACAGGATGGACACAATGACACTTGGCACAACAATATCATACCTCCCAACATTTTGTAAATAAAAAGAGGGACAATAAATGTTGCTGCATGTCGACATTTTTTGACCATGCCCATTTTGTGGCCACACCCCCTAATTGCCATGTTCATTTTACACAATTTTGCAGATTATGAACGTTTGAACCTATTTCTATGTTTTTTTTCAGTTAGTACAGTTTTGCTACTGAAGGTGAATTGCCCTTTAAGCTGTAAATATAATTTCTCCCAAGAGACCTGTTTATCTAAATTGTTACAATTACTTATTTGGTTATCTCAAACAAAAGTATCTCAGTGCAAGTGGTGGCTGCAGTGACAGCATCTTTTGGAATGCTGAACAAAACATCTGCAAAAAATACTAAAACGATTCATCATTTTTGTGTCCCTCATATATTACTTTCTCCATGGTCATTGAACAATCCAGCCTGTTGAAAAGCTATTGAATTGTTCTACAAAAGAGTTTCAGCTGTTATAGTTGAAGGTAAATGAAAGCATCCAGAAATAGAAAGCAATATAAAACTGAAAAAAAATTCCTTTTACAAACAGGAATTTACTTTCAGATTATTTTGATGTTTGGTAACATACTTCAAGGTTAATTAGTTCATTGCTTTCTTACCTGTATGCAAACAGTTAGGAAAGAGGTGAAGTTAAGTAAAGTTTGTACACTACAAGGTTATGGGGTATATTTATCAAAGAGTGAAATTAGAGATTGCCACAGTCTGCTAGCGTGAAATACCGCCTCTCTCCATTCATTTTTATGGGATTTTTCACTTTCACCCTTTGATCAATACACCTTGAAACATCCTATAGAAATCCTATATGTATGGAGAGAGACAGTATTTCTTTCTAGTTGACTGTGGTGATCTCTAACTGACAAATATACCGCCATGTCTTCCATATTGCTATTTAAAGGGATCCTGTCATGGGAAAAAAATATTTTTCAAAATGTATCAGTTAATAGTGCTG
>CM044441.1:80950772-80969247 GCA_024363595.1 Xenopus borealis
AAAAAAAAAACATGTTTTCCCATGATAGTTTACCTTTAACTTTGCACAAGTTGTGAAGCTATTATTTGGATACTGTTTCCTATCATCAAAATGCATGACACTCTAAGCATGGGCATGTATAGCTTGACAATTATTTCAAGTTCAAGCTGAAGTCTTTATTAAACAGCTTGACAAAACCTTAAAGTATCCAAAAAAAAAAATATATGTATACATATAATATATATAATATTGTCCACAAATATGTCCATATTGATAACAGCCAGTTAATACAATTTCTTTAGTACAAAAGGACCTAAAATGAAGTACTAGTTGCACAACTGGAAATATTTATGCTTATGGATATTTTGGGATATTTTTTGTTTTGTATTAATGCCCGTTGAGTTCTATCAAGTTCAGCCCCACCAAATAAACTCCAGTGCACATATATGCACCTACTTATACCAACCTATCTATATACACACATACATTAACAATTGATACTAATATCTATAGTAATTGTAGACTTTAGTATCATAAGACCCTTTGATATGCTTGTCCAATAAATCATTCAAGTCACTCTTAAAGGCATTAATAGAATCTGCCATTCTACAACCACATTGCATTTCCTGCGAAGAACCACCTCTGCTGCTTCAACTGAAAGCTCTGTTCCTCTAATCATGTTGGTTGTTGGCTAGGAAAAACTTAATTTAATTTATGGGAGTATACCCTGTGAATCAGCACATTATTTAAACTTACCTATTGCACATCCTCAAAATGTATGTAACTGAATAAAGGCAAGAGTTATCCTTGCATTGGGTGTATATCATCATTTTGTTCTTTTAAATTTGGTGGGATGCCAATCCCTCTAAACTGAGCACCTTATTGATTAAGGAGCTGGGGTATTCAGTTACATCCTTTATTCTTTGGAATTACCACTTCCAGTGCAGTTTATCATGAATACAATACAAACATTCACTGGAGATGAAGCACTCTCTACCAAAGGAAAGAGTCCTGTGGTCCAAATATGTAGTGATTATGCATACATTTAACACAACATTGCATTCACACATCCCTCTAGACAATTATTTGCATTTTCTTATATTGCTTGAGTGTTACAGACCTATTATTTGTTGGTAAAAGGCAACAATGCATAAGGTGCTGTAGAATGACCAAAGAAATGTGTAAAAAGTTTAATTTTGTCTTTAGATTTTCCCTAATAGGAGATGATTGCTGCAAGGGAGAAGTTACTAAAGGGGCTTGGGGTGCTGCCTGACACTGAAAGGAGCAGAGGGAGTCATGATTGAGGAATGCTAGAAGGTGAGACAGGCCAGAGGCTGATGAGCTGATATCCCAGGAGGGGAGAGTCAGCAGGGCTTAGGAAGTGTGGAAGACATGCTGTATGGTGAGAACCCCAGAGTGGGGAAAAGTCTTGAATGTGTGCTGTGGAAACAATAATGAATTGTGTTCCTGGAAAGAATTTGCCAAAATAAACCTGTGTTTTTGCCTGAAGAAATTATGTCCCTGTTTTTATGCTCCTGATCCTACTCTTACCTGCCTGCAATAGCTAATTTCCCACAAAATTACATGTACAGGCAGTCAACTTGTCATTGAAAATGAAAACCCAGTTCACTGTTTTCTTGTACCTTTTTTTTAAAGAAATACAGAAAATTGTATTTTATGTTGTTGTGTATGTAATTTTAATGAAAATTACTTACCTGTAATCCGACTGGTTCATTCTGAATCCTTGAAGTCTGATTGGTTGGTTTAAAAAGTAGGCGTGGCTTCCGCAAAAAAGGCGCAAAGACTGCCTATATAAGTAGCTGTTTGCGACGCTGGGCTCATTGTTCGCCGGCCGTCGAGGAGAGAGGATTGGCTTCGAGATCCCTCACACCCACCCTATAAATAATTTAAAAAAAAATGTAATATTGTCGCAGTTGTGATTAAGTTTTTTGGAGGTATGCCTCTGGCCTGGAAGTAAATAGGCGAGGGTTTAATGTTTCTTTAATTTAAGGCGGCCCACTGTGGAGAACTGATGCAGGGGCTGGCTTAACAAAGTCTGTACTGAAATAAAATAATAGAAATATTACTGTTAAAATTGTTATGAGGCTTAATTATTAATAAAAAACAGCTGCGGCCATTCTCCACCATGTACGTGTCCAGTGTTCTTTATTATGTTTGTTTTGGTAAGTAAAAAAATGCCGGCTACAACTCCCATGCAAAGTTTGAGCCTCTTTTTTTGTAATATATGAAAAGAAATGACCAACAGAGAACAGTGCATAATTATATAAAGGAAAAATACTGTCTTTAGTTTTCAGAAGTTGTTTCTAGAATTCTATAATTTAAGAATCATTTACAGTGAGTAAGAGAGTCACAATTCAAAACATATTCTTAAGGATGAACAGGTACAGTCTGTGGTTTCCACACAGGCAAAAGTTTTGCGACTAAATCATCAATGTGGGCTTTTGTGTTAGACCCTATGTTATGAAAACAGGACACTCAACCACACATAATTCTTGGGTTTGGCTATAAGGGGTTACACTCAGTCTCTCAATCACCTTACACACAGGTTAGAGTCGACTAACATCTGACACCCCAAAACACACCAACACCCACAAAGTTCATTTGCTGCCACCATCTATCATTAACAGGCGATAGAAACCTAATGTGACTATTCCCCTGCCCTCTATAACAGGTAATAACTCACACTACACAATGCATTAACCACTCTCTCCTATGGTAGTTAGTCAGGGTAAGATCTTACTAGTTCAACAAGCACTCTAGCAGCCAAAGGGTTAATTCACATGCAAAACACACTTTCCTGCTAGCCGTACTAGTTATTCAACATACAAATAGGCGACTTTCCCATTCCACACATACAAAGAGTCAATGCACTTAGGCACAAGCATTCAGATGGGCTATGAGTTTGTTAGAGCCCAAGGACAAAGTGTATTAAGATGCTATTTAATATTAAAAGAAACAGTGAACATATTTAATATTACAAAGATGACATATAGTTGCTAATACAGTAAAAAAAATAAAAGGGAGTAAAAACACAAAGAAAGCTACTATACCAGGTTTAGGGTTAAATTTAACAAAGAGTGAAGTTCCTCCTCTAGAGTGAAATTCCGCCACTCTCCATTAATTTCTATGGGATTTTGCAAGGCGTATTTATCAATGGTTGAAGTGAAAGTTCACCCTTTGATGAATCCCTTTAAATCCCTTTAAAAAACCCATAGAAATGAATGTAGAGTGGCGGAATTTCACTCTAGTGGCGGAACTTCACTCTTAACTTCACTCATTGATAAATATACCCCTTAGAGTTGCTATTGTGTCCTCTGAAGCAAGAGTTGAAAGCTGGCCATACAATCCACCGAAAAATGAAGCCTCCTTGTATGACAATGGTATATTGGGTCATCACCTTTTTATTTCCTGCTGGGACACTCCCCTCATTACCTTATGCATGAGGTAGGAGTGCCCAGGAACATGTCATTTATGACCCCCTGTAGGGGGCTGTTATTTTCAGGAAAGATTATCATTTTGGTACTTGTCAGTACCCAATAGTATAATAAAAACATGATCAGTCTGCGATCCATATGTGGGCAATCCAATAGATATCAAACACTAATGTGGTTGTATGTTCCAGTCCCTAGGAACCATCCCTCCTAAAGGTGGCCATAGACGCACAGATAATATCGTACGAAACGAATTTTCGTACGATATTCTGTGCGTGTATGGTGGGAAATGAGCCAACCGATATCGTCAGAAGATTAAGAGCTGGACGGAAAATTTTGATCGGATGCCTTTGAAAGCACCCTTAACATCGGCCATTGTTAGTGCTGAGTCGTCAGATACAAGTAGAATTCTATTGTTTCTACCTGTATATCTGACGATTCAGCTCTACACGTGTGTGTTGAAACGAAGGATCTTTCTTGGAAAGATCTTTTCCAAGAAAGATCGTAATTGTTACGTCTATGGCCATCTTAACTGGTGGGTATAGGCTGGCCCTGTTTGGACCTCCTCATAAGTTATGGGGCTGTGGATCCTAAGACACAGGAGACATGGATCCTTTCCTATTATCCATATTTTTCTACTAACTATCCCCCCCACCCCTGCTGCTCTAGGTCCACAGCTCTGTTCTTTGATCAACTGATCAAAGAACTGAATGGCCCAGCTTCTTGCCCAAATGATGTGACTCCAACTTGTCTCAGAAGACAGATATAGATGTCACCTTTCCACAAGCCCCCTGGTGAGATATGCAATCAAGGGTCTCAGTGAGACTGCGACCAACTGTTTTGCCATGTTAACTCTTAGAATGCCAGAGCAATATTTGCACTGGCATAAAACCCTACAACAAGAAAAAAATGCAGACACCATTATTATGTACCCCTTCGGCATTCAGCACAACAATAGGACGAGAGCCCATCAGTTTTCTATTTAAGGAGCAATTTGAAGCACTGTGTTTGGAAGAAATGGGCAAATTGGGAGCCTAGTGAAAAGGACCCTTACCTATAAGGTAGGGCAATGTATATGCAATTTGAAATTGGCAAATTCAGTTTTGCTATAGCAGAACACAGCATCAATAATTTTAATTTATTAAAATAGGGAAACATGGGAATCACCATGTTGTTCTTTCTCTTTGTGCCCCACTTGAAAGGCTAAATGCATTTACAGTGAAACCCTGATTTTAAGTCCCCTGATTTTAAGTTTCCCCGCATTTTACATTTTTTATTTGTGGTCCCACCAATTTATAATGCATTTCAATGGGGGCATTTCCCTGATTTTAAGTCATGTTTTCCCTGATTTTACATCCAAATTTTGTCCTGCTGTTCTGAAAAACGGCTTTTGTTCCTCTATGAATTTTATTTGTGAAATAAAGAGGTTTAAAATACTAACCAGATTCTGCCTGTTCTGCCTGTAAATGGTCAGTTCCAATGAATGTGCCCCTTATACAGTCCTGCACCAATCACTTACTGCTTTAGGTTGTGTATGTGACTGACAGAGAATCTTGCACATGCCCCCCATAGTGTAAGATTAACACTGCAATGTTTAAGCCTTATTATTAACACAGTAAATATTGTATCTCAAAGTAAAACAGACTCCTGTGCTTTTATCCTTTCATTTCTTGAAGAAAAAGTTACTGTAACACATTGCCCTGATTTTACATTTTCCCTGATTTTACATAATTTTTTCCTGGTCCCCTGAAAAACGTAAAATGGGGGTTCTACTGTATATTATTTTTGCCAAAGAGCATAACCTTGCATTTATCAACATGAACCTCATTTTCCAGTTTGCTGCCCAGTTTCCCACTCTGCAGAGTGGCAGCATCCTGCAAGGAGCCTATAGTTCTGCACAATTTAGTATCATCTGCAAAAATAGAAACCGTACTTTCAATGCCCTCATCCAGGTCATTAATAGTTACATAGTTACATAGTTAAATTGGGTTGAAAAGACGCAGCGTCCATCAAGTTCAACCCCCCCAAATTAAAAACCCACCATACACACACACACACACATCTCCACTCTTTCGCAACTTCACACAAACCATTTATGTCTATAGCTATACTAACTGTGGAGTTTAGTATCAAAATAGCCTTTGATATTATGTCTGTCCAAAAAATCATCCACGCCCCTCTTAAAAGCATCAACAGAATCAGCCATCACAACATCACCCGGCAGTGCATTCCACAACCTCACTGTCCTGACTGTGAAGAACCACCTACCCTGCTTCAAATGAAAGTCCTTTTCTTCTAGTCTTAAGGGGTGGCCTCTGGTGTGGTGATCCTCTTTATGGGTAAAAAGGTCCCCGGATATGTGTCCATAATGTCCTCTGATATATTTGTAAAGTGTAATCATGTCCCTCGCAAGCGCCTTTTTTCCAGAGGAAAAAACACCCAACCTGGTCAGTCTCCCCTCATAATTTAAGTCTTCCATCCCTCTAACCAGTTTAGTTGCATGTCTCTGCACTCTCTCCAGCTCATTTACATCCCTCCTAAGGACTGGAGTCAAAAACTGCACTGCATACTCCAGATGAGGCCTTACTAGGGATCTATAAAGAGGTATAATTATGTTTTCATCCCTTGAGTTTATGCCCTTTTTTATGCAAGACAGAGCTATATTTGCTTTAGTAGCTACAGAATGACACTGCCCAGAATTAAACAACTTATCTATAAAAAACCCAAGATCCTTCTCACTTAAGGAAACTCCCAACACACTGCCATTTAGTGTATAACTTGCATTTATATTATTTTTTCCAAAGTGCATAACCTTGCATTTATCAACATTGTACCTCATTTTCCAGATTGCTGCCCAGTTTCCCACCTTAGACAAATCACTCTGCAAAGTGGCAGCATCCTGCAAGGAACCTATAGCTCTGCACAATTTAGTATCATCTGCAAAAATAGAAACCGTACTTTCAATGCCCACATCCAGGTCATTAATAAACAAGTTGAAAAGCAAGGGACCTAGTATAGAGCCCTGCGGTACCCCACTAACAACACTGGTCCAATTAGAAAATGTTCCATTTACCACCACTCGTTGTAGTCTATCTTTTAGTCAGTTCTCTATCCAGGTGCAAATGCTATGTTCAAGGCCAACATTCCTTAATTTAACCAGTAACCTTCTGTGTGGCACTGTATCGAATGCTTTAGCAAAGTCTAAGTAAATCACATCCACTGCCATCCCAGAATCAAGGTCCTTGCTTACCTTCTCATAAAAAGAAATTGCCCTTTAGTGCACTTAATACAATAGGCAGATATTTCAAAAGCAAAATGCAGTTTAGAAATTGTGTTTGAGCAATGTAACATTCACACCATATACAGAAAGATGTTTCAGATTTGGCCCAAGAAACATAATTTGGCATGTTGCAAATATGGATGAAACATTTGCATGTGTGTTCAAATAGAAAAAAAGAGTCCAAAACTGCACTGCATGCTCCAGATGAGGCCTTACTAGGGATCTATAAAGAGGTATAATTATGTTTTCATCCCTTGAGTTTATGCCCTTTTTTATGCAAGACAGAACCTTATTTGCTTTAGTAGCTACAGAATGACATTGCCCAGACTTAGACAACGTGTTATCTATAAAAACCCCAAGATCCTTCTCACTTAAGGAAACTCCCAACACACTGCCATTTAGTGTATAACTTGCACTTAAATCATTTTTGCCAAAGTGCATAACCTTGAACCTCATTTTCCAAATTGCTGCCCAGTTTCCCAACTTAGACAAATCACTCTGCAAAGTGGCAGCAAGTGGAAAAGCAAGGAACTCAGTACAGAGCCCCTGCGGTACACCACTAACAATACTGGTCCAATTAGAAAATGTTTCATTTACCACCACTCTTTGCAGTCTATCTTTTAGCCAGTTCTCTATCCAGGTACAAATACTATGTTCCAGACCAACATTCCTTAATTTAACCAGTAACCTTCTGTGTGGCACTGTATCGAATGCTTTAGCAAAGTCTAAGTAAATCACATCCACTGCCATCCCAAAATCAGGTCCCTGCTTACCTTCTCATGAAAATAAATTGTTAGTCTGGCAAGATCTATTAACAGTATAATTGGGCCATGGACAGTATAATTGGGCCATGGACCCTTCTGAGGAAGCCCAGCCAGATTTAGAAAGGGCGTTTTGTTGAATAGCAACTGCATGGAAGCCTATGAGGCCCAACAGACTCATTTTGGACAAGAACTAGAGGCCATCCTTGCCAAGCTATTGTTGCCCTGTTAGCTACTTCTGTGCCATCTACAGTTGCACCAGTTGCAGTTAGCTTCTTCTCCTGGTCAAGAACCACTCTTCCTTGCTACAATGGAGACCAACAGTCTTGTTGAGGGCTAGTTAACCAATGCCTCATTCAATTCAAACTTCAACCCATACAGTATGTTTCTGAACGATCCAAGGTAGGGTATGTTATTACCTTTCTGGAGGGGAAGGCTTTAGAATGGGCATCTCCCCTGTGGGAAAAGAACTCTCCACTAATAATGATGCCAAAGCCTTTCTTCAATCTTTCAGGACAGTTTTTGATGCCCCTGGCTGGATTGCTTCTGCTTCTTCACAGTTGTTACAGATTCATCAAGGGGCTTGGTTGAAAGATGACTTGGTTTCTCTTGATCCACCTGAATAACTGGAAGATCTCATTGCTTTGGTCATTAAAGTAGATACTTATCTTCGAAAGCATCAGTCTGATAAAGAAAGGAGAAGCCCTTGTTGGCTCCACGTTTCCAGAAACCCTTGCTTCCCAACACTCCTGTTTCTTCTTCTCCAAGGTCTTCTGAAGAACCCATGCAAATTGGTGGGGCCTCCGTAATCCGGTCATTGAGTGGTCTGAAGCTCAGATTTCACATTGGAGTCTCTTTTCTTGGCTCGTCTCCTCCAAGCTTCCTACAAAAGATCACTGTGGCTTCGGTAGACCTTAACTCTCTTCCATCTGTCTATCAAGATTTTGCTGATGTGTTCTGTAAAAAATCTACGGAGACCCTCCCACAACATCAGTCCTACGTCTGCCCCATTGACCTACTCCCCGGCACCATGTCTCTTTGTGGTAGCACATATCCTCTTTCACCCCACAAGACAAAGGCACTGAAGGAATACATCCAAGAGAATCTGCAACGTGGATTTATTTATCCCTCCTCCTCACCTGGGGGTGCCGGATTCTTTTTTGTGGAGAAAAAAAGATGACAGTTTGTGGCCTGCATTGAGTATCGAGGTCTCAATAAAATAATCTCCAAAATCGATATCCTCTTCCCCTTGTTGCTGAACTTTTTGAAAAACTTAAAAGGGCCTATCTCTTCACGAAATTGGATCTTCGAGGTGCCTATAAATTAATTCACATTCGTGAAGGAGACAAATGGAAGATGGGAATTATGAGTATCTTGTGATGCTCTTTGGACTGCAGTCTTACAAGAGTTTATCAACAACATTTTCAGAGACTTATTGGGGCTAACTGTTTTTACTTGGACAATATTTTAATATTTAATAAATTAATATTAAGAAATTGGTGGAACATCTTTCTTCATTGAAGTTGACACATCAGAAATTGGTGCCTGAGCAACATAGAGATGGGAAACATCATCCTTGTTCCTTTTGCTCTAAAAAAGAACTTGTCAAATTAGCTCTAGAGGAATGGAGACATATATTAGAAGGTTCTGCCACTCCAGTAACCATCTTCATCAATCACAAGAACCTAGAGTATACCCAAGACATTAAACAATTAAATCCTAGACAGGCTTATTAGGCTCTCTTCTTTTCCCATTTTACTTTCCTCTTCATCTACCATCCTGGCTCCAGATATAAGAAAGCTGATGCTTTATCCAGAAGTTTTGTTCCCGAAGATTCTTGCCTCAAAGACAATAATCCTATTGTTCTCCCACCTAAAATTGTGGCTGCATTATTCCCTGCAATATCATCTCAAATCCTGTCAGCACAGTCTTTTGCACCTCCCAATAAACCTATGGAGTGACCTACGTTACTCATGATCTTCATCACACCGTTCTCTTGCAGTCCATAATTCCAAACAAGCAGGCCATCCAGGAATTGGAAAAACCACCAATTTATTATCTGATGGCCCTCAATACGGAAAGATTTCAGAAATTTCGGAAAGATTTTTGTATCTACCTGCTCTGTTTGTGCTGCATCCAAATCGAGTCATTCTTCACCTAAATGACTGCTCTTGCTGATACCCATACCTTCTCAACCCTGGACCCATCTAGCCATGGATGTTATTATTAATCTACCCAGCTCTTCAGGCCACACTGTCATTTGGGTAGTAATAGACAGATTTAGTAAAATGGCTCATTTTATTAATATACGTAAATTACCCTCTGCAATGGAACTCTATTGATTTAACCTATTTTTCATCTCCATGGCTTCCCTGCTGAAATGTTTTTGATAGAGGCTCTCGGTTCATTTCCAAATTTTAAAGATTTCTATGTAAATCCCTCAATATTTCTCTCCAATTTTTTTCTGCTTATCATCTTCAGTCTAATGGAGCTGCAGAACAAGTCAATCTAGTGCTGAATTTGTTTACACTAATACACTAATACACTACGGGGCCGATTTACTTTATTCACGTGAAGGAGTCGAAGTTCGAACGTAGGATTTATTCATTTGGTCGAATATGTGAATTTTGGCATAGTCGATCATCGAATAGGGAATGGTCGAACGATCGAATACATTCGAATAGAGTCGAATGGACGAATATTCGATCATTCGACCAGCTAAGGATTTTAATTTTAAAGTTTATTCAATTGCCTACTTCGGCAGATTGGACCTACCGAATTGCAATAGAAGCCTATGGGATCAGGCTAAGTCCTGATCGAATAGGATTCGTACGATCGAAGTCTTCGATCATTCGAATCGAACAAATCATTTGAATGATCGAATGATTTATTCGTTCAGATCAAATAGATTTGTATTCGATCGTCGAATGATCGAATATCGAACAAAAGGTAGCCTATAACTATTCGATTAACATTCGAAAATCGAATGCTAATCGAATATCGAGAAACAAATTTTTTTTGGGGAATAATAGTAAATTTGCCCCTACATGTCTCTACTGAAAGATATCCTTTCTTTTGTGTTTAGAGTCTCTAGCATTTCCCCAAGATCTCACTAATGTACCTGCAGCCAATGATCAAGTTTCCCATATGCCTGCAATCTGGCATGCTACAACCTCCAATTTGGAGAAAAGTTCTCTATCTCAGAAATTTTATGCTGATAAGAAAGGGATTTCTCCTCCTCAATACTCTATTGGGGATAAGGTCTGGCTCTCTACCAAGAACATTGACCTTAAGGTTCCATCTACCAAGAACATTGACCTGAAGGTTCCATCTCCTAAATTGGGTCCTAAATTCATCTGTCCTTTTTCTATAATTGAGACAATCAATCCTGTGACTGTTCGGATTCAGTTACCCTTGGAGATAAGGATTCTGAATGTTTTTCATGTGTCCCTTATTAAACCTGCAGTGCCGGGACATTCCTCTTCTTCTCCTGCTCCTGTAATTGTGGATGGTCATCAGGAGTATGAGGTGGAAAAGATCTTGAATTCTTGTATTTCCAGAAGCTCCCTACAGTATTTGGTCGAATGGAATATCCATGCTCCACTGCTCCAATGGAAATTTCACGAACAATTTCCTTACAAGCATAGTTGGACGGTCCTGAGGCCTCCCATGGGGAAGGGGGTCCTGTAAGGAACGGCCTTTGGTGCTCCTTCTTTGGCGCGCCTTTCCCCTTCTGTACATCAGGTGGAAGCCAGGGTCTAGTGCACACACTGTGATTTCTAGATGTTGTAAGGGACGCTCACCTGGCGTCTGAAGATGGCGGGGTCCTGCATGCTGTTCCTCCTGGTGCCGGCTCTGTGTGCGAATCCTCACTCCCGCGACAAAACGAGTCGCGCGTGTCAACTTTGACGCCGGCGTCGGATTGGTCGCAGGCGACGAAACGTCAGCGCGTCAACGCGATGACGTCACTGCATCCATGTAGCGCCAAAATGGGCCTTTAAAAGCCGCCAGATGACAATAGACTGTGCCCAAGTATAGGTCTTTATTGTAAAGTTCCTGGGTGCGACTTCCTGATTGATTCCTGTTTTTGACCCTTGACTGCTTACTCGTCTGTGAACCTTCTCTGCCTGGATTGACCCTTTTGCCTGGACTTTGACTACTCTCTTGCTTAACCCTTCGGATACCTTGCTAAGTATTGGACTTTGCTTCTTCCTTGGTCCGCAACATCACTCCGGAGCCTTCGGGCCCTGACAGTATACTTGGGCCATGGACCCTTCTGAAGAAGCACAACCTGACTTCGGTTGGGCCTTCCGTGGTTTGGCAGCCCGTATGGACTCGTATGAGGCCCGACAGTCCCATTTTGGACAAGCGCTGGAGGCTATTCTGGAGAAACTTTCGGTCCTCACTCCTGCACCTTCTCCACCCATTGCGGCCGCAGCGCCTGTGGTTCCCCTTCATGCATCGGAACCACGCATTCCAGCACCTCCACTTTACTCTGGTGATCCTCAAGCATGCCGAGGTTTCATTAACCAGTGTCAAATCCAGTTCACTCTGCTACCCAGTGAGTTTGCATCTGAGCGTGCCAAGGTGGGCTATGTCATCACTCGTCTTACTGGGAAGGCACTTGAATGGGCATCTCCTCTGTGGGAAAAGGAATCCCCCCTTATTGACGATGCCATGGCCTTCATCCTCGAGTTCAAGACCATCTTCGATGCACCTGGTAGGGTGACCTCTGCCTCTTCTCGTCTGTTACAGCTTCGCCAGGGGAGCCGCAGTGCCTCCGAATATGCGATTGAATTTCGCACTCTTGTCGCGGAAACCAGCTGGAACAATGAGGCTTACCACGCGGCCTTTAACACCGGTCTCTCTATCCGCCTTAGGGATGACCTGGTCTCTCGAGAATTGCCTACACGTTACGAAGACCTCATAGCATTGACCATCAAGGTGGACACCCGTTTGAGAGAACATCAGGCTGATAAGGATAGGAACAAAAGACTTCAACCGTTTCTGGCTCCTCAATTCCAGAAACCTATCCTTCCTTCTCCATCGACCTCTTCTACCTCGCCTTCAGCTCCTGATAAACCCATGCAAATTGGGCGAGCCCGGCTTTCCGAACAAGAAAAGCAGTGGAGACGGGCAGCAGGACTTTGTCTATACTGCGGTGGTAAATCTCACTTCGCCCATGACTGTCCTGTGAAGCCGGGAAACTTCAACGCCTAGGTAAGCCGGGGGAAACTTACCTGGGCGGAATTGATTCTTTTCCCCGTTCTGCTTCTCATCGTGTTCTTCTTCCAGTTCAGATTGTGCTCCCTTTCAAGACCAGTCGGATCAAGCCTTCGCAGAATTCCACTCCATACCATTACTCCCCCTGGCGATTCCCCTCCAAGTCGTGGCGATAGATGATCAACCACTTTCCACCGACATCATTTCCAAGTCCTTCCAAGAGTTGTCTTTCAAGGTGGGCGCTCTACATACCGAGAGACTGTCTTTCCTCCTCATCAGCTGTCCCTCCACCCCAGTGGTGCTCGGATTGCCCTGGCTGCGCTGTCATAACCCTCTCATAGTCTGGTCCACAGCACAAATCTCACGCTGGAGTCCCTACTGTCATCAGAATTGCCTTCCTGCTGACCCTCTTATGAAGTTATCTTCTGTTTCTACTGATCTTCTGTCCCTTCCTTCGGCATATCAAGACTTTATGGAGGTATTCTGTAAAAAGTCTGCTGAGACTATACCCCCACACTGACCCTACGACTGCCCCGTTGAACTTCTTCCTGGCACACTACCTCCCCGTGGTCGCATCTATCCTCTCTCTCCTTCTGAGACCAAAGCAATGAAGGAGTACATCCAGGAAAATCTTCAAAGAGGGTTTATTCGTCCTTCCTCTTCTCCTGCAGGAGCAGGATTCTTCTTTGTGAAGAAAGATGGAAGTTTACGTCCTTGTATCGATTATCGGGGCCTGAACAAAATCACTGTGAAGAATCGCTACCCCCTCCCTCTCATTTCTGAATTGTTCGACCAGCTCAAGGGATCTTGCCTTTTCACAAAACTAGATCTTCGAGGGGCATGCAACCTTATCCATATTAGAGAGGGAGATGAGTGGAAAACCGCATTCAATACTCGTGATGGTCATTACGAGTATCTCGTGATGCCGTTTGGTCTCTGTAAGGCTCCTGCGGTTTTTGAAGAACTCGTTAATGATGTATTTCGGGACTTGTTGGGTCATTCTGTGGTTGTCTACTTGGACGATATTTTAATCTTCTCTAAAAATCTGAAAGATCATCGCCTCCAAGTACGTGAAGTACTGTCCCGATTGAGGAAGAACTCTCTATATGCCAAGTTGGAGAAGTGTACTTTTGAAACTTCCTCTATTCCCTTCCTAGGATACATTATTTCTTGAAAAGGTTTTGAGATGGATCCAGCTAAAGTGTCTGCAATCCTCAAGTGGCCCCTACCCACCAGTACCAAAGCCATTCAGAGATTCATTGGCTTTGCTAATTACTATAGACAATTTATCAAGGGGTTCTCGTCCAAAATTGCTCCCATCCTGTCTCTTATTCGTAAAGGGGGTAAACCTCACATCTGGCCTCCACCAGCATTAGAAGCTTTCGCAGCACTTAAAGAATCCTTCTCTTCGGCCCCCATCCTCAGACACCCTGAACCTTCTTTGCCATTCTTCATTGAAGTGGATGCCTCCAATGTAGGAGCTGGGGCAGTGTTATCCCAACGGTTCCTTAGTGATGGGAAGTTGCATCCATGCGCTTTCTTTTCCAAGAAATTCTCTTCTCCTGAACAGAACTATGATGTCGGTAATCGGGAGTTACTGGCAGTCAAGCTTGTCTTAGAGGAGTGGAGACATCTGCTTGAAGGTTCCTCTGTACCAGTAACCATTTACACAGACCACAAGAATCTCGAGTATATCCAAACTCTCAAGCGCTTAAATCCCAGACAAGCTTGATGGGCACTCTTCTTTTCCCGGTTCAATTTTATTATTACTTTCCGTCCTGGCTCTAAGAACAGGAAAGCAGACGCTCTGTCCAGAAACTTTATCCCTGAAGATCCAAGCTCTGATGAACCTGAACCTATCCTGCCCCCAACCAAGATTGTCGCTGCAATTTCTCCTTCTTTGGACTCTCAGTTATTAGCCGCACAGTCTACTGCTCCTTCTAATACTCCCGTGGGGGTAGCATTTGTTACCCCTGAACTTCGCCATGCCATACTGTCCCAGACTCATGTATCCAAGCAAGCCGGTCATCCTGGGATCAGAAAAACCACTGAACTGTTATCTCGTCTTGTTTGGTGGCCATCTCTTCGGAAGGATGTTGCCAACTTTATTTCTTCCTGTACCATCTGCGCTACTTCCAAATCCGGATGATCTCCTCCCTCGGGTTTATTACAGCCATTACCCATACCGTCTCGACCGTGGACCCATCTGGCAATGGACTTCATTGTGGATCTTCCTGTTTCCTTGGGACACACCGTGATATGGGTTGTCGTGGACAGATTCAGCAAAATGGCACATTTCATACCCTTGCGCAAGTTACCGACAGCCGTGGAATTGTCCAGATTCTTCATACAGCATATTTTCCGCCTTCATGGATTCCCACGTGAAATTGTGTCTGATCGGGCTTCTCAATTTATTTCTCGATTTTGGCGTTCCCTCTGCAAGGCACTCAACATCTCGCTCCAGTTTTCCACCACTTATCATCCTCAATCCAACGGAGCCTCTGAGAGAACGAATCAAGCATTGGAACAGTTTTTGAGATGTCATATTTCTTTATGCCAGGATGATTGGGCGGATCTGCTTCCCTGGGCTGAATTTGCGCACAATAACGCCCTACATGCTTCCTCTGACAGATCGCCCTTCTTTTGTGTCTATAGTCAACATCCTCTGGCCTTTCCTCAGGATCTGCTTCTTACTATTGTTCCTGCGGCCAACGACCATGCTGCTCATATGTTGGCCATCTGGCATGCTGTTGAAGCCAATTTAGTGAAAAGCTCCATCTCCCAAAAGAAGTTCGCTGACAAGAGACGTGTCCCTGCTCCGTTGTATTCTCCTGGAGATAGGGTGTGGCTGTCTACCCGAAACTTGCATCTCAGAGTTCCTACCTCCAAGTTGGGTCCCAAATTCGTTGGTCCATTTAACTGTCTTCGAAGTCATCAATCCTGTGGCGGTCCGCCTGCAGTTGCCTCCTGAAATGCGGATTCCCAACTCTTTTCATGTTTCTCTCCTCAAGCCAGCTGCTGTCCCTGACTCTTCCTCCCCTGCTCCTGTCCTGGTTGATGGTCATCAGGAATTCGAAGTCCATAGAATCCTGAACTCTCGCTTCTCCAGGGGTGTGTTGCAGTATTTGGTCGAGTGGAAGGGTTTTGGTCCTGAGGAGTGCTCGTGGGTGAGAGATTCAGATGTGCATGCCCCTTTGTTGGTCCGGCAGTTCCATTGTCAGTTTCCTGCTTGTCCTCGGCCTGGTGGTCCAGTGGCCCCCCGTGATGGGGGGGTACTGTAAGGAACGCTCACCTGGCGTCTGAAGATGGCGGGGTCCTGCATGCTGTTCCTCCTGGTGCCGGCTCTGTGTGCGAATCCTCACTCCCGTGACGAAACGAGTCGCGCACGTCAAGACGCCGGCGTCGGATTGGTCGCCGGCGACGAAACGTCAGCGCGTCAACGCGATGACGTCACTGCATCCATGTGGCGCCAAAATGGGCCTTTAAAAGCCGCCAGATGACAATAGACTGTGCCCAAGTATAGGTCTTTATTGTAAAGTTCCTGGGTGCGACTTCCTGTGATTGATTCCTGTTTTTGACCCTTGCTTACTCGTCTGTGAACCTTCTCTGCCTGGATTGACCCTTTTGCCTGGACTTTGACTACTCTCTTGCTTAACCCTTCGGATACCTTGCTAAGTATTGGACTTTGCTTCTTCCTTGGTCCGCAAATCACTCCGGAGCCTTCGGGCCCTGACAGATGTACAGTCATCAAAATGTGTCCAGTGTCTTGATGGACATTCAGCAAAACGTACAGCGTCAGTGAGCAAACGTCAGTGCATGGCGTGTGACATCAGTTTGGGTGTGCTATTGCTAAATGATGCTGATTTAGTGATCTTCACCTGTTTATTGACTGAACTCTTGCTGCCTGAACTGACCCTTGCCTAGACCTTACTTTGCTGACTTCTTAACCCCTTGGAACTGTGTTTTGTGCCTGCTGCTTCCTCCATGGTCCTCCTAAGCAGAGCCTTCAGTCCCTGACGATTAAAAGGCAAAACTGTCCCTAAGCAAAGCAGCAGCATGCATATAAAAGCAGCAGCTGTAAATACTGCTAAGTTCTGCTAAATTCTTGTTGTAATGATATCAGTATATTTTAAAAATCTGGTACATGTCTGCCTTGCTTCAAAAGTCCCATAGCATAGTATAAATTGCATATTATCAGCATATACATAGCAATTCTAAGAACAAAAATGCAGTATTTGCCCCTTTGTTTATTTTGAAATATAACTTGTTTGCTTGTGCACAGAATAAGAAGTAATGTTTGCCAAATTAGATATGGGTTGGTGTAGTAAAATGGGTGAAATCACACGTAGCTACAATTCTAGCTGATCGAGCAGCATCTTGGTGCGTCAAACAATGCAAGCATCACTCAAGTTAAACCAGCTGTAAAATAAGATCTGTTGGCCACCTTTCATTTTTATTTCAATATGCACTCAATCAAAACATAACAATTTTCAGAGAATTCTTCACGAAGCATTGCATATTTGCACACTTCAGAATGAATATTGTGAAAAGTAATTTGACACTTGACACATATTGCAGTGTTATATATGAATGCAAATAAAGGGATTAAATAAACAATGGACAAGTTAAGTGGTAGATGTAAACAAAATCTGCTGTCTTATACTGCTATTTGAACAACACACTAATGAATATACAGATATGGGTTCCCTTATAGACCTGTTTTGCAGAAAGCTCTGAATTATTGGAAGACCATTCTAAGCAAATAATTCTAATTTCCCTTTTCGCTCTAATAATAAAATAGTACCTTATACTTTATGGTAACTAAGCTGCATAAATTCATATGGGTGACAAAACAATCTTGGGTTTATTGAATGGTTCAATGATTTTTAGCAGACTTAAGGTATAATGACCCAAATTATGAAAACATCCCTTATCCAGAAAAACTCAGGTCCCAAGCTTTCCTGATAATAGATATTACAACTATATATATCAAGCCAATATATGTTTAACATGAATAATAGATATGCAGCTATATTCAGATGCCATACACCTTGCTGTAGACACTGAGATAATAATTATAAATGGTTCATTTGCCCTAAATTAAATGGCTGCTTACTTACAGTGCCTTGTTAATAATTAAAAAGTGTGCATTTGCCAGTTATTTGTATTCATGACATTAGGCCTATTCAGCTCATTTACAGCACATTTATTTCCCCAAGGCATTGTTTGTAAATATCACTGTATGCATACTGCTATATATTCATTTTAATAACATAGCATGTGAATTTCATGTTATTTGCAAAAACATAACTGCAGATGATCACTTCTTATTTGATATAACCCAGTAGATCAGGGTATTTATTAGTGCATAGGAGAGACTGTCACTAACAGCAGGGAAAATTGTGCTGGTTCATGGCAGCAAATTAAAGGAATCATATGAAACACAATTTAGAATAATGATGCAGATGCATATTTCTCAATTGTGTATGTGTTTTTTAACTGTTTGTTGATTGAGCAGGTATTAGTTGTTAATTTATTTTGTAGCATCAACTAAATTGCATTAGTATATTGGAATTCCTCTTGGTGAATCCTTGCTGGAGCTGGCAACGGCATATGGACAAGTTTATTTTACCACTTTAATTGATCTTATATGTAATTAATTAATGGTCTTAAAATAAGTGCATATTGAGGTGACTTCACTTGATATGTTGTTTTTTTTTCAGTTTTTAAATGCCTTTTTCTTCTTTCCTATTATCTTCTTTACATCTGTATTAAGCCAC
>CM044441.1:80983022-81001783 GCA_024363595.1 Xenopus borealis
AATTCTAAGATCGTCTAATAAAGTTTTAAGAATGCTCACCGTAACTGGCATTGAATCTGGGTCATTAGGAGACTCCGGGCCTGAGTTTCCGGCCTTGTCAGAGCGATCCGCCATATCCAACTGTGCTGCGTCATCCTGAGACTTCAAGTTTGGCGTTTTAGAGAGAAAGGAGGTAAGGTCCGTCTGAGGGTTCTTTTTCACATTCCTCGACATCGTAACACCGTTAGCACTGTTTTGGAGGAGAGACTGTTAGTAAGTAATGTTTGTAGCCGGTTTGCAGCCAGTTCCAACCACGGAGCTCTTCACCGCACGTCCTCCAGCATCAGCGTCCAAGCCCCCCCCCCCCGATTTAATATCATTTTAAATGACAACTGTTAAGGCTGTCTGTATATCATATACTATATACTATATACTATATAAAATCACAATTTGCTTTTTCATTCTCTCAGCACATTGTGATAGTTGTAGGTCATCATGGCCTAGGAAAGTACCAAAAATACATATCAGCAAACACAGATTGTTTGCTTAGCCTTGGTACCAGGGGACATCTTACCCCAAGGATTAGGTAAACGGTTACTCATACTATCGTAAATAATGCTCTTTTCTAATTGGTTGTGGTGGGACCACCACCCTAAACCACCCTCTAATAATTATTAACTAATTATGTATGTACTGATCTATAAATAAATGAGTCTGTCTGCTAAGATGGTAGAACAGAACAAATAAGATACTCCTCTTTAGTGTGTGTCTCGTTTCTGTTCTCTCGCAATTGCGATTCTTCTCTCCCTGCAGTCGACGTCTCAGCTCCTACCTTGACACAACCATTTCTGTTCTGTGGTTTTAGCTGAAAACATAACGCCCCAATCAATACTCTGAAGGCCAGCCCTAAAGGCACTAAAATTAGCTTTTCCAAAATTCATGGTTTTTGTTGCCCCAGTTTATATTTGTTTTTTGCACCAGACATTAAATGATATAACATTATGGTCACTATTACCCAGGGGTTCAATGACTTGCACATTTGCTATAAGTTCTGGGTCATTTGACATCACTAGATCCAGAATAGCAGTTTTTCTGGTAGGTTCCTCCACAACCTGTGCCATAAAATTGTCATGCAACAAGTTTATAAACTTATTCCCATTAATTGATTTAATCCATGATTAATTACAATAGCAGAAATTCTATTTATCATGCCACATTATACATACAGTAAACCATGTACTGTGTGTACATATATTGCCATCATATTTTCTGTCTATCTTCTTTCTTATTGGATATAATATACATTATCTTTTTAGGTATATTTTATATGTTATTTTATATTGTTTTATTTTTTGGTTAGGAGCATTTTGGATACAGGTAACTACTGTTCAACATAGATTTAAGTAGAATTTATATGGCTCATATGGAACAATATGTGAAGAATGTATACATTGTTAAGTGTAGTAGAGCATGCCCATGCTCAAAAAGTGATAGCTTGGGTTAGCACTCAAGGGCAAGAACTTTGTGACCCATGGAATAATTAAGTGATAGAAACAGAAATAGCTGTTATCTCTTACTTGACAAAGTGAAAATCTATAACTCGCTACCAAACACACAGAAAAGGTGAAAGCAATTTGATGGGTCAAGCACAATATCATGTAAAGTCATAAAGGTGCAATGCCCTGTAACATGTCACATAACTTTATTTTGTGATACATGATTTGTATTCTCCCCCCTTTCTTATCAGAGATGGAAATGTGTGTGAACTTAAAATATAAAACCAAAAGTGAAATGAAAGAGAAGTCTTGAAAATTACCCACTATTTTCTAAATATGTCAAACATATTATCCAGACACCAACAGATACAAATAATGAGGTGGGCATGAAAAGAAATTCTCATCAGTGATGCTATTTATTTATCGAATATACTCTAAACACAAAAAGATTTGCAGTGTGTTGCATTTTTTTTATCACACCTTATGACCACACCTCCTTAAATACCACATCTATGTATTTTACAAAATTTGGAAGGCTGTGGAAAGTTTGAACTTATTTCTGGGGGTTTTATGGGCAGGTTGTATGTGTTATTACAGTTTTGCTAATGAAGGTAAATTTCCCTTTAATCTGTAAGTATAATTTAAATAGTTAAGATTGGATCTTTGCTCTCTGCCAAAATCATCTTATTTAAATATGTTTTAGAAGCCTTGTATAGTTTCCTGGCTGTTTAGAGAACAGTAACAATCTGTGGGTTGAGCTGTCAAAATTGGGACTGTTCCGCGAAAAATGGGACAGTTGAGAGGTATGCTAACAAACCCCTCAGAACAAACCTTACCAAACTCACGTCCTACAGGTAGTGTAGGGCAGGCAGAGTATGGCAAACACAGGGAGCATGGGGCAGGCATAGTATGGTACACAGAAGGAACATAGGGCAGGCATAGTATAGACCACGCAGGGAGCATAGGGAAGGAAGCATACAGTAGGAGACAAGGAAACCAGGACTACTCTAAGATGAACAGTTATACTGTGCTACATACAGTGACACAATGCTAGTACCGCTCCAGCAGTTTATATAAGGTGTGAACAGGTGAACATTGTGGGCCTGGCCTGTTTATTGACTTCCGAAACTCTACCGCCCGAACCGACCTCTGCTTGTTCCTGACCTCTGATCCTCTGCCGCCTGCACCAACTCTTTTGCCTGCTTTGACTTCGCTTCTGTTTCAATCCTTGACAGTACCTCGATCTCTGCTATTCCCTGCTCCTTTGCCTTCTCTGCCGCAGAAACCCCGGGGCCCCAAAAGGGCGCGGGTGAAGACCGGAGCCGTAAAGGAGTATCCGTGTCCACCAGTCTTCCTTGCACCAGTGGCTCTCCTTCGGGATCCAAATTAAAATGGATCCCTCCCAAGCTGCTGGCCGTTCTACCTCCTTAGAGACTGCTCTGGCCTGGGCTTCTCCTTTCTGGGAACGGGACGACCCTTTGGTTCATAACTCCACAGCCTTCCTTTCCACCTTCCGTGAGATCTTTGACGCTCCTGGCAGGAAGGAGAATGCCTCAACCTGTCTGCTGAAGATCTCCCCTATCTGCACCAGAGTACGCCATCGATTTTCGCACCATTGCCGCAGAGGTATCTTGGAACAATGATGCTCTTGTAGCCGCCTTTTGGAACAATCTTAATGAGTCGCTCAAAGACGAATTGGCTGCTCTTCGAAGATCTGGTCTCCCTAGTGATCCGTATTGACGTCCATTTGAAGGAGAGGCTTTCGGCTAAATCACAAGTGCATAGATTGCTCCTTGACTCTAACGTTCCTGCTGTTCTGGCTAATTCCCTAATCGCGGCAGAGGAACCTATGCAGCTGGGGGCTACTAGACTGTCTTCTGAAGAAAGGTCCCATCACCGCACTGCAGGTCTGTGTATGTATTGTGGTCTGAAGGGCATTTTGTCAAGACCTGTCCGAACAAACCTCAAGATCGACCACTGGGAAACTCCAAAGCCTAGGTTGGCAGGTGAAGACCTTCCTGGGCACTGTCACTTCTTCTTCACCAAAGACTTATTCTTGTTTACTGGTTCCCTGTCTTGCAAAGAAAAATTCTGATTCAGATTGCTGTAGTTATATCTCTCTTATGGCTGCTGATTCAGATGCCTGTGAAACACCTTGTGTTAAATCCTCCAAAAAATAAATGAATCAAAAGCAGCTCCAAGGCAGTGTTTTTTAACTGCAGTGTTTTTCATTTAGCAGTGTAAGCACACTACATGTTTCGGGCAGTGCCCTTTGTCAAGTGTATCAAACAACAAGGCATTATGGGAATAAATACCTTTCTATAAAACAAATCACCTCCCCCAATTAAAGTGACAGTGCAAAAAAGACCTGATGTGGTCATATTATATCATTGTTAAAATAGTCCAATACAAAAGTCCATCTTTTATATCCAGGAGATTGCTTATTTCAGCCTGACCTAGAAAATGTCCAATCCGGAGAAAAGGGAAAAAACATTGAAAAACATGGTACTGCCATTTTAGGCCTACCCAGGGATGCACATAGCATGTAGCATAATTTTGGCATAAAACTTCATTTAGAAAAACTTCATTTAGAAAAACTTCATATTAGAAAAACTACATTTGGAAGTTACAAAAAGCTTAAACGAGCTTACCAGGCCAGACTTCTAGCCGTAACTCCTGTAACTACTATTATAGCTTTAAATGTTACCTTATTACGGCAGGAGTTCCGTATATATCAGTATTCTAGCTGGCCATATAATACCTGGAAAAAAGGAGAAAAGGAATTACTCTTTCGTAAAATCACTGGTTCAAAAAATCTCTATTTCAAAAATTTCAAAAATTCAAAAATTCACTATTTCAGAAAAACAGTTATAGGAAGCATTTAAGGCTATTGTAATCATTCATACCTTTCGGTTTGTTGCATTCCAGTTTGTATATCCAGTAGGCTTCCCTCTGGAGTAATAACTTATTCCAGTCCCCGCCCCTTGGCGGTCTGTTAACCACTTCTAAGATTTTCCACCTTAGCTGACTCATATTGTGTTTAGCCTCGAAAAAATGTCTCGAAACGGTGGTGTCAGTATATGTATCTGCTTCAAAGTTTCAAATTGAACCTTTATGTTCCTTAATTCTTATGTTAGCCACCCTAATTGTTTTACCCACGTATAATTGGCCGCAAGGGCATTTTAGCGTGTAGACCACATGTGTGCTTGTGCATGTGGCTACTGTATTTAGTTTTATTTCTGTACCTTTTGTCGGATGTTGTATATTGGGGCCTTTCATTATTGAAGTACAGCAATTGCAGTTGTAGCATGGGAAAGTCCCAACTTTATTGTTGGTACTGATAGCTGTTTTAGGTTCTGTGAGGCTCAACATATCTCTCAGAGTGGACCCTCTTTTATAGGCAAATCGCGGAACTTCTTTAAAGAGATGGCCATACTCTTTATTGTTCTGTAGTAACGGCCAAAATTGTTTTATGATTTTTTCGATTTTGGTACTTTGTCTATCGTATTTGCTTACAAAAGTAAGTCTATTAGGATTAGTGTTCTCTTTTAGTTTTGGGGTAAGTAGACTTTCCCGTGAGGTTTCTCTTACCTCTGTAAGTACTTTATTCAGCTTGGGGACGGAATAACCTCTTGCTTTAAAGCGGTCTGTGAGGTCCATTGCAGCTTTTTCAAAGAGTACGTTAGAAGAAGCAATTTTCTTTGCTCTTAAAAATTGCCCTTTTTGGAATAGCCTTAATTATTCGCGGATTATGGAAACTTTCAGTATGTAGTATGTTATTGGACTGGAATAAGTTATTACTCCAGAGGGAAGCCTACTGGATATACAAACTGGAATGCAACAAACCGAAAGGTATGAATGATTACAATAGCCTTAAATGCTTCCTATAACTGTTTTTCTGAAATAGTGAATTTTTGAATTTTTGAAATTTTTGAAATAGAGATTTTTTGAACCAGTGATTTTACGAAAGAGTAATTCCTTTTCTCCTTTTTTCCAGGTATTATATGGCCAGCTAGAATACTGATATATACGGAACTCCTGCCGTAATAAGGTAACATTTAAAGCTATAATAGTAGTTACAGGAGTTACGGCTAGAAGTCTGGCCTGGTAAGCTCGTTTAAGCTTTTTGTAACTTCCAAATGAAGTTTTTCTAAATGAAGTTTTTCTAAATGAAGTTTTATGCCAAAATTATGCTACATGCTATGTGCATCCCTGGGTAGGCCTAAAATGGCAGTACCATGTTTTTCAATGTTTTTTCCCTTTTCTCCGGATTGGACATTTTCTAGGTCAGGCTGAAATAAGCAATCTCCTGGATATAAAAGATGGACTTTTGTATTGGACTATTTTAACAATGATATAATATGACCACATCAGGTCTTTTTTGCACTGTCACTTTAATTGGGGGAGGTGATTTGTTTTATAGAAAGGTATTTATTCCCATAATGCCTTGTTGTTTGATACACTTGACAAAGGGCACTGCCCGAAACATGTAGTGTGCTTACACTGCTAAATAAAAAACACTGCAGTTAAAAAACACTGCCTTGGAGCTGCTTTTGATTCATTTATTTTTTGGTGGTTCCCTGTCTTGTAAAGGCTTCTTCCAAGACAATTCCTTATCAAGCCTTCATTGACTTGTCAACTTTATTGATCTCTCTTTTGCCCGAGCATTCTCCCTGTCTCTCGTTCCTCTTCAAGTGCCTCTGGCGGCTCAGGCAATTGACGGTCATCCTGTCTCTCCTGGTCTGATTACCCACACCACATCTCCTCTCTGTTTGCAGTTGGTGATATCCATAAAGAAGAAATCTCCTTTTTGGCCATCTCCTGCCCTTCCACTCCTGTTATTCTGGGTTTGCCCTGGCTGCAACGGCATAACCCTGTTATCGATTGGTCCTTTGGAGAACTGTCTGCATGGGGTTCCTGCCGTTCCTCCGATTGTTTATTCTCCTCTTCTGCCTCTCCAGTCTCTGTTTGTTCCATCTCCACACTCGAGTCTCTTCCTGCCTGCTACAGAGATTTTTCTGATGTCTTTGAGAAGAAGAGTGCCGAACTCCTTCCCCCCCATACACCCTATGACTGTCCCATTGACTTGATTCCTGGAACTGTCCCTCCCAGGGGTAGAACTTACCCTTTGTCTGTACCTGAGACTTATATTCAGGAGAATTTGGCAAGAGGGTTCATCAGGAAGTCTAATTTGCCTGCTGGTGCTGGCTTTTTCTTTGTGCAGAAGAAGGATGGGGGCTTGTGACCATGTATAGACTATCGCGGCCTGAGCAAGATTACTATCAAGAACAGATATCCCCTTTCTCTCATTCCTGAACTCTTTGATAAGCTCAAGAATGCCACAGTTTTTTCTAAACTTGACCTGAGAGGAGCTCATAATCTTGTCAGGATCAGGAAAGGAGATGAGTGGAAGATTTTTAACATACGTGATGGCCATTACGAGTATTTGGTGATGCCATTCGGCCTTTGCAACACTCCTGCTGTCTTCCAGGGTTTCATGAATTACATTTTTTGGAATGTCCTCAATAATCGGGGGGCATGAGTATTGGCAGCATTCACCCATGATCTCTCCTCAGGACCAAAACCTCTCCAATGGACCAGGTACTGGACTCCTCTTTTGGACCGACGAGAGTCAATGATGTCTTGTACCTCAAATTCCTGATGACCATTCAAGAGAACAGGAGGAGGAGGTAATTCCAGAGAAGAAAATATGTTCTGGACAACAGGTTTGAGCAATGAAATGTGAAAAGAGCTGGAAATATGCATGTTGGGAGGAAGGTCCAACCTCACAGATACTGGATTAATGATCTCTTTGACAATAAAAGGACCGATGAAGCGGGGACCCATCTTAGGACAGGACTGCTTGAGCTTGATATTCCTAGAAGAGAGCCAGACAGAGTACCCCACCTTGAACCTGGGAGCAGGGCGACAATGCTTATCGGCAGCCACCTTCTGGCGTGAAGAAGCCTTGACAAGGGCGGAATGAGCATCTGTCCAAATCTTCTGAAAGTCCCGAATCAAGGAGTCAGCCGCAGGGATGTCCACTTTGACAACAGTTGGAGGAAGAGCTGAGGGAGAGAGATCATAGACACAGAAAAAGGGAGAGCAGTTTAAAGAGCTATCTTTGAGATTATTATGTTCAAACTCAGCCCAAGGTAGAAGATACGACCAGTTGTCCTGATTTGCAAGATGAAACATTGGAGGAATGGGCCAAACAATTTTGAGGAATGGGCCAAGCTCATGACTTTGGGAACAGAGGAAGCAGGCACAAAGGTTCTCCCCGGAGGACACTCAGGAGGAGTAACGGATACAGGAGCCACAAAGCATTCAGGAGGAATAATGGAGGTGGGAGAAGGGACAGAGACTTCATCTGCAGAGAATGACCTGGACAATGCATCCGCCTTGCAATTCTTGGAACCAGGACAGTATGAAATTAAGAAATTAAACCTGGAGAAGAAGAGAGCACAATGTGCTTGGCGAGGATTCAATCGTTTGGCAGTAGAGATGTACTCCAGGTTCTTATGATCAGTAAGAATGGTGATGGGATCCACTGAACCTTCTAGTAGATGACGCCACTCCTCCAGGGCCAACTTGACTCCCAGTAGATTTCTGTTGCCGATGTCATAATTTCTCTCAGCTGAAGAAAATTTCCGAGAAAAGAAGGCACAGGGGTGCAATGGACTGTGGAAATCGGGTCGCTGAGAGAGAATGGCCCCAACTGCGAAATCTGAAGCATCCACTTCCAAGACAAAGGGTCGACAGGCATCAGGATGAACCAGGATAGGGGCGGAACAAAAGGCTTGCTTCAAGTCATCGAAGGCCCTCTGAGCTTCAGGAGACCGGGCAAAACGAGTTCCCTTCTTGGTAAGGGCAGTGAGAGGAAGAACAATTCTAGAAAAGTCTTTAATGAACCTCCTGTAAAAGTTTGCAAACCCCAAAAAGCGCTGGACTGCCTTCATGTTGGAGGGAGGAACCCAATTCAAGACTACAGAGACCTTGACTGGGTCCATTTCAAAACCAGAAGAGGAGATAATATAGCCCAGGAACGAAATTTTTCGATTGATGAAATTCACACTTGACGATCTTGGCGAACGATCCTAAGGCGCTGAAGAACCTGTCTCACATGGGAGGTATGAAGGGATTTACAAGAAGAAAAAATCAAAATGTCATCCAGATAAATAACAACAAAGGAATAAAGGAGATCCCATAGGAAGTTTCCCGACAAGCCCTGGGAGCCCCCTGAGGGGTCTCCTGAAGGGAGGGTACTGTAATGCCTGCCGTCGAGCATCGGCACATAAATACTGGCGCACGTCAAGTCGGACAACCATGCTGGAAAGTATGGTCTATGGCCACATCACCTTGAAAACAGCAATATACAAGAAATCGGATCCGCACACACATACTCTTGCAGTTGGGGGGATTCCCCTTTTATTTCACCAAAGATTCAACGTTTCGGGGGGAACAATCCTCCCTTCATCAGGATAATCTTACAAACAATGTGTACACACCTTTATACCCAGTAACTCCTCCCACAGTGATGTGATCAAAATATAATTAACCCAATCAGGTCCATTTTGTAGTCCACAGTGTGATCATGTCAATACAATCAATATCATAACTACTCACAGGTGGTGGGATTATTTTTCTGTATACCCCCATAGACCCTATTATCTGTGAAGAAAAAGAATACCGCATCAGCATCTAACTACTCTTTCATAGAAAATTTTAAAACACTTTTTCCCAAAAAACATTTATAAAAGAGTATAAATAAAAGGGGAATCCCCCCAACTGCAAGAGTATGTGTGTGCGGATCTGATTTCTTGTATATTGCTGTTATTGAGGGACCCCGCCAAGTCCAGCACCACGTTAAGCAGTGTGTAAATTGCAGGAGTGCGGTGGCAAAAGTAATTGAACACATCACCTTGAAAACGTCTGATCTTGGAAGCTAAGCAGGGCCAGGCCTGGTTAGTGCATGGATGGGAGACTGCCCCGGAATTCCAGGTGTTGTAGGTTTTTTTTATGCCAGTATACTTAGGTGTTATGACATCTAATTTGGGCCGCCTAGCTTCCTATTGGTTCCTGATGTTTCTGTCCTTCCTCAGCCTGCTCCTGATCCCTTAAATACCTTCCTCTTCCTCCTGACATTGCCCAAGCTGGCTTCTGTTTCCACAGTTCCTGCTCAAGCCTTGCCTGACATCTGATTCCTGGTTTTTGACTCCTGGCCTGTTTATTGACTTCCGAACCTCTGCCGCCCCGAACCGACCTCTGCTTATTCCTGACCTCTGATCCTCTGTCACCTGCACCGACTCTTTTGCATGTTTTAACTTTGCTTCTGTTTCAATCCTTGACGGTACCTCGATCTCAGCTATTCCCTGCTCCTTTTCCTTCTCTGCCGCAGAAAGCCCGGGGCCCCAAAAGGGCATCGGTGAAGACCGGAGCGGTTATGGAGTATCCGTGTCCACCAGTCTTCCTTGCACCAGTGGCTCTCCTTCAGGATCCAAGCTATCCATAGGATTCAAGGTAACAGATTGTTAGTCTATGAGAATCATGTAAACTTTAACTAAACTCAATAGGATGGTTTGCATTCAATAAGGACTAATTATGTTTTAGTTTGGGTCAAGAGAAAACAGAGAAAAAGAAAATCATTTTTAAAAATGTGAATTAGTTGGATAAAATGTAATCTACTGGATACATCCTTTGCATAATTCAGAGTTTACAGGATAACATTTTTCTGGATATTGTTTCTAAAACCTTACAATATTGTTTCTAAAACCTTAGGAAGAAATCTTCGTAAGTGGCTAATATGCAGGATAAAGCCTTTCTCCAGTCATTGAAAAACTTTTTTAGTGATGGATAAGTAACAGAATGCCCATACAGCCCATACAGAACTAAGAGGAATATGGTAAAGTGGAGACACTTTCAACTATTAAGATGTATCTTTTCTGACGACACTAAAGTTGGAGATTGTCTTGAACTGATCTCCATCATTGCTGCTAAAATTATTAGTATACTTTTCTGTTCTGAAGGGTCATTAAGCTACAGCAGGAAGAAATTTACAATGATTCTATTACGGATTATTGTCAATTATTTACATCTGATATACTGCTTGCACTGATATGCAGATTTCTTAATTTTTACATGATAGGAAAAAATCTAAATTACTGTGACTAAATGTAATCACTTTTTTGCTATGGTTTAAATGGTTTAATCTCATTTGTGTTAATTCTGGTCCAAACAAAAACTTGTTGTTGTGAAAAAAGCTTGACCATTGACTTGGATGTCTCTTACATACATATAATGACTTCCATGGCTTTTGTACATGTTTTAGACTACTGACACACACAGACACGCACGACACATCTATGTGAGCTATAGGCTTAGATAAACAAAAGGAATTCTGGGAATGAATTCCAAATGTGCTCCAAGAAAATCCCATTTGCATGGGTTTATCCTATTGGCTAAAGCTCACCCACTGGGTTTTCAAGCTAAAGCCAGGATAATAGCTGATCAGATTTCCCAACTGCAGACCGGTTTCGCCTTTCTTGAGGCTCGTCAGTGCAGTGCAGAGAATGTCTGATCAGCTTAAGTAGAGCCACCATGTGGTTTTCCAAACATGTGACAAGGGTTGAGGAGACTGCCTCATACACTCAAATGGGATTTTCTTGGAGCACATTTGGAATTCATTCCCAGAATTCCTTTTGTTTATCTAAGTCTGTATGATGTTCTAGGAAGTATATTGTATATTAATTTTTTATGAATAAAAATGCTTGCATATTTCTCAGTGAATGGCTGTAAGACAAGCTCTCTTCCTCATAAAAGCATAAATATTTCTGCAACCAGCATGTCTAACAGAATGACTGACACTTTGTTCTGTCTGTTTATGTTCATGTGAGAATAGCCATAGAACAATCACTACTGGGGTTTTGCTGAAGGACTCTAATAACCTATTAATTTAAAGTAAGTAATTTAAAAACAAAAACAAAATAGACATTATACTACTGTTTCTTTGTAAATACTGATAAAATCAATTTGTACAATACCCCACTTCATTTATTGTTTTCACAGATTATCACAGGTTGAATTTCAAAATAGTGGGAGTTTATTAATTAAAAAGACCAGTCAAAATGTATTCAAAAATAGAATTTTTGAATTGAGGGGCAATAGTCCGTATTCAGATTGATCAATTTGAATTATTAGCACATTTGATCAAATTCCAATCGAGCAATTTGCCCCAAAAAATGTGATTTTGGTGTCCACCAAATGACTCAAAATAGGGTATAGGAGGTCCCCCATAAGCTAAAACAGCAATGCGGCAGGTTTTAGATGGCGAATGGTCAAAGTAGAATTTTTAAAGATACAGTATATGATACCTTTCAAAATTAGAATTTTCAATTTTTTTTGCAAATTCTAATTGAATGTGGATAGTGATGGGACGAATTTATTCGCCAGGTGCGAATTCACTGCAAATTCCCATGATTCGCAGCCGGCGAATAAATTCGAGCACCGAAAATTACACAACACACGTCAAAAACAACGCAACGCGAGTCAAAAACGTGCCGCAACGAATTTTTTGAAACTTCGCGAAATTCGCTGGAAATTCGTAAATTTTTCGGCGAATGTATATGATATATATATATATATATATATATATATATATGATATACCTATTCATTAACTAGTAATCTACAGTAAGTATCAAATGAAACTTTGTATCAAATTGAACTATTGCCATTTAGATATATACATTTTGAGAAGTATTGTAACCATTTTTCGAAAAACAATTCAATAAACAATGTTATCTTTTTGTTTAAAAAGCCATTCAATTGAAGAGTTTAGTCCTTTGGGGGCAACACGTCCCAGTTCAAAAGTCCAGAAAGCCTCTTTTTGTAGAAACAATTGTTCAATACCACCTCCCCTGCAAGCTACTTTCACACAGTCAATGGGCATGCATTTGAATGAAGCAATAGGCTGTTTGGATATACAGTATCTGGTATAATTGGGATCCAATGCAGCCCATATAGTTGAACGGTGCATGCTGATTCTGTCCCTCAGTTGTCTAGTGGTCTTTAAACAATATAACATTCCACACAGGCATTTAATAATGTAGACAACATTTTGGGATTGACAGGTACAGATACAGTCACTTGGATTTGTAAGTTAAATGCGTCGTGACTCAGGGCTAATTGAAGAAACTGTGTTATCTAAAGTTATCTTAACTCATTTAATGCATTTAACCTTTTCATTAGCATACCAAAGCACCATTGTTTTCAATGGTGAACTCTTTAATTGGATGGGATGCTGTGACACAATATTCTGTGCTCAGTGACAGTTAAGTCATGACGCATTTAACTTACAAATCCAAGTGACTGCACCTGTAAGTTTATGCCGAATTTTATATGGGTTTCCATTGTGAGGATAGTAAAATCTGTTTCCTAGCGTAAGTGTATTGCACATCACACAGTTATTGAATTTATACAAATATTATATTAAATGCACTGCCTCCTTTTGATTGTGTGTATTTACTTACTGGATCCGCTGGTGATAAGAGTTCCCTCGAATTTTGATTGCGTTTGTGCCCAAACTGTAACTTCTTATTCACAAGTATAGACATATCCAGATCAGTGGTGACCAAAGGCCAAAACTGCAAAACAGATTTTTTAACATATGAGGTGCCCAGCCCATATGTACACATGGCAAGCAAAGGGGCATGACTGTTGTTAAAGTCAGTTAGGCCGAAGGTCACGGTACAATAGGATTAGGCAAATTCGTAGTCAGGCAAGCTGGGTCGAGGCAGGCAGATAACAAGGATCGTCAGACAGGCAAGGGTCAAACCGGGTAATCAATTAGAAGGATGAGACAGAATCAGAGTCGAAGTACAGGCAGGGGTCAGGTTACGGATATCAGAGTAGTCAGGAACAAGCCGGGTCAAACACAGGAATAATACAAGCAGGATACAGATAACAAATGCACAAAGGCTCAGGAAAGCACCAGGAATGAATCCTATCAATGAAAAAGTAAAAATATCCCTTTAAATACCTTTTAAATTTCGTGCCATTGCACGCTGGAGTAATCACGCCAGCGCGCCTGCGCCTTTAAATTTGCAGAAGTGCGCGCGTGCACTAAGAGCCGGCATTACAGAGCAGCAGCATGGTGTGGCGGGCGTCTCCACTGGTGAAGAACCGGTAAGGTGCATTTTGTCACACTGAGCAAGCAAAGGTGGGATTTGTGATTTCATTTTTATCAGGTGAACCTCAGACATGAGCCCATCGCCTACTGGAGCAGCAGAGTCCTTTGCTAAAAGACTCTTCAGCCTTTTTCCGGGCCATGGAATCTCTTTATAATGATCCCAGGAGAGAGGATACTGCCGAAGCAGCTCTACGGGGTTGTCTCAAGGAAAACCTCCTGTGGAAGAATATGTCACAGAGTTCCACAATTACGCAGCTGAAACCCGGTGGGGTTCAGCTGCTTTGAAACATTAGTTTCGCATTGGGCTGTCGGAAAGTCTAAAAGATGAGCTAGCTAGGGTTGGTATTCCTAATGAATTAGAGACCCCAATCCAGGTGGTGATCGATATTGACGGTTGAGGGTAAGACGGCTGGAAAATGCAGGGGGTTCCACAACCTAGTTGGCTTCTAACCAAAGCACACCCCCAAGCAGAGTTGTGCCAGTTCCCGCTCAGCCTTTGTCCTCAACCTTGGCTGATTCCGAACCTATGCAGATTGGCCTGATTTGTTCTCCATTGAAACAAGAGAAAAGAATGGGCAGACATTGTTTGAATCTGTGTTTGTACTGCAGGGCCGCAGGTCATCTTCTGCACACTTCTCCTATCAGACCTACCAGTAAGGAATTTGTATCTATTTCTTGAAAAACAGAGACTATTAATAGACTCTCTCTCATGTCTTTAAATATTGTCTTGCAGTGGCCAAAGGGGGTTCTCAGGACTCCAGTCCTAATTAACTCTGGGGCATGTGGATGTTTCATCAACCAGGATTTCTCTGCCTGTCACTGTATTCCACTGAAGTCCAAGCCACTTCTGGTGAAACTGGCGGATGGTTCCGGCATTTCTTCTGGTCCCGTTTTGCATGAAACTATCCCTTTGTCAATAAAAATTCAGCAGCATGTTGAGTCTTTGTCATTCAATGTTGTGTCCTCTCCATTGTATCCCATAATTTTGGGTATCCCTGGCTTCAAGTTCATAATCCTGAAATTAATTGGTGTACTCATCAAATAGTTTTTTCTCCTGATCACTGTTCTTGTCACGTTGGGGAGTGTGTAATCTTCAGCTACTTTCTTTTGATCCTCGACTTGAACTTATTCCTGAACTGTACCATAAATTCATTGATGTATTTGATGAGAAAGGGGCTGATGAACTTCCCCCTCATCGAATTTATGACTGTCCTATTGATCTCTTACCCAGTGCTTGGTTGGGGGTACTGGTGTTTTTTTAAAAATGCCCCTTGCCAGCGCTAGCGCCGAGACTGTCATGGCGGCTCGCACCGGGAGTTATCTCCCAGTGCGAGCACGCTATCGCTGAATGTGGGCTCTATCAGCCGCACATTTGGTTGGGGGTAACTGTTTTTGACGATAGGTGCCCTTTAAGGCTGCTTTCCAAGAATGGAGACATCTGCTAGAGGGAGCTAACCATCCTACTTTGGTCTTCTCTGATCATAAAAATCTGGAGTATCTACGGTCAGCAGAAAGGCTTTGCCCTCCACAAGCCAGGTGGGCTCTTTTTTTATCCCAGTTCAATTTTCATGTAACCTATAGACCAGGTTCCAAGAATGGCAAGGCTGATCTATCGCGTTTACACCCTAATACCATACCAGAGTCAACAACTGAAAACATTCTCAGCCCATCCAATCTTCTTCAATCAGAGCTATTGAACAAGATTCAGATTCAACAGACCATCCAACAGGCACAATCAATTTTCAAGAATTATGCTGATAGGAGATGTAAAAAGAGTGTGGATCTATCTGAGGGTCACTTGGCATGGCTTTCTACCCGTAACCTAAAACTTTCCTGCCCTTCTAAGAAATGGGGGCAGCGGTTTGTAGGTCCTTTTCCTATCGTCAAGCAGTTCAATCCAGTTGCCTTCAAACTAGAATTACCTGCTAGTTTTTGGGTCCATCCAGTTTTTCATGTTTCTTTGTTAAAAAAAGGTCTCAGAGAATCCTTTTCCTAATTTGGTCTTTCCTCCTCCTAGCCCTGTTACAATAAGAGGATTCGAATAATTTCAAGTTCAAGTGATCCTGGACTCAAGCTTCCATAGGAAAACAGTACAGAATTTGCCATTGTAATTGATTATTCAAATTGTTTTTGTTCTTTTGTGATAATGCTCATAGTAAAGTTTCATACCAGGGTCATCAAAGCCAGCCGTATTTTGTTAAGTTCCAACGTATCATATACTGTAGTGCTATACAATGTTCTGCCTCTTTTTCTATGCCAAAAATACTGTAATCTTCTTGTGCAAATGCATATAAGAAAAGCAACCAAAATACAGAAAATATATTCAGAAAAATGATTTTCCCTTATATAAATCTACCCAAAAACTGTAAGGTTTGGAAAGATACCCTAACACCCATCCAAATGTACAGTATACTCAAAATTGTTTTCTCTTTTCTGTAGACAAAATCAATCTAACTACTTTTAGTGAAGCAAATAGAACGTAAAGTTGAAATAATACATTCATTTTCCAGTCCATTTAATGAAAATTTAAGAACCTGTTCAATAAATTATCACCTTAGCTTATTTCACAGCTAATTTGCATGGCAGATATTAAAAGTCTTAAAGAATAGACATGCACCAATATTGTAGATTGCATCATCAGACATGTAACAAGGGTTGAGCAAATTGCTTTTACAAGCCTTGCTTTTCCCTTCCTGACTTTTGTTCATAAAGCTCAAATACTTAGCATATGGGGAAAAAATCCTATCAAAAATCATTTCCCCTTTATTTCTTTAAAGTCTATTACATAAAATAGCAATGCCAGTTACCCAGAATAATTACTAGTAGACATGCAACATGTTGCAGTTTAGCATAATGCATCACTTTCTTATTTCTTATCTATCACTGTTATTATTCAAGCTTGGTAAAATATGTGCACAGGACTCCTGTAAATGTTATGGAATCATCATACAGAAGAGTGTTTGGGATTATTGTTTTTGTACATTGCATACAAACTGAATAAATATGCTAAAGTTCAATTCTTTTACGCTGACAAAGGGATGTCCAAAGCTATAATTTCTCTCAGGATGCATTCAAGGGAATAACAATTCCAAGAGAATATTAACTTGATTTTAACCTAAATACTGTCTATTTTTGGCTGGCTGTTGGCATAATAATGTGGTAATTGAAACTGAGAAATGACACACAACCATCAGTTGAACCCTTCTGTCCAAATAAAACTTGCCTAATTGTAGTTTCTTGAGGATCTAAGGGAAACTGAGTAAAGACCCATTTGAAGTCATCTCCAATTTGTCTTGGGTAAGGGAAAAACTGGGCGACTGGCCCTGTCCTTGTTTGAACTTTGCACAAAGAGTCAGTTTCAGTAAAACTGTATTTTTCCCCTTGATTCAACCTTTCTAATGTTGTATAGTGTATCGGGCAGTACAATTCGCCAGGGAGAGAATTCTCATTACTGTACAGATTATTTATAACAATACATTAATAATTTATTTAAGAGAGAAAAAAAAGTAATTTATACTTGGAAGTGCCAAAAGCACCCCAAGTGGTTGAATTTACTTACTTGACACTCCAGACCAGTGCTTCTATCAGCAGCACCAGCTAGCATTATGGAGTGATCATCTTCTTCATTTCTTTGCTTTTCAAATTTCCTGGGGCAGATGCATAGTAGAATAAAATAGCCAGTTTTTAAGTTTTAAGTTAAGTTTTATATTTCGCTCTACTGGCCCTGCATAGCTGCAAACTGAAAGAAGAAGCAAAAAGAGGATCGCTCTATGGTGCTCACTGGATGGTGCTGCTTATAGAAGCACCGGCCCAGGGCGCCAGGTAAGTAAATAGAATCACTTGAGGCTTCTTAACTTCTGTTACCCCCCCAAGCATAAAAGTTTTTTGGAAAATTCATTATTTATACAAACTTTTCAAGGGGGATACAGAAAAGAAATGGAAGAGGGGGAAGGGGTAAAATCTGCAGTGAGTACTGCATGTCATTCTCATTCCACATATATTTCACATACAGACTTTTTATTATTGACCACAGGTTAAAGTAAGAGAGAATACAATGGTTTAAACTTCCTGGCTAAAACGTTAGTATTAGCTTTATTAGACTTATCATCTATCATTTGATCAACGTGCGATACTCTATCCAGGGGTACCAAGTTTGCCAATAGTTTGAGTTTTTATTATGAATGATTGCTGTAATTACTTCCATTTTCCTAGTTTCTTCTATAAGGAGAGCCCAGTCTTGTATTGTGGGTGGATTCCTATCTTTACATTTTTTGGATATTATGGCTTTTGCTGCTTGTAACATAAAAAGTATCAGTTGATTTTTTATTGTTCTATCTGTGAGAGGATCATAATGAAGGGTTGATTTGGGCAAGAAGTCATTTGAAATCTTTTCATGGGGGGATCATCTATTGTTTTTATGTTTTCACAATAGTTATTTAACTCTTCACATTGATACCATAGGTGAGTGAAAAATGCTTTTGTGTTTAAGGTATCTCCAGCATTTTACACGTGCTTCAGGGAAAAGATGTTTTCAATTTGACCAGTGTGTAGTACCATATTGATATTAGTTGGTATGCAAATTCTTGTATTTTGGATGATAAAGGAGATTTATGGGTTGATTTGTATCTAGAAGACCAATGATCTCCCGTTAGCTCAATGTCGAGTACTTGTTCCCAACTCACCTGATGTGATGAGGTGGTTTTCATTTGACAAGAGGACACCTTCGCCTTGAACTATCCCACTGAACCCCATTATTACCAGGAGACAGAGATGGGTGTAAAATGGCCACAGCATTTGTTCACATTTTATCAAATAAATAGGGCCTTGCCAGCTTACCCAAGGCAATATTCCAGAGCCAGAATTTAACAAGAGATTGATAATATGGTGTGCCGCCAACATGAGAGAAGTTCGGCAGCCCTGCTGAGTGACCTACATCTGCTTTATCTTGATGATAGGAAATTCAAGCAGGCTACCCCCTAGCACAAGCAGTATAAGCATCTGTATCAATCAATCCACCGTGTAGTCACAGGAGAGAACCTTCTTGACAAGGGGACTCCTCAATTGACCCTTCGCCTTCAGCTATCCAATTGAACCCCATTG